>CM066990.1:76702186-77902186 GCA_033977485.1 Hydrangea macrophylla
GCACATTGGGACAGTATTGAGTTGTATGTCCCAACATGTTGCATGTGCTGCATGGTTCCTCAGGCATAACCTGCCTAGAGTTCTCTCCTCGCATCCCTAGTTCTTCTACCTTCTTTGCCAGTTCTTCATATTTGTTCATCAAATGATCTTCACTTTTCAATTGGTACAAACTCTTATTTTCCACACTCGATATTTGAGTTCGAGGTGTATCTTCAGAGTTAGACCATTCATGAGCATGTTCAGCTAACCACTCGAAATGAGCTTCAGCCTCTTCGGTGTTCTTTCGAAGGAATGGTCCAGAGCTCATAGTTTCGACCAACTTTTTCGTTTCACCATTTAGTCCTTCATAGAAGTGACTGATGGTACGCCATTTCTCATATCCGTGGTGGGGACATGAGAGAAGCAAATCTTTGAAATGCTCCCAAGTTTGGGTGAAGGTTTCATTGCTCCTCTGCTTGTATGAACTTATTTGGCGTTTTAGCTCTGTGGTCATGCGAGGTGGAAAGAATTTCTTCAAAAATGCAGTGTTCATCGCATGCCATGTGAAGATTGAATTCGGTTTTAGGGTGAGTAACCACGCCTTCGCTTTATCCTTCAAGGTGAAGGGAAATAACATTAAGCGTGTCACATCAACAGGACAAGTTTGGGAGAATGTTTTACAAACATCCTCGAAATCCTTAACGTGTAGATATGCCTTCTCGCTTTCCATCCCATGAAAAGTTGGGAGGAGTTGAATCATCCCATTGCGAAATTGAAATTCGCCAGCATGTGGGGGAATGAGAATGCAAGAAGGAGTAGGTGCGTGTTCTGGTTGCATGAGATCGCACAACGGATGTAGTGAATCATCAACTGGTACCACAACATTGTCACCATGTTCACTCTGATTATCATCCATTGATTCAGTTGGAGTGGTGACAGGGTTACTAGAACTGGAAGAATTAGATGAATATAGAGGATTTCCGAAAATTCCGTGGACGGAACTATCGGACATAAATGAGAGAACCTAAGAAGATTGAAAACTTAGAGAACTCAAAGAAAAAGGAAAACAGAAATAGATCAGGAAAGATTGAGGTAATTTAAGGAATTGATCTTCGCCTTCCCCGACAACAGCGCCAAAAACTTGACACGCGAATAATCTTGTGTGCTCTTGTGCAATACCCAAGTGTAGGTAGATGTGCAAGTAGTAACTGGTAAGACCAGGTCGATCCCACAGGGAAGGTGTTGACCTATTAACTTAGACTAAGCTCAAAAGAAAAAGAAAAAAAAATCAATAAAATTTTATAATGGTGCAGAACACTAAGCTCCACAAACTGAGACTACTAACAAAAGTAATTCAGATTAAACTAAAGAACTAATTAGCTAGTTAAAACAATACTCTAAAATAGGATTTAACTGTAAGAAGAAAGTGTTGAGATTACACGAATCCACAATAATCTAACCATCTACCATGCAGTTACTTTGAAGCACTAAAGAGTATATTACCTACAGTTTTCCGTATTTCTCTGAAAATAAAGAATCCATAGCCCTTTCATGACCGGGACTATATCATCACAGTTAACTTGAAACACGTGAAAGCGGTTTAATTCAATAGTTAAGACTCGCACCCACAATGGTGTTAGCATTGAAGGTGGTTTGCAAAATATATTGAAAGAAAATGCCTTAGGGCCTTGATTTTAAAAACTGTTTTGACAAACTGAGCATTTGGGGACAGTATGATAACAACTCTCAAAAACAAAAGGTCCTGGAATACTGCAGGGAACATCCTCAAGAATCAGAGAGTTCGATCGATCGATGCGCGTTCGATCGATCGAAAGCCTTCATCCCTCAATCGATCGAAATGTCCTTTGATCGCTTGACTATCTCTGGTTCGATCGATCGAACTACCTCCGATCGATCGAACACAGAATTTATTCTGCTGCATGGCAGAGGCTGGAGATCACTGTTTCATCGTGTTCTCCCAACCTTAGGACTACTCAGACATCGTCTGGAGTATCACAGACTGGTTTTTATCATATGAAAACATTAAGGCGTTGTTTGGATGTGAGTTTTTCATGAAAACTATGAAAACTAGTGATTTTAACTTATCTAGCATGCAATACTACAAGATTGAAGATTAAACTACGATTAACTAAGTGCACAATGTAACTGAAACAATAAATAAGTAACCTGGAACGAAAAAATTCGTATTTAAACTATAAGAATCCGAGCTCACAACGTAAAACCTTGAATCAAAACCTACAAAACAATATAAACTCTCTATCTCTCTCTCTAAAAACTGATGAAAAGCAAAAGTTGGGCGTCATCTGGGACGTATACAATGCTCATATATATAGAAAACCTAAAGGCTAGGGTTAAAAACCCGCAACTGCTGCATACGCGAAAGTTTCTGAAAATACCATGTTCGATCGATCGAACATTTCTCGATCGATTGAACATTTGGACTTCAAGCGCTTCAACCTTCTTTAAGCGATTGAACTTGCGATCGATCGAACAATCGTCGATCGATCGAACTTCAAATTTTAGCTTTGAATTCTTTTGTTTGCACTCGAGCATTCCAATTGTCCTGATATTCATCTTTTTAATCCACACAGTAGTGATCTGCACAAACAATAGCTAAAGCAATACAACTTATCATAGATTAATCACATTGTATGAAAACTAGCCTTGTAATGCAAATTGCAGATAAAACGGGAAGTTGTGATTAAAACCAATGCAATTCTTCCTTTTAGCGCGGTTATATTTTACAAATACCCCCGCTTTGCAATGGGCTATGGTAGAGGTTGAGAATAAGGATTCATGGAGTTGGTTTTTGAGCCTACTTGCTGAAGATCTTAACGTCAATGATGGATATGGATGGACAGTCATCACAGACCAGCAGAAGGTAGATTAATATATGCCATTTTAATCAAATTATTTGTTAAGTACAATTAATTAAATACATATAATTATATCAATTTCTTATGTAGGGGCTTGTACAAGTTGTGGATAGCATTTTGCCTTCTGCAGAGCACAAATGTTGTGCAAGGCATATATATGCCAATTGGAGAAAAAAACACAAAGGGGTGATGTTCAAAAGAATTTTCTGAGCAACAGCCAAAAGTACCACAACAGCTAATTTTGACGAGGCAATGGAGAATTTGAAGACCTGTCAGAGGAAGCACACAAGGATTTAATGACACAAAACCCCAAATACTGGTCTAAATTTTAGTACAATAAGTAAGTGTGACATTGTGGACAGCAACTTGTCAGAAACTTTCAATATGTTCATAATAGAGGCAAGAGAAAAGTCTATTACATCAATGTTAGAGGATATAGAAGTATCTTTGATGGTAAGGATGCAGAAAAAGAGGGAGAACACATTTAAGAAAGGTGGAAATGTATGTCCTAGGATTATGGAAAATCTAAAGGTGAACAAGGGGATTAATAGATTCTATAAAATAGTTTGGAATGGGGATACACAGTATGAAGTGCAACATATGGATGATAGGTTCATAGTTGATTTGGGGCAAAAGACATGTTTATGTAAAGAATGGGACTTAAATGGGAAACCATGCAGCCATGGGGTATCAGCTATATTTTACATGAATTTTAGGCTTGAGGATTATGTGGACAATTGCTATAAAAATGATACATATCTTAAGGCTTATTCCTATTTTATGCAGCCTTTGAATAGACCAAGACCATGGGAAAAAATAGGGTTGGAGCCTGTCAAACCTTCAAAATCTAGGAGGATGCCTGAAAGACCAAAGGTGGTGAGGAGAAGAGACCCTTTCGAGGAACCCATATCATCTCACAAGCTTTCTAAGTAAAACACCAAGATGAGTTGTACGTACCAAGTTTAAAAGGTATGGGCACAATAATAGGATATGCAAAGGTCCTGCACATGAAAATGATGGAGCACAGAACTCAGTTGATACATCAGCTGTTACCACAAGGGCTAGAAAGTTGCAGATAGGGAGGAAGGGTCTAACAGCTGAGACTATCAAATCAACAACAAGCACATCCAAGGGGAAAGAATGGGTACCAAAAGGATTTGGTGTATTTATATCACCTCGTATAGGAAATATCTTTGTTTGTGTAAGTGAAAACTCAACCTTGTGCTTTTCTCTTATACTCTTCCACGAATATAAGTCATCTAAAATCTATATTTGCTTATATATGACAGCTTCCAGGGTAGCCACCTAGAGGGATTATGTCAGAGCTAGGGAAGTTTTGTAACTGTAACGGACAATCCAACTCCAGAGAGATCATCGAGGTCAAGAGACATGAACAAGTCAGGGCAAGAGTTGGAAACTCAAGAGAGTTGTGCTGGTGGGAAAAGAAAACACTCTTAAAGCCAAAATTTGAAGGCCAACTAGAATCAAGAGAAAGATGCTAAGTGTTCATCAATGGTTGGATATTTTGCTTAGGTGTTCATAAATATGCATGGGATATTTTGCTACTGTAGTGTTCATAAGTATGTATGGGATAGTTTGCTACTGTGGATGCTCATATGTCTGTATGGGGATATTTTGCTAAATATGTAGGGGATATTTGTTGGGGATTACCCATGGATATTGGGATTGTTCAAAGTATGTATGTGAAATGATTTGCTAAAATATGTTAAGGGAAGTATTGCTGCTATATATAGATGAATGTTACTTTCATATTGGGGTTGTGCAAAGTTGTTCAATTTATGTTACTTTCATATTGCTTATGGTTTTTTTACTTTCAAATTGCACATCATTTTAGAGACAAACCCCAAATCAAGAAAAAAGAAAGTCAAATAGGAAAAGAAAAAATCAAACCCAACTATGCAAAAATCTGTGCAAAAAGTTTATTCATATTGCTACAAAGATCTATGGAAATATACATTGCTACAAAGATCCTACCCAACTTTCAAAAGTTGGTTCATCTTGCTACAAAGACCTATGCAAAAATACATACACCAACCACTTAAAACACTTTGAAGTCCAACCCTAGGGCAAAAACAGAACTCTTGCATTTGTATTTCCATTCACACTTGACCGTACAACCATCACCAATGTGATGCCGAACAATAGCACTGCCTTCCAACAAGCTCTGTCCCTTCTGTTCCTTCTTTCGACTTTAGCCTTCGATTTTTCCAGCTGTCTTCATCTTCACACAATATTGTTGCTCCAATTCCTTAACATGGTTCTTCAATTTTATGTTCTAATCAGATACTTTGGAAATCTCATCTCTACATTTCAACATAGTATTCCTTAGGTCAGGGAGTATTTCCTTAGCTCGATCACAAATTGGTGGGTTAACCCATTCGAAAAGCCACAGTACCTATTAATATGTATGAAGAACATACACAGTTAGACACCGACACACAGTTAGACACCCACACACAGCTATGCATACAAGCATATAGATACATATATGCTATGCTTTTTCCTTCATACCCGGTAGTTAGGACACGTAATAAACCTTCTTCCAGGGTTCTTCGTGCTCCAAGAAGTCTACATTGGAGCTATATCACCTCAATGGCAGTACTGAACAACACCGGTGCTTCGTCTTGAACCATGGCTTCCAATGCTTAAACCTGATGAGGCTCCCTCCATGTTTGTGTTCTGTGATGCCATTTCAATGGGGGTTGCGATATTGGGGAAAAGTTTGGGGATTGGACCCTCTAGGGTTGAGATCTTGTAGAAGAAGATAAAAAAATGAAATTTATAAAGGTTTAGTTTTAATTGTTGATATATTTTGAGTAAAAAAAAAAAATTTAAAATCTTACATGCCTTGTGTAACTGAAAATTTCACAAAACTACTTTTGTGAAGTTTCACAAAAACTCATATTTTTTTCAAAATTTCTTCAAATTGAAAAAAAAAAATTGTTCAAAATATATCAACAATGGTACTAGTTTTGTAGCTCTCGTCGACACGATTGCAACGGTATTAAATTTGTAAAAATGGAGTTGTAGATCAAAAGTTATGGAGGGTTAAAGTTTTGAAATTTTTTTTGAATTGAGGAATGCTATTGCACACTCACTCACACGGTGTAGCCACTCACACGGTGTGAGTGGCTGGAATGTTTGGGACAATGTTTAGCCACGTTAACCAAGTCCATTGTGACCGAGTGGTAAGCTTCTTGGGTGTATTACCAAAGAGGTTTAGTGTTCGAGTTATGGGGAGCGTGGCTACTGGAGTATTCACCCGGTGCCTCTAGGCCTCGGGGGATTAGTCGAGGTGCGCGCAAACTGGCCCGAACACCCCCGATTACCAAAAAATAAAAAATAAAAATTTAACCACGTGCTTGTGAGAGGAACTTTTGACAAATTCTAAAAAAAAAAGGCTCCTTAAAACTTTTGTTTGCTTGAATTAAGGATTTTGTCATAATTTAACCCAAAAAAAAACTACTCTATATTTTAAAAAGAAAAATTTAGTGGAAAATCCCATTCTACCAACGTTTGTTGTAATAGACCCACCATTTGGTACTTTCCAATGATAGACCCTGTAATTGTAAATGTTGTTAGAGATTAGTCCAAAATTTTCTATTATAGAATTATTAGATGTCTTTTCTACCCCTAACCTATATATATACATATATACATATATTAATTCAGATTTAATGATTGAATCAGTTACCAAATCTGACCAAATCTTATCAAATCCCAATTGATATTGGTTACAATATATATAGAAATTTTATCCTAATATTTTAGGATATTACTTTACACAACGGTTACAAACGAATTTCATCATTTCTAATTCAGTGTATTGCATATTCAATCTAGATATCACATCATAAACGAGTCTTTCTGCGGGTATTGAATTTTACACTGCAAACAGATCATTTTTATACTGTAACTGGTTTATTAGTGTGAAATTTTACACTGCAACTGGTTTATTAGGGAAATTTTACACTGCGAAATTTCACTGCTTTCATTAAACCGGATTTTGACTTGCCATATATACACACTAATTCTAGTAGTAATGATAGCATTTTGACTTGCCAATATCTCATTTTGTATTAATATCACATAATTATAGTGTTTTCCGTTTTTGTGTTTGTGCCATAAATCACATAGCCTTTGAACCAAGAACATGAGTGTTAATATTCACACTACAACCTTTGAATTGTGGAGTTGTTTTTGGAACAAACTAATTAGCATTACGTTGGAATGGAGATTCAATTAGCAGTTGACTCTTTTTAATTTGGTAAGCAGTCATCATTCAAATAATAAATTATAGTACATACTAGCAGTATACAATTTCACACGACAATATAGGAATCAAGAACATGAGTGTTAAATTTCACACTAAAATGAACATGAGCGTTCAATTTCACACTAGAATAATTAAACAAAGCCACACCCAGATTCAAACAACTAGCCTCCAAAGCCACGCCCAGATCCAAACAACTTCCAAAACACAATTAAATGGATTCAACTAAGCACCCCCTCCAAAGACTCAAAAAAGCACCCATTGAAACACCCCAAATTAAATATTGCTCAAATACAACTAAAATAGAAGACAAAAAACAAAAAAGTCAGCAAACACCAATAAAAAGGCAAAATTGAAAAGCAAAGCAACACATGAAGACAACGACTTCTCCTGCAAACCCGCGCGTGACAACAAGCTCGATCCCAAATGCAACACCCAAAAACAATCACCACCTCGCCGGAGAAGACCATCGCAAGCTTTTTCTCGTTGAATAGAGTCTCGGGTTCATCCACATCACAAAGACAACGACCTCTCCCGCAAATCCGAGCGTGACAACAAGCGCGATCCCAACTGCAACACTCAAAATAATCACCACCTCGCCGGAGAAGACCATCGCAAGCTTTTTTCTCAGTGAATGGAGTCTCCGATTCATCCTAGAGAGAGAAAGAGAGAGAGAGGTGGAAATCTTATATATATACATATATATAAATTTGGTGTTTAAAATTTGAAACCCCTTGATTTTGGGTGTTTCCAAATTAGATAAAGAGTTTGAAAAGGAATGACTCGTTGATGGGCTTTAGGGGTAGTTTGGTCACTAAATAAAAATGTGAACCTATCACCAAAATGTTGTTAGAGTTGAACCTATTATAACAAAGTTAGACTAAATAGGACATTATACTAATTAAATCTAGTTTTTTTTTTAAAAAATTCTGAAATCCACTTCCGTGGAGTCTGGAAAGAACAACACAAAATGGACTTAGTGAAGTGTTGTCCCCTTAATTTTGTGCACCACGCAAGTAAAATCAGTGATTCTTCGCTGAACTAAACTACTCTAGGGAATTGAACTCGTAACAAACATCCCTTAAAAATTCCTCAGGGCGCGAACCCTCTCTCTCTCTGTCTCCACTTCGCTATGGACCATTCACACTGCTCTGAGAAATGCTAGCGAAACGAACTCATATGCACGTATATATACGTCTCTCTTACATAAACTCTTTGCGCTTGGTTCTTAATTACTCAACTTCCACCACTCACTGCCTCCTAAAATCGAACAAAAAAACCAGCAAGTTTCTTGTTTATTGCAACTCCCAAATCACAAAAAATGGTCGAAATGGCAACATCAATGAAGCAGAGTCCATATTCAATCGCATGCCCACCAAAAATATCATCTCTTGGACCGCAATGGTCACCGCATATGCTGAAAATGGGCAAATTAAGAATGCTCGTAAGATGTTCGACGAAATGCCCGAAAGAAGTACCTCATCGTGGAATGCCATGATCACTGCTTATATACGTAACAATTCTTGGACTGAAGAAGCTTATGAATTGTTTATGCAAATGCCTGAGCGAAATGCGGTTTCTTATGCTGTGATGATCACGGGTTTTGCAAGGGTAAGGATGTTAGATAAGGCTGAGGAATTGTATGCTGAGACACCGGTGATCTGGCGTGACCCTGTTTGTTCGAATGCTTTGATTTCTGGGTATTTGAAATTGGGTGACTTAGAAAATGCAATTCGGGTTTTTGATGGTATGGTGAGGAAAGATGTGGTTTCTTGGAGCTCAATGGTTGATGGGTACTGCAAAAAAGGAAGAATTAGTGAAGCGAAAGAAATATTTGATCATATGCCAGAGAGAAATGTGGTTTCATGGACTGCGCTGAGTAACGGGTATTTGAAGATGGGGTGTTTTGAAGATGGGCTTTCTTTGTTTTTACAAATGAGGCGGGAAAATATTGTACAAGTTAACTCAACTACACTAACTATAGTATTCGAAGCTTGTGGTAATTGTGGTAGATATCGAGAAGGAATTCAAACGCATGGGATGGTTTTACGTATGGGGTTTTGGTTTGATGTCTTTTTAGGTAATTCAATTACAACCATGTATTGTAGGTTGGAGTGCATGTATGAAGCTCGTAATGCTTTTGATATGATGAACAAGAAAGATGTAGTCTCTTGGAATTCGGTAATTGCTGGTTATGTTCAGGCAGACCAAACTGAGGAAGCTTATGGACTTTTTGAACAGATGCCAGAAAAAGATGTTATTTCTTGGACCACCATGATTACAGGATTTTCAAGCAAAGGTTGGACTGGAAAATCAGTTGAGTTGTTTAAAAACATGCCCGAAAAAGACGATATTGCTTGGACTGCTGTTATTTCTGGATTTGTAAATAACGAAGAGTACGAAGATGGTATCCATTGGTTCATTCAGATGCTTCAATTGGCAATCAGGCCAAATACTCTTACTTTGAGCAGTGTTCTAAGTGCTTCAGCCAATTTGGCAACATTAAACCAAGGCTCGCAAATCCATACTTATATCATCAAAATGGACATGGAATACGATATATCTATCCAAAATTCGTTGGTCTCGATGTACTCAAAATGTGGAAATGTGGATGATGCATACCGAGTCTTTTTAAATGTGCAAAACCCAAATATTGTCTCTTTTAACTCAATGATCACAGGTTTTGCCCAAAATGGTTTTGGGGAAGAAGCTCTTAATCTATTTAATGAAATGGAGAGCCAAGAACACGGACCTAACCAAATTACCTTTCTTGGTGTTCTTTCCGCCTGTACACACGTGGGACTAGTGGATAAAGGATGGAACTGCTTCAATTCTATGAGATCCTTGTATAACATTGAACCGGGGCCAGATCACTATGCTTGCATGGTCGATCTCCTTGGCAGAGCTGGATTGCTTGATGAAGCAATTAGTTTGATTGATTCAATGGCATGTGTTGCCCATTCGGGGGTTTGGGGAGCTCTTCTCGGTGCAAGTAGGGCCCATTTGCGTGTTGATCTTGCGAAGCTTGCAGCTCAACATCTTATTGAATTGGAGCCAACTAGTGCGACACCTTATGTGGTGTTGTCCAACGTATATTCAGTTGTGGGGAGAAAGAAAGATGGGGAACAAGTTAGAATAGCTAAGATTTCAAAGGGGATTAAAAAGAATCCTGGTTGTAGTTGGATTGTTGTGAAGGGAAATATCAATTTGTTCCTTGCAGGAGATCAATCTCATACTAACTATGAAGAGATTAGAACCACGCTACGGAAAATTGAGGATGAAATGAGACAGCTTGGTTTGTCATGGAAATTAATTGATTTTGATGCTTTTGAATGAACCTTACATTTCAAAAGAAAGTGCTAGCTTGATATTCATTGTTGGGCCCATTCTCTAATAGCTTACTTAGGCTTTGGGATTGACCGGTATCTTAATATGGTATCAGACTTTGTTTGTGGGTGGTCCTGCCCCTGTTCTGATGTGCTTATTTGCACTTTATTATTTGTCTCCACGTGCGAGTCGGGGTCGCATTTGAGGAAGAGTGTTAGAACTTTATCTAAATTGTTGGGCCCATTGTTTAACTGTTTAAGCTTTTGGAGCAACTGTAACTTAACAGAAAATGATTTCTTTTTGGTACTCTCTGGTCATTGCTAAATGCGGAGGTTGTTCTTGCAATGGGTTGCTTGGATTTCTGTTGATAAAAATGAGAGTTTGAAATGTGGCTTCTCTTGCCCTGTAGTGCACTCATTTGGCTGAAGCCCTTTTGTTCTTTCTAGATGTTGAGCCAAACCTTCAGTACTCTGTGAAAGAGAAATATAAGACCTTTGGAGGTCAATTCAGAGCTCATGCATAGATTCTTCCTTCAGTCCTATCAGGAACAAACCCTGCTGAATTAATTGAAACTGCATCCTGCAAGTCAAAATGTTTTCCTATCTCTCACATATTCTCTTCCTATGCAACTAGCAATCTTCAGTTAGACACTTCCATGACATCCTTGTTTTTTTTATAAACATCCCATAATATTCACATGTAATTTCCGCTTCTCTCCCTCTTTCAAACCACATGTTTTGCAATTTTTTCATTGGTGTTTTTAAATCACTGTTAGGTCATCTTGTGACTTTATTTTTTTATTGTATTTTTTAATTTTTATTTATATTTATATTCTCTTTAAAGATGTTGGGTTAAATAAAACATAACTGAGATAGGCTGAAAACAAGTTAGGTATGTGTATATCGTGCTAACAATATCAACGCATCAGGAGGATGTGAGAAAGTGTTAAAGAGTGCTATGATCACTCATCTGGCAGACGATACTTATCCGAATCAGTTCTGGACTCTGAGTTCTTAAGACTTAAGAGGATATGGCGAAACAAATATTGCTAAGAGTTAATTCTTCTTTGACTTCTATTATATATTGTGCGTGATAAAAGTATGTGTTTAATCTTAGAGTTTGAATTTGTTTGAAAAACATACATCAACTATTGTAGAGGTATAAGAACCCAGAATAAGAAGAGGAACATCATAAGTGCACTATAGATATATCACATGCCATGATATTCCAGAAAAAGGCAACAAAACTTCAAATCAACCTGTACCACACTAATCGCCATTCCCGCAGCCACAATCACCACACCCACCACACTCACCTCCACAATCACCGCCGCCGCCATTACCACTATCACCACCACCGCCTTCTTTACCTGCACCGGCACTGACTATGGCTGCTACAGCTGTAGCAACTATAGCAGCACCAGCTCCGAATATTACCAGATTTCCATCTTTGGTCACCTCTTTCGATGTCATGGTTAGGTTGCTGAGGCGGAGAAGCTGTTACTGTTCCTGTAACTGTAGGACGCTCAGTTTCTTTCTTTTTGCGGCAAAACTTGCAAAGACAGAAGCAAACTAAAACTGCTGCTGCCACAGAACTGCACACTATGAGCACCATTGTACTCCCTCCGTCCCTTTTTTTGAGGCCTATATTCCATTTTGGGATGTCCCAAAATTAGTGTCCACTTTCCTAAATTGGTATATATTTTTTACCCACTTTCCAAAACTACCCTTCCTTAAAATCTACACCAAGACAAAGACTAAAAAAATTATTGTAATGATTAGGGGTAATTGTGGAAAGTAGGTGTAGAATCTTTTTGTCCTCTTAATAAGTTGAGTTTCCAAAGGTGGACTCAAAAAAAGGGACGGAGGGAGTATATGTTTTCATTTTGCTTTACACTTTAGACACATGGTCGGGTCACCTTTTACATCATTTGATTCCGTATAGTATGGGATGGTGCAACTATACTTTTATAATCAAATGGTTTATGCAGAACTTTACAGGTATTTTCTTTAAATCTGGAGGAAGTACTCAGGAAATTTGGTTCGTTGACATTGGTAGAGGGGATATTTTCTTTTACTTTGAATTAACCCTACCAAAATGAGTATGCACAAAAAACCAAATACATACGAATTATTTAGCAAAGTTTGGACATAGTTGAGGAGAAATTATCTAGTCTGTCTATCATAACCCTATGATTGCTACTCTGATTTGAACAGTCTGTGGGCCCCATATCCAGGGCAATCTCAGTAACATTGTGAGACTTTTAGTAGTAGAGAGGAGTGGAGGAAGAAATTTAGTCTTATAAGAGAGACGTCGAATATGTTTTTGGTTCGAAATTTCGCCTTAATGATATGACACAGGACTTCTGTAAAATATCTAAAAGTAGTCCAACTTGCTGCTAGTGATTAGAATAATCAAAATAATTTTTTTGTATTTGACCACAGATATTAAGAACTTTGTAGTTTGATTTTAAATATTCTTGTGGAAATTGTCCGCGTTAAATAAGAAAGAAGAGCAGCTTCTTTATTTTACTGCACAAGAGAGTTGCAGGGCAGCTTAATGTTGAAGAGATTTAAAGGCATATATTTTGCATCTATACATACAATACTTGTATATATACCAAATACACACATATTAATGCAAATTAATTTATAGGAGTTTATAGACGGGTGGTCATTGCTGTGATCATAATCAGTTCTATGCTGCCTCTGTATTTTCAGGGATGATGCCCAAAATGAAAATAAGACACTGCAGAGGGGTTGTTCAATAGGACATAAGATATAGTATTATTGTCTTTGAGTAAAGCACATCCACGTCTAAAGGTGGAGTTTAACTCTTTACTGTCTTTGGAACTCTAACAATGGATGGTAATGTAATTTCAAGAATTAGATGGGTAATATTGCTATTATTAGAAACTTCAAAGATCATCATTGTCATTTACCTAAAGAAAAAAAAGAAAAGAAATAGATACCATTTTTACCACTTGTGTAAGGGATGAAATTTGTTTTATTAATGGTGTTGAAAGAGGAGAAAATTAGTGCACAAGTCTGAAATAGATAAATAAAACAACTATGTTTCATGACTGGTAGGTGTATTCAACAATTTGCAACTTGAAAGAAATTTTGTAGCATGGACCATAAATTGAAAAGGAAAGGGAAAAAAATAGGAAAAAATAAAAGGAAAGTAGCTGTCAAATAGTTATCTTTGCCAAGAAGAATAATTGGATGGTAATTTACAACTAAATTTGACTTGTAGAGCTTGATACACAGGTTTGATTGTATCTGAAAGATTTTGCTGTTTGAACTTTGAACCCAACCATAACCGTCACCACCACCACCACCGCCACTACCACTACCATCACCACCTAAACCACCACCGCTTACGCCTCTTATAGCCGTAAAAGCTGCCATAGTGGCAATAGCATCGCCAGCTAAAACGGTAGTAGTAGCGCCATCATCTGCGCCACAGTTATTCGTGGTCTCCTGTCTGTCAACATCACCATATGTTTGGCCTGCCATAAAGTTCTCTCCTTTTCCATACATTTGTGAAGTCACAGGATTTATTTATTTATAGTTTTTGTGTGTGTGTGTGTCTTCCTGTGGCCTCCTTGCATATACTAACAGTAACTATAGCTGCTAATCAAGAAAATGAAGATCATGGTTGCTATACCATGTGGTTTGATTTTCTTTGGAACTTCAAATGCCTAGCAATTTTCTGTAGTTGTTTCTTTTGTAATTGTCTCAAGTAAATTGTATTGACTTTAAATGCAAATTGTCAAGTTGTTCTGAATTTTTGGAACATGTATTCACTTGTTAGGGTTAAATTGAGGATGAAATGAGACGCCTGTTTGATAGTAGTGTGGAACATGTATTCACTTGTTAGGGGTATTTTGGTAATTCCTTGCTACCCATATCCCTAATTTCATATCGTATTAGGGTGGCTATCAATATATCTGTAATCTACTTTTTCTACCCTTGAACACAACGAAAATCTCAGCAGCTCCATGGACATATCCCTAGTTTTGGGGTGAACCACATAAAATCAGTGCCTCGTTGTGTCTGTAACTCTCTAACTACAGGTTTGTCATCAATGTTATGGAAATTAATTGGTTCTGATGCTTTAGAATGGACCATGCAGTTTAAACAAAAGTAAGGTCTTTTTTGGTATTCTAAGTCATTAAAGGTCAATGGAAGATGTTCTTGCAGTGGGGGTTGTCTTGATTTCTCTTGCTTAAATGATGAAGAGAGGCTTCTTGAATTCTTATCTTTATCGACATGTTATATATCTACAGCAACACCCTAACAATCAGTTTATATATATATATATATATATAAGCAGGACAGGTAAAGATGAGAGCTTGACACAGCCTACAGGGCTTTTCTTGTTCTGGAAGGCTCTTCCATTTGTTTGTCTCAAGTCCGATTGTTCTTTCTAAGATATTGAGCTATACCTTTAATACTCCAAGAAAGAGAACTAGAAGACCCCTTTGAGTGAAAGTGCTGCTTCGCTTCTGAGCTCACGCGGCATAGATGCTGCTTTGATTGCTGTTTGGAACAACCCAACTTTATATTCAGAGGTATTTTACTCATGTACCAAGTTTATTTATCTTCTACTGTCTCTGGTGATAAATTTCTTGGAAAATCATCAGATTTCTGCATGAATATTCGCCTTTTGATGACAATGTGATAATATAATCGGTCTCATCAGTCTATTTTAAGTTCGATTAAAATAAAAGAAATAGGTAAGAGTTTTTTATGATTGGTTATTGTTTAACTCATGTACTAAGCTTTTGATTTGATTTCATTTGGTTCTTATATATGTATATAACCCAAAGACAACTTTTGGGACACAATCCAAGAAATGTTTATATCTCTCTCCTGTGTCATTGTGGGGTCCAGTGACATCACAGGAGAGACATAGACACATCTTTTGGGGTGCGTCCCAAAAATTGTCTTTGGGTGTGTCCTAATCTTTACTCATATACATATATACAGTCAGGCTCTGTAAAAAAACTGCGGGCCGCCTTGTTGACCCAGCGCCTCGACCCACTGTCGCACTAACCCTTGGTTTTTTTAGGCTTAAAGTCCAGTGTGCTTACCCAGTGCGTTGGAGACCTTGACTGTATATATGTATATATGCATATGCATTTGTATATATTTTGTAGTACTACATCATTTTGAAAACTTTGGAGATTCATTATGGTGCAGTACTGTATCCACCCTCCCCTTCCCTCTATCCAAAAACCCAAAAAATGGAATTAAGGAAAAGAATTTGTTTTGAATCCCATTTCTTGTTATACACCATGACTCTAAACTGATGCAGTATTCTTGTTTTCCTCTATTCCATTGTTTTTGTAGAGTAGGAAAGTGATCACAACACACACACATTCTCTCTCTCTCTCTGTCTCTCTCTCTCTCTCACATGTTTTTTTAGCTCCAAAACGAATTACTTTCAAAAATTGGGTTTTTTATTTTTTTTTATTATTTGTTTTTATGTTTTATTTATTTTTATTATTATCTAACATACCCCGCAATGGCGGGAGCCTTATGCCCTGGGTTGCTCCATTGTGACGTGGAGGTCACGGGTTCGAATCTGGAAACAGACTCTCCGTTTGCAGGGTAAGCTGCGTACATCTCACCCCCTAGACCCCGCAATCCACCCCCCCCCCCCCCTCTTTTTTTTATCATCTAACATACTGTTTTTTATGAATTTTTACTTTTTATGAATTTTTACATATCCCCCCTCCCGTTTTTATAAATTTTTTTTAACAATTTATGTTTAAAATTATTTTGTGATGAAAATTTTATGTTTAAATATTGTTATTTATGACTAGATAAATAGTCCTTAATTATTTGATGCTAATGTTATTTTCCAAATATTCAACATACTCCATTATTCAAATCCATATTTGCTACGTGGTCCATCACCGATTCTTTGGATAATTTTATCTCATTCTCCCATGGGATAGTATTATTCGGTATACATATGACAAAATTGGGGATCTGGTATACTTATCTGACTGATTAAGCACTACCAAACGCCAAATATGATAACATCGTTTAAAGATGACGAGTTATTTATGTTCAATATGATGAAAGTGTATACATAGAACCATAGTTGTTAAAAGCACGCCAAAGCTCCGGTTGAACGGTGAACTAGTAGGCAGTCTGGTTTGGTTCTCTAATTGGATTATTTGCACAACTGAACTAGTAAAACTAGTGTGAAGTACCACTGGAACAATCAAATTTTGACTGAACCATCAAAATCGATTGGTTGAGCCGCTAAATTAGTTTTATATACTTGTTTACAAAAATAGTGAAAACTTTATATTTTTAGAGAATTGAACCTTGGTAAATATTTAATGTTGAGTTAAAATTACCAGTAATATACTTTTGAATATAACTTTTCTAGTAGAAAAAAATATTGAGATTCAATAGAAGTCATATTTATTCTATGTTTAACCAGTTTATTTATAATTGTAGTATACTAGTCATAAAAGTGGTTTAACCGGATGGACCGATGGTTGAACAACCAAACCGTGAACTTGTAACCAAATCGGATTAGTGTTCGTTTTTTTGGTTGTATTAACTATGCGTAGAACAATTGCTAAGACTTGAATCTTCTTATTTATTCACTAATGAAATTGTGTATACAGTCTTAGACTTGAATTTTATTCAAAAAACACATCGAACTTAGTACATGTATAAGAACCTATAATAAGAAAAGGAACACCACAATCCCATATTACAAATCCCAGAAAAGAAAAAAACTTCATATCAATCTCCACCTCAACACCCACCCCCACCTCCACCCCCACCCCCACCCCCGCCTCCACCACCGCCGCCCCCATCCCCACCCCCGCCACCACACCCACCATCACCGCCACCGCCACCGCCACCGCCACCGCCAAAACCACCACCACCGCCACCGCCACTGCCAAAACCACTATCACCGCCCCAACCACCACCAAAACCACTACCACCACCCAAATGGCTACCACCGCCTCCACTACCACTACTCCTCATTACAGTTGTTGTAGTAGCAGCTCTGGCAGCTTTGGTTTCTAAAGCAGCATGGAGTCCTGAAATCACTGGCTTGCCATCATTGGTGCTTTTGGTCTTTTCACCTCTTTCGATGTCTCGGTAAGGTTGTTGAGGAGGAGGGCCGGCCACCACAGTAACTGTATGACTCTTATTTATTTTCTTTTTGCGGCAAAGACAACAGCAAACTAAAATTGCCGCGGCAACAGAACCACAGACTATTAGCACAATTGCATATGTTTTCATCTTGCTTTTGTACCAATAGGTTTTGTATAAAATGGGATGGTGCAATTACAGATTTATAGTCTTGAGGATTTATGCAGATGTTTAGGGGTTATTTTCTTTAGTCTTTTGGAGGAAGTACCAAGGAAGTTTTGTGCAGTTGACTTTGGTACTTGTTGAGAGATTTCCTTTTTCTTTGAATTAAACCGTACCAACAAGAGTACGTACGTACCAAGATCTAATATGAATAGAATGTTCAACAAAAAAGGTTGATCATAGTTTGGGATGACAATTTCCTTTGTCCCGTTGGTAATCCACTCCAAATGATAAGGAGTTAGAGTCCAATAAAACTGCAAAGGAGTGAAATTGGTATGAAGAAACAAAACTCTTATAAGAGTAGGAGTGGGTTCGGAAAGACTCCCCTAACTCCTACTCCGACCCGATTATGTTATAAATTTACTAAACTACCCCTAGTACTATATGTAATTTACCTTTAGTACTATAAGTAATTTACCGTGTTGATAATCCCCTCCACTCCAACTCTTGATTGTGTTTAATCATGCTATGATTTGCTGCTTTGCTATATTTTGCAGCAATTTAATCATGATATATTGTGATTTAAATATATTTTTGTTGTGAGTGGACTTCTTATTGTGATCTTTTTGATTTTTTAAATTGATGTATAAATTGGTAAATGGAGTAAGGGTGAGATGGAGTGGGTAAAATTAAATAGTATAAGAGTTAGTATGCTTCATGAGTATGAGTGGAGTGGAGTAGGACTGACCATATATATAAGTGGAGTGGAGTAGGATAATGGCTTCTCCTACTCCACTCCGTCCCGTTGCCATTCCTAACCATAGTTGAGGAGATACAAAAATGCTAGACACACAACTTATTTCACAACCTATTTCACAACTTATACATCTTGATCATTGATTTTGGTGGGTCCTGTGCAGGACCCATGTGAGATCCTCATGGAGCCCACCAAAATCAATAGCCAAGATGTGTAATTGTGAAATAGGTTATGTGTGTAGCATTGTCACAATTGACTGTTGTGCAATCTCCAGGACCCACAATAATAGCGAAATATCTGAGAATAAACTCTTTGTAAAAAAGAGAGACGTCGAACATTTTGTACATTGAGTGAGTCCATTTGCTTTAGCTTTATAATTGAAAAAAAAAATGAAAATGAAAAAAATAAAACGAGCAGATGATAATCCAATGTTTGGTATAGTGGTAAAGCTCGTTAAACTTGATTACAATAAAAGCAAATTCTAACTAATGATAAGGATATCGAATAAGATGGAAGATAATAATAACCAATAAAAAAATAAAGTCTTCAAACTTTCAGTCAAGAAAATATTCTAGGCTATAATTAAATTAGATCAGATTTTACAAAGTTTAACCTCGTATTTCTTTCAATGATATGAACATAACATAGTATGTACGTACAATATTCGGTCAACTTTTAAGGAGTTTAAAATATGATTTCTAAATATTCTCTTGGAAATTTGCGGCGTGAAATAGGAAGTAGTGAGCAGCTTTGTAAGAACCTTGACTGCACAAAAGAGAGTTGCAGGGAAGTTTAAACTTGAAGATGCAAGTCTGCACACTCAATCTATAGATGTTCAATATATGTATATATCATATAGAAGGAATGATTTTGCAAAGTGATTATAACTTGGTTGGGGCTGAGCTGGGTGCTAAGGCTCTCAATTACATAGGTTTGAGTGTTTGACCTCCACTCCTTCTCCTTATAAATAAAATAAAGGGGCCTCAGCCAAAGTCAGATCAAAACACACCAAATCCTCCCCCTTCCCCCCTCTTTGATGTTTTGAAATTAGAAAACCAAGATCTATCAAACGAGGTCAATATTGACTATGAAATTATAGCATAAATTTTTTTAAAAAAAACTAAAATACAAAAACGTAATTTTTTTTTTTTGCATGAACTAGCAAAAATTTACTACTTTGTAAAACTAACATCCAGAGGAATGTAGATTTTGAAAAATAAAATACACGAATTAAAAAAAAAAAATCACCCAAAAAATGAGAGAGTTATGATCATTTTGATTCAAACTAAAAAAAGCTTCATATGAGGCTCCAAATTACACATTTTTTTTTCTTCACAAATTTAAAGTTTAGTATGTAGATCTCAAAAAATTACATGAAAAACAACCACCCAAAATGAACGAAAAATGATAAAGTTATGACCAAAAAACTACATGAAATTATCTATTTGTCAACAAATAATATCTGTTTAAAGAGATAAAAGCTCAAAATGAGACTCCAAAGTATTTGTTTTTGCATAATTTTCCAAGTCCAATGCGTAGATTCGAAAACAAGGCATGGAAAAAAAAAAAAGCAGTCAAAACGGTGAAAAAATGATCGAGTTATGGACATCTAATGTTGTCATTTTTCAAATAGATAATTATTAGTTTGTAAATAAAAAAAATCGCTGAACCACCAACTAAAATATTCATTTTTTTACCTTCCACATGTGGATCTTGTTTTAAAGATCTCGAATTCATGATTCCAAAAATAAATTTTTTTTTTTATGAAAATCGAGTTTGGAAATAAGTTATGGAATTTAAAGTTTTAAAAAAAATTAATAATGACATGGCATAACTAACTTTCAAAGGTTAAAAATAATTGAAAATATGAAGGAAAAAAAGGTGAGAAAGGACTCTAATTAGTATCCAAAAATTTGCGAATGGCCTTAGATAAAATAGCAAAAAACTTTGGGCTTCTACATTAACCTTGTTTTGAGGGATTTTTCACCAAAAATCCCTGAAAAATAGAAGGAATGCTTTTGCTGAGTAGGACACTTTGACCTTTGATGTGTTTATATAGAAGAATTATATTATACGACCTAGTACGACCTATGGGTACAATGTTTTTTAGACCTGGGTAAATTGTTTGAGATCTAAACAAAACTACTATAGGTATAATATTGTTTTGAGATTTGCATGTAATATTTTGAAAATTAAACAAAACCACTATGGGTATGATGCTTTGAGACCTGTATTCAATGTTTTGTGACTTGGAGCAAGATTTTTGTGACCTTAAAACTATACATGTGCTACCCCTCGGCCATAGAAGTTGGTCGTAATATGCAACCAAACTGCCAGCTAGGTGGTAACATAGAATTCTCCCATCATCCAAGGGTTCCAAAATTCATTCCGCTTTTCATCACTTTTTTATGATTGTAAATGCAATGTTGGCTGGCCGGTTTGTGAAATCAAATAGCCTTTACACTTAGCTTGGACCATGAGAACAAGGAAAATTTAGCAATTTCCAAATACTTATCATTGCAAGAAAGAATACTTGAATTCTAATTTTAAAATGTCGGCAAAAGCAGCTATGGCGGTAATAGCAGCACCGGCTCAAACAACAGTAGTAGTACCATCATTCACGCCGGCCACCACCATTCGCGGTCTCTCCTCCACTTGTAAAGCGATCAAAGGCTCAATTTCAAATGCGATGATCAAGAAGATGATGAAGATTGTGATTGCTATACCATATGGTTGTCATCTTCTTTAGAATTGCTAATGGTTAACATCAACCACTCCACCTCAGACCATCACAATTGTGGATGAAATGATGCACCCGTTTCATAGCTAGTGTGGAGCCTGCACTCACCTTTATAAGGGGTATTTTGGTAATTTATGCATTAGTACGTAGTCTGTATCGCCAAAATCATTTTGTATAAGGGTGGCTATAAATGTTTTTTGTAATATTCTTCTTCTGCCTTTGAATATAATGAAAATCTCAATACCTCCGTGGGCGTATCCCTACTTTTGAGGTGAATCACATAAAATCAGTGTTTCTTAATTTCTGTTTTCATATCTCATAGATAAAGATGAGAGCTTGATACATATGCTTTTCATGTTTCTTAAGAGCTCTTTGACTCGTTTGTCTCAAGCCCCTTTTTGTTCTTTCGGAGATGTTGAGCCAAACCCTTAGTACTCCAAGAAAGAGAAAAGAAGACTTGTTCGAGTATAAATATTTGTGTTACTTTGCTTCTGAGCTCACACGTTAGATGTTGCTTTGATTCTAGTTTGGAACAACCCAACTTCGTATTTAGAGGTATTTTAATCTCTCTTTTAAGGTTACCTGTTGATGTTAATTCCATTGGTGTTTTTAAATCACTGTGCTTTTTCTCTTCATGTACCAAATTTAGTTATCTTTGTACGTACTTTGTCTCCTGATAAATTTCTCGGAACATCCGCTTGATTTCTGAATGAAATAGTTAATTTTTTTATTGAACTAGAAAAACCAATTGCTTGAACCGGTAAATTAAATTTATTATTTATTTTAAAATTTGTGAATATTTTAAGTCTTAAGAGGAATTGAACCTTGGTAAATATTTACATGAGTTAAGATGGCCAAGTAGAAAGCATATTTTGATTCAATATAGTTGTATATATATATATATATATATATTCTATGTTTAGTAAGTATATCTATAATTATAGTTTTGAGAGTCATAAAAGTGGTTTAACCGGATGGACCAACGGTTGACCAATGAATCATGAATCGGCAACCTTTTCGGATTAAATGTCAGGTTCAGTTATGATAATTATGCATAGAACAATTGGTGAGACTTTTTTTGTTTGCTGAAGGAATTGGTGAGACTGAATCTACATATTTATGGATTGATGAAATATGTATACAGCCTTAAACTTTGAATAATATTACAAAAAATAAAAGAATCCGTTTAACTTTAATACAGGTATAAGAATCTAGAATAAGAGAAAGGAAAAAAAAACAAGTGCACTATTGATATACAACATAACATGATCTCCGAGGAAAGAAAAAAGACTTCATATCAATCTCCACCCCCACCGCCGCCTCCACCTCCACCGCCGCCCCCGCCCCCGCCTCCATCCCCACCTCCGCCCCCGTCCCCTCCTCCATCCCCACCACCACCCCCGCCCCATCCCCCATCCCCACCCCCACACCCACCCCCACCATCGTCGCCGCCACCACCAAAACCACTATCACCACCGGATCCTAAACTTCCCATATTGCCATCCCCACCACCACCACCACCCCCGCTTTCCATGTCCCGGTGAGGTCGTTTATATCCTTTCTTTCTGCCGAAGAGACAAACGCAAAGTACAAATGATGCTACACTAGAAAAAAAGACTATTGGAATAATTACAAATGGTTGCATTTTTTTTATTATCTATACTTCAGATGCTTGTGTTTGTTCACCTTTAATGTCTAAAGAATTTGTATAGAATGGGATAGATCAATTGAACTTTTATAGTGCTAAGTTTACGTGTTATTTTCGTTAGTTTTGGAGGAATTAAGTCCCAAGGAAGTTTTCTTAGTTGACTTGGTACTTGTAAAGAAGTTTTCTTCTCCTTTGATATGAATGGGTTTAATAATTATTAAACTTACAAACATGATTACGTGGGAAGACCTAAAATATGGGTCGTTTAGCAAAATAAAATTTGCTGAGGAGAAATTTTCTAATTTGAAATGTTTTTTTAAAACTTTGATTATGAATATGTAATTTGTATAATTTTGGAATTAATTTATATATTAGCCTCTCCAATATTTTTACGTCTAAAATAAAATAATGCTATGGAATCCCAAATTTGGTTCGTGAATGTTTTGTCAGTTGCAGTGGCATGTAGTACCATCAATCATTGTCACAATATTTGGTGCAATTGTTATCCCAGTTTGAACCAACTATGAGATTCAAATTTGGGAGGCATATCATTACTCTTTTGAAAAATGATCCATGCATGTCTCATACAATACATATTCATTCTGATAAACCAAAAGCTAAATGATTACAATACCTAGTAAATATTACAAAAATCAAACGTCTCAACTCTCAAATAGGGCAAAAAAACCTTGCATAGTCATATTTTAATATAAATGATGCAAAAAAAAAAAAAAAAAAAATCGTACCCAAAAATATGTATAAATAAGTCTAAAATTATATTTTTTTCCTTGCCTTGAGGCGCAGCCCCTGACTTCGTGTGTCCATATTAGGAAACCTAACTAGTAACTCGGCCCCCCAAGTACAAATTCTTGGTTTTGTCCTGAACACGTTTGACTATCTATGGAACCCACAGTAATGGAGAAATCTCATAATAGCTATTTCTCAGAGAGAGAGAGGGACGTGGAAGCTTAGCTTTAATTAGCTATATAATTCAAAAGAAAAATTGAAAATGAAAAAGAAAACAAGAAGATGATAATCCAATATTGGCCGGGGTGTAAAACGGTCGGTCTGGATCACTTTGTAGATTTTTTTGATACTTTAAAAATCGACCGAATCACTCGGTTATGTTGGTTTTTTGTTAGTTTCTCCGGTATGGTTTGATTTTTGGCTTGGATTATTTTTGAAAAAATCGACCGAACCGTTCAATTTGGTCCTCTATTCGATTATGCGGTTTATGCTTACCGGTTTATGCTTACACCCCAAAATATTGGTAGCGGTAAATTATTAAGTCTTCAAGCCTTTCAGTGAAGAAAAATATCGTAGGCTATAAATTGGATTGAATTTAACAAAAGTTTCAACCTCTTCAATGGTATAAAATAACATTATATATAAAGTATATATTCGGTCAACTCTGAAGTGGTTTGTAATATATGATTTTAAACACACACACACACCCCAAATTGGCCACGTGATAGAAGAAGCAGGGCGAGCAGCTATTTATGAACCTTGACTGCAAAAGTGGCCGGTGAAGCTTAAGCAAGAAGTCAAGAAGATATGCAAGAGAAATAAACCCATATATGTTGCCTTTATACATACAATATATAGTCGTTGGTTATTGACAATATGAATGATGCTTGTATATTTTTCATTTGACTTTTCAAATAAAATTGCTCTTGTTATTATTGACTTTTTTTTAGTAAATTACAACCATATATATATATATATATATATCTACAATAGTATAAAAACGAAGAAACAAGCACGTCAAAAAATATGAACTTCCTCTTTTGCCCTTCATTATACCATAATTACTCATATATCTATCTATACATCGTAAGGATATATTGCTTTGTGTGAGGGTAAATCTGTCATTTTGGACAAATAATTACATTCAAGTCAGCTTTTACAATTTTATTTAATATAATAATGAAGTTTTAATCAACAATCTTGTGTCTAATTACAGTTGGGTCAACAATTTTTTGGATATGTATTATTGACTTAAAAAAAAATCAACAAAAGTGGCTATTTTGGTGGCTGTATAGGAATTGGTCACTAATATTTACAATTTGATCAACTTCTTCTCTCAAATGAGGTTTCAATCAACAATTTGTGTGTAATTACATTTGGGTTAATAATTTTTGGGATATTTATTATTCACTTCATAAAAAGTTAAAAAAGTGGCTATTTTAGTGGTTATTTAGGAATTGGTCACTAATATTTACAATTTGCTCAACTTCTTCTCTCAAAGTTAGGATTCATATATTGTAATATGTGTAATTGCATTAGGTCAACAAATTTTGGAATATTTATTATTCACTTTAAACAAGTTTTAAAAAGTGGCTATTTTAGTGACTATTTAAGAATTGGTCACTAATTTCACATTTTGGTCAACTTCTTCCCTCAAATTTAAGCTCTGGTATATTTAAATTGTCAATTTAAGTGGCTATTTTAGTAGCTATTATTAATTGGTCACTAATATTTACATTTTGGTCAACTTCTTCCCTCAAATTCAGGATTTATAGATTCTATTTGAATATCAATTAAGGCCTACAAACATATTCATGCCCTTTTTTTTTTTTAGAGGAAATACCCTACTTGTGTCATATATTTTTAGTGGCGCTTTATTAGGTATTTTTACTACTCATTTATAAGATAGTCAGAATTATCAACTTTTTCCGTAAGAAGAGTTTTAGATTAAATAGTTATATTTACAATTTCCTATTTAACTGTTTTAATATCTTATGTTGATTTTTACAAGTGGACCTTATTTTGAAAAAAAAAAGGAAAAAAAGAAACGTGACACTTATTTTAAAAATATCCAAAAAAATGAAACGTTGACACTTATTTTAGAACGGAATGAGTAATTATACCTTTCCAAAGACCTCTAATGTCAAGATTAATACACAATATATCTAAGAATACAACTATCCGACGGACACGTGCCTTGCACGTGCACCCTCACTAGTATATATATAAGGTTATCTCTATTGTTAGAGTAGCAATGACTAATGTCAAAGTAAAAAGTATTGCTAAAAATTTTAGTATCCAAATAGTTAAATCATTGCATGAAAGAATACTTGAATTCTAATTTACAACTTAATGAGACTTACAGAGTAAATTTTGATATATACACAAGTGTTTGATTATTTCACATTGGATCCAGAGGTTCAGGACAACATACATATTTAGATTGACTATACATACCACTACGAATTTGGAGAAACCACTAAGGGCCCGTTTGGGCGCTGCAATAGGAATTCCAATCGAAGTACCATAACCACGTGAGTGCGCCTTTTTAGAAGATAACCAGATCTGAAAGATTGCAATCTGAGCATGATGAATTCAACTCCAACCACCTCCACCACCACCGCCACCGCCACCGCCACCGCCATCGCCACCTTCACCGCCTCCACTCATGTCGGCTAAAACAGCTGTGGCGGCAATAGCAGCACCGGCTAAAACGACAGTAGAGGCGCCATCGTTCACGCCACCGCCATTCGCGGTCTCTCCTCTTTCGACATCACCATATGTTTGGCCTCCCAAAACATTCCCACTTTTTCTCTTCACTTGTGAAGCTATTGGACGCTTGATTTCTTTCTTTCTATGACATCCTCTGCATATACTAACCCAAATTACAAATCCTACACTAAAAGAAAGGAAGATTATGATTGCTATACCATATGGTTTCATCTTCCAAATTAGAACTTCTGATCTTGTTTCTTGATATATAGTAAGACTACCAATGCCATTCTTGTATAGGTGTATAATATTTGACTTCTAAAGAAAATTGTCAAGTTGTTCTGAATTAAATATTTTGGGCCAACTTGTTAAGAAAATGGTACAGTTTTGTGTATGTAATTTATTGGTTGCACGTGTTTTTCATTACACCATTGATCAATAATACATTGAAAACCAATAACCTGTTGGCCAAGTGGTAAGGAGTATGTTCTTCTCGCTATCAATGCTTGGGTTTGAATCTCCCTCACAGCAGATTAATGGGGCTAAATTTAGGCACCGCACCTTGGTGCTAGTGGTGGGTCCCAAACTTCGGCCCCGACATAAGTGCGGTGAGAACTCTCGCAGATTATCCTAGGGTGTGGGACACAATACTCCGTGACAGAAATGTGGGTAACCTACTTGCATTTCCATTTGATTCACCCAAAAGAAAAAGAAAAAGAAAGAAAACTCTAATGTCGGCATGTGATTCCGGATTTGAATACTTGGATAACCTACTTGCATTTCCATTTGATTCAACCAAAAAAAGAAAAAAAGAAAAAAAGAAAACTCTAATGTCGGCATGTGATTCCGGATTTGAATACTTGGTTGTACAGCTAAATGGAAGACTGGAAGACCTTATGGTTTGACCAAAAAAAAAAAAAAAAAAGAAGACCTTATGGGCCTGCTTTGGCACTCGTGAAAGAATTATCAATTGGTTGTAGAGCTCATGATCAGTTGGTCTAGTGGTAGTTTGGCACTCGTGAAAGAATTATCAATGAGTAATACTAAGCACATTTTTAAATCTATACTGAATTTGACACCCAGCTTTAAATGTATGTTCTTTATGTTATATAAGTGATGCACAGAAAAGTGTGAAAAATTCACACAGCACAAGGTACATGTATTTAAAACATAGGATGTCAAATTGAGTGTGGATTTGTGTGTCTAGCATTACTCATTATCAATTGGTTGTACAACTAATGATCAGTTGGTCTAGTGGTAAGGAGTTCCTTCAATTTCGCTTAATAACTCTACGGAATAATTAGTTGTCCAAATTCTGCACCACTTAGTTTAAATGGATTAATCAATATCCCATGTGAGATTGGCGAGTCATACGCGAGACTATTAGTGCATCTTAATTGAAATAGTCCAACTTCCCCAAACAACCCACCCCCCAGCTCCCATAAAGCAAACGCAGCCTAAGTGACATAATTACAGATGGAAAATGCTAGATTCACACAGTGAATCACACACTTTTCCCATACGCAGCACACATGGTACATGCATTTCAAACTGCGTATTAAAAAAGTGTGTGATTCACTGTGTGGGCCTAATAGTGCTCATTACAGATTATGTTAGTCACGAGAGAGAGGTGTACCCATGCTGCCATGCATGGTGGCTGGCTATATATCCCTTTTGGGTAGGCTAATAAATCGGGCTGATATGAGTTGGGCCTAGGTTAGGCCGAGCTTAGTCCAAATAATTTGTTAGGTCTCGAGCTGACTTCGGGCCAAGCTCGACCCGGCCCAAATTAAGACTGACTTCTTATTTTATGTTTTCTTGAAGGCTATAACAGCTTGACACTATTTATGCACTCACAATAGCTTTTAGCCAAAAAGCCTTTTTCGATTTCACAAAAGAGTTGTAACTTATAAGTCACTAAGGTATTGCCTGCGATTAAAATCAAACACTGAAGTATTGCCAAGTTAATTACAAATAGGGTAAGATTACAAGTATGTACGCTGCGTTATATGGGTTGGGCTTAAAACAGGTTGATCTTATACAAGTTCGAGCTCGGCCCGAAAATCAAATCGGACTTAAAATGTCCAAGATCAATTAGCTCGACTTGTTATAAATTTATAATGTGATATATGTTACATTCATTATTATATTATATAGCTAATCGGATTTGGATTCTTATCGGATTGGATATTATCGGATTTGGATATACTAAATTCACATTCGATCCATTAACTTAATTCTTATTCAAATTTGAATGTCAAAACTAAAATTCAAATCTGACTATAGGTCGAATTCGGATTGAAATCCGATCCATTGATAATCTTACTTATGAGATAGTTACTTGTGACACTCAGTTATAAGTCCATTTTTGGTAATTTTTTAGAGAAAATGTTTAAATTTCAAATACGATTGGGTGCAATGGAGAGGATTTGACAATTAGCTCATCTTAATTAGACCAAATCGAGATAGATAACAATAAGAAAATTTCATCTACACCCTACCTCAATTATTTTCTACGGACACTTTTTAATGAAACTCACTTTCCAAATACACCTAGGCACAAATGATAACAATTAACAATTGTAAACAAAAAAACCTTTAAAAAAAAGGGTAATTGGGCAAAAAAAAAATCCCGACGATTTTGTGAAATTTATTAAATCTTTCTAAAAAAAAAGTGAAATTTCAATAAATCATCGGGAAAGTTTTGTGAAATTTTACAAAATCGTCAGAAGTTTTGTTTAGTTCTAACAAAGATTTGGGTTGAGGGACTTTTTACTAAAAAAAGTTTCCATTGTTTCCTTTAACCAAATGCTTTCCTAACGGGGTGTTTAGTACTAAATTTCTATTAAAATAACTACTCTCTACACCCGCCTCTTCTAAATATCATAAGTATTATTAAACAAAAAACACTTTGTACAAGTCCATCAATAATTTATCAATAAGACCTAAATAATATATTAATTCCTTTTTTTTAAAAAAATATTTTCCTCATGAAATACCAATTGACTATCTTAGAGAAAATGTAGAGCAAGTGATATACTCCCTCCGTCCCATTTTATGTGTCCCTTTTTGGGAATCCAACTATTTAAGGGAACAAAAGGAATCTACACCTACTTTCCACAATTGCCCATAATTATTGCTCTTTCTTTTTTGTTTTGTTTTGGTATTGGTTGTAAGGAAGGGCAATTTGGGAAACTAAGTAAAATATATATACTAATTTAGGAAAGTGGACAACAATTTTGGGACATACCAAAATAGAAAGGGGGACACATAAAATGGGACGGAGGGAGTAATTAATTTGTAACCTTTTTTGCATTTTCAACGAAGCCTTGGCTTTGTGAATAGGGGTGTTCACGAGTCGGGTGAGTTGGGTTTGACCCTCATCTGCTCATTCATCCGAACATAGTCGGGTTTGCCCTCCTTCCACCCGTCATTCATTCGCTTTGTCGGGTGCACCCGACTCATCGGGTGATCGGGTGAGTCGGGTCGGGTCGGGTGAAACCCGACTGTCTCATTTGTCTCAATCAAGCATTTGCTTTACACATGACTTTGTCTACATTTTTTTTTTCTTTGAATGTCTTTGTCCACATAGTCATGGGCTAACCAAAGCTCTGACCAAACAAAAAATAAAAACATAGTCATGTGCTAGTTTGATAGTTTTAATGTTTTTATATCTCCGCTAGTGACATATATATTGATATAAGAATACAACATATATATTTTTAAAGACTATATAATACATAATACATATACTGATATAAGTATATTATATATTGATACGTCCAAAATTATCAGGTCATGGAGTCAAGTCGCCACATCATCAAAGGATCCCCGAGCACTCCGTCGAAGGCGCCTACAATTCCGTGATCCTGAGCTTGCCCGCTACAACCGCTTGGTATGGGGTGCACAACCCGTTCGCATAGGGCGGCATTCTGCGAATCCAGTTTGACCAACAAGTTTTTGATCAGTCTCCTAATCCGGTTAGAAGATTGAAGAAATGAATATAGTAGTTTCCTAAACCACTTAGGAAACTCCCCCAAATTCATGCAAGATAACTGTAATCAGATTAGGCTTCCTAATCTGCAAAACTTACCATGTACAGGGGGTCTCTTGCATAAATAAAAGGGACTACCTACCCCCCACTATGAGGAAGGTATTTTAAACATAGAGAATAGCAGTTTATACACAGTCATACGCATATACCCGGTCGGAGTTACTGGTAGGGTCTGTAATAACCTGCATTTCCATTTATTCCTAAATTACATTGTCATATTTAATTTGTAATTGCACTGCCATATTTAATTTCATTTGGTATTGACTGCTTCATTTAAACTACATTTCTCATGTTCTAAATTTTATTTCTTGAATTATTGCAAGCTAAGAATGTTATTGGAGTCAAATTACAATTTTTACAAAGGTTAGTAATACCTGTATGGATTTCAAAATCTGTATTTCAAAACGGTGAAAATAACTTCTATTGACTCAATCAGTATTTTTATAAAACCAGAAAATCAATTCTTAAGTTAAAATGAAATTCCTGTATTTTTGTGGTAACCACCGCGCCCCGAAAATACCAGTTTATGTTCAAAACTGTTCACGCTATGATAATCTTGCACAACTTTTGGACATGACGTAAAGTATGACATGACTTGTACTTTATTTCTATTAATGGAAACTCATCATTGGCTTGTGCCCTGTTTGGATCTACCTATTTTGGGTGTGTTATTTTTGTGCCAAAAGCCAAATTGCCAAACAACCAACACTTGACCCCTACACACCTACTTGCCCCTTCAAATCTGGTGGTGTAAATATATACGTATGTAATTGTGTGTGTATTTCTGCAGCCTTGTTAAATTGAAGACTAATTCATTTTGCTGAGTGAAGCTCACAATACTTGGTCCCCAAGTTGTGAAGTTTGGTTATCTATATATACATCTCACTCTTCATCACACACACACACACATAATTTCACTCTGCTGTATACAATCACAGAGAGAAAAGAGTGAGTTTGAGAGTTATTTCAGAAACTTTTGTGAAGAGAAAAGCTTCATCTTCCATAGCCAAAGTTTGTAGTTGGAAGTTCTTAAATTTTGTTCTTGCATCTCTTTCTCAACAAACACTACTTCTCTTTGATATCTGTGAGTATTTTAAACTCACTCTTGAATGTAATTCATGCTTAGTTATTATTTGTGTGTGTAAAATTGTTAATCACCATTGTTGATTTTAACTATGGAAGCTTGAACTTCAAAATCACCATTTTTCCAAACTCAACCAAAATTCGTTTTTAGAGATGAATATGAAAGATCTTACATCATATATGCTATGTTTAGAGTTATAGAGCCTAATTCATTCATATGAAAAAGTATATTAGAAAATAAGTTTTGACATGTTTTAGTTTTTCATAAAATTGGAGAGTTATAGATTGATTCATGTTAAATTGATAATGGATTCTTAATCCTTGTGAAAAACCAAAGAGAATCATATACTATAAGGCCTAGTAACTCACAGAATTGAAATGGGTCAAAAAGACCCCTGTTTTGCTGAAACAGAGCAGTTCCTGCGGAGAAGATGAAGCCTCTGCTTCATCTCGCGCCACGATCGGGCGCGCGAGAAATCGCGCGAGCGGCCAGCGCGAGCGACCCTTCGCGCGAGTGGCCCGCGCGCGCGAGGTAGGCGTCTTCAGGCAGACGTAAGAGTTTATATATATAAATGAAAAATTAGCTGATCGCGCGAGCGAGGATCGCGCGAGAAACACTTCGCGCGAGCGATCCGCGCGCGCGACCTTGGCTTCCTCAGGCAGACACAAAAGTTTAATTATAAAAGAATAATTGGACATATCGCGCGAGCGGCCCGCGCGAGCGATCTTTCGCGCGAGCGGCCCGCGCGCGCGAGTTCTGACAGTTTCTGTTTTTGTCTGTTTTGTGTTTAAGGTCTGGTTGGTTCAACATTTTAAGTACTGTTAAGGTTCTGTTTGGGAAATTTAGTTAATCAGAACTCTATTTGGTTATATTTGAATGATTAAAACATTGTAGTATGACTTATCAATCCCCGTACGCATGTTGTATTTATAATTCAGTAAATTGCCGCATGTTTAAATTTCATGACATACACGTGGGGTCAGTGGTACATGCATGTGGGTGTCAGTCTGTGTGGAAAGAGTATGAGTTTGAGTTTGTGGTTGTGGTTTGTGGTTGTGGTTGTGGTTGTGGTCGTGGTTGTGGTTGTGGTTGTGGATGAGAATGTGGAGAGGGTATCTTTGAAATGCGACGGTGGCAAATATGGACACTCCCTGACGCCCATGGAAGCGTTAAAGTGTGTGACGCCGAACTCGGACATTCCCTGGCACCCATGGTAGTGCTAAAGTGTGGCCTACGGACACTCCCTGATAACTCGAGTCTGGATACTGTGTGAGGGGTTGCCCCGGTATTTGCATGGCGGTTAGGGTATTCAAAGTGTGAGGCATTGGACACTCCCTGGTACCCCGGACCAAAGTGTGAGGCAAACTGGACACTCCCTGGCGCCCCGTTGCTAAAGTGTGGCTATCTGAGTGTTTCAAAGATACCAGGAGTAGAATAGTGGGTTGTTGGGTTTTTGGCGAGAGAAAAGAGTCGGCAAGATGAGTGTGGTGCATTGTTCTCATACACGGTCCCATCTGTGTAAATTACCCTCTTTAAATAATGTTGTGGTTGTTTTCTAAACGAGCTCTTCAATTATAATTATAAACTTGTGGATTTAATTTGGAATTGGAAAAAGGTAAGTTGGTATGTTTTACATTCAAAGTCATATTTTTAATACTCACCAGCTTCTTGAAGCTGACGACGTTGATGCGTCCTGGACATTCGTGTTCAGGCTTTTCAGGTTATAACCAGGAGGAATCATATGACTATGCGAATTGAGAATGGCCGCTTTTGGGAATAAGAGAACTGTTCATTAAATATATGCTTTAAGTTTATCTGTTTGAGTTTTAAACTGTTTTGTTTTAAGGATGACTGTAATAGACACTAAGTTATTATTTTATTTTCAAGGCGGTCTGTGCCTTAGTCGACCCCGGTTCATAAGATGTAATAAGTTAGAAAATTTTTGTAAGCCTTGATTGCTTTACTCTGATTATATGTTTTGTTGTTTGACGTTTGGGACGGAATCGATCCTTCAAACTGTCGCGACCTACGGGTCCATAAAGGAAATTAAACGCTTTCCTTATTTATGCTACGTCGGGGCGTGACAGGGTCGCTGAGCTTGTTGGCTCACCAGGCCGCCTGTGATCTGCAAGTGAAGCGCACTGACGCAACCGTGGATGTAGGTCACCTCGTTAACGGGACCGAACCACATACAAACTCTTGTGTCCCAACATCTCTCTCTGAATCTCTCTTACCAATTTTCGGCATCATTAATTAGCTTGTCGCCGACTATTAACTCTCTTAAAACTGATTCTTTGTCAAACTAATATAACATTAATTCTCATATGAACCAGATAAAAAGTGAGACGTGAATGGAGAAAGGCCCTTCAAGCTTGAATATATTCAAGAAAACATATATCAACTTTAATACATTTATAAGTGTCGAGAATAAGTAAAGGAGCGCCACAAGTAGACCACATTATATATATATGGGGGCTGCTAACCTACAATATGATGGTTGTTGGTTAGCAGCATACAACAGTGCCTTTAGCGACGAAAAAATAGATTTTTAGCGACGAAATTTTTGTCGCTAAATGATTCAACTTTTAGCGACTAAAAATTTCGTCGTTAAAAACCTGTTTTCCGTCGTTAAAAGCCTTATTTGTTGTAAGTTAACAAATCCCTATATATATATATATATATATATCTTCTATTACATTACATGATCTCCCAGAAAAGCAACAAGATGACTTCATATATATTAACCTCCACAACCCCCACAACCCCCACCACCACACCCACCACCACCGCGACCACCGTCACCGTCACTGTCGCTGTCCCTACCAGCACTACCATAACATTTCCAATCACCACTACCACCGCCACTACTCGCCACAACTGCTGTGGTAGCAACAGCAGCACCGGCTCCCAAAATTACCATATTGCCATCTCTGTTGCTTTTGGTGTTTTCACCGCTTTCGATGTCACGGTAAGGCTGTTGAGGATGAGGAGGGGCTGTCACAATCCCTGTCACCGAAGGACCCTTATTTTCTTTCTTTTTGCACCAAACCTTGCAGAGACAGCACAAAACTAAAATCACCGCGGCCACACAACCACATACTATTAGATAAATTACATTAATATTCATATTGCTTTATATATATATATATATCTATCGATTTTGCATGAAATGGGATGGTGCAGTTTCAGAATTATAGTCTTAAGTCTTTATGTAGAAGTTTAGGGTTTATTTTCTATAGTCTTTGGAGGAAGTAGCAAGGAGGTTTAGTTAGTTGACTTTGGTAATTGCAGAGAATTTTCTTTTACTCTAAATTAAACCTAGCTACCAAAAATAATACATACCAAGAGCTTGTATGAATGAATTGTTTATCAAAAGGTTCGAGCGTTGCTAAGGAGAAATTATCTCATTTGACTGTCACACATTAATGGAGAAGATCAAAGGACTTCTCGTGGTTGGGTGAAAATGATGAAGAAATTTAGCTCTTTGAGAGAGAGAGAGAGAGAGAGAGAGAAGGTATTTTCACTTGAACGATGTAGCTTTAGAATTGAATTTCTTAGGAAAAAAAAAATACCGAAAAGAAGAAGATATATGGTAATAATGTTTTTTTCTTTTTCAAAGTAGGTTTGCTAAACATGATTACGATAGAATTATATTCTAACCAACGATTAGGTTATTGAATGGGACAGAATAAAAAATTCCAATTGAACAAGCCCCCAGTCTTTTAATAATTAAGAAAATTCCAATTGAACAAGCCCCAAGTCCGATATTTGATGGATTGCAATTCTGGGAGTTGTGCAGATTACATACTACTCGTATATGATACTCCTTTGCTGATTTGAATTGGGTGCATGCATGGGACTCATTTCTTTTCACACGTTTAAAACTTTGAAGGTTTGGGTTCCATTATTTCTCATTTTGATTGTCTTATGTTGGCCGGGTTGAATTAATCCTTTGCTGAGTTGATTGGACGGCTTAATTGGTCCAAAACTCTATGATATGTCTCACGTTTGGATGTTTGCTTTGGTTTGGATAATTATGGTGTATTTGATAACCTAATTTAATTACATTGTTTAAGAAAATTTAGCACTTATTTTAATTTACTGTGTTTGATAATATACCACTTAATTGAAAAAATGCAAAAACTCACTAAAAACTTTAAGTCAAGTTTTGCTATTAAAAACAATCACTTAAGCCTGTCTATTTTAGTAGTTGAAATTAATTAACACAGTTGTTAGTATTACAAGCTCATCGCTTAAAATTTTCATTAGTTTAAATTCAACACTTGATTTTCAATTTTATCAAACGAACCCCTTAGTCCATTTTAATTGCGTAGTTAAGGACTATTAATATCATATTCCCTTGAAGTTAAGTAGTTCCTCACAGAAAGTTTAAATTAAAAATGACTAATAGTCTTGTGTGAGATAGACGACCAAATGCCAAATAAATTGGACTAGATACTACATCAAAAAGGCCAAACTAACACGTTTCGTGTATTTTTATTTGGCACTACTTAAGACCGTGCCAAAATCTGGAACGGTTTTTGGCCAATCTAGCTCGGTTATAAATCGTGCCAAATTTGGCATTGTTTCAAGCAGTGCCAAATTTAAATATTTCCGTGCCAAATGAAAAAATGGTTTGACCACATAATTTATTTATTTATTTTTTAATTTTTGTGTTTTAGGGTTTGACCACATATAAGTCTAAGGAAAAGGGCAAATGAAAAAACAAAGGAGAAAGAGAGAAGGCTAGCGATACAGATCTGAGCCTCTGAGGCACCACCATCGAAGCCTCACCACCATCGGCCCCTCCCCCCCTCCTCCTCCGCCGACCTTTGTTGCCTACAGATTTGAGGTAACGATCTCCATCTCTCCCTCTCCATGTCGCCATGCAGCCTCCGCCGCCTCCAAGCCACCACGCAGCCTCCATTGCTTTGTCTTTTCCATTCTCAACAACAGGTCATATCTTTCTAGTTCATCTTCTCTATTCTCAAGTACACACACACACACATACACACACACACACACACTCTCTCTCTCTCTCTCTCTCTCTCTCTCTCTCTCTCTCTCTCTCTCTTTAAATCTATACATTCACATTGGAAAACTAATAGATCCAAACTCCTTATTCTTTCTCATTGAAACTTCTTTCCCCCCAAATTCCTAAAAACCCTAGATCCAAACTCCTAATTTCTTTTTATTGAAACTTTTTTCTCCAAAATCAAACCGTAGAATCTAGAAACCATTGCTCTCTCTCTCTCTCTCTCTCTCTCTCTCTCTCTCTCTCTCTAACAGATCTGAGTAACAGATCTGAGTAACAGATCTGAGTAACAGATCCTTAATTTTTTTTTGCAAATTGATTGAGTTCCATATGTTATGTTAAAAATGAGCTCCATGTCTAGTTTTTCTGTAGATTTCTGGGCTTCTAATGCAACATTGCGTTTTCTTTGTTCCAAATCTCTTAGTGTGGCTCTAGGCTTTGGCTACATTTGTGGATGCAAAGTTCATGATTTGTACTTGTAGTGTTTTTGGGTTTTTTAGATTGATTTTAGGACTTTTTGGGATATCAGTACGGATCTCCTATGTAGCTTCTTGGCTGATTGGCCCTTGTTTAGGCAAGTTCTAATATATTTTGAAGCCTAATTTCTGCTCTATTTCGTGTTATCACATTAGAAAACTAAGCCTCAAGCTTAGCAATAGAAATTTATGGAGCATTATGAACCAAATTTGGGTATGGGATTCTTACTTTTTATTTCTCTTTTTCCTATTTACAGGTACAATACCATTCATCCAAAAGTGATATATGAAGCAGTTCTAACCAGGTAGGTTGCAAATATTGGTGCTTGAGAAGTTGAGTGAATGCAATTTATTTGAATTGATAATTTGAGCTGTGATTGAAATGAGTAATTCTATGGTTTTCAGATTTGAGTCCCAAATTTGTTCCCAAATGCTTTGATTGTTGTACCCTATTTAATTACAATGAGGACCATTGACTTAGCATTCAAAGTTGGTTTATGTGGTACAACTATCAAAATATTTGGGAACCAAATTTGAATCTCAAATTTGCTAGTATATTAGAGTTATGAATATAAAGTTTTATTGGTGTTAGTATTCTATTGATGACCTTAATGGATTGACCAATTTTAATTCATTAAGTGTTGGGTGGAGTCTTGAATTTGGAAGTGCATGAGCTACTTCTTGCATAACTTCTAATATTGCTATTTATGGGTTTGGTTGTCCAATTCTATAACTCAAACCATGGCAACTTTGTTTTCGAGTTTCCGATTTTCACTTTTTAAAAAACAACAATGTTTTAAGAAGTATGTTTTAGTTATTTAAGAAAAAAGTAGAAGTTGATTTATGTATTAATAATAACTAAATGAAAAAAAAACATTTCCAAACTTTAGATTTTAAATTCTTTGCTTCTTACTTTCTGAAACATGTTATGCTTCATTAAGTATGCAAATATTTTGTAACGCAAATGATGAGAGGTAATGGATGATGACCACAGTTGTTTTCTTGATATTTTACTTATTTTTTTCTAATGTATGTTTCTCTTTTTATTGATTCATGGGTCTTTGAAATTTCAGTATTGAGACTGATAAGGAGGTCGTCGAAAAAGGGTAATATATATAATTTTTATCTAGAATCACGAATTCTTACATATGCTCATATTTTTGGAAATGTAATTGACATTTGATGTTTTTTAGTTTCTTTACTATGATGACAGTGTGTCAAGAAAAGAGTGATTGATAAAGAAATTATGAGAGAGATACAAGCAATCATGGCCTTGATATGATTATTTTTACACTACAACAAAAATGGGCTTTAGCGACGAAAAATGGCGACTGAATTTATATTTCGTCGCCAAAAGTATAGTTTTAGCGACAAAATTAAATTTCGTCGCCTAAGAGGCTAAAAAAAAAACACAAATTTGGCGACGAAATTTTGTTTCGTCGCCTAAAGTGTCAATTTTGGCGACGAAATATAATTTCATCGCATAAAGTGATGTCTATGGCGATGAAATGTTATTTCGTCACCTAAAGTGAAGCCTATGACGACGAAATATTAATTCGTCGCCTAAAGTGAGTTCTAATGTAATGTCTATGGCGATGAAATAATTTCGTCGCCGAAAGTAATGCCTATTGCGACGAAATATTAATTCATCGCCTAAAGTGAGTTCTAAAGTGATGTATATGGCAACAAAATATTATTTCGTTGCCTAAAGTGATGCCTATGGCGACAAAATATTAATTCATCCCCTAAAGTGAGTTCTAATGTAATGTCTATGGCGACGAAATAATATTTTGTCGCCTAAAGTTATGCCTATGGCGACTGATATGTCCAGAAATATCCAGTAGCGGTCCAGTCGCCACGTAGTCATCCAATAGCTCGGGGGATCCGGGTTAGGAGCATAGGGCCCACAGACCCGGGTTGTCCGGCTGTGCTTGCCCGAGATACCCGCAGCTCGGGTGCCAGGCATGATAGGGCTTCAGGGAATGCGGCATGAACCACGTTTCTTTCCATCCCTGTGTAATCATGACTCTATCAAGAGAATCAATAGTTTCCTAAATCATTTAGGAAACCAAACATTGTATAAATCTATTGTAATTGGATTATGCTTCCTAATCTAATAAACTTACCATGTAAGGGTGGACTCTTGCACCTATAAAAGAGCCCACCTACCCTCACAGAAGGGATCCGAATATCAACTCTCCGAACATATAAACACACCTGAGAGAACTCACCACCATAAACGCATACACCCGGCCGGTATTACTGGTAGTGCTGCCCACCATTGTTGGCTCACCAGGCCCGCCGGTGATCTGCTAGTGAACGTGCTCAGGCGCACTCGTGGACGTAGGTCACCTCATTAACGGGGCCGAACCACATACAAATCCTTTGTGATCTTATTTTCTGTCTAAATTACCCTTACCAATTTTCGGCATCATCAGTTTGGCGCCGTCTGTGGGAACCCGATACAGTTTTCTCATTAACAAAAAATCTTTGACTGATTGACATGCCTCCTAAGAGGGGTAAGAAGACCGCCGACTCAACCGGTCAGGAGGACCTACAGATCGAGACACGGGCGACCTCCATGACCTTCGACCAGGTCACAGCAGCCTTGGAGCGGCTCTTGGAGGGCCAGCTCCGGACACAACAGCAAATAGAGGCGCTCATGGCCCAGCATGAAAAAGTAGTCGAGGACCCCGAGAAGGGCCCTTCGTCGAAAAAGCGGCCTGAAAAGAGCACATCCAGTAAGAGGCCTGCCCGGAAGCGCGGAAAAACCAGATCCGCTCCAGGGTCCCAACTAAATCGGGAAAGTCAGGCGGAAGGAGAGCGTAGCCAGCCCGCTAAGCGCCCACAGGAAGGACCTCGGTACGTTCCTCGCCGAGCGCGCCGAGTGGAGGACGCTCGGATCCTCATCGAACGGCGGCGGGCCGCAAGAGGAGAAGCATCCGGACGAAAGGTTAGGGAACCGGTCGACGATCCGCCCGCCCTAAGCCGGGATGATCTTAGGCATAGGCTATCCCGAACTCGCAGCCGAATACTATCCCCAAGATCGGCGCGCTTCGAGGATGAGGCGTCATCGTCCGACCCCACTTACTACTCAGATGCAGAGAGGAGGACCGGGCGTACTGACGTCAAAGCCCAGGTCGAGGAGCTACAGCAGCAGATTGAGAGGCTGAACCGCAAGTCCGGTCACGACCTCACTAATACAGAAACGGAATCGCCCTACACTATCCGGGTGACACAGTTCCCGATTCCACGGAAGTTTAAACCCCCTCATCTCAGCTCATACGATGGCAAGGGGAGCCCGGTGGACCACATCCGCACCTATAAGGCGCAGATGGCACTAGTCACTACAACGGACGAGCTGCTATGCCTAGCGTTCCCTAGTACTTTAAAGGGATCGGCCACACAATGGTTCCATGCACTAAAGCCGCGAACAGTTGATAACTTCAAAACCCTCGGCAAACTCTTCATTAGCCAATTAGTCAGGATGCTGGACCGATCGCAGCCAGACACCCAGCTGCTGGCTGTCAAGTAGCAGAAGGGGGAATCGTTGAGGGAATACGTAGATCGTTTCAACCAGCAGAGGCTACTGATCCGAAACCTCAACGAGACAGCTGCAATCATGGCTTTCTGCTCGGGAGTTCAGCACACCAAGGTGGCCACGTCGTTCCATCGAAACCGACCGGCAACCCTGGTGGAACTCTCGAAAAGAGTTGGAAAGTATATCGATACCGAGGAGTTCTTGAAAGCCAAACGCGCCAGCCAGGCAGGAGATGAATCCCCGAAACTCAAGCGCAAGCGTGAGGGGTCGGAGAAGAACCCGGGAAAAAAGCCGAAGCAAGACCAGAGGGATCCAAGGGGCCAGCCCCTAGTAGCCTTCACGCCCCTTTCTCGGCCCATTCACGAAGTAATGGCTGCAGCGGAGGAACAGAGGCTGCTCCCGCAGCCAGCTAAACTCAGAGCCCCGCCCGGTAAGAGAAACCGGGAGAAGTTTTGCCGTTATCACAGGGATCACGGCCACGACACGGAGGATTGCTTCAAGTTGAAGATAGCAATCGAGAAGCTGATCGAGCAAGGGCATCTTGCAGAGTTTGTCATAGCTGACAGACGCCCCCGTCAAGACGGCCGAGCTCCCGGACAGCCCCCTCCACCGCTCGGCCATATCAACGTGATCTCCGGAGGAACATCGGGCGGAGGTGACTCTCAGTCGGCTAGGAAGAGGCATGCCAGAGCATCCCGAACGGATGTATGGCACGTCCAATCTGCCGGCTCCTCACCAACTGACGTCCTGACGTTCTCGTCCGACGACGTACAGGGACTTCACTGCCCCCACGATGACCCGTTGGTGCTGACACTGTCTATAGCCAACTATATGGTCCAAAGGGTACTAGTTGACACGGGCAGCTCGTCCGATATAATGTTCACAGCAGCATTCGACCAGCTCGGAATCGATCGGGATCGGCTCCGGCCAGTTGCTACTCCCTTGGTTGGATTCAACGGCGCCAGCACTCAACCGCTCGGCACGATCGAGCTCCTGGTCCTCATGGGGACCTACCCGCAACAGGTTTCCATGCTCACCAATTTCGTGATAGTGGAGGCCCCATCGGCCTACAACGTTATTCTCGGGAGGCCGACCCTCAACAAAGCCCGAGCAATTGTCTCCACATACAGCTTGATCGTGAAATTCCCAACCCCCCAGGGGCCGGGATGCTTGCGAGGAGACCAGACCACGGCCCGAAGTTGTTATGTCAGCTCGCTGCGCCGGGGGGCGATCACCGAATCACTGAACGTCCAAGAAATGGACCCCCGAGACCAGAGGGACGTGATCGGGCCTATGGAAGAATTGGAGCAAGTTGTGCTAGATCCAGAACACCCGGGCCGCACGGTCAGCGTAGGCGCCCTAATGGAGCCCGCCTTAAAAGAAAAGGTGATCCAGTTCCTACGGCAAAATCGGGACGTTTTTGCTTGGAGTCATGAGGACATGCCCGGAATTGATCCCCGAGTAATGTCCCATCGTCTCAACGTCAGCCCAGACTGCCGTCCAGTAAAGCAGAAGCGAAGGGGCATGGCGCCCGAAAGACAAAAAGCTGTGAGCGAGGAGGTCGCAAAGCTCCTGAAAGCTAACTCCATCCGAGAGGTCCACTACCCCGACTGGTTGGCCAATGTTGTACTGGTCAAGAAAAGCAATGGCAAATGGCGGATGTGTGTGGACTTCACCGACCTCAACAAGGCCTGCCCCAAGGACTGTTATCCGCTGCCCAGGATAGACCTCCTTGTCGATTCAACGGCAGGCCACTCGCTCCTCTCGTTCATGGACGCCTACTCGGGGTACAATCAGATCAGCATGTACCCCGGGGATGAAGAGAAGACGGCGTTCATCACCGACCAAGGCACGTACTGTTACAGAGTCATGCCCTTCGGCCTTAAGAACGCCGGGGCTACATACCAACGCCTAGTCAACTTCATGTTCAGAGACCTCATCGAAAAGTCCATGGAAGTATACGTGGACGATCTCCTGGTCAAGAGCCGAAACGAACCCGATCACCTGGAGCATCTGGCCGGGGCCTTCAGCAATTTGAGAAAGTTCAGGATGAGGTTGAACCCGGCCAAATGCACCTTTGGGGTCTCATCCGAAAAGTTCCTCGGTCATCTAGTCAGCAGACGGGGAATCGAAGCAAATCCAGACAAAATCCAGGCTATCATCAACATGCGGTCCCCCAAGTCGACAAAGGAAGTTCAAAGCTTAGCCGGGCGGGTGGCCGCACTGAACAGATTTGTCTCCCGAGCCACCGACCGGTGCCTCCCGTTCTTTAAAATCCTCCGTAAAGCTTTTCAATGGTCGGAGGAGTGCGAGGAGGCATTCCAAGACCTCAAGAAGTACCTAGCCTCTCCTCCTCTACTGACGACACCTACGGACAGAGAGGAACTATTCCTGTACCTGGCAGTGTCATCGTCGGCGGTTAGCTCGGCACTCATTCGGGAAGAGCACGGGGTACAGTTCCCTGTGTACTACACCAGCCGGGCGCTGCAAGGGGCGGAGAGCCGATACTCCCGCATCGAGAAATTGGCCTTCGCCCTCATTACTTCTGCCCGAAGGCTCCGTCCGTACTTCCAGGCCCATGCCATTGTAGTACTCACCGATCAACCGCTTCGCAAAATTCTCTCCCAGCCAGACACGTCCGGAAGGCTAGTTAAATGGGCTTTGGAATTGGAGGAGTTTGAGGTGACTTACCAGCCGCGGACGGCCATCAAGGGACAAGCCGTCGCAGATTTTCTGCTCGAGTTTACATATCCCGAAGGCCCGGTAGAAGAACCCGAGCCTGCGGCCTTACCGCCGGGGTTGCAATCCGGCATCCCTACTTGGGTACTTCATGTTGACGGCTCTTCTAACCAACAAGGTAGTGGTGCCGGGATCATCCTAACTACCCCCGACGGAATCCAGCTGGAATATGCTTTGAGATTTGGGTTTCGTGCCTCCAACAACGAGGCCGAATACGAAGCCCTCTTGGTCGGGTTACAATTAGCCATTTCGATGAGTGCGCAACAAGTCGAGAGCTACAGCGACTCTCAGCTCGTGGTTAATCAGGTAAAACAGGAATATGAAGCGCGGGAAGACAGCATGATAGCCTACCTAGCCCTAGTCCAAACGGCATCCAAACAACTCCGAGGGTTTTCCATCACCCGGATACCTAGAGAAGAGAACACCAGGGCTGACCGGCTTGCTCGCCTCGCATCGTCAGCTGAGTCAGACTTGCCCGGGATAAGAATACAATTCTTACCCGAGCCGAGTGTGATCAATTCAGAGGGCATGGAGGTTGACCCGGTCACTCTGGGACCTAGTTGGATGGATCCAATCGTGACATTCTTGGCAACAGGAGCGCTGCCAAGCGACAGAGAGGAAGCCAGGAGGGTAAGGTACAGGGCAGCGAGATACCACCTTCTAGATGGTATCCTCTACAAGAGAGGATTCACCATCCCGTACCTTCGCTGCGTTCATCCTACGCAGGTCCGAGCAATATTGTTTGAAATCCACGAAGGCGTGTGCGGGAACCACATAGGAGGCCGGACACTTTCCAGAAAGGCCCTACTACAGGGTTATTACTGGCCAACCATGGCCCGAGATTCACAGGAATACGTTCGAAGGTGCGACAAGTGCCAGCGGTACTCTCCTATGATAAACCAACCGGGAGAAGTTCAAACCCCGGTCTATAGCCCCTGGCCATTCGCCCAATGGGGGATCGACATCGTTGGTCCCTTACCAACAGGGAAAGGGCAGGTCAAGTTTGCTGTAATAGCCGTTGACTACTTCACCAAGTGGGCGGAAGCTGAGCCCCTGGCAACGATAACCGAGCAAAAAATGGAACATTTTGTAGAAAGAAATATCCTTAGCAGGTTCGGCATTCCGCGAGTCTTGATCAGCGACAACGGGAGACAATTTGATACACCTGTCTTTAGACAGTTCTGCTCGGACTACGGAATATTGAACCATTACTCTTCTCCCGAGCATCCACAAGCAAATGGTCAGGCCGAGGTGACCAACCGCACGATCTTGCAGTCAATTAAAACAAGGCTGGAGGGAGCCAAGGGCCTGTGGGCCGATGAACTCCCAGCCCTCCTGTGGGCCTACCGTACCACACCCCGGGCAGCTACGGGCGAAACCCCATTTTCATTAACTTACGGTTTTGAGGCAGTAGTCCCCACAGAGCTCGGGCTGCCCACGTACCGGGTGGCTACTTTCAATACCCAAGCCAACGGAGAAGCCCTCAGGACCGAACTAGATTTGGTGGAAGAGAAAAGAGACCAGGCCTATCTCAAGGTGGCAGCTTACAAGCAAAGGGTCTCGCGATACTACAATAGTAAGGTGAAGCGTCGTAGTTTCCAGGTTGGGGACCTTGTTCTTAAAGCAGTGAACCAGTCAACCCGAGTTCCAGGCCATGGGAAGTTGGGAGCAAACTGGGAAGGACCGTATATAGTCACTCGGGTCAACCGACCAGGAACCTACTGGCTACAAAGCATGGACGGGCACGACCTCAGTCACCCATGGAACGTACAACATCTCCGCAAGTACTATCAGTAGCACCTAGCTACGGGAGTCTATTGTTATGAGGGAAATTATTTTAGCCTTGCTAGGACAATTGTTACAGATGATTATCTTTTAAATAAAATGGAAAAGTTTGCTTTGAAACATGACTCCCTTCGGGCAATACACCAAAAGACCTCGGGCCTAACCCCGAGGCACCAAAAGACCTCGGGCCTAGCCCCGAGGCATCAAAAGACCTCGGGCTCCGAACCCAGGCACCAAAAGACCCTGCAACCACCCATGTTCCAGGTCGGTTTCCTATGGTCGATCCCCAGCACGCCCCCTCCTTAGTAGGAGCCCTGGGGGCAAGAGGGTTCTATACCTAAACAGGAAATTAACTAAAGCTTTGCTTAGGTCCAGCCGACGATGGGGCCAGACCCCTAGGTGGCCAGCGATAGCAAGCTTCAAACGCTCCTGCAACCACCCATGTTCCAGGTCGATTCCCTACGGCTGGACTTTCCCGAAGCACCCGCACACCCACCTTAGCAAAATGCTTGGGGGGCAGGGGATAGAGGGAAATACCAAGGCCTAAGACAGGGAATTACAACGCTCGACTAGGTGTTCTGTGGGTCACGGTCCTAAAGCATTTGCTAAGGCAGATGTTAGGTCGGCCAAAGCCACACGGATACTAGCAAAACTATTAAATGCCCTGTGGGTTACGGTCTTGAAAGCATTTGCTAAAGCAGATGTTAGGATTGGCCAAAGCCATACGGGTTCTAGTAAAGGTTAAAGTGCAGTACAAACAAAATTAATGGAAGGGTGACCTCAGGGGCCTTTGCATTAAAATTAAACAAATGTACCGAGCCTGGGGGGCAGTTGTAGTAGCCTCCTCAAAAAAAAAAAAAAAAAACTACAAGCGCTGAAAATGAACAGCAGGAAGAATAGACCGGGGAGTCAGTCTTCCACATTTACCGCAATATCGGTCTCCCCGGTCTGCTCCCTGGGAGCGGCAAGTCTTTCCTCCGCTAAAACCCCCTCCGGGGCGAGCTCAGTAGCCCCGGAGGTGACTATAGGATTTCCAGCGGCCGCCGGATCCTCGCCAGCAGCAGGAGCTTCACCAGCAATAGGATCCTCTCCAATGTCCCAGTAGTCCGAGTCAATCCCCTCGTAGGCCGAAAGGACCCATTCGGGATGGTCCCGGGCTACCCGCCGTTTCAGATCATCGTAGCCTTGGAAGAAGCCATCGTCAAAAGCTCCTTCCAAGGCCGCTGCAGAAGGTGTCTCAGCCACCGCCTTGGCCTGGGCCTCGGCTGCAAGAGCCCGGGCAGCTTCCAACTCGGCCAAAGCAGCTGCCAGGTCCGCCTGAACCGCCCCTAAGCTCAAGGCCAGCGATTTCGTTTTGTTTATCTCCACAGCCAGGGCAGCCCTCGCTACATGTAGCTCTTCCCGTTCCTTCGAAAGGGCGGCTTCAGCAGCACTCACCTTCCCGGCCAGGGAAGAATGGACGGATTCGGATCCCGCGGCTATGCAGCCCACCTACAGCAGGAGAATGCAAATCTGTTAAACAAGTAATGAGTATAGAGCAAGTTCACATTTAAAAGGAAAGTAGGACACCCACCAGGTGGGAGATGCTATACAGCCACCCTTGGAGCCCTTGGGGAGACAGTTCGGCACATGCTGTCACCTGGCTTGGTGCGAGGCAAGGTTTTAGCCTCTCCCGGGCCTCGTCATGTCCGCCGGAGGGCAAACCCGACGGAATGTCAGCCCCGTGCACGGATTCCTCAACAGCCGGCCTGGGTGGAGCTGATGTCCCCACAGGACTTGTACGGGCAGTCGTCCCGTGGCGGATGCGCCTAAGCGGGCGCTCACCGCCTGGAGCCTCGGTGGTCGGTCTTTTTCCTTATGCAATAGCCACCCGAGCGGCAGTAGTGGCGGCGGCGACAGCCTGTCTCTCCCGTAGTTGGTCCAAATTGCGCTTGGGAGCCATTTCTGCAGAAACCGAGATTGCACGGTCAGAAGGGCAAGGGGCAGGAATAATGCAAGTACATGGGTAATGTATAATGTCACTGAAATACTCACCAGGGATGATATGCGCGAAGCTGGGGGCCGGAACAGGCGGCTCAGGGGAATAGGTTACGACAAAATCTCCCGTCCGGGACAACACGTTCCCGACGCTGGTGGGTAGCCCTGCTAGTTTCAGGATCCTGGCCTGGCACACCTCAGGGATTTTCGGGGGTTTAGTTGAGCCCGCTGCAAACAAGAAGGAGAAATAATCAGTAATCCACTATGTTCCGAATATGCCAAAGTAGCAGACAAGGTCGGAAGGGCGGTCTTACCCCTCAACTCCCTGGCCCAGGATGTCCTCAGCTGGATCCCCGGAGCCATGTCACAGAGACGAAGGGTAGACACCTGGAAATATTTGCCCTTCCACCCTTTATTATTGCTGGGGCAGTTGTCAATGATTTTCCTGCCCGGACGGGCAGAAAACGAGAAAAACCCCAGTTCATTATGCACGGGGAATGGTCGGTGGGCCCAGAGGAACTCCTGTAGGGTGAGCTCATACCTGAACGCTTGGGGCCACAATGATATACATCCCATCAAAAACCTCCACCCGTTGGGGGCCAACTGACCGGGAGCTATGTTGAGAAAGATCAACATGTCCCGAGCCACAGGGTGAAGCGGAAGTCGGAGGCCCGCCATCATAGCATCCTCAAACAGGGTGACAAACCCCGACTGATATAGATGCACGCCGCCGGTATTTACGGCTAAGGCGCAACCATCAGGGAGGGAGTAGCTCTTCCTGATTCGGAGAAGGTCTCCAGAGCGCAGAACAGAAGAAGTAGACTCACAAGCGAAGACCATGCGGTCAGTCCCTTCAGGCGACTCGTCGCCCAAACCCCTTGAAACGGAGGCAACGGGGGCCTCCTCAAAAGACTCACTACTAGACAGACGAATGGGGATCCTGGCCCCGCTTTGGTGGTCAGACAGGGATTCAGGGGGCTGGCCTAGGCTGGCGCCAGGGGACCCTGACCGATACTGCTCACTCTCCGATCTCGACGATGAATTAAAGCCGGAGTGTTCCATTTCTGGCCCACCGGCGGGAAGGAACTGACACGAACGACGACTAGCGAAGGGATCGGAAACCCCAAACCTGATATACAGGGGGGGCAGAGTTACTAACCTGAATGGTAATGAGTAGATACTCCTCAGCACCCGGTAACACTCTCTCAGAACAGCACAAGAAACACCCGCTCGGTTCAGATGAGTCAAAGTTCCACCAGACTCGAAAAACGCACAGAACCTAAGAAGGAAAAAATCCCACTCTCGTTCAAACCTCACAAGGTTCGTTCTCGCCAGCCTCGCTTTGAAATAAGGAAGGAATGGGGAAAGAGGCAAGAAAGATCAGAAATAAGGGAGTCAGGAAGGTGCGCAGGAGCAGAGGCGAGAACTCCTTATATAGAGACCCTGAACGGCCCAGATCAGAGTAGATCCAGCGGTCCAGAAGATTTCCCGCCCAAACCGTCGTTTCGGTCACGTGAGGAGTCGCCTCAAAAGGCGTGCGCATTAAATACGCGAAAGGACGGGTCTGTTAGTTTGCAAACGGTTCGGTTACGACCACGTTTCTACTTGCTAGGATCTAACCTAACCAACGGTTGGTCGGTATGGGATAACATCGATCCCGGTTCGAGCAATTATAGCCCGGGCGCATGTGCGAGCCGGCCGGGTATTAACCGCGCAAAGTTGTGCAAAATTGATATACAGCTTGAAGGGCATAATGAAGGAAAACGTTGGCCTCAAGGACCTTTTTATTGATATAAAGGTGAACTATACAGGAGACGGGGGCTGTTGTAATAAGCTTCCCGGAAAAAAAAAAAAAAAAAAAAAGGAAGAAAGCAAGGTGTCTTTAGGGTCCTTGGCCCCGCAGGGCTTTGACTTCCTCCTCCAGAGCCGCCACCCTCGCTACTAGCTCCTTAACAGTAAGCTCGAGGGTGTGGGTGTCCACCTCCTGCATGAGGGATTCCGTATGCAAGAGAGCGGTTCGCTTCTCCACAGCTTGTAGGCGTTCCTCCAGGTTAGCCAGGGATAGGCCCGTCCAACTGGTGGTCGCCCGATGCACATCCGGGGATTCTGCCCGACTCCTTTTTGGCATTGGAGAAGATCCTTCCCTGACCGCTCTCTCTTTTCCCTTTCTGGAGGGGCCTGGGGGCGGGCTTGCATCTTCCGATGAGGAAGAATCGCCGCTGGTGGATAAGGTGACCGGCCCCTCGGGTAGGTCCACCCGGCCGGCGGGGCGCGTCCCGATCGCCATGGATCGGGTATAGCGGCGCGACCCAGAGGCCATAGCGGCAGGAGCTGCAGAAGAAGGTCCGGCAACCTCGTTCTCCGCAGGTCTCCCTGCCAAATAAGAGAACGACATACCAGCCTCAATGGCTTGGTCGAACGCCTCCGTGTCATCAGCGGTAGGGACAACTCCACGGAGTATGGCGAATGCCTGCCTGCAGTGATCAGGATTATAAGCCGCAGGGGGACAGAGACTGGCATCCTCCAGCCAGTTGTCGGCAACCATAACCCAAGGGTATCGCTGTCAATTTTTGTTTGGGAAATCTAGGCCTCGGACGAGATCCTTCCCTTCGGTCTTGGGACGGAAGTAGGGGCCTCCGTTGTCGATGCCTAGTATGTAGCACCTAGCGATGTCAGCCGGTCGGAGGAGCAATCCCAACCGCTCGTTCAGCGCTGATACTCCCCATAGGAGGCGGGCAACGTTGGGGCGACACTTGTGGAGCGGAATGTGTAGCCCCACAAGCAGGTCACAGAAAGAGACCGGGAGGGGGAAGCGTATTCCCACGATGAGCAGCAGGAAGCTGCTAATGAGGAAAAAAGGGGAGGCCACTTCCTCTCCTTCAATAAATGGACGGACCACCACATCGTCCGGAATTTGGCAGTTCTCCCGGAACGATCTTAGCCCTTCCTCAGACGATAGATCGACATGCGAAGCCATTTGCTGGAAATGAAGGTTTTTGGGAGCGAAACAGCAGAGGAAAAAGGGGGCTCGGAGTGTTTGCGCAGGCGACTCAATTGATGATGCGTGGTGAAGAAGTCAGGTTGAATGAGTGCTCCTTATATAAGCAGCACGAACGGTTGGGATCCAGTTTGATCGAATGGCCCACATACTCTCCCGCCGAAACTGTCGTTTCGGGCACGTGGGGCGTCGCCTCAGAAAGCGTGAACATTAAATGGGCGATGTGATTGTTTAGTTGCCAGCTGGACGATTCGGTTACTTCTTGGGCTGGTTGCTTTGAGTCCGAACTACACCAATAACCAGCAGACACGTGGTGATGGGAATCCCGGGCCTGCAGAGTCACCGCTCGGTCGATGCATCGCCGGGTCATTCCAAACCCGCCCCACTCCAGCAGGGGTCTCGGTCCTTTCCCGAACGGTATCTAAACAGCACTCTTAATTTTCAAATTTCATCTGACAAAGCGTCATCCCAACTTTGAAAATGGGGGGCAGCTGATATGTCCAGAAATACCTAGTAGCGGTCCAGTCGCCACGTAGTCATCCAATAGCCCGGGGGATCCGGGTTAGGAGCATATGGCCCACAGACCCGGGTTGTCCGGCTGTGCTTGCCCGAGATACCCGCAGCTCGGGTGCCAGGCATGATAGGGCTTCAGGGAATGCGGCATGAACCACGTTTCTTTCCATCCCTGTGCAATCATGACTCTATCAAGAGAATCAATAGTTTCCTAAATCATTTAGGAAACCAAACATTGTATAAATCTATTGTAATTGGATTATGCTTCCTAATCTAATAAACTTACCATGTAAGGGTGGACTCTTGCACCTATAAAAGAGCCCACCTACCCTCACAGAAGGGATCCGAATATCAACTCTCCGAACATATAAACACACCTGAGAGAACTCACCACCATAAACGCATACACCCGGCCGGTATTACTGGTAGTACTGCCCACCATTGTTGGCTTACCAGGCCCGCCGGTGATCTGCTAGTGAACGTGCTCAGGCGCACTCGTGGACGTAGTTCACCTCATTAACGGGGCCGAACCACATACAAATCCTTTGTGATCTTATTTTCTGTCTAAATTACCCTTACCAATTTTCGGCATCATCAGCGACGAAATATTAATTCGTCGCCTAAAGTGAGTTCTAAAGTGATGTCTATGGTGACGAAATATATTATTTCGTCACTTAAAGTGATCTATGGCGACGAAATATTTCGTCGCCTAAAGTGAGTGAAAAAAATTCCTTTTTCAAAGTGATGTCTATGGCGACGAAAAATTATTTCGTCGCCTAAAGTGAGTGATAAAAAATTTCATTTTCAAAGTGATGTCTATGGCGACGAAATAATATTTCGTCGCCTAAAGTGACTATGGCGACGAAATGTTATTTTGTCGCCTAAAGTGAGTGATAAACAATTCCATTTTCAAAGTGGTCTCTGGCGACGAAATAATATTTTGTCGCCTAAAGTGATATATGGCGACGAAATATTATTTCGTTGCCTAAAGTGAGTGATAAAAAATTCCATTTCCAAAGTGATGTATATGGCGACGAAATATTATTTCGTCGCCTAAAGTGATCTATGGAAACGAAATATTATTTCGTTGCCTAAACTGAGTGATAAAAAATTTCATTGTCAAAGTGGTCTCTAGCGACGAAAAATTATTTTGTCGCCTAGAGTAATCTATGGCGACGAAAAATTATTATTTCGTCGCCTAAAGTAAGCGTTATTTTTTTTTTTCAATTTAATAATTTGACTTTATTTTAATGCATTTAAAATTCAAAATGGATATTAATGGAATTAAGACTCAGCTATATTTCAATTTTTATTTATTTGGAGTGTGTCGAGGACGAGTTTTTACTTGTCATTTTTACCAATGAAAACCAATTGAAAAAGGAAAGAAAGAGTCAAAGCTGACTAGAACTCTATCAATGAGAAAATGTTACATCGTGGTGGTTTTTTTTTTGCTACAATATAGCAATTGAGTCCCAACATGTGTAATCAGGTAAAATGTGTGGTTACTTAATTAACCACTTATTTATTGAAGCAACAAAATGGTTCTCAAAGTTATCACACTAATTTTTTGTAATTGATTTAACATAATTATTTTAATTAGACTATTATTTTTAACAGGTTGGGATCTTTACTATAACATGTTGGGACTAAAACTCTAAAGATATACATCATACATCCAAAACAAGTATGTATCATAGAAATAAAAAAAATTAAAAATAACTAAGCCAACCATACGAATAAAAAAATAATTGAATGCCATAATTCTAGAAGGCATAGCTCTCTTCCTTACTTAAAACTTAAATGTTAAAACAAAACACTTAAAAAAAGAAAATACATAATAAAAAACAGAAGAGAGAGAAAAGAAAAAGCCCTAGATTTGGACTCAGTTTGTCCGCCTGATGTGCCCACCCTCACCCACCCCAGCCGGCCTCAACTACCTACCCGCCGCTCGCTTGGCCCTCCACCGCCACTCGCCTGGCCCTCGCCTCTCATCTCCATAATCTCTCACTAAATCTTCATCCCTTCCTCCTCTCCCTCTCTCTCACTAAATCGCCCACCACCATATGAATCAGTTTTGAGAAAAATATTAATAATTTCACATAGGGTCAACTTGTCCAGTGTTCACTTTTAAACCATTATAGGGGTAAAGTAAAAATGGATCACAAAGGAAAATGGATCACTTTTGAACCATTGCTCACCCTTTGCTCGCGCTCCTCTCCCATTGGCTAATGCAGTGAGATCTAATATTAAATGAAAATTAATTAATAGTGTAGAGTATTTGGCCCTACTACATTAGCCAATAAAAGAGAAGGGAGAGCAAATAGTGAGCAATTTTGAGGTGAGCAAAACTGTACTCTAAATATAAATACTCACTATGCGAAATTTTCTCCAAAATTTTAAAATTTTGTAACCATAGTAAAACTATGCTCTAAAATATGACTTTATTTTTTTTTTTTTTACTTTTGGGCTAATTACTTTTTTTTTTTTTTTTAAATAGTCATAAAAATACGGAGTATTTTTTTCTAACATATATGATTGTTTTTTTACAGAGATAGTCATAAGATCGGTAAGTGGTATTTAATTTATGACTTTATTTTTGATTAGTCATAAATATTTTTATTTTTCTGACTTTTTCTTTGAGTTATAAAATCAAACATAAGTAACTTTATGACTTTTTTCTTTAACTTTCATGTTTTTTTTAAGATTAGTCATAAAAATTAAAACTTGGGCTCTAACAATTACTCTACTTCGTACCTTACCCCAAAATATCCTCCAAATTTTCACTTTTCCCTCTCAAAAGAGGAAAGCATGGCTGTCATTTGTATATGAGAGAGAGAGAGAGAGAGAGAGAGCCGACCACAATACGTCGCCGCCTTGCCGGCGCCACCGCCGACCACATACGTCACCGCCTCACGTCTTCCTGGCTCTGTCTCGCTAACACCACTCAACCGATATGTAGCAGCCCCTTTGCCTATCTTTACCCCTGATCTGCCAAACCCTAACCTTAGCCCCAACTTCATGGCCAGAGCAATTTGGGTTTCTTTAATTTCTTTTGTCATATTTTTTTTTTATAGAGGGTAATGGGAATTAACGTATGGAATAGCTTGGTTGGTGCTCATTTTGATTGATTCAAACATTGATGATTGATTTGAGCCTCTAATGAATTCATTTTGTTTCACAACCCAGGTAATTAAGCACACATTTTTTTTTATACTTCCTACCGTGTACATAGAAGAGTTGATATGAGCTTTTGAATGATTATTTGGGATTTTACACAGTGGATGTGTTTTCAAGCCTTGAATGTGTTATGCAGTGATCAATGTTTGCTATTATATTATTTATCTTTTCTAACCCCTCTTTGCTATTGCAAGTATAGAGTGTTTTAGTTATGAATAGCTAATTTTTTGGGACTTGGATTTTACTGTGATTTTGGGGTTTTTGGTCTCCCTCACCCAACTGATAGCTCTTATTCCATGCTTGCTTTTTAGAAGTTAATTAAATTGCAAATTAAAGAATACTAATCGACAAAATATATCTGCATATTGTTTCCTACCCAGAACCTTCTTTTCATCCCTTAACTTTGCGGTAATCATAGATTCCTACTCCTTACTGCAAAATATATACATACACAGAGATTAGACATTTGATTAGCACTGAATATGTGCACAAAGTTTCATAAGTAGCATTCCACAACCATCACTTCCTCTATAGTAAATCAAACTGATCATGTCCTTCCTTTTCTATTTTGTGCTTATACATTTAGTTTCTGTCCAAACATTATTTTGGGCTCATTGGATTTTGATTGGATGATGTTGAAGTAGTTCCATCATTATTAGGTGATCCACTGCCACATCATTTGGGATGAAAATTTAAGATTATGATTTGGGAAGCATATGATTACTCCTTGCTAGTAGCAAATTGGGTAGGAAAAGTAATACTATAGTTTCCAAATTTGGGATATCCTATTTTTTATTAGAATGGTACCACAATAAAATGCCATGTTTTGGAAATGGTTACATCCACAACATGGGGTACCACTCCAATAGAATTTGGGAACCATAGTATTAATATTGCCATTAGTATGGTACCACAATAAAATACCATGTTTTGGCAATAATGGTTACATCTACAACACGGGGTACCATTCCAATACAATTTGGGAACCATAGTATAAATATTGGGTAGCATTTAGAGGTGTACACGACATCATTAATTTATATTGTAAAGTACTAAATCCCACAATATTAGCTAATGAATAAGGAAGGTGAGAAAAAACCTTATAATTATCAGAGTTGCGTATTATCACGTAACTTGCAAATTGTTTGTTCCTGCAAGTCTAGTTGGTCACACTATAAACACGACAAAAGAAACTTGTGGGAACACACGGAATGCAAAATGGACTTCCGGTTATCACATAACGTGAAAAAAAAAATTAGTTTTGACATACTTAGGTTTGAAAAAGCTATATTTTTTGGGGTTGGTGAGGTAAAATGGTAAACCGTCGAATCGAAGGACATGAAACTTAACTCGCACCTCAAACACAACAAAAGAAATTTGTGGAAACACACAAAAAGCAAAATGGTCTTCCGGTTATCACATAACGTGAAAAAAAATAAGTTTTGACATAATTAAGCTTGAAAAAACTATGTTTTTGGGGTTTAGGGGGGTGAAACCTTAAACCTCGATTCGAAGGATATGAAACTTAACTCGAACCTCAAACACGATAAAAAAAGTTATGGGAATGCACAGAAAGCAAAACGGACTTCCGATTATCGCATAACGTGAGCAAAAATAAGTTTTGACATACTTAGGCTTAAATAAGCTATGTTTTTGGGGTTTGGGGGGTGAAACGATAAACCGTCGATTCGAAGGACATGAAACATAACTCGCAACTCAAACACGACAAAACAAAATTGTCGCAACACACGGAATGTAAAACGAACTTCCGGTTATCACATAACGCAAAAAAAATCAGTTTTGACATACTTAGACTTGAAAAATCAATGTTTTGGGGATTGGGGGGGTGAAACGGTAAACCGTTGAAGGACATGAAACTTAACACGCAAATCAAACACGACAAAAGAAAGTTGTGGGAACACACGGAAAGCAAAACAGACTTTCGGTAATCAGATAACGCGAAAAAAAAAGGTTTGACATACATAGGCTTGAAAAAAAAATGTTTTTAGGGTTTGGAAGGGTGAAACGGTAAACCATCGATTTGAGGCACATGAAACTTAACTCGCACCTCAAACACGACAAAAGAAACTTGTGAAAATAAATGGAATGCAAAACAGACTTCCAGTTATCAGATAATGCAAAAAAAAAAAAAAAAGTTTTGACATACTTAAGCTTGAAAAAACAATATTTTTAGGGTTTGGGGGGGGGGGGGGGGGGGGGGGGGGGGGGTTAAACCTTAAACCGCCAATTCGAAGAATATGAAACTTAACTCGCACCTCAAACACAACAAAAGAAAGTTGTGAGAACACACGGAAAGCAAAACGGACTTCCGGTTATCACATAATGCGAAAAAAAAAAGTTTTGACATACTTAGGCTTGAATAAGCTATGTTTTTGGGGTTTGGGAGGGTGAAACGTTAAACCGTCGATTCGAAGGACATGAAACTTAATTCGTAACTCAAACACGATAAAAGAAACTTGTAGGAACACATGGAATGCAAAATAGAATTCCGATTATCACATAACGCGAAAAAAATCAGTTTTGACATACTTAGGCTTGAAAAAGTAATTTTTTGGGGTTTGGGGGGGGGGGGGGGGGGGTGAAACGGTAAACCGTTGATCCGAAGGACATGAACTTAACTCACAACTCAAACACGACAAAATAAAGTTGTGAGAACACACGAAAAGCAAAACGGACTTTCATTTATCAGATAATACGAAAAAAAAATAAGTTTTGACACACTTAGGCTTGCAAAAAACAATGTTTTGGGGTTTGGGGGGGTGAAACGGTAAGCCGTCGATCTGAAGCACATGAAACTTAACTCGTACCTCAAACACGACAAAAGAAACTTTTGGAAACAAACTGAATGTAAAACAGACTTTCGATTATCAGATAACGCAAAAAAAAAAAATAAGTTTTGACATACTTAGGCTTGAAAAAAATAATATTTTTCGGGTTTGGGGGGTACGGTGAAACCTTAAACTGTCGATTCGAAGGATATGAAACTTAACTCGCACCTCACACATGATAAAAAAAAGTTGTGGGAACACATGGAAAGCAAAACGGACTTCCGGTTTTCACATAACGCGAAAAAAATAAGTTTTGACATACTTAGGCTTGAATAATCTATGTTTTTGGGGTTTAGGGCGGTGAAATGGTAAACTGTCGATTCGAAGGACATGAAATTTAACTCTCAACTCAAACACGACAAAAAAAAACTTGTGGGAACAAACGGAATGCAAAACGGACTTTAGGTTATCACAAAACGTGAGAAAAATCAGTTTTGACATACTTGCGCTTGAAAAAGCTATGTTTTTGGGATTTGGGGGGGGGGGGGGGGGGTGGGGGGTGAAATGGTAAACCGTCAATCCGAAGGACATGAAACTTAACTCACAACTCAAACACAACAACAGAAACTTGTGGGAACACACGGAATGCAAAATAGACTTTCGGTTATCACATAACGAGAAAAAAAATAAGTTTTGACATGCTTAGACTTGAAAAAGCTATGTTTTTGGGGTTTGAGGGGGTGAAACGGTAAACCGTCAATCCGAAGGATATGAAATTTAACTCGTACCTCAAACGTGATAAAAGAAAGTTGTGATAACACACAGAAAGCAAAATGGTCTTACGATTATCACATATTGAGAAAAAAATAAGTTTTTACATACTTAGGCTTGAAAAACCTATATTTTTGGGGTCTGGGGGGTGAAACAGTAAACCATCGATCTGAAGGACATGAAACTTAACTCGCACCTCAAACACGGCAAAAGAAACTTGTGGAAACAAACGAAATGCAAAACAGACTTTCGATTACCAGATAACGCAAAAAAAAAAAAAAAAAAAAGTTTTGACATACTTAGATCTGAAAAAACAATGTTTTTGGTGTTTGGGGGTGTGAGACCTTAAACCGTCGATTGGAAGGATATGAAACTTAACTCGCACCTCAAACACAACAAAAGAAAGTTGTGGGAACATAACGGAAAGCAAAACGGACTTTTGGTTATCAAATAACGCGGAAAAATAAGTTTTGACATGCTTAGGCTTGAATAAGCTATGTTTTTGGGCTCTGGGGTGGTGAAATGGTAAACCGTTAATCCGAAGGACATGAAACTTAACCCGCAACTCAAATTCGACAAAAGAAACTTCTGGGAACAAACTGAATGCGAAACGGACTTCCAATTATAAATTTTAGTTCTATGCACCGCAAACAAATTTTTTTTTTGTCAATTTTGAGGTTTCTCCGTCGTAGCCCACAACATTAAATCCTATTAGAGAATTATGAAAAATCGTTTTACTTAAGTAATAAACTCACATGCCAAATAAAAAGTAATAAAATCACATACCATAAAAGTTGAATATTTAGGATCTTCCAACGTATAATACGTGGGAGATGAAAGATAATGAGTTCTTGGTGAAGAGGCATAGAATAAACAATATGAACAATAGAAATTAACACTATCTAAGTAACCCTATATATTTTAGAAGAATACTTCGCATTACCTCTAAAACTATACGCATACGGTATATAGTGAGAAAATGAAAATTCATTACTTTATCAAAATTTGTATGGTAAGATGCACCTAAGTTTGTAGGTGACGAGCTTGTACTAGCATTATGCCTGAATTTGAAAAATACTAAATAAAAAGAAAAAGAAAAAAAAGAGAGAAAAATATTGGACGTCAGAATAGCACTAATAAAAATGAAAATATGCTAAATTTAAAAGTGATTTTAGTTATCTCATTTTTTTCTCTGATGGGCAATTGCTTTTGAAGTGCCCTGTTTCCTTGCAAATGCTACACTTTCGCTTTTTTTTTTTTTTTTAGCCTAGTTTTCTATCGGATGTTTTTGTCTTAGTATTTTGAACGTCCCCGTGAAGGAACATAATGAAGGTCTGCCAGAGTAAACTCCAAATTCGATAGTACTATTTAACTATGCTCGTGCATTGTTTTACTTCCTAGATCACCTTCATCATCCATTGACAAAATCTCTTTATGCACCTTTTCTAAAGCAAATTCAAGTTGCTTTTAATTTATTTATTTTTTTCCGACTTTTTCCCTTCTTCAACAACTTGTAAAAATTGTATCATAAGACTGTTTCTTCTTATAGTGGAATGAATATGTGGATCTTCTTATATCACATCAGTATATATTTCATGTATAATGCATCACTTGGCGTTCATCCTTTGTAGAACATACTATTGGAAAAGAGAGTTAGCAAGAGAATTTTTTTTTTTATTATTATAAAAATAGTGAGTATGTGCCTGCAAAGGATTCCAATGAACTCGAACATGTGACATGTACATATGGCTTTGTTCTCAAGAAAATAAAAGTGAAACCTTAAATAATTTTCTCGTGTAAACTTGTGTCACCTCTGCTTTTATTCTATAACACGTTTTTAATATTGTACATGAAGTTTTTGTTTTCACATCTTCTCTTTCTCTTTAAGATATCTTGATTTCATTGATTTCTTGTATTGAAAAACAAAGTCACATACCAATGGACTAGAGCCTACGAAATCCTTAAAAAACTTATTCATACTCTCCTTTCTCTGTGTTGTCGACATTCCAGCGCAAAATATTGTGCATGAGTAAGCAGGAATCCATTTATCACACCCCGCATATAAATCTTGTAGCCAACTGTTTTCCCCAAACTCATGTTTCAAAATCAATTCATTCCATGCCTTTTCAAATTCTTCAACTGTAATAGAGTCATGAATGCACTGGTCAAATTTTGCTTGAAAAGAAGGGTTTGTTATACACAAAAGCTAAGTGTTCTGGAACCTTAAATTTGCAAGATATGCCAGATACACAAACGATGAGTGTTGCTAGGTAACACGTGGCTAATTGCCTTTGCCATGGCTTTGTCATCGCGTGTAATAATTGTAGATGGAGCTTGTCCAACCATGGCCTCAGGTCAAGTTTATAATAACCATATGTAGGACTCTGTTGTTTCATTCACTAGTAAAGCACACCCAAACATGATTGACTGGTGGTGGTGGTGGTTGACCCCAGTAAATGGAACAAAAGGCATGCTATAACAATTAGTCAAGTATGTAGCATCAAATGAAACAACGTCTCCAAAGTATTGATATGCCAATCTTGGCCTTGCATCTGCCCAAAAATAATTCCTCGTTGTGCTATTTTCTTCTACTTGAATTGCATAAACGAAGCTTGGATTTTTAACTCAACTCTCTTTAAAGTAATTGTACATTTTTTTTAGCATATCCACATTCTAAAAGTTTTCTTCTTTTGCTACATATGTAGTTTTGAAGATCAAATGCTACAACTGACATTACAATCACCACTAGATTCTTGACTTAGCATTGACATTATTTTCTACTAGGCACACCAACCTTATTAAACAAATTAACAAGACTCTTCTGAGCTGATGTTACACCTTTATGTCCATGAAGCAAACACGTACTTCTTGGAGAATATAAGTCATGATTGTGCCCTATTACAAACTTGCTTAAAATCTATTTTGTTTCATTTCTTTGCAAACTCATCATTGCTTTACATCCAATCTGAGTGATGTTGTCCATCTTCTTGTAACGTTTACGATGATATCCTTCCCTTGAACAAGCGTAATTAACTCCAATTAAGGACTTATCTTTACGTGATAAACGTGTATGATTTTTCTTAATGCTGAACCCTTTTCTTAATGCATATACCTTATAGTGTGTCTCAACATTGATAAAGTAGAGAGAGATAGATAATGCAGATTGTATTATTGTTATGACATATTCATCTTTACAATAGAGAGCCCAAAAGGCAAGAAGTAGTACCTAGATCCCCCATAGTGGAAGTGGGAGAAGGTACCCCATAGTGGAAGTGGGAGAAGGTCCCCAAACATCAGAATGTATCAAATCAAATGGTGCGGATAAAGTAGAATTACTTTTATTAAATGAAAATGTTGATTGTTTAGCAAGTTGACAAGAAAGACAATCAAAATGCTCATTATTAATGGATCCTAATTGACCCCTAGACACTAGAATTTGTAGACGACTAGTGGAAGCTGTTGGGTTTGTGCTCTCAAACCATTACCTTGTATACGAGACATTTATATTTTAATATACAGATATCAACTTTACATTTTATTATGTATGTTTTTTTTCATGAGATGATTGTTAATCCTTAAGTATCATAGTAAGTAATTCGTGTATGTATAAGATGCATACAAGTGAGATATGAATTACTATTCATTGATACTTAGAGTTTGTCACAGTGGATGATGAGACTGGATATCTCATCAGGTCTATACTGTAGCATGATTAACTACCATTGGATGGAGTGATGAATCTCAATCACTAGAGTATGACTCTTAGTTAATATGCTAGTACTTATAGTGCATTGATGGACCTGAGTTTTTTTATTGACACTTAAGACTTTCAACTATCAATAGGAACTCATAACTTGTATAAGGTACGTGTTCTTAATCTTGATACAATTATGGACACGGACTATGGATATGACTGCTTTGACTTACCAATCAGTGAAGTCTATTAAAGATCAACACCTGGATATCTTGGGTATGTCATGTTCATAGGGTTGTTAACACATATTATCAAGATAGAATCTACCCTCTGTTAAAGAGTAAGCATTCCCTTAAGAATGTCACCAAGTTGATTACTGAGAATTGCAGTCTGGTTGATAAGTAGTTATCAACATGTTTGGTAATCATGAGGGGTGAATGGAACTCAAGGAATACAAGAAGTAATCATGATTCAGGTTGACAGTAACAGTCATCTGACTACTTGATATGATTATGAATGCTGACGGTAGAGGGACATTAGTACACCATGCAAGTCTAGTTATCACTTCAGATATGTTCTTTTGCGTTGGAGTTCATTTATCATTTTATAGTGGAGTAAACGTTAACCGACCAGCTGGTTAGTTTGCTGATCAAAGAGTTTGGTCATAGGAATTAACAACTGGTCTGAGCCAACAATAAAGAGCCTAGGAGGTCCCACTCTTAGCTCTGCTAAGATACTTGGAAGTGCACTTGAGGATCTTGTCAAGACAGGTTCGATCGATCGATAGTGTTTTGATCGATTGAAGTCTAGATAAGTTCGATCGATTGAAGAACCTTCAATCGATCGAAGGTTCGATCGATCGAAGCCACTTCGATTAATCGAAGGCTTAAAGTCGGTTTGGAAATCTATAAATAGGGTAGCTACGTATAGAATATTGCCAATCATCGTTTTGTCACCCAGAAGCTGCAGAAACTATTAAGGGCTTCACAAACCTTCTTAATCCTCACTATTAGGGTTTCTACCAACCCTAGTCCTTTCAGAAAGCATCCTCAAGAGTCATAATGATGAATACAACTTAGTGGAGGCTGCTGCACCATCAAGGAAGAAGAAAATCAGAATTGAGTTCAACACCTGAGGTATAACTCTTCTCCCTCTTTTGTTTACGCATCTGTAGAATTGATAAGTAATAGATCCGAGCTACCAATAAAGTTTTTATAACTTTATCTTTCCACTGCGCGTTTAAAATAATTTTTAAACCTATTTTTTCATCAATAGCATGTCCCAAGCAGTTGTGCCTAGTACTGATAGATGAAGTGGATAGGACAGAGGTGGCAGTTTGAGTGGTTAAAGAAAGGTAAGGTAGTATGTGGAGACTGATGAGGTCAAAAGTCTTCCAACTTTATGGCCAATCCCAAGAGTCTATCCCGTCTTTAGATCCTACACATAACAACTAGAAGAAGAAAAGACAGCAGTGAGACTAGATTCACAAAGTTGACTAATAGATATGAGATTCAAAGTTAATTTGGGAATGAAATAAGTATCTGGAAGGGTTGTGTGAGAAGTTCAAATGCTACCAATATGATTAAAAGACATGTATGTACCGTTAGCAGTGTAAATGATTGGTGTTTGATGAAAAGAATGTTTAGTTGAGAAGATGGTTGGATCAGAGATCTTGTGATTACAACAGGTAGAGTCAAAGAACCAAGATGAATTACATGAGGTAACAGACATAGCCATGGAAAGTGTATTACCAGAGTGGGCAAGAACTAGTTTGAGGAGATCCTTGAGATGAGCAGCAGAAAAACCTTCTTCGGTAGGTGCAGCAGATGATGGACTTTCAGCAGTTGTAGCAATAGATCTGGATAGACCTCTATTGATAGATTTGGAAGAACCTCCTTAGAACATGTTTTTGTTGGAGTTTCTGTTCGAATTCCTGAAGCAGTCGCTTTGATAGTGACCAGGTTCAGGTTGCAGTACTTACAAACATGAGTAGGATAATTCAAGAAAAAATGTCCAGGTAATTTACAGTAGTTGCATTGGTTTTCGGAAGAGGCTGACTGATTACTTTTGAAATTAGAAGGAGGTCCCTTGTGAACAGCAAGAACTGCATCTGTAGAAGAAGTCTTGCGAGTGGCAAGATAGGATTCCTCAGAGATAGCTTGTTCCAAGGTGGGTAGAGGGCTACGATGAAGGATAGAGGCACAGATATGCTCAAAGTCATCATTAAGAGCCATCAAGAAGAATATCAGGCGTTGTTTATCCCTATATTGATAAAATCTTTCAGCATTAGAAGGATTGGTCCATGTGGCTCAAATGAAGTAAGTTGATCCTAGATGTAGTACATATTTGAGAAAAAGTTGTTGATGGATTGCCCAGGTTGTTGGCGCATGCAATGAAGATTTCCAAGGAGTTGATAGTGATGAGCCTAATCAGCAGTGATATTACAGTGCTCCAAGAAATCCCAGATAGATTTTACCATAGAAAATCTACCAAACTGATGGTGGATGGAACTGATGGATGTATTATGAAACTAGGTGATGATTTGATTATTCTTGCTATCCCAATCTTCCAATCATTCTAGATATTTGGCTTCAAGTTCATCTTTTATTGGTTTAGGTTAGGTTTAGAGATATTACCAGTCATATAACGTTAGAGTTTGCAGCCCTTTAGGAAACTGGACATGGCTTGGGCCCAAAGGATGAAGTTTGGGCCATCCTAGGTAATTAATAGGTTAAGACGTGTCCAAGCAGTCTATAGAGTGTAGAACAGTAACGTGGAGATGAATCAGATAAAACAGAACCCAAAAATGAATTCAGAATATCGATTTTAGCTAGGAATTAGTAAGATTTGTGAAGCACCGTGGTGAAAAAGACATAACGGCCATGAAGAATAAAACAGAGAACCAGATTAGGGTTGACGTCAACATCAACAAGGCTGATGTCAGCGATAGGCTGAATGGGTTGATGCACGGGTCGGGTCGGGTAAATGGGCCAGGTGCAAGTCAGTAAATAGGTTAGGCCCGGATCGGGTAAAAGTGTTGGGTTTGGGTCAGGTAAATGGGTCAGGAAAATGGATCGGGTATAGGATTTAAATGGAAACCAAAAAAGGGTTTGGTAAATCTTGAGGTTGCGACTGGAATGTTCGGGGTAATCGGTGGCAGGAGATGATTATTGTGGGTGGGGCGACAGATGATGATGGTGGTGGTTGATGGGAGCGATCGATGACAGGTGGTGATGATAGTGATTCTGGTGGTGGTGATGTTGGTGTATGTGGGGCAATCTATGGCAAGGGTGATGATAGTGGTTGAGGCGGCAGCGATTTGGGTGATTGGTGGTAGTTAGAGTGGTGGCAGATGATTATGGTGGTGGTGATATATGTTTTGGTGATGGAAGTGATATAGATAGTGGCGGAAGAATGGTAATGATAGTGATGAAGATTTGTGGGCGTCAATGGTGATTGTGCAGCAATGAAGGTCTGATTAGGTTGACGATGAGCAGCAACGGAGTTTCGGTTAGATCAGCGATGATGGTGCTTTCGAGGTAGGTTACCGAGAACTTATAGGCTCTAATACCATGAGAGAGAAAGAGAGATAGAGAGAGAAAGAGATTACAAAGATTGTATTATTGTTATGATATATTCATCTTTGCAATAGAGAGTCACTTATATAGGATAGACAACAAACAAGAAAAGGCAAGAAGTAATACATCCTAGGATAGTATAGTGCAGTACACATCGAACCTAGACTAGAGTACAAAGATATACATAAATGCAATGAACCTAGGCTATAACAAGTTCATAATTCTAACAATCTTTAAGTTCATCAAACGTCATTCCTTCACATGGTTCAGAAGGACCCCTATATGCACATGATTTGATGACATCCCGCTGCGCATTTTGATTTGGCAAATTTGTACCATTCAACTTATGCACCACTGTTGGCTGAGCAACTTGTTCTTCTTCTACTTGATTATCAGATAGTACCATTTTAGGCATTTCATCAGATAAAATGATATTAAAATCCAAGTAAATAACTTAATATCACAGACATATACACAAAGTATCAATCATGTTGCAAGAAGCTTCTAAAAATTTCTATAAGAAAATTCATTTTGTAACATTGGCACCATAGGTGTATAGAACTCAAACAAATATATAAAATAAAATTTTAAAAAAAACAACACACACACACACACACACACACACACACACACACACACACAAAAGTCCAACAAAATGAAAGAATAATATAAAAAAAATGAGTAATTTATGGTGGTTTAAATATGACAAATAATATTATGTTAGTCAATTTTTTGTTGGTCGCAAGGGGCTTTTCACCAAATTAAAACAGCAGCAAGTGGCTTTTTAAAAAATGGCCAAATCCTGTGGGTTTTCGACTAATCCAACTAATATTGAGGGGTCTATAACCTAACATCCTTAAATATTTTAAGCAATTGAATTTAAAATTCTGAAAACATTGTTTCTAGTAATAATATAACAGCAACAAGTGGCTTTTTAAAAAATGGCCAAATCCTGTGGGTTTTCGGCTAATCCAACTAATATTGAGGGGTCGATCACCTAACATCCTTAAATATTTTAAGCATTTGAATTTAAAATTTTGAAAACATTGTTTCTAGTAATAATATAGACTATATTCAATGATTACTTTCAGTAGAATTTTTTTACTTAAAGTTTTTGGTGGGTTTTTGGTTACTTTTGCAACTAAGTGGTAGAACAGTACTGTGGAGATGAAATCAGATAAAACATACCCCAAAAATGAATTCAGAATATGTGATTTAGCTAGGAATCGGTAAGATCTGTAAAGCACCGTGGTGAAAAATACATGAACCGGTCACGAAGAATAAAACAGAGAACCAGATTAGGGTTGACGTCAACATCAACAAGGTTGGTGTCAGCGATAGGCTGAATGGGTTGAAGCGCGGGTCGGGTCAGGTGAATGGGCCGGGTCCAAGTCAGTAAATAGGTTAGGCTTGGATCAGGTAAAGGGTTTGGGTCGGGTAAATGGGTCAGATCTGGATCAGATATGTGGGCAAAATCTTGGTCGGGTAAATGGGTCAGGCAAATGGATCGGGTTTAGGATTTAAATGGAAACTGAAAAGGGTTCGGTAAATCTTGGGGTTGTGACTGGAATGTTCGGGACAATCGATGGCAGGTGATGATTATTGTGGGTGGGACAGCAGATGATGATGTTGGTGGTTGATCGGAGAGATTGATGACAGGTGATGATGATAGTGATTCTGGTGGTGGTGATGTTGGTGTATATGGGGCAATCTATGGCAAGGGTGATGATAGTGGTTGAGGCGGCAGCGATTTGGGTGCTTGGTGGTAGTTAGAGTGGTGGTAGATGAATATGGTGGTGGTGATATATGTTTTGGTGATGGTAGTGATATAGATAGTGGCGGAAGAATGGTGATGACAGTGATGAAGATTTGTGGGCGTCAATGGTGATTGTGCAGCAATGAAGGTCCGATTAGGTCGATGATGAACAACAATTGAGTTCCGATTAGATCAGTGATGATGGTGCTTCCGAGGTAGGTTACCGAGAACTTTTAGGCTCTAATACCATGAGAGAGAGAGAGAGTTAATAAAGATTGTATTAATGTTATGATATATTCATCTTTGCAATAGAGAGCCTCTTATATAGGCTAGACAACAAACAAGAAAAGGCAAGAAGTAGTACATCCTAGGATAGTACAGTGTAGTACACAGCGAGCCTAGACTAGAATACAAAGATATACATAAATGCAATGAACATAGGCTATAACAAGTACATAATTCTAACAATCTTCAAGTTCATCAAAAGTCATTCCTTCACTGGTTCAAAAGGACCCCTATATGCACATGATTTGATGACATCCCGTTACACATTTTGATTTGGCAAATTTGTACCATTCAAGTTATCCACCACTGTTGGCTGAGCAACTTGTTCTTCTTCTACTTGATTATCAGATAGTACCATTTTAGGCATTTCATCAGATAAAATGATGTTAAAATCCAAGTAAATAACTTAATATCACAGACATATACACAAAGTATCAATCATGTTGCAAGAAGCTTCTAAAAATTTCTATAAGAAAATTCATTTTGTAACATTGGCACCATAGGTGTATAGAACTCAAACAAATATATAAAATAAAATTTTAAAAAAAACAACACACACACACACACACACACACACACACACACACACACACAAAAGTCCAACAAAATGAAAGAATAATCTAAAAAAAATGAGTAATTTATGGTGGTTTAAATATGACAAATAATATTATGTTAGTCAATTTTTTGTTGGTCGCAAGGGGCTTTTCACCAAATTAAAACAGCAGCAAGTGGCTTTTTAAAAAATGGCCAAATCCTGTGGGTTTTCGACTAATCCAACTAATATTGAGGGGTCTATAACCTAACATCCTTAAATATTTTAAGCAATTGAATTTAAAATTCTGAAAACATTGTTTCTAGTAATAATATAACAGCAACAAGTGGCTTTTTAAAAAATGGCCAAATCCTGTGGGTTTTCGGCTAATCCAACTAATATTGAGGGGTCGATCACCTAACATCCTTAAATATTTTAAGCATTTGAATTTAAAATTTTGAAAACATTGTTTCTAGTAATAATATAGACTACATTCAATGATTACTTTCAGTAGAATTTTTTTACTTAAAGTTTTTGGTGGGTTTTTGGTTACTTTTGCAACTAAGTGGTAGAACAGTACTGTGGAGATGAAATCAGATAAAACATACCCCAAAAATGAATTCAGAATATGTGATTTAGCTAGGAATCGGTAAGATCTGTAAAGCACCGTGGTGAAAAATACATGAACCGGTCACGAAGAATAAAACAGAGAACCAGATTAGGGTTGACGTCAACATCAACAAGGTTGGTGTCAGCGATAGGCTGAATGGGTTGAAGCGCGGGTCGGGTCAGGTGAATGGGCCGGGTCCAAGTCAGTAAATAGGTTAGGCTTGGATCAGGTAAAGGGTTTGGGTCGGGTAAATGGGTCAGATTTGGATCAGATATGTGGGCAAAATCTTGGTCGGGTAAATGGGTCAGGCAAATGGATCGGGTTTAGGATTTAAATGGAAACTGAAAAGGGTTCGGTAAATCTTGGGGTTGTGACTGGAATGTTCGGGACAATCGATGGCAGGTGATGATTATTGTGGGTGGGGCAGCAGATGATGATGTTGGTGGTTGATCGGAGAGATTGATGACAGGTGATGATGATAGTGATTCTGGTGGTGGTGATGTTGGTGTATATGGGGCAATCTATGGCAAGGGTGATGATAGTGGTTGAGGCGGCAGCGATTTGGGTGCTTGGTGGTAGTTAGAGTGGTGGTAGATGAATATGGTGGTGGTGATATATGTTTTGGTGATGGTAGTGATATAGATAGTGGCGGAAGAATGGTGATGACAGTGATGAAGATTTGTGGGCGTCAATGGTGATTGTGCAGCAATGAAGGTCCGATTAGGTCGATGATGAACAACAATTGAGTTCCGATTAGATCAGTGATGATGGTGCTTCCGAGGTAGGTTACCGAGAACTTTTAGGCTCTAATACCATGAGAGAGAGAGAGAGTTAATAAAGATTGTATTAATGTTATGATATATTCATCTTTGCAATAGAGAGCCTCTTATATAGGCTAGACAACAAACAAGAAAAGGCAAGAAGTAGTACATCCTAGGATAGTACAGTGTAGTACACAGCGAGCCTAGACTAGAATACAAAGATATACATAAATGCAATGAACATAGGCTATAACAAGTACATAATTCTAACAATCTTCAAGTTCATCAAAAGTCATTCCTTCACTGGTTCAAAAGGACCCCTACATGTGTATTTAGAAATAAAACTAATTCCATAATTTGAAAACATAAGTACTTATTTTCTAAAATCATGAGAATAGAATAATTTTATTATCTACACATGTGGGTTTCACAAGTAAGGATGAATTAATCCTTGTGAAGTATTCCATTATTTTTTATTAATTAAATTAAAAGTTTTTCTAAAAAATTATAACCCTCAATTTTTTTTTTTAAATTCTAAGTGGGAGAGGGAATTTATCAAGTATAAATCTCATGGTCTCCATCACTGGTTTGTAGATGATATGATTAATTTTGTGTGATGGCTCTAGTGTCATCCTCCCTATCGGATGAAGTTGATCATGGAATCATCAGTACAAACTTCTTTAAAAGAATGTTTTGGGTGATTGTTGGTGTGGGTCACCTCTCCATCAGAGGTGTTCCTCATGGAACTCTTAACCTAGAATTAAGTGATGGTATACACTTAGCTATAAATAATAATATCCTCTCCATCTGAGTCACTGTTATTATTTATAGGACCAAAGCAAGTCAGTAGTTTAATTTTATTAGGCAAAGTACATTGCCTGGATAATAAAATTAAAAGGCAATTGTCTATCTGAACAAATGATGGATAGTATATGGCTTCCCATCGAGTCATACTATTCGCGGTGTATCAGGTTGCTGGCGGATTCCTTTCAAATATGGTAGAGGGAACCAATATTTTCAACTCGAATCCATAGTAATTTTTGCCCAAACATAATTATTTATGTTATGTGATTCTCAGGCTTTTAAATGGGTACTTTCAATCCACTTGCTGTTATACTTAAAGAAAACAAACTTACTGGACCAAACTATATAGACTGGAAAAGGAATTTGGATATTGTGTTAACTGCTGAAGAGTACAAGTTTGTGCTTACTCAAGAATGTCCTGAGCAACCTGGTGAGGGGGCAACCGCTGAGGAAACCCAGGCTCACAAGAAATGGGTCAAGGCTGATGAGATGGCGCGGTGTTACATTTTGGCATCCATGTCAAATGTTCTGCAACATCAGCATCAGTCAATGACCAGTGCCTATGACATGATGGAGAGCCTCTGAGAGATGTTCGGGGATCAAAGTCGTGTTGCTAGGCAGGTTGCTATGAAAGACTTGATGAACACAACCATGACTGAGGGGACGCCTGTAATGGATCATGTTCTTAAGATGATATCTCTTCTTAATGAACTAGAGATCCTTGGAGCTGAAATCGACGGGGAAACCCAGGTCGATATCGTACTCCAGTCACTGCCAGAGTCTTTTAAGCAATTCCGCCTCAATTACAACATGAATAAATTTAAATATACCTTGGCGGAGCTGCTTAAAGAACTTCAGGCAGCTGAGGGTCTCAACAGAAAGTCAGGGAGTGCTCTTGTGTTTGAGAAAGGTTCTACTTCAAAGCCGAAAGGCAAGAAGAAAATGAAAAAGGCTCAAAAGAAGGCCGCGGGTCCTCCGCCAATCCAAAGGCCACGAGGACAACCGGGAAAGCCTAAAGGCAAATGTTTTGTTTGCAAGCAGCCAGGACACTGGAAGAAGTAATGTCCAGTTTATCTCGCCAGACAGAACAATCAAGGTAAATCTCATTTACTAGTTGTTGAATCGTGTTTAGCGGTCCGATCTACCGGTACCTGGTGTGTAGATACGGGAGCCACTGATCATGTATGCAATTCTTTGCAGGGGTTCCAGGGAACCAGGAAGCTCAGTGATGGAGAGATTTATCTATATATGGGAAATGCTACGAGAGTAGCAGTAGTTGCAGTAGGAGATCTACATCTTAGTTTTGGTAGAGATAGGAATTTAATATTAAGAAATTGCTTTTATGTACCTTCTATTAGAAGGAATTTAGTTTCAGTTTCTAGTTTAGTAAAGAATGGATATTCAGTTCATTTTAATAAAGTAGTAGTTATTAAAAAAAATAAACGTTTTATTTGTTCTGGTCAATTGGTAGATGATCTTTATATTATAAATCCTATCTCTCCTATACTGCAACTTAATGAATTGAATAACACAAATAGTTTGCCATTTAAGAGAAAAGAACCTTCGAGGATGAACCAAACGCATCTTTGGCACTTACGCCTTGGTCATATTAATTTGAAAAGGATTCAAAGACTGGTTCAAAATGGGCCATTAGGCTCATTGGAAGTGGAGGCATTTCCAGTTTGTGAATCCTGCTTGGAAGGTAAAATGACCAAGAGGCCATTCTCGGCCAAGGGCTATAGAGCAAGAGAGCCGTTGGAACTGGTTCACTCTGATTTGTGTGGTCCTATGACTGTCCAAGCAAGAGGGGGATTTGAGTACTTTGTCACTTTCATCGATGATTACTCAAGGTATGGGTACATTTATTTGATGCGGCGTAAGTCTGAATGCTTTGAGAAATTCAAAGACTTCAAGGCTGAAACGGAGAAGCGTCTAGGTAAATGTATCAAGACACTACGATCTGATCGTGGTGGAGAGTACCTCTTGGGAGAGTTTAGGGAATACTTATTGGGGTAAGGGGTTACATCCCAATTGTCTGCACCCCGTATGCCTCAGCAGAACGGTGTGGCAGAAAGAAGGAACAGGACTCTTATGGACATGGTAAGATCTATGATGAGTTATTCGGATTTACCAATTTCCTTTTGGGGACACGCGTTAGAGACAGCCGCATACATTCTAAACTTGGTACCATCTAAGTCAGTACCTACTACTCCCACGGAATTGTGGACTGGGCAAAAGCCTAGTCTGCGGCATGTTCGGATCTGGGGTAGTCCAGCACATGTGCTGAAAGGGAATGCAGAAAAGTTGGAATCAAGAACAGAAGTATGTTTCTTTGTTGGGTATCCAAGAGGAACTAAAGGTGGTCTGTTTTATAGTCCTAAGGATCAGAAGGTTATTGTTAGCACCAATGCCACATTCTTAGAAGAGGACTATGTTATGGACCACAAGCCCAGAAGCCGTATTGTTCTAGAGGAAATGAGAGGAAAGACACCGACATATACTTCTTCAATACCAACGGTACAAGAAGAAACACCACAAGAAAGAGTTATCGATATTCCATTACCACGTCGTAGTGGGAGGATTATCGAAACTCGTGTAGATCCCAAACCAACCATTAACACGCAGGTTCCTGAACCAGTACAACGTGTAGATAATGGTGTATTAGGTTCAGAATCTTCACAACGAAATATCAGTGATGCACAGACACGGGTTGTGCCTCGTCGTAGTGGGAGGGTTATTATTCAACCTGACCGGTATATGTTCTTGGGAGGGTCTTATGATTGGGTCCCTGATGAACAAGGTACCGACCCCTGTAACTACAATGAAGCACTCCAAAATAAAGATGCAGATCTTTGGCAAAAGGCTATGAAGTCTGAAATGGAGTCCATGTACTCAAATCAAGTTTGGGATCTTGTAGAACCACCCAATGAAATAAAACCCATTGGATGTTAGTGGATCTATAAGAAGAAGAGAGGAGCAGACGGTAAGGTGGAAACCTTTAAAGCAAGGCTTGTTGCGAAAGAGTTCACTCAAAAAGAAGGAATCGATTATGAGGAAACTTTTTCGCCGGTGGCAATGCTGAAGTCTATCCGGATTCTCTTATCCATTGCTGCACATTTCGATTATGAAATTTGGTAAATGGATGTCAAGACAGCATTTCTAAATGGGAATCTTGACGAGTGCATCTATATGATGCAACCAGACGGGTTCATTGCGAAGGGCCAAGAACACATGTTGTGCAAGCTTAAGAAGTCCATTTATGGATTTAAGCAGGCATCTAGGTCTTGGAATATCCGCTTTGATCAAGCAATCAAGTCTTTTGGTTTTGATCAATGTGCGGATGAATCTTGTGTGTACAAGAAACATGATGGAAGAGTGGTGGTGTTCTTAGTACTTTATGTAGATGATATCTTGCTAATCGGAAACGATGTGGGGGTATTATCTTCTGTAAGGGTATGGTTATCCAGTCAATTCGATATGAAGGACTTGGGAGAAGCCGGTCATATCCTAGGGATCAAGCTTATGCGAGATCGCAGGAATAGGATGTTGGGCTTGTCACAAGGCACTTATATTGACAATATTCTTGCAAAGTTTAGCATGCAAGATTCCAAGAAGGGATTCCTTCCCTTCAGACATGAAATTACTCTATCTAAGGATCAGTGTCCTAAGACACCTGATGAGATAGAGAAGATGAAGGCAGTTCCTTATGCCTCGGCAATAGGAAGCCTAATGTATGCTATGTTATGTACTAGACCTAACATCTGCTTTGCTGTTGGCATGGTTAGTAGATATCAGTCTAATCCAGGGCAAGAACATTGGACTGCGGTGAAAAATATTCTCAAGTACTTGAAAAGGACTCGAGACTATATGTTAGTTTACCAAGCAGACAGTCTTGTACCCATTGGGTATACAGATTCTGATTTTATGTCAGATAGGGATTCCAGAAAGTCTACCTCAGGATATGTGTTTACCCTAGGAGGTAGAGCCATTAGTTGGAGTGAGGAGTGTCACTTCATGGCTTTGAGTCTAAGTGGGAGATTGTTAGGGATATATACTAAAAGCCATGCTTTATGTAGTTGATTTATTATTCATTTAATAAAATTAGTTAATTCATTTTTTATGAGAATCTGTGTGGGCAATGTTTGTATTATATTATTTATTTAATATTATGCATGTGTGTCTCTCATTCTATATAGTAGGTGGTTTGGTGTGTAGAGTTCGGCTTACACACGGAAGATCAGGCCATCAGATATTATAGAATGTAAGATTTTGGTTTACAGTCTTAGATGGGATTGGACACACCATCGGTAGGACTGCAGCATGGTGTTGTAGTAGGTTTGTCTTGACTACGGAAAACGGTATAGTTTCAACTCACTATGCTGGTACACTTTGTGTATTAAACGGGACTGACTTGGGGTAATTATCTTTATACTGACTTATAAGATAATTAATACCTCATGGCTATTATGAGTGCTTATGCTCTAAATCCTAATTTAATTTATAGACACGTACATTAGATATTTATACTTTGATCCCTAAAAGGGTGAGATCCTTAAATGGGTCAATATCTCATTGGATTGGGTGGCAATATTAATTGTATGGTGGATATTAATTAATGATGGAATCCATGTCTCAATTTTGGGATTGATGATATCCCCTTGAGAAAGCTTATAAGTTTTGATTGTGTCAAACCCTGCAGGTGGATTTTGTATCCGACATATCAGATAAGTTAAGCAGAGGATCTCAAGGAATTTTAAGAAATTAATTAAATATGATTGTCAGTAATTATATTTAATTAATGGATATCTGTAATCTTAACATGGGGAGATAATAAGCATTTAATAACATGGAGCTCGAAATATATTTTTGAGATAAGGGTAGGAGTGCAATTATAATTCTTTAGTGGTATGAATTATAATTTATGGAAATAGGAATCTGATTCAGTTCGAATTAGGGTTTCCTAATTCCATAAGGAAGCCTATTCCTTATTGACTTCTTATGGTCTCTATCGTAGCCTATATATATGCTGCCTTGGGTCTTCTCTCAGGTTGCATGATTTCATATTCTAAGCTTTCCTTGACCTCCTAGCTTTCTTCTAAAAGGGTTTCCACCAAACCCTAGTCTCTGTGAGCATTCAAGAGACATAGGAGTGTAGATCGCTAGCGTCGGACAACGCTCACTAAAAGAGCTTCGGACTGCTCGATACTGATTGAAAGTTGCTGAATTTTTTACACAACGTTCCTGACGTCGAGACGGAGCTGCTGTTAAAAATTCAAGTAAATCGGAGATCGTTTGATCCTCCTGACGAACACATCTTTGTCGAATCAATGTGATCAGGATTGAATCGTCATAGCAATCAAAGAGAGTGTTATAACTGGGAATAGAAAATAGAACGTAAAGAGGGAAGAGCAGAAAACTAAAAGGATTTCGAAAGAGCCCACACTCAGTTCGATATTCTGGCAGCAAAGGAATACGGTAGAAGATCGTGAGCTGTTATCGAGCCCGTGTTCTCGATTCGTCTACTACAGCAATCCAATTTTGCAGTTCAAGGTAACCCTAGTTCCGCCCTTGTAGGGTTATTATAGATTTCATGAAATTTTTTGCAGTACCAACTTATACGCACTGTCAACGGATTCTGGAAAAGTAGTTTCCTGACACTTTTCACCAAATTAAAACAACAAGAAGTGGCTTTTTAAAAAATGTCCAAATCATGTGGGGTTTCGGCTAATCCAACTAATATTGAGGGGTCTATCACCTAACATCCTTAAATATTTTAAGCAATTGAATTTAAAATTCTAAAAACATTGTTTCTAGTAAATAATATAACAGTAGCAAGTGGCTTTTTAAAAAATGGCCAAATCCTGTGGGTTTTCGGCTAATCTAACTAATATTGAGGGGTCTATCACCTAGCATCCTTAAATATTTTAAGCAATTGAATTTAAAATTTTGAAAACATTGTTTCTAGTAATAATATAGACTGTATTCAATGATTACTTTCAGTAGAATTTTTTTACTAAAAGTTTTTGGTGGGTTTTTGGTTACTTTTGCAATTAACTGGTAGAATAGTACTGTGGAGATGAAATCAGATGAAACAGGCCCTAAAAATGAATTCAGAATATCGATTTTAGCTCAGAATTGGTAAGATCTGTGAAGCACCGGGGTGAAAAAGACATGAACTGGTCACGAAGAATAAAACAGAGAACTAGATTATGACGTCAACATCAACAAGGCTGGTGTCAGCGATAGGCTGAATAGGTTAAAGCGCGGGTCGGGTCAGGTGAATAGGCCGGGTCCAAGTTAGTAAATAGGTTATGCCCGGATTGGGTAAAAGTGTTGGGTCTGGGTCGGGTAAATAGGTAAGATCTGGGTCAGATAGGTGGGCTGAATCTTGGTCGGGTAAATGGGTCAGGCAAATGGATCGGGTTTAGGATTTAAATGGAAACCGAAAAAGGGTTTGGTAAATCTTGGGGTTGCGACTGGAATGTTCGGGGCAATCGGTGGCAGGCGATGATTATTGTGGGTGGGGCAGCAGATGATGATGGTGGCGGTTGATCGGAGCAATCGATGGCAGGCGGTGATGATATATAGTGATTCTGGTGGTGGTGATGTTGGTGTATTTGGGGCAATCTATGGCAAGGGTGATGATAGTGGTTGAGGCGGGTAGCGATTTAGGTGATTGGAGGTAGTTAGAGTGGTGGCAGATGATTATGGTGGTGGTGATATATGTTTTGGTGATGGTAGTGATATAGATAGTGGCGGAAGAATGGTGATAACAGTGCTGAAGATTTGTGGGCATCAATGGTGATTGTGCAGCAATGAAGGTCCGATTAGGTCGACGATGAACAACAATGGAGTTCCGATTAGATCAGCGATGATGGTGCTTCTGAGGTAGGTTACCAAAAACTTGTAGGCTCTAATACTATGAGAGAGAGAGAGAGAGAGAGAGAGAGAGATAATAAAGATTGTATTATTGTTATGATATTTTCATTTTTGCAATAGAGAGTCTCTTATATAGGCTAGACAACAAACAAGAAAAGGCAAGAAGTAGCACATTCTAGGATAGTACAGTGTAGTACACAGCGAACCTAGACAAGAATACAAAGATATACATAAATGCAATGAACCTAGGCTATAACAAGTCCATAATTCTAACAATATTCAAGTTCATCAAACGTCATTCCTTCACATGGTTTAGAAGGACCCCTATATGCACATGATTTGATGACATCCCGCTGCACATTTTGATTTGGCAAATTTGTACCATTCAAGTTATCCACCACTGTTGGCTGAGCAATTTGTTCTTCTTCTACTTGATTATCATATAGTACCATTTTAGGCTTTTCATCAGATAAAATGACATTAAAATGCAAGTAAATAACCTAATATCACAGACACATACACAAAGTATCAATCATGTTGCAAGAAGCTTCTAAAAATTTCTATAAAAAAAATTCGTTTTGTAACATTGGCACCATAGGTGTATAGAACTCAAACAAATATATAAAATAAAATTAAAAAAACAAAAAAAAAAAACAACACACACACACACATACACACACACACACACAAAAAAAAAATCCAACAAAATGATAAAATAATCTATTTGTTAACGGGTAGATTTCAAACAAATACATGAAATCCCAAAAATAAATTAAATAACCCAAAAAGGCTAAAAAAAAAAGAGTAAATTATGGTGGTTTAAAGCTGACAGATAATATTATGTTAGTCATTTTTTTTTGTTGTTCGCAAGGGGCTTTTCACCAAATTTAAATAGCAGCAAGTGGCTTTTTAAAAAATGGCCAAATCCTATGGGTTTTCGGCTAAATCCAACTAATATTGAGAGGTCTAACACCTAATATCCCTAAATATTTTAAGCAATTGAATTTAAAATTCTGAAAACATTGTTTCTATTAATAATATAGAATGTGTTCAATGATTACTTTCAGTAGAATTTTTTTACTTAAAGTTTTTAATGGGTTTTTGGTTACTTTTGCAATTTAGTGGTACATGGATAGAAAGCCATCTAGTGTCCTAGTCCTACTAGAAATAGAGTTTAAATTCATTACTAATATTAACTAAGATAAAGAGATACAGTCATAATGGGAAATAATGTGACCCACCATGTAAAGTGGTTACAAAACAGCACAAAATGGGACACAACAAGCCTTTAAAGTAATAGCAAAGGAGATCATATATAGTATGTAGTTTGCAAAATCTCCCAAAAATATTGAAGTCATGCCTCAAAGTGGCAAAATAGGAAAAAATAAATTTTCACTTTTGGACCCGTGGACACGTGACTGGTTGATTAACTGATTTGTCCTTCTAACCACACACATGTAATCATAAGGGAAATGCTAAAGTATAAACATAAACATAAACTTAACTTCACTGAACATAAGTTTAGCAGTGGAAATAAAATGATTTACAATAACTTAAATCTTATTACTTGAGACCATACTAAACTTATTACATAAACTTAAACACTGAAGTAACTATATTCGCAACTCCAGCATAGCTCTATCATTCCTTTGCTCCTCAACACTGCATCATGAGCTCACTTCACTATCTAAGAAAATCTGCAACACATTGGACATGGGATTGCCCAGGGCGTAATATGCCGCCAGTTTCAAAACAAAGCTACAAGAGAATCTCAATCGCATAATAATCAGTAATACAAGCATTGCTCAACGCATGTTATTGTTTTGTATCTTAGGATATGATTTGTTTCTTATCAAAAGACGCATTCTTTCACGGGCATAGCAAAGGTCTCAACTAAAACATGTAAACACTTTACAACAACTCATCATATAATACATTCTCCTTTCATTAACATGCTCGTGTGTGCCAATGTGTGACCAATGCAACTACCTTCGCATCGGGACTCTGAATCCACGACTTGAACAATGAACTCATGACATTACCCAAACCCAAACATCTCACTCATCAACTCATTCTCATCATTTTCTCTTTCTCATCACTTTCTCTTTCTCATCATAACACATGGTAGACCACACCGGTCGTCTACACGGTGGGTCCTACTATCAACTTATTCCCTTGATAGGCCTTCGGTCGTCTCCATAACATGCACATCCTATCTGTAAAAATGGAACTGGCACATCTAACATCTTCAATGACGTGTACACTCTCATTGGTCGTCTACATGGTTGAGAAGTAGAATAGAGCACTAGCCGGACATATTCAATGATACATGGGATGTCTTCAACCGTGTATGCGCATCACCAGACATCTTTAACAGAGAGAGGCATACTAGGAACCCTAATTGTCCATGTCCACCTGGCTCGTTAGTCGTTGATCCAACGAATCCAAGATTCACATCTCTTTCTCGTTCTCATTCTCATCATTCATTTCATGCTTCAATGCAATGCATGCTGACACTATGTTATGGAATGCACGTGTCACAATTGATTATACATATGCAATTATTCTTTAATAATTTACATTATTAATATTACATGTGTTATCATTTCTGATTAACATTCAATGTACTACATTCATTATCATCATATCAACAGAAATGTAACACATAAATTCATGGATCGCTAAGCATGGATTTGATACAAGACATATAAATAAAACCTTTAACATGCTCATCTATGCGATAACACTACCATAACATGATTCCCATAGCAATATAGGTACTGGAATATATAGCATCATTATCAACATTATACTTATACAATACATCGTATATGTAGCTTATAGATATCTTGAATTGATCTTAATAGGATTAGAATAAGGTTTGGAAACTCACCTCGATAACAATAAGCTCAGAGATTCTTTGAAACAGATAACGTCAAGTCCTACATCATATAATAGAAGAAATAATGATAAAGCATTAGTGCTAACTACAGGGGCATTGTGGTAATTTACTATATGAGGGTCTAGACCTCAGATCTACATGTCATTCTAAGTCCAATGCTATTGAGTAGACTCAAATCGAAGTCCATCGCGATTTTGGAGGTAAAAGGCAGGGCTTTCTAGACCAACGTCCGCCCTAAAGACAAGCTATACTTTTTGACCAAGTCAAAAAGTCCCAAACTTAAGGGAAACGATCTAGACATGAAGTTATCTTTTCACATATGACGTATCGTATACATATGGAAGCTATAAGTGCAAGGTATAACTCATCAAACTTGTGGTACAATATAACAATTATAAGTTACTACTCATAATTAATCCTACATATAGTAATATACTTCAAACATAAGGTACTAAAGGTCACAACACAATATTTAGACCCATATACCATAAAGGATAAGCATTACAGAACTGTCAGGGGCGAGTGCTCAGGATCACTCAAGCGCTTGGGTGGGACTAAGGTCTTACTCGAGCGCTTGGGTTAGTTTAAGCACTCGAATCCACAGTTCAGTCAGGCTCGAGCACTTGCATGGTACGATCGCTCTGGGTTAGTGTGTTGCTAAGTGCAAGCGCTCCAACTAGGATAAGTGCTTAGGGCTCGTCTTTTCTAGTAGACTGTTATGAACTAGTTCCTATTTCTGGTTTTCTTCTTCTTATCTTATTCTATCTTTGCATAGGTGATCTAAGGTAGGTCTAGTATATATATATATACAAAGAGGTGAGGTGTATACTCACAACGATCAATGTTTGAGTGGATGATGATCAAAAGCTTCAAAGTCCTCTAATGGCTTCAAAGCTCCACTTCCTTCTCTTCTACATTTCTTCTTGGATTCTGGGCTTCTTGAAACATTCAGGGATTCTTCTTTCTTCTTCAGATCATGTTGCATGTGGGTGCATGAGAGTAGTATGTTTGCATGCAACAAAAGAAAAGGAAGGAAGAACTAAAATCTCTCTCTTTCTCTCTCTCCTATCCTCTCTCTCGACTCACACTCTCTCTTAGACTACCTTCACACTCTCTCTTAGACTACCTTCTCACTCTCAACTGATGTGAGTATGTACAGTATAATGTGTATGCAAGGAGAGGATGTGGGAGTGGGATACACATATAGGAAGTGTAGGGTCTCTCTCTAATCTCTCATCTCTTCTCTAAACAATATGAATGTGTGTGGTATAATAATAGAGAAAAGAGGGAGGGCATGGGTTATGTTTATAGAGGGGAGGGTCTGTTGTACTAGCTGACATGTAGAAAGAGCAAACATGCAAAACATAACTCAAGCGGTTGCGCTAACTCGAGCGCTCGAGCTTAACGTACAAATATACTCAAGCGCTTGCTTTATGCGAGCGCTCTTGGGTCCGAGAGGTCGAGAATTCGAGAGGTCGAGACATCGAGATGTCTGAACGATCGGGCTTCCAAAAGCTCAAAGCTTCCAAAAAGCATGCAAGGTACTAAGTGCAGATCCTATGATCAGGACTGCTTCTAGGGCTACTAAACCTTCTATAACTGTTTCTAGGGTGAAGTCATTACTCTGAATTCCTACGTGGAATTTTTGAGAAAATTGAGAGTGCTACAATTGCAATCCACCTAAAATCAGCTGGGCCCACTATCACATGTGTTGGGAAATACTTTTGAGAAAAATATTTAAAAAACATAGCATTACTCGTCTAAAGGTAGATTAAACTCATAATTACATAAATATGTTGTTAAAGCTTGATATGTGTATATTATTGAACCATTAACTAATGGTCTGTTTCGAATGACATTTTCATAATACATTCTCACAAATTATAATTACATTATCAACTTATAATAAAAAAAATAAAGAAAATTACATTATCAACTTCATTTTCAACTTCTTTACATGATGCATTCTAATACATGCAGTTCCTGCTTTCTTCAAAAAAAAAAAAAAAATAAGTCTTACTTGCTTCTGCTTTCAAGTTGGAGGATGTGTCTTGCATATAGGGATATGGTTGGGGGTTGATGAAACCCCATACCCCTTCACATTTATAACAAAGAACTCTCACTCTGTATATTATGTTCCCAACTTCATCTCTACCATTGTATCATCTTTTTTCTCTATATATATCTCATGTACCTAAAACATTATGCATGTTTTGCTAAAGAAAAATTACTTTCGTACCAAATGAAGCATATTTGTTCATGTTTTTGGAGTAACTCGTAAGTCGCAAGGTATCTAGGAATGAACGCCTTTGGCCCTTGCAAAATTTTTGAAATAGTTTTTGTTTGCTATATTTTATGGTTTGGGCGTGCCAAAGCCAAATGGGCTAAATTGTGTAAACTAAATTTCCTAAACTACTCAAGCAAGTGGTGCAAGAGGCTTTAAGATCTAACTTCTAATAAAACGATTGTGATGGGCAAGTAGTAAAACACCCTTGCCCCAAGATCCTACAGCAGTGTTGAGGCACACAAGCCAATTAGCGTAGAATTTACCAGGTAAATAATCACAAACACAATTAATAAAATACCCATGAAAGACACTTTATTGAATATACTTGGAAACTAAGAACACACTAAAGAACAATATCAGAACAGGCTTTGATCGTTCAAAAGAAAACTAGAAAATAGAAAAATAACAATAGGACAGACCTAGTGCTATGGATGCAAAGAACACAAAATGCAGGTTTGAATGCTTTGAATGTTGTGTATGTATGCTGTTTTCGAGAGAGAAATAGAGTCGCTTGAAGCTTGGCCAACCTTTGTATTTATAGCGGCCATGGAGACATTGGATATGGCAAGGACTCTTCCAATCATGCAATTACTAGGATAAAGACACCCAGAATCCTTCCCAATTCTAACTCTTTCCATCCTTATCAAGATTGAGCCAATCCCGAAATCCTTGGGGTTTAGCTCCCATAACCAGATGCATTAGACCAAGTTCTTTCCCAACCGGACTCTCCCCCTTTAAATTAGGAAATTGGCTTTCCTAAATGATAAGGAATATACTTCTTCATTTCAGTTCTGTTTCTAAAATTCTTCTCAGGCATCGGGCTACGCCCTTAACAAATTCCAAGCCGATTGATCTGCCAAGCCCTCCTTTGATCTTTGAATATTGGGCTCGATGACTCCCCTGTGCATGTTTCAGGCCCATCGGATTGCTTCTTTGGCAAGCTGCTTGTTACTTCATTCCAGCTCTAATGCCCGACATCCTCATATACCTTCTCTACTAAGGACCGGGCATACCTTTGACTTCAAGACTGGGCTTCATCCCTTAGCAAATTCTGAGCAATGATGGCCTGCTACTAGAACCCGAGCCATGCCAAAACCCTTGGGCCAGCAAAACCAAACGTATCATTGGCCGAACTGACATAAGCCCATTACATTTCTCCCTACTCTGCCTAAAAAATCTTTGGCAGTTTTTGGATACAAACAGTATCATACCTGTATCTAATTAAAAAAAATTTAAACTTTCGGCCCCTACAAAATTTGAAAAAACTTTAATATGTAATTTTTAAACAACCAATTTATTTATTTTTTTATTTTATACATGCACTATACAAATGGGAGGAGGTATTGCTCTCCTACGTATTCCATAAAACCTCACCCACGAGACTCGAACTTCAATATTTATATGTAATATTATAAATCTAAATCTTGATCATTCAAAAAGTTTTGAAAACTTTTTATATGCATATGTAATTTTAAAAATTCAAAATGAATTTACCTATTGAATTCAAAGTTTCTAATATTGGAATCAACAATGCTAGGGGTACAAACAAGTTTCACAAACACTTACAAACACATTCTATCTCTTTCCTGGGTGACATTGTGGGGTCCACAAAATTATCCGGACCCTATAGTGCCACCTAGGAGAGAGATGGAGTGTGTTAGTAAGTATTTCTAAAACTTGTTTGTGCCCGAGATATTACTATATTGGAAGAGACATTGCTTGATTCTTTATTCTAATTCCATCATCAAAGGTTTCTATTCTTTGGAATTGAAGGGTACTATGAGTGTCACGTGATCAAGAGAGGAATATAGAGTAGGTTTCGAATCTTGAAAAAAAAATTGTGTAATATACTGATCTAATTAACTGTAATTCATCCCACTTTAAATATTTACCCCTTGATATCTTCTTATCATTTCTCAATTTAGCCCATCCCATATTATCTAATTTACCATTGGTCATGCTTTACAAATTACAACAAGCGATGAACCCTTAAGTTTTATAAAAAAAATTGCAATATATAGAAAATTCTTCCAAAAAATATGTATTAATAAACTAAAAATTTTTGCCTTCGGGGCAGTGCCCCCAGACCTCCATAAAGATCTGCCACTATATGCACATCTATCCAATCTTGGGTTGAAGTCTCCTCATCCGTTCCATCGCGAATTATGTTGCACTTATCTATTATTAGCTCTATTTCATGGAACTCGCTCTCGCACTCTGTTACATTAGTCTGCCAACCCAATCTCCACTTTTAAAACAAGTGATGGATTGAGGGTGTTAAAACTTTGTATATATATATATATATACTAGGATATCGACACATGCTATGCACGTGCCTATCCTCTCTTATTAGCATCTTTGACCTTTTGTTTTCCCCATTTTTAATCTTCATATCAATGGTGTAAAAAATTAATAAACTAATGAAAGATATTACATTTTCTCAAATTATCTTCATTGACTTTAAAAAGTGAGTATTTCTATATTTGATATGCGTGTGTAATTAAATTACATTTAGAAGCATGTGTGTGTAAAATAAATTTATATCCACGTGCTAAAATAAGTAAACCTTCATTTGGTATGTACATCTGCAATTGTCATGCTCATGTCAACTATTCTTTTTTGAAGGATATAAGTTCATTATTTCTATGCATTTGAGTGTAAGATTTGAATAGTATTGTTTTAATTTGGTATGAGATTTAAGTAAAAGCGAATTTGGTGTGGATTTAGTTCTAGGATTACTAAGCAAAAATGTATTCATTTTTTTATGAGTTAATTCAATCTCCATATATTCAAAGTTCTGGAAAGGGTGAAAAGTCACAGTATGTGTAAAAAAAAATCCACAATATATTAGTCCTAAATTTGAAGACAAAAGTTGACCAAAATGTAAATATTACAGATCAATACGTAAGTAGCCATTATTATTGACTTTTTGTTGAAGTGAATGGTAAATATGCAACAGAATATTCACATAAATGTAATTATACATGTTACAATATACAAATCCTAAATTTGAGGGAAGAAGTTGACCAAAATGTAAATATTAGTGACCAACTCGTAAATAGCCACTTATTTTGACTTTTTTAGAAGAAAATTGTAAATATCCTAAAACTTGTTGACCCAAATGTAATTACATCAAAGAAGTTGACCAGAATATAAATATTAGTGACCAATTCGTAAATAGCCACTAAAATAGCCACTTATTTTGACTTTTTTTGAAGCGGATTGTAAATATCCCAGAACTTGTTGACCCAAATGAAACTACACACAATATTGTTGATTGAAACCTCATTATTATATTAAATAAATTGCAAAAGCTAACCTAAACCTAATTACCTTATTTGGATATGACCAAATTACCCTCACACAAATCAATATATCCTTATGATGTGTCCAGATGCATGATTAAATATGGTATAGTAGAGGGGGCAAAATGGACCTAAAGAAATGTTTTAAAACTTGGATGATAATGTACGCTTTTTTGGCGCAAATATACCAAAAAAAAACCATCCAGATTAGAACAAAAGTCATATCAAAGACTAAAGGGTAAGGGAAAAAGGGTAAAATGGTTTTTCGTAAGCTAAAACTTGTTGATCCAAATGTAATTACATCAAAGAAGTTGACCGGAATGTAAATATTAGTGACCAATTCGTAAATAGCCACTAAAATAGCCACTTATTTTGACTTTTTTAAGCGGATTGTAAATATCCCAAAACTTGTTGACCCAAATGTAATTACACACAATTTTGTTGATTGAAACCTCATTATTACATTAAATAAAATTACAAAAGCTGACCTAAACCTAATTACTTTATTTGGACATGACCAAATTAACCTCACACAAATCAATATATCCTTATGATGGGTACAAATGCATAATTAAATATGGTATAGTCTAGGGGGCAAAATGGACCTAAAGAAAGGTTGTAAAACTTGGATAATAATGTACGATTTTTTGGCACAAATATACCGAAAAAACCATCCCAATTAGAACAAAAGTCAGATCAAAGACTAAAGGGTAAGGGAATAGATGGAATAGAAAAAGGTAAAATGGTATTTCAACTTACAATTGGCATCCTCAAACACCCTCAACTCGCCTCGTCTCTAGACGGGCCTCAATTAGCATCCAAATAATCATCTTATACTCTGTTTGGTTCGACAATTAGTACTATGATAGTATATTACATCACATAAGAAATTTTGAAATGGAAGATCTAAAGATAAGATATCATTCATAAGATTTAAGCCAAATATCACACAATGCAAAAGTGAAAGATCACACAAACAAACCTAAGAAAAAAACATCTAATCACATATCAAGTAATCAAGTTTTCCTAGTCTAGAAGGGGGACACGAATTATTCTTGAAACAAATAATCAAAGAAAACGAAATATGCTTAGCAAGCTAGAATGATGCATGTTAATCTTTGAGAAAAGAAGACCTCTCAATCCTCGGGATGGATGAGAAAGGATGATTAGATCGAAGGGAAGCATGGACGTATGATCCAAATCATTTCTTATAATCTTCTTAGATTAGGAGTCACAAAAGCCCCAAATCTTGCATGGATGCAATGTATGATCCTAGAATGTGCAAAGGTTGTAGTGTGTTTGTGTACATGGACTTTCTAAAGTGACTTAGAAGTTTAAAGTATGCATGAATGTATAAAGAAAATCATCATAGGATATGTACAAATGCAGTATGAACTACTTCCTAAGAGATGAGCTAACTTGGGATGTATGTAAACATCTAATCAAAGAATAAAAGTTAAAACATGCTTGCTATGAATAGTGGACAGAACAATGGACTGATTTTGTAAAAATGGAAAAGTGGGGTTAGGAATGTTTTTAATGCATGATTTTTTTATGGAGATCATCCTTATTGTGTCTAGAACACATATCAAAAAGCCAAACTACAATAACCATTACAGATTTGGAGAAATCATGTAAACAATAGAGGTTGCTCAGAAACAGAATCCGTACTGTCGACTAAAATGTTGAAAATTATTAAAAAATGAAAACAAAACATCTAGAGCCCATATTACACAGAAGGTTCCCCAAGACACTGAAGTTCAAGGAAAAAATGAGTTAGGACCACTCCCTTTGTAAAAGTTTTCTGAAAAACAAGTTGAAAGTCAACCAAGCTGCTGTGACAGCAAAAATAGAATGTCTGGAAGGAAAGTTTGGGTCAAAATGGAACCCTTCCAACTGTTTGCAAGCCTAGCCAAAAATCGTAGGTGTTCTATGATGAGTTAGGAAGACTTTTCAAGTGGTCTTGTAATAACCGTTTAAGTATTGAGTTCTAGAGAAATCTTTGAACTTAGATCATTCACTGTTTTGAAGATTTTTGGTAAATCAAGGCTTGTTTCTTGGAATCCAAATGTTGGGGTTTTAGAGGGATTTTCAAATAGGAGTTTTAAAAGCACATTTTCAACACAAAAAAGGGGATTAAGACCACTTAATAAATCAACATCAAACTCATCATCAAGAACTCCGAATATTGTTTGCATAAACATAGTTTTGTTTGAGAATATGACTTCAATAATACATATGAATGTATTAAAGTTAGAATCATCATCCATCAAACATGTCTTTGGGATCAAGAGCTACTATCCATAAGGATTTACTCTCCTTAAACAACATGTTATCTAGATGATGATAAACATGTAAGTAATCAAAGGAAAATAAAAAAAAAAATGAGGTGAGAAGAGATGAACATAATATGAACAAGCAAATAATAACAATCAATAGATGATAATCAATGTGATTTTGGACTTGTAGCTTGGTGTTTCACTCATAGATATTGGCATTTGGACATGGAAGTAGCTTCCTAACTCAAGAGTGCTCAAGAATGATGGTTGGAGAGGATTTTAATGTGAAGTATAAAAGGGGTAATTGAAGGAAACAAGATTAGAACTTACTTTCTTATAGAAAATCAGTGGGAGAAGCTCCCTTTCTCTCTTCTAAACTTATCTCTATTTTTCTTCCTATCTACAACTTTTTTAAGCTTTGCACTTGGCTCCCCTTAAAATGAAGAGCAAAGAGGGGGGGTTATATAGGCCAATTTGGGGTGGTTTTGGAATTTACAAAGTGTTCCCATTAGTCCCAAACATCTGTGAACAAGAAACTATGTCGTTTTGGTTTTCAATTAATCAAATTGGACCCCCAAAATAAATTGCAAAAATGGATTCTGCGAAGGTTGAGTGCCGCCGCGGCACTCCTCCTCAAATGCCCAGAAATTTGTATTTAGGCCCCCAGAGGTTTCGATATTCGCAAAAATGCCCTATTTCGTCCAAAATTCACATAAAATGCATACGAAATCCAAATTGAGCTTGTGATATACCATTAGAAAGGTAATGGAGTCTAATTTTCAAAAAAAAAAGTTCAAAGTCAGGTCACTTCGAAAAGTTTTGCGGTTTTCGCGATAAAAGCTGATTTGATCTTCTTTTTCACCTTCGAAAATCCATAATACATTCGTTTTGAATCTAGAAATTATGTGCGATATACCATTGGAAAGCTTTTAACCTCTAGAATTCATGAAAAATGTTTGAAAAATGATATGGCGCTCCGGTTTCAAAGTCAACTTTTAGGTCAAATCGGTTAAACCTAAGATCTCCAAAAAGTTCTGCGAACCTCTTGGAGCTCCCGAGAGTTGACGTTTTTGTATGATTTTCTTTTAAAACTCATTTTATTACTTTTCACATGATCTAGAATGATCTTGGAACTTTCTGCATAATTTGGAAGATTTCAGTCAAACCTGGTCAAACTTGGGTCAAAACGGTCAATAGGGACTTTCCGAGAACTTCCGTGACATTTGGGGGTCTCTAGGAGCTGACGATTTCATCTGATTTTGCTTTAAAACTCATTTTCTTATTTTTCTTATGATGTAGCATGTTTCCAGAACTTTTGGTCCAAATCTGGGAGTTTTTGGGCTTTTAGGGGTATTTTGGTCATTCTGTGCATTTTGAGAGATAGAACTAACTTCCAGGAGTCCTTTTTGAGTCTTTTTTTTATCATCGTGAGCCACCAAGCTATGGGTCTCCTAAATCTGATAACCGACAAAATGGGGTATCTACAGTGGCTTCGCCATTTTGTAGAAGATATTCGAAGATGGTCAAAACCAGTGCCAGCAATTTGCATACATTGGGATAGCCAGTCTGCTATTGGAAGGGCACAAAGTAATATGTATAATGGAAAGTCAAGACATATTGGTTGATGACACAATACCATAAAACAACTACTCTCAAGTGGGGTTGTCATGGTTGACTATGTAAAGTCAAAGGACAATTTTACGGATCTTCTAACCAAAGGGTTAAATCGAGAGTTAGTTAATAAATCGTCTAAAGGAATGGGACTAAAGCCTATGACTATACAAGGTATCGGAATGGAAACCCAACCTAGTTGACTGGAAATGCCAAGATCTAGGTTCAAAGGGACAACGTAATTCCATATACTTTAGGAGAATCATTGAGGAGAAATGCTCTCCTGCCCATTTCTATGATACAACAGTGATACATGCATGGTTTGAGGATAAGCTTAGCTTTTAATATCTATGTGCATTGGTATTGCCTAGCGGAGTATAGCAGGATACTCTAAACAAGTCACCTATGTGAATGAGAAGTGGGGCTGCTTCTAAAAGAATTTGAGAAAGGCGGAATTCTTTGATAAACATTCACTAAACCAGGCGAGTGTTTGTAGATACCCCAATTTTGACCGACCGTCGAATTTAGGAGAGCGTCACCTCCGCGTCCAATGATGACAATGATCGAAAAATTTGAAGTATTCCAAGCTCTTCAGAAAATCTCCAAAACGCGATAAAATTTCACAGAAGAAGGAGAAATACCAGGTATTTAGGAGATTTCAGGTATAAGACATGATTTTTGGAAAGGATCTTCAAAAATAATTTGTTTCAAAAAGGGGGAAGTCCTAAAAAGGGGAATCTCAGCTAAAAACGGCACACAGCAGAATGCTGCGGCACTCATTGAGTGCCGCGCGGCAGTCAGAGAGTGCCGCGCGGCAGTCAGAGAGTGCCGCTCCGGCGTTCACCGAGTGCCGCCGCATATTTCTGAATGCCGTTCACTTTTTAAGTCTGTATTTTGCAGTGCAATACGTATGCGTATGCGAATAAGAACAAAAAACTGATAAAGTAAGACTGACAAAAACGCGGCAAACAATTAAATGTCGCGGCAGTTGATGAGAGCCGCGCGGCATTCACGAAGTGCCGCAACGGCTGTCGTTGAGTGCCGCAGGGCAGTCACGGACTGCCGCGACAGTCTCTGGACTGCCGCGCTGGGCAGCAGTCTGTCTAAATTCAGAAAGTACACATTGTACCACCAAATGAGAGAATTACACCTGTTTTTTGCTCCGAAATTCACCAAAAATACCTGGTAATTTTGCCTATAAAAGAGAAGGGATCTTCCTTGGAAGAGGAAGAACACCAAGAAACATATTGGGAGAGAGAGCACATGCAAGATACTTCCATTACACCAACATTTTTTTAGAGAGAAAAGAGAGTGTTTAGAGAATTAGAAAGAAGAGCTTGGAAGATCTTCAAAGAAAAGAAAACTTTGAGGATAATTTGGAGGTGATCCTCTAACCATAGATTATTGGCTTATTCTTTCTCCTCTTAAAATCTCTAATCCTAAAATCTTTCACTATTTTTCTTTGTTTGTCAAGTAAACTTAGGAGTTTCTTTTATTTCCATATTACTTTCTTTCATTTTCTTGTTTATATTCTTCTCTTGAAGGTCTTGGAGATCTTCAATATCTCTTTTGATCTCTTGAGCATGATCTTTTGAATCCATGTAGGCTTATGCTTCACATAGGAGTCAAAGTTTGATCACCACTTCATAAGAGGATCCAAGTCCATACTCATGATTTGGATCTTCTCAACTTGATGTCTTGAGGAATCCCTTCTATATTCCTTTAGGACTCATGAGTCATAGTCATGTCTCCCTCTCCAATGGCCCTCAAATGGTAGGAGAATGTAGTTTTGAGTCTAAACCCATCTCCATGGTTTAGATTCTTTATCTTATGGATTTCATGAAGTCTATCCATATTTCATTTGAAATCTATGAAGAATAAAGGTTTGTAGTCTCTAATGGCCATCAAATGGTAGGAGAAGTAGCTTGATTTAATCTCAACTTCATGTCTTCAATAGTTGAGGTTAACCAACAAAGTTGAACTAGCAAAATAAAAACAGTGAGTCCACAAACTGTTTTTGATCAAAGATTTTTAGTTCGAAATCTAACCGTTGAAATCAAGTTAAACCAGCGGGAAAGTGTTAATAACACAATATTCTACCACTTTAATTTTTGTTTTAAGGTGGTTTCATGTTTAGGATGGTTTGATCATGAGTTTTGTGACACAAATACAATCTGTCCAGAATTTCAGAATAGTTTCAGAACAGTGACACTCTTTTGAAACAATTAAATCAGGGTTCTAATAAAGTGTTTGTGACCCCAAATAATTTTTTCTATGAAGTTTAATGTGTTAGGAAGTCACCCTAAAAAGAACAAAGCAATTCGGATTTTTTTTTACTATTTTTAATAAATCGTGCAAGAATTCTGGACAGGAGATTGTAAGATGCTGAGTGACGTTTAGTGTTTTCCATATTTCCGAAGATCTAACCGTTGAAACCTCGATTTTCTTTTTGATTTGGAAACTAGACTCATAGAGGCATCTTTTGTCCAAAATTTATCAGCATCAAACAATAAGAGACGTGCTTTTTATTTTCTTAAAGGTCTGGTCTGCTCTCTGCAATTTTCAGAGTTTTATGACACACTTGACCAACTTTGTTAATAATGGGTCAAAAGGTTTTTCTATAACTTATGGCTTAAACCATGCTTCAATAATGATTAGTTGAGCTTGAATTCAAAGTTTAAGAGTATTTCATAGTTTATTCTTGCCCACGTACATATTCATCCATATGGTTTGACACTTATAAATAGGATTTATTTGCTTTGGATTTAATTACATTAGATAGATTTAAGCTAGAAATTTAGGATTGATATTGCTAACATCATATTTTGCATATCATGTGAACTAACCCCTTGTTTTGTAGCGCTATTAAGGTACGATTTCTCAATCCCTCTCTAGTTTATTAAATTCATTGATTTTATTCGATTTTCGACCTCATGCGCGACACTTTAGAGTTAAGATTTGCCTTATGTGTATATATGGATTAGAGACTCTTTTCCCTAGGTTTTATTTAATCGCATGCATCGCACGTTTAATATTCGCAGCTGGATCCCGGGTAAGTTCTCTTGTTCCCTATTGCATATCATGTTGCTTGCTATTTGAATTACTTGGCTTATGAATGATATTTTGTCAATTGCAATTTTACACCCTTTGGACATGCTTTTGTGATGTATACGTATATATGTATTAGTTGAGGGCATGCTTAGATTAATAAATTTGACTAAAAGGATGTTGAGTAGAGGCCTATCACAAGATAGGATGAAAGAGGGTGCTTTAATCCGACGGGCTCCTTCCTCTCTCATTCCATAATCCCCGGACCTAGTTAATCTTTGGTTTCGCAAAAGATCAGTTTCCTTTTAAATGGTTTCTTAATTTTCCTTTTAAAAATTAAGTGGCGGCTCACTTGTTTTGAAATTGGAATTTAGAAAAGATTTTAAAGAAAGCTGTGGGTAAGTCAACCTGCGATATCCACAATCTGGCGACTCTGCTGGGGATCGAACCCAGAATCTCTGGTTTCGCAGACCAGAATTCTGATTTTGGGTTTCACTTGAGGATTAGACTTGAAAAATATCCTTTTAATCGAATTAATTAATCTTTGTGTGCCTGTTGCATTTCACTTGCATGTCCAGCCAGTCGATTGCACGGAACTATGACCTTGGAGGCTCGGGGCAACCCGGTCGGTCAAGTCATCATGGGACTGTGTGATCACCCTTGATCTCGTACCATGATTTGGTATATATAGCATCCTATCGGGTGAGTGTCAAGGGTCCCTTATTTGACTAAAACCCAGCCTTTGCATAATAGTTTCTGTAGAACCTTTCAATCTTAGGGAATCAACTCTTGATTAGGATTATGTGCTAGGAAGTTTTGTATGCCCGGAAGGGATTACTTGAGATGATGACAATACTAGCTTGATGAAAGACGTATAATCTTTTAATCACCTTTTAGCAATTTCTCCTCGTGTTCCACGACGTTTGGAGAACATGCCGAACCTTGATTATAAGATTATACTTCTTATATCATGTTAGCTAAGCATCATTGACCTTGTATGCATCCAAATTCATGAAAAGTACGGTGATAATCCGATCATGTGATCCTTCTACCCAAAGAATTTTAAATCCATCTTTGAAAGCAAATGGATTTTTGCCATCTTTATTCCAAAGTTTTCAATCGCTTTTTTCAAAAAAAATTGGCAGTTCATTTTTTGAGCTTGACCAAGGTTGTTCATCAGCTAAGACACTTTTCAAAACAGGAGTTTCAACCCAATCACTTTTTTGAAAAGCGTGATCCAAAATCCTTGAAAATTGTTTTCTAAAGATTTCATCAGAAATGCTTTTCAAATGAATTTCGAAAACCCTAAAATTTCCAGACATCAAAGGGTAAAAAGGGTCACAATGAATGGAGAAATCATCGCATTTGACATGAATGAGGATTTTATGTGCTTATGTGTTTTATGTGTTAGGACTAGAATTTTCCTTTCTTTTGCATATAGAATAGGCACACACACACACATGCATTACATCCGCATGATGCATAAAATAAAAGTCTTCCTCGAATAAAATAAAGATAAAAGGGTTTTTCTAAAAAAGAAATTTTCAAAATTTATTGTAGGAGCAAAAATAGCAAACCAAGGGTGGTTTAGGGATCCTACGGCACGGCTTGTAAGAAGAGGATACACTGACATGGCCGAAGAGAACAACGAAGAGATAACCGGGTTGAGAGTACTAGTCGAACAGCAAGCGGAACAGATGAGGAGACAGGCCGAGAACATGAACCGCATGATGGGAATGATAGAGGAGCTAAATCGCCGACCACCGCATATGGTTCCACCTGTCATGGATCCACCTTTGGGAGGAGGGGACGGAGATTGGTTCGACGATCAAGAGACACATTGGAATGATGCACTGAGAGCCAACAGGGACAGGGAGAAAGATGAGAAGGAGAAGCTGCTGACCGAGAAGATAGAAAAGTTGGAGAGGGTAATGCGCAAGGCCCAAGGGGTGGATACTTATCTGATGGAACTGGAAGGATTGTATGACGGAATCCACGAAACGCTGCCGGCCGGTTTCAAAATGCCCGTCTTTGATAAATTTGATGGCACAGGCAACCCCCGCAGTCATATCCGAATGTGCATAGGAGCCTTTCAGCCTAGTGGAATAAGCACTGCCATGATGGCTGTCTTGTTTTAACAAACCTTAACAGGAGCTGCTCTGTCGTGGTACCTCACTCTCGAACCAAGCAAAACCAGAGTATGGGAAGAAGTGATTAAGGCATTTGTGGCACAGTACGAATACAATCAGGACTTGGATGTTACTGTCCGAGATTTGGAAACAACCAGGCAGGGGAACAAAGAATCATTTGCCGAGTACTTAAGCCGATAGAGAGGGAAAGCTGCGAAAATGGTACAAAGACCGTCTGAGAAGGACCAAATCCGAATACTGATGAAAAATCTACAGCCAGTTTATCAGGAGAAGATGAGATTTCAGTCAATCAATACTTTTGCTGAGGTGTTCGATGTGGGGACAAGAATCGAAGATGCAATTCAAGAAGGAACAATCAAGAAGGAAGAACCACAGAACCGATATCGGAGGCCCAGTTATGGATCAAATGGAGGGCATTCGGGGGGTCACTCTGGCCCCACCGATGTCAATGCACTTAGCGAGCCGGAGAGAAAATTCGATATCACCAAAAGTCATCCAAGAGGAGGAGAGGATAAGCCAATGAGGAAGTTTTCAGATTTGGGAGTATCATTATCAACCGCCCTCGATAGGCTGTTAGCAAAAGGGCATCTCCGTCAGTTGGAACCTCAACCCCCGCCGAGCCCACTCCCGCCGCATTTCAAAGGAGATCTCTACTGCAAGTATCATCAACAAAAGGGCCACTCAACGGATCGGTGCATGAGGTTAAGGCACGAAATCCAAGACCTCATTGACAACAAAGTGATATCCGAACCACCTGTCAAAGCCCCCAATGTCACCAAGAATCCTCTGCCAAACCATCGTGCTGTGCCACCGCCGCGGGGTCTTTATTTCTTAGGGGTGGGAGAAACAACACTTGATCCATCCGAGTTAATCACAAAGGTCGGAGAGCCAAAGAAGTTCTATCAGTTGCCAGAAAATTCGGGGATCTGCATGCTTGGAAGCCAGCCAGGGATATGGGAAAACGAAGTGCCAAGACAGTCAGATTGGTGGGTGCAAGAGAGTAATGATCGGAACATAGACCGAGTAGGAGAGGATGACCTATGGTATCAAAGCGACGAAGAGGCAAAAGAGGGCTCAAAGACCGTCTCAGAAACTGATAACATTTGGGCAAAAGAGGAAATCAACCATTTAACTCGGTCTGGTAGACACTTCAAGCCGCATGAACTAGAGGAAGATCACCCGGGGAGGGAGTTGGAGAAAGAAAAAAGAAAAATAAATGAGGAAGAAGAAGAAGACAGGGTTTTAAGGCAAATGAGGAAAACACAAGCTAACATCACTATCTGGGGACTGCTGATCGCCTCCAAAAAACACAGGCAGGCAGTCTTGGATGCTTTGAACCAATCCGATGTCTCTATCGATACAGCGCCGGAGGACCTCATAGGGCTGATCGGCAAAATTCCAAATACAGCTATTACCTTCTCATCAAATGACTTAACTCTGGGAGGACCCACGCTCAACAAGCCGTTGTATATCACCGTTGAATGTTTGGGGAACACCGTACCCGCTTGTCTCGTCGACAACGGGTCTGCTCTTAATGTATGTCCCTTCCGCACTGCTAAGCGCATGGGTCTGGATGAATCGACATTCATATCGTCTGAACAAAAGGTGAGAGCATATGACAACACTCAGAGGACGGTCATGGGCATAATTCTCCTTCACCTCGCTGTCGGCCCACTTGAAAATGAAGCCGAATTTCAGGTCATTGACATTCCCGCTTCTTTCAATCTGCTGCTTGGGAGGCCATGGTTAGACAGTTTGGGCGCCATACCGTCAACGATCCATCAAAAGGTTAAGTGTATCTGGGAGAGCAAGGTCTGTGACATCCTTGGGGACAGTTGGGTCCGCCTGTCCGGAGCATCATCAAGCGCGCCAGTCCTGGAACTGCAGCTACAAGAAGAAGAAGCGAAAATGGGAGGATTCGAGTTCATCAGCGTGATAGGAGAAGGAAAGCCGGGGGAGTCCCTACCACCCCATTTCGATCAATATACTAGTCCAGTGGTCACCGGAATCATGAAGAAAATGGGCTTCTTTCCAGGATTGGGGTTGGGGAAGAATCTTCAGGGTCTGCCAGAGGCTCCATGAATCCCTACTCAGACTCACACTCATGGCTTGGGGTACCAGCCAACGAAGAAGGAACTGAAAGCAAAGAAAAAGGCCGTCAATGCGCCACTAGACCCCTACTCAAAGACTCTCAATGGGTATTTTGTGAAGGAAGGAGAAGATTTCCCCTTTTGTGGTTTCCCAGAACCATGGATGGACCAAAAGGACAAATGCATGAAGCCGGGGTTCGAGATCTTTTTCTCCCATAAAGTTTCTGAGTACAAAGACCCATTCTTGCAAACACCTGAAAAATCTGTTGCTGCCAAGGACTGGGTTGGTACGCTAGACAGTTCTGCCATGAAAGATCTGTTAGGCGAAGAGAACGCAGAGGTCATGAAGGAAGATCCCGGAAAGACCAAAGGTGAATACGTCGAGGGCATAGTGGAGGAAGCTGCCGAGAGTGAAGAAGGTGAGGAAGGGAAGGCTGAGGAAGAAGAGATGGAGGAAATCACCAAGACAGGAGGTCCGGAAGAATGCTTTATTACCAGCCTGGGAGGAGAGCACAAGAAGGAGTGGGTTTTTGAGTCTAGTGATAGGTTCCCCCCACACCCAGAGTCTGTAATGGCCCAAATGAGCCGTCTTTCGATTTCTATGTCGGTTGTAATCACTCCAAAGAAAATCAATGAAAGCATGACCGATTCTGCCTACTCGAACGCGCTTAATGAATGTGATGAATGTGATAATCATGAAATACCTATTGAACTGCAAAAACTAATTGAAAAAGAAAAAGAATCTGCATGTAAAATCATTGAGGACACCCTAACAATTAATCTTGGAAATGAGAACAATCCTCAAAATGTCTTCATCGGCTCTACACTTAGCAATAAAGAAAGTAAAGAACTAATCAGTCTATTAAATGAATTCAAAGATGTTTTTGCATGGTCTTACAATGATATGCCAGGTATCGATCCAAAAATAGTCCAACACCACATCCCCCTCTTTCCCAATTCTAAACCAATAAAACAAAAATTGAGGCGAATGAGGCCAGAATGGGCACTTAAAGTGAAAGAGGAGGTTGAAAAGCAATTAAGAGCTGGATTCTTGATGGTCACCGAGTATCCCGAGTGGATTGCCAACATTGTACCTGTCCCAAAGAAGGATGGTCGTGTTAGGGTTTGCGTGGATTTTCGAGATTTGAATAAAGCAAGCCCTAAAGACGATTTCCCATTACCCCACATCGACGTGTTGGTTGATAACACTGCGGGACATGAACTTCTATCTTTCATGGATGGATTCTCCGGGTACAATCAAATCCTCATGGCTCCCGAGGATAGAGAGAAAACCACTTTCATCACTCCGTGGGGAACATATTGCTATAGGGTCATGCCATTCGGACTCAAGAATGCAGGCGCAACCTATCAAAGGGCTGCCACCACTTTATTGCACGACATGATCCACAAAGAGGTAGAGGTGTATGTGGACGATATGATTGTGAAATCCAAGGTGAGGGGAGGGCACCTAGAGGCTTTGAAAAAGTTCTTTGGGAGATTGAGAGAGTTCAAGATGAGGCTGAACCCGCAGAAATGCACGTTCGGAGTTACTACTGGCAAGTTGTTAGGATTTCTCATTACCCAAAGGGGAATAGAAGTAGACCCTACCAAAATAAAGGCCTTAACCGAGATGAACCCGCCGAAAAATGAGAAAGAACTGAGAGGGTTCCTGGGTAGAATACAATTTATAAGTCGTTTCATCTCAAAGCTCACCATGACCTGCGACCCGCTGTTCAAGCTACTCAGAAAGGGAGAGAGATTCAATTGGGACACCCCGTGTCAACAAGCCTTCGACAAAATCAAAACCTACCTCCAGAACCCACCCGTCTTGTCACCACCTTCGCCTGGGAGACCCTTGTTACTTTATCTCTCTGTATCCGAAGATTCAATGGGATGTATGCTGGCCCAAGAAGGAGAAGAGGGACATGTAGAGAAGGCCATTTACTACTTAAGCAAGAGAATGGTAGGATATGAGTTGAAGTATTCACCCTTGGAGAAGGCCTGTTGGGCCTTGGTTTGGTGTACCCGTCGCCTCCGCCACTACATGCTAGCCTTCCCTGTAATCCTGATATCCCGAATGGACCCATTAAAATACCTGTTCGAAAAACCCGTCTTGACCAGTAGGATTTCCCGTTGGACCATGATGCTGGCTGAGTTCGACATCAAGTATGTCACCGCCAAATCCGTGAAGGGAAGGGCCGTCGCCGAGTTTTTAGCCGACCTCGCTGTAGAATCTGAGGACAAGGGAGACTTTAAGTTCCCGGATGAAGGAATAATGGAGATTGAGGAAGATTTGTGGAAGATGTACTTCGACGGAGCAGCCAACCAGCTAGGTTACGGAATTGGAGTCATCCTCATAGCACCCGATGGGACCCCTACCCCACTAGCCGTCAAGCTCAAGTATAACTCAACCAATAACACCGCGGAGTACGAAGCATGCATAATTGGGATGGAAGCAGCCTTGGCTTTGAAGGTCGGAAAGATTGATGTCTTCGGGGATTCCAACTTGATCATATCCCAGGTCCGAGGAGATTGGAGGGTAAAACATGAGAAACTGAGACCTTACCATGACTATCTAGAAAGCCTAAAAACGCAATTCCGAAAGATCTCCTTTTACTACCTCCCACGTGAAAAAAACCAGCTAGCCGACTCTTTGGTTACCTTGGCCTCAATGATCCAAATTCCTTCCAAAATTGCCATGGTCCCGTTATCCGTAGAAGTGAGGAATCAACCATCATTTGAAATGATCGCAGCCATAGAGAGAGAAGATGAAGTGCCTTGGTATGTGGACGTGTGGAAGTTCATTAAAGAAGGAGAATACCCCGAAGGAGCCTCAGAAAAGGACAAGAAAGCGATACGACGATTTGCTGCTCAATTTGTGATCTACGCGGATAAACTATGGAAGAAGTCCTACACCGGGTATAATCTAGAGTGTTTATATGGAAGGGAAGCTAAGAGAATGATGGAGGAAATACATGAGGGAGTATGCGGACCCCATATGAACGGGCACATGTTGGCGAAGAAGATCATTCGACAAGGGTACTATTGGACGACCTTGGACAAAGACTGTTGTGAATATGTTAGAAGGTGTCACAAGTGTCAGATTCACACAAATCTGATGCACACCCCACCGTCGCAGCTCTATAGCATGACCACCCCTTGGCCATTTTCCGTATGGGGGATTGATATCATTGGTGAGATAATCCCAAAGGCTTCCAATGGGCACCGGTATATAATCGTGGCGATCGATTATTTTACAAAATGGGTAGAAGCAGCTTCATCTGCGACTTTGAAAGCCAAAGATGTGGTGAGTTTCATTGAGAAGAACATAATCTGCAGATACGGAGTCCCGAACGAGTTTATCTCTGATCATGGCAGTCATTTCCAGGGAGAAGTTATCCCGCTCTTAGAAAAGTATAAGATCGCTCGTCATCAGTCATCCCCGTATATGCCTCAGACGAACGGATCAGTGGAAGCAGCAAATAAGAACGTTAAAACAATCTTGGGAAAAACGACAGATACATATAAAGATTGGCATGAGAAGTTGCCATTCGCCTTGTGGGGATACCGAACCTCAGTGAGAACTTCGACGGGAGCTACACCATATTCGTTGGTGTACGGGATGGAGGCGGTCCTTCCAGTCGAGGTAGAGATACCCTCTCTCAGGGTTTTGGCAGAGTGTGAACTCACCGAGACAGAATGGATACAGGGAAGGTATGAGGAGTTGATGTTGCTCGATGAAAAGAGGTTGACCGCGATAAACCATACTCGGGGGTACCAGAAGAGGATAGCTCGTGCTTTCAACAAAAAGGTTCGCCCAAGGAAGCTTGCTGAGGGCGACCTGGTCCTCAAAGAACTTAAGGTGCCCGTTTATGACCCTAGAGGAAAATTCAAACCCAACTGGGTCGGGCCGTACGTCATTAAGACCCTCCTTTCCGGAGGAGCGGCTTATCTCATGGACCTGGACGGGGTTGAATTTAAACAGCCAATTAACCTCGATCGCCTCAAGAAATACTTTGCTTGAAACCGTTTCTTTCAAAGCCTCCTACCTCGATGAACTACGCTTGACCTGATTCCTGGTAGGGGATACGTAGGCAACCTACTTGGTTCGGTCATTTAAATAAAACCGCTCGGGCGGCGTCTTCTTTCAAACCTTGAGCTGAACTACTGCAGGCCTGACGCCCACTCGGGGATAAGTAGGCAGGCTCTCAAAAGTCTTCGGCCCAAGAAAACCTAAAAGCGAGAAAGGTATGTGCTAAACTAGGGGCAAACTGGCGTTTGCCCGGAAACACTTCGAAGCCCTAAAACCAGGGGCAAACTTCGTTTGCTAGCCGAAGAACCCAGAAATAAAACCATCCTTCAGGTCACCTGGCTGTCAGAATAAGTACTACAAAGAAACAAATAAGAATTCATGGAAAAGAATGAGTAGAAAACAAAAAAAAAAAAAAGGAAGCAAAGTAGGAAGCCGAGTAAAGACATTAAAAAGAGAATTCTTCATAAAAGATTAATCGAAAGGTTGAGCGCTTTGATTAAGCATGCTAGAAATTTCCCTAAAGATAACAACATCAATCAATCGCATTCGGAAAGCGTAAAAGAGTAGGCAGGGTCTGTCAGAAAGTTTTATGAAAGGGCCAACTTTTCTCTATTTTTGTCTGTTTTATTGTGCACGTGTCTCGTCAAGTCTGTCTCACAACTAAGGCCTGGATCTCCAGAAGATACTGGGCAGTGGGCACAATCGAAGCGGGGACCCTCGGGCACGGAGCAGCCATCCTACTCGACCAAGCCTCTATGAAAGCCTTCACAATAGGAGGACGCAAAGTGGACCCTCTGGTGAAATCAGCAGCCACAGGCTCAGTAATATCCTGCAGAAGCCCGAACTGACGGACCACCCGATCGAGAATGTAGAAAGTAGTGGCACTCAAGCCTGGTAACCAAATGCCAGGTCGTCCAGGAAGACGTACAGCAACAGAACGATGAGTCCACTGAGGGCAGATCCAGCAAATGTCACCAGAAGAGAGACCTTGGAGCCAACCGAGCCATGCATCGGCAGAATGGAATAAGCAATGGATCTCCATGCGGTCGTAAGAAAATGGCCCACGAAGATGCGAGGGATGAATGAAGAGATCGAGGCGTTCCATGAGCCAAACTTGCAAGACGAAAGGTGCCCCGGCAGATAACATGGCCCCGGCAACGTGGGCATGGCTCAATCCAATCAGAGTTTCACCAAGAATCAGCATAACAGCACTTTTCATCTCCCTCAAACCACAAGCAATGGGTATGAGAATGTCAGAAGATGACTGGAATAGGAAGTAAGAGAGCATGGCAATTGACAAAGCACTTCGTCGGATGATCTGGTACTCGCCATCATAGGGGTTCCCTATGGGAGCATAAACGGAGGCAAGGCGCTCAAAATCGATATGCCTGTCACAAATAAGGGAGCCCGCCGCATTTCGAGATATGTGGAGAAGAGTGGCTAAGTCGCGGACATACCCGGCCTGAATCTGAGGAACCATCAATTCAGCAGAGGGATTAGTGTGGAGAATGGCGCTAAACTCTTCAAACAAGGGGCAGGTCTCTTGAGGGCCAAAGCGGAAGACGTTGAAAGCGGGATCCCAACACTGAATGGCAGCTCGAAGTAGGCCCTCATTCAGATTCATCTGTCGGAAAGAAAAGAGATCGTTCAGTCTGAAGCATTCAAAGTTAAGCTTGTCAATGCCAGAGAGAGTATCCATCCATGGGAAGAGGATTTGAGAGCTAATGGGGGCCATTTAAAGGGGAAATGAAGAGAAATGAGAAGTGTTTTGCGGAACTTAGAGGAAGAGGGGTATAAATAGGAGAATAAGGCTGACCACTCAATCGCGGCACTCGATAAAGTGCAGCGGCACTCCGTGAAGTGCCGCACGGCAGTCCGTGAATGCCGTTGCGGCACTTACTGACTGCCGTGGCGGCAGTCACCGAGTGCCGCGAAGGCCTACTCGAGTGCCGTTCGGCAGTCAGTAAGTGCCGCGAAGGCCTACTCGAGTGCCGTTCTGGGTTTCCCATTGGCCAGGTTTTGTTTGTAACTCGAGTAGCCCACCTGCAAACAGAAAACTGGATATAAAGGCAATAAAATGTGCGCATCATGCAGCACGTGCAAATACATTCATTCATTCGTTTCATTCATTTTTGCACATATCAAATAAATAAAAGAAATAGAAGCATTGAAAGGTAAAAATAAAGTCGGGACCAAGCCATGGTCCCACATACGGCAGGAATTGGACCAAGCTATGGTCACACATACGGTGAATAAGCAGAAAGCATAATGAAATGTTTAAAGCATCTATCCTACCAAATAAAAGGAAGCAGCCATCAGAATAAAGCATATGTGTGTATATACAGTCATCCACCAAAAAAAAAAAAAATATCCTCCCACAGCCCTCAAAATAAAATAAAATAACAAAAAGCAGAGTCAGCCGCGACCCCGACCCCGGCCGCGAGTCTGGCGAGTCGTACGTCTGAGAGGCTCCTCCTCTGACTCAGTCCCGCTACCTCCACCGCTCCCTCCACGACCACCGCTACTGCCGCCTCTGCCTCTACTGGTGCCCTCGCCACCACCTCCGCCACGACCAACACCACTACCTCCGGGGGCATCGCTGAGAGGGATGCCGAACTGCTGGAGCTGCACCACCTGCTGGGACAGGACTCTAATCTCCTCCGCCTGAAATGAAAAGGGAATGAGTCCAGACAGCATTGAAATGACGGATAAAATACTGAGAATAGAAGGAATAAAAGATCATACCTGGGCCCTCAGCTGGGTCGCAGTAGTCGCTCGAGCTCCCTCGGCCTGAAAACAAGAAACAGGAGTAAAAGATCAGCAAGAAAGAGATACAATCCCAGTCAAAAGTAGGAGTGGGAATGAATTTCTTACCATCCACTCGTGCCCAAGAACCCACTGTCGCACGTTATGGGCATACGACAGGCCCTCCTCCACGTAAGCACGCGGGACAAGGTCGTAGTGAATAGGAATGGTGGGGGCGCCCTGTGAAAGTCGGGGGATCGTCGTCACGTGAGGCTCGCCAAATGAGACGATCGACATAGTCCAGTCCCACTCAGGTAGGCCAGGGGGGCGGACCGCAACGGGGACATGCTGCAAACAAAAGTAATAAAACATGGGTGAAGAGTAAAAGGAAGAACTCACAAAATAATAAAGGAATCATTTACTCACCCGAGTCACTTCCATCAGCGGGAAGTTCGGCATCAGCTTGGCGGCACAGAAGGCCGCATATCCGTCAGGGTCGTCCAAGAAGCCGTGGATACCAAAGCCAGCTCGAGCAGCCGAGTAGTTGCCGCCCTAAAGTGTGTCTGTAGCCCTCATAAAGTCGGGAGGAGGGAACGGCACAAAGAATCTGGGAGCCGCTATAGACTGCCTGGTCACCCTCTCTCCCAAGTACCACGCCATACCCTCCGACCCACCGTCGAGAAGCCGTCTCATCGGGTCATACCCGGCCGACTCCTGAATCCCTGCGCGAGCCTCGGGTAGCGCCCTGAGCCACGGCTGCCACTGTACGTGCTCCTCCCGTAGGTTCGTCAGGAAGTTCCTGAACGAAACAAAGTCGTGAGCCCCGGTCTTCCGCCCGACCCTGTCCTTCGCCCACTTCAGCCCCTGGGGCATGATGAGGGCGTCAGCAGCACGTGTCTCAGGAGACATCATGCGGAGATACTCATGGGACCAAATCTGTAATAAAAAGAGAGAAAGAAAAAGGAAATTAGTATCGCAATGTAAATAAATTTCTGGAAGTAAAATAAGCAATAGAATACAAAAATAAAAAAATATATATATATACCTCCCACGCTCTCCAATACCCGCTAGTAGCAGTCGACCTGTCCCGGGAGATGTCACTCATATGCCTGTACAGGATAGCTAAACCCGTACCAGCCCAATCAAACTCGGTGACCCGGTCCAGACGCTCCAGCGACGCCACCAAAGAAGCAGAAATCCGATCACCCTTGGTGCTCAACAAGGAGCACCCCAGCATGTACATCAAGAAGCCTCGGGCCATCTGCTCTTCCGTAAAGCCGGGTTTCCCCCGGAAAGTATCCATGAACCATAGAGCTGTGACCAAGGCCTCCTCCGGGACCACCCCTAGCAAGGGCTCCATCTGATCCCACTCCTGGTCCGTAAGGTGCCGCAGGGGCTCTCCTCCGAAGGCTATCCCCGTGATCATGCTGAAATCCAGAGGAGTCATCGTCATCTCCCCAAAATCGAAGTGGAAGGTACTCGTAGTATCCCACCACTGCTCAGCCAGCGCATGCATCTGCTGTAGATCATTGGAGCTCTTCGTCAAAAGTTTGACGAAGTCTCCAAACCCTGCTGCATCTACCAAAGCCCTCACAGTCGGGCTCAGCTCTATGTACCACTCGTGGCCGTGGGCGAGGCTACCGTGCCCCTTCAGCACCTTCGGCTGCAGCTGCAAGAGAAGAGAATAAAAGGTTTGTTGTTAGGAAGTGGATAAAGAAGAGAGCAACAACAGCAAATAAATAATTAATAAATGGAATGTCCAGAAGTGTTCATAGAGGATTTCGCACTTGTTTGCATTCAAGAGGAAATGAATAAAAGAAAAAATTCAATATTCTAGCAAGGTTTCGAAAAGAAAAGAAAAGAGGAAAAGTAGTTTGGCCGCATTTCTGAAAATACGTGCATCTAAGGGAAGTGCAGTATCACAAGTAGTATATGATCACAAACATTCAAGAGCCAAGTTTGAACGGTAAAAGGGCGCTTAGAACACCCGAGAGAATTCACAAGTATAATAAGTAAAAGGGGAATGTTCAGAATTTCATTCAAATGGCATCGCATTCGAAAACACTAAGAGGAACAGAAAAAAGTGAGAAGTGCCGAAAATCTTTTTGAAAAGAAAATAAAGGAACCGATATGAGGGAGAATAATAAGTTTTGATTCGTCAAGCATGAAGTTCATAATAACAAAATAAATAAAACTTTTCTACAAATAAAGCATCAGAGACGCACAAGGGCACCGCGAGCATGTCATGCAGAACAGGGTGTTTAAGAGTGGTGACAATTCTACATTACACTCACAAAAGGAGGATATACGAGAAAGAAATACGAGAAATAAGAAAAGAGAAGCGTTTACCTCGCGCTTAAACACGCGGGCCGATAAATGCTCATCAGGATCCCTCAGTAGAAGCGTGGCGTCTAGGTGATGCGTAGCAGTATATCTGGCCCTCTTCTTGCGCCCTGAACCACTCGCCATAATCTGTCAAATAAAAGGAGAGATTCACACGTTAAAGTTCATGAAAATTCCAAAAACCACGGAATAAAGGAAATTAATCGAATTTTGATCGAGCAAAACTAACCTGTAAACCCCGGTAGATCAATCCAAGCAAGGGAAAGGGTGGGAGAAAATTTCTCCAGAGAGATTTCGAGAGAAAGGAGGTTGGAGAGAATGAATGAAATGTTTTAACCCCGGCGGTTCTAACCACTGCCGCTCAAACGCGGCACTCAATTTTCCGTGCGCGGCAGTCAGTTAACTGCCGCACGGCACTCGCCGAGTGCCGCAACGGCACTCCGTGAGTGCCGCGCGGCAGTCACGGACTGCCGCGTAAATCCGCGTGTGCCGCGTTTAAGGCGGTTCAAAGATATTTACTTTCCCCCCCAAAAATTCAAATCAAGTCCCGAAAATTGAACTTGAGCCCCCCAGAGTGTGCCCTCATTGCACTTTTTGACCCCGGTGTTGTTTTTAGGTTTAAATCGACTACAAATTTCAAAATGTAGGTATAAATTCTAGCCTGTGGGCCCCCAAATTTCAATAATGAAATCCTAGCCCGCGGGCCCCGGTTCTTGAAAATATAAAGTAAATTTTAAGCCCGTGGGCTCCCAAACTTTGAAAATTCGAATTTGGAGAATATAACGGATTTATATTCCCGGTTTCCGCAACGGATTTGCGTTAACCCTCGCTTTTGAATATAACGGATTTACATTCTCGGTTTCCGCAACATATTTGCGTCAACCCTTGTTTTGAGAATATAACGGATTTGCGTTAACCCTCGCTTTTCGAATATAACGGATTTATATTCCCGGTTCTCGCAACGGATTTGCGTTAACCCTCGCTTTTCGAATATAACGGATTTATATTCCCGGTTCTCGCAACGGATTTGCGTTAACCCTCGCTTTTCGAATATAACGGATTTATATTCCCGGTTCTCTCAACGGATTTGCGTTCACCCTTGCTTTTCGAATATAACGGATTTATATTCCCGGTTTTCGCAACATATTTGCGTCAACCCTTGTTTTGAGAATATAACGGATTTATATTCTCGGTTTCCGCAACGAATTTGCGCTAACCCTCGCTTTTCGAATATAAAGGATTTATATTCCCGGTTCTCGCAACGGATTTGCGTTAACCCTTGTTTTGAGAATATAACGAATTTGCGTTAACCCTTAAGATCAAATCAAGAGCACCTTCGTGACCCCCGTAACAGATTTCCGCATAGATAACTTTCCCTGACTAACATGTCACGAAATGTGCATCGTACGTGTGGAAAACGTGATAAGTATAACACTTACACAACTAGGTCAATCTAGAAAACACCATCGCATGGCACTTGCATCACGACAGGATAGGTGCATCCATCCGTATGACTACTTGCGTTTGTGAATGTTTGCCCATGTCTGAACTACGCTTTGGTCTGATTCCTGATGGGATACGTAGGCAGCTCGTCATGGAGCACGACCTATTGGAATTTCGCCTGTTTTTTGCAACGCATTTTGTTTTTACCTAAATTCGACAGTCAGGTCAAAGGCTTGTCTTCACACAGGCTTTGACATTCACTTATGGGACGCGTTGCTCCACAAGCTCCGTCAAAGAGGGGCAAACTGTAGACACCCCAATTTTGACCTACCGTCGAATTTAGGAGAGCGTCACCTCCGCGTCCAATGATGATAATGACCGAAAAATTTGAAGTATTCCAAGCTCTTCAGAAAATCTCCAAAACGCGATAAAATTTCACAGAAGAAGGAGAAATACCAGGTATTTAGGAGATTTCAGGTATAAGACATGATTTTTGGAAAGGATCTTCAAAAATAATTTGTTTCAAAAAGGGGGAAGTCCTAAAAAGGGGAATCTCAGCTAAAAACGGCACACGGCAAAATGCTGCGGCACTCATTGAGTGCCGCGCGGCAGTCAGAGAGTGCCGCTCCGGCGTTCACCGAGTGCCGCCGCATATTTCTGAATGCCGTTCACTTTTTAAGTCTGTATTTTGCAGTGCAATACGTATGCGTATGCGTATGCGAATAAGAACAAAAAACTGATAAAGTAAGACTGACAAAAATGCGGCAAACAATTAAATGCCGCGGCAGTTGATGAGAGCCGCGCAGCATTCACGAAGTGCCGCAATGGCTGTCGTTGAGTGCCGCAGCGGCAGTCACGGACTGCCGCGACAGTCTCTGGACTGCCGCGCTGGGCAGCAGTCTGTCTAAATTCAGAAAGTACACATTGTACCACCAAATGAGAGAATTACACCTGTTTTTTGCTCCGAAATTCACCAAAAATACCTGGTAATTTTGCCTATAAAAGAGAAGGGATCTTCCTTGGAAGAGGAAGAACACCAAGAAACATATTGGGAGAGAGAGCACATGCAAGATACTTCCATTACACCAACATTTTTTTAGAGAGAAAAGAGAGTGTTTAGAGAATTAGAAAGAAGAGCTTGGAAGATCTTCAAAGAAAAGAAAACTTTGAGGATAATTTGGAGGTGATCCTCTAACCATAGATTATTGGCTTATTCTTTCTCCTCTTAAAATCTCTAATCCTAAAATCTTTCACTATTTTTCTTTGTTTGTCAAGTAAACTTAGGAGTTTCTTTTATTTCCATATTACTTTCTTTCATTTTCTTGTTTATATTCTTCTCTTGAAGGTCTTGGAGATCTTCAATATCTCTTTTGATCTCTTGAGCATGATCTTTTGAATCCATGTAGGCTTGTGCTTCACATAGGAGTCAAAGTTTGATCACCACTTCATAAGAGGATCCAAGTCCATACTCATGATTTAGATCTTCTCAACTTGATGTCTTGAGGAATCCCTTCTATATTCCTTTAGGACTCATTAGTCATAGTCATGTCTCCCTCTCCAATGGCCCTCAAATGGTAGGAGAATGTAGTTTTGAGTCTAAACCCATCTCCATGGTTTAGATTCTTTATCTTATGGATTTCATGAAGTCTATCCATATTTCATTTGAAATCTATGAAGAATAAAGGTTTGTAGTCTCTAATGGCCATCAAATGGTAGGAGAAGTAGCTTGATTTAATCTCAACTTCATGTCTTCAATAGTTGAGGTTAACCAACAAAGTTGAACTAGCAAAATAAAAACAGTGAGTCCACAAACTGTTTTTGATCAAAGATTTTTAGTTCGAAATCTAACCGTTGAAATCAAGTGAAACCAGCGGGAAAGTGTTAATAACACAATATTCTACCACTGTAATTTTTGTTTTAAGGTGGTTTCATGTTTAGGATGGTTTGATCATGAGTTTTTTGACACAAATACAATCTGTCCAGAATTTCAGAACAGTGACACTCTTTTGAAACAATTAAATCAGGGTTCTAATAAAGTGTTTGTGACCCCAAATAATTTTTTCTATGAAGTTTAATGTGTTAGGAAGTCACCCTAAAAAGAACAAAGCAATTCGGATTTTTTTACTATTTTTAATAAATCGTGCAAGAATTCTGGACAGGAGATTGTAAGATGCTGAGTGATGTTTAGTGTTTTCCATATTCCCGAAGATCTAACTGTTGAAACCGCGATTTGCTTTTTGATTTGGAAACTAGACTCATAGAGGCATCTTGTGTCCAAAATTCATCAGCATCAAACCATAAGAGACGTGCTGTTTATTTTCTTAAAGGTCTGGTCTGCTCTCTGCAATTTTCAGAGTTTTATGACACACTTGACCAACTTTGTTAATAATGGGTCAAAAGGTTTTTCTATAACTTATGGCTTAAACCATGCTTCAATAATGATTAGTTGAGCTTGAATTCAAAGTTTAAGAGTATTTCATAGTTTATTCTTGCCCACGTACATATTCATCCATATGGTTTGACACTTATAATTAGGATTTATTTGCTTTGGATTTAATTACATTAGATAGATTTAAGCTAGAAATTTAGGATTGATATTGCTAACATCATATTTTGCATATCATGTGAACTAACCCCTTGTTTTGTAGCGTTATTAAGGTACGATTTCTCAATCCCTCTCTAGTTTATTAAATTCATTGATTTTATTCGATTTTTGACCTCATGCGCGACACTTTAGAGTTAAGATTTGCCTTATGTGTATATATGGATTAGAGACTCTTTTCCCTAAGTTTTATTTAATCGCATGCATCGCACGTTTAATATTCGCAGCTGGATTCCGGGTAAGTTCTCTTGTTCCCTATTGCATATCATGTTGCTTGCTATTTGAATTACTTGGCTTATGAATGATATTTTGTCAATTGCAATTTTACACCCTTTGGACATGCTTTTGTGATGTATACGTATATATGTATTAGTTGAGGGCATGCTTAGATTAATAAATTTGACTAAAAGAATGTTGAGTAGAGGCCTATCACAAGATAGGATGAGAGAGGGTGCTTTAGTCCGACGGGCTCCTTCCTCTCTCATTCCATAATCCCCGGACCTAGTTAATCTTTGGTTTCGCAAAAGATCAGTTTCCTTTTAAATGGTTTCTTAATTTTCCTTTTAAAAATTAAGTGGCGGCTCACTTGTTTTGAAATTGGAATTTAGAAAAGATTTTAAAGAAAGCTGTGGGTAAGTCAACCTGCAATATCCACAGTGTTCAAGGCCAAAATGAACACAAGTGTAAGAACTAAACTATGTTTTGGAAAGCTCCTGTGTGAGATCTGTTGGTTGTTTACACTAACGACAATTAGTTTAAGACTATACATTCACTGGTCCGCCAATAAATCTGATAGATTATCACAAGGGAAGGTTCAAAATCAAAAGCTACCTGTCCTATTGTGGGAGTGATTCGTTGTGCTCTCTCTTATCGAGCCTACATTGTCTCACATCATTTCGACTAATTTCATTCATGTGGGGTATTGTTGGATAAATATGTAATTTTAGCCATGTTTAAGGCCTAATAGAAGTGGGACTCACTTAGAGTTTGAGTGGGGTCCTTGTGATTTGTGTTCTTCTCTATGAGGAGATGAAGTTTGGATATTCACATCTTCAAAAACATTGTTGGGTGAATAAGAAATTAATGCTCAAAGGTGCCCCTTACAAGGAGTTGTTAAGATGGAAAAGGTTCACAACTTACCTTGTCCCACATAAGAAAATTAGGAGTTTCAAGTGCATTTATAAAGCTACTTCAAGCTATGGGTTTGGGCCCCATGGGGTACCCATTTTTGTGGAAGGGGAAGTACCTAAGGCCCATTGGGTTTACTCCACACACGCGCGCGCTGCCGCCGCCATCGTTCGGCTGGCCGGGTCGGATCGGGATCGTGGGTGCGGGTGCGGCCTATGTAGTATTTCTTTTTGGACCCCTCAATTTCCAGTTTTTCAATTTCTGTATATACAGAATTGAGTGACTCTTGGAATTTCTGCATATGTTTTGCATTATAGATATTGAAAGGACTGTAATTTATAAACTGTTGCAGAAATTAAACAGAGAATGGTTACAGAAATTAAAGGGACTGTGATTTATTTCACTGATAAATATTCATATCCTATAAATCCCCTGTCTCTCTCTCAGTGTGGAAACTCAGTCTGGAAAATACACTTTTCCACACTGTTATCCAATTTCTTCTTCCAGTTCTTATTTTTTCCACAGAGAGAGTTATAGATATAGTTGGTTCGCTGGAGCAATCGAACACCGTGCTTGTCGACTGCTAATTGCCGCTATATCCTGGGAGACAGACACCGAAGATATTCTCGAGCACTTCTGGTGAGACGGCGAATCTGTTTTAAAGAAACTCTGTATATATCAAAGGCTTTGGTTTGATATTTCTGTTTTCCAGTTTCTGCTTTCTTTTAGTTACTGTAAGTCTGATTTCTTTTGGCAGTTTCAATTTTTACTATCTCATTAATTTTTGTTCAGCTTCTGTTTTACATCAACTGTATTCAAAAGATCTGTTTGTTGAATATCAATAAAATTTTCCTAACAGAGATAATATTTCAAAATTATACTAAGTGGTTTTGAGAAATTAAAATCATCACAAATAACGAAATTACAATTAGATAGATGCAATCTATTAACTCTAGAATTTTATCGAGATCTTCTCTCTCAATTTTGTATCTTTTGATTCTTTTCCTCTTCCTTCACAAATTTAACCCCTTTCTGAACGGACGGTGGAGATTGGTGTCGGAGAGAGAAAGAGAAAGAGAAAGAGAGGGGGGGGGGGGGGGGGGGAGTCGAGAGAGATAGCATTTGGGTGAGAGATTTGGAGTAAGAGATAACAAATATAAGGGACGCTATTTTACAAAAATAAAAATATCCATATGGGGACCTTTTAAAAAAATAAAACAAAGTATTTTCTAGAAACCCCAAGATATAATGAAGATTGTATAATTATATCTATAAATCATCCCTACTAAAGTCAACACTATAATTTGAAAGATACAGATATTCTCATGCATGTAGAGTTAATATTGTATTGCTCCATTTATTTTGATGTAAAACATTTTTCAAAAAATACTTTTATCTTATAATTAATACATGAAAGTATTTTTCAGACATATTTAGAATCAAAACGAACGAAGCATTAATGAATTCGTATGATACAACAAAACCGTTGGTTCTATGATCATACGAACAAAACGGGGTACTAAGAAAAACATCTAGCATGTGTACTATGTTTTGTGACTGGTTATTGAGAACTAAGCAAAACAATTACAAAAACCTGATTAGTGAATGGTAGCTGGTAAGGGCAGGTGCATTTTTTAGTTTGGGCACCTCTTTTTAAGTTAAAAAATCAAATTTTTATCTTTTACTGTAATTAGTAAGGGCACCTCACTTATTGTACTATATATATATATATATATGGGTAAATTGCAAATTACACTCCAATAGTTTAAGGGTTGTGACAGTTTGGTCCCTATAGTTTCAATTTTGGCAATTTACTCCCTTTCCAGTCCTCAAATTGTGCAAAATCCACCCAATTACAAAATAAGCAAGGGTACAATGGGAATATCACATTATTTCTGGCTCAAAATGACCCCATAATCTATCCCATAATTTTTTCACGGAAGTTTTGTATTATAAGCTTAATTTTTTTATTTATTTTTATCAATTTCACTTTGATATTAGTGTACAAGTGCGTGTCCAGCTTTAAGTGTATGCGATTATTTAAAAGATTACAAGATATTATCATGTGGTTTAAAAGATTATAAGATATTATCAGATTATTATAAATTTTAAGTATATCAGATTGTTTAAAAGATTATAAGTTATTTATGGGATAGTGATGGTAATAGTGGTGGCGATCCACGGTTGTGGTGGAGACGCGATGGCAATAGTGGTGGTGGTGGTGGCAACGACGGCGATGGTGATGGTAATCGACGACGATGGTGGTGCTGGCCGGCGATCATCGCCGATGGTGATGGCAATGGCGATCTCTGTCTCTCTCTCTTTCTTTCTCTCTATACACGTGTTCCTTAAAAAAAAAAAAACCTAACTATACACGTGGCATGTGCATGTCCATATGCATTCCTTTTGAATGCAGAATGTCGGATAGTGCATGTGCGCGTGCTAACAATACACAAAAGACTATTTTGGTCAACTAAATTTCGTTGGGCATTTCATTAAACTAGTTCACGGGTTAGCCCAATCACGTAAAAAGTATCTAATGTGGCACCTAATCCTAATTAACCCAAAAAAAAAAAAGAAAAAAAAAAGAGGACGACTAAAACTTATAATAAGCTGAAGAAGGAAGAAATTAAGAAATGAACAAAATAGGAATAAATAAATAAATATAAAACTACACTGATTTACGAAACTAGTGGAGTATAATTTGCAATTTACCCATATATATAGTACAATAAGTGAGGTGCCCTTACTAATTACAATAAAAGATAAAAATTTAATTTTTTAACTTAAAAAAAGGTGCCCAAACTAAAAAATGCACCTGCCCTTACCAGCTACCTTAGTGAATAGATGAACCAATAGATACAGAAACATTAACTTGGCAAAATAAAAGAAGATACAGAAACAATAAATTGGGTTTCTTCAACCTCCTCCACAGCCCCCACCACACCCGCCACCACCGCCACCGTGGGCACCGCCGCAACCACCACCGTGGGCATGACTGCCACTATCTACAACGATTCCCCCCAAAATGACCATATTGCCATCCTTTGAGACACCTCTTTCGATGTCACGAGGCGCAGTGTTGGTGCTTTTCTTTTCTCGGCCTGCTCTGCAGAGGTGATACAGAATCACACCCATGAGTACCACAAACACGCCGCAACCTATGATTTCAATTATTATAACATGTAGTTTCAGTTTCATCTTCCCAAGAGCTTCAAGTCAGATAAAACAACTATAAGAGAACGATCTTGGCAAAAACAACTATAAGAGAACGATCTTGGCAAAAAAAAACTATCAAAGAAAGTTCACATGCATAAAAGTCTCAGTTATTTTTGACCCTAGATATAGCCTAAGAGTTATTAATTACAGAAAATTAAGTGTTAAATTTTAAGTACTGAAAATTTTAAGTGACTGAATTTATAATATTGAAAGCAGTGTTTCAAGTACTTAAATATACTGCATTTAGTGATTATTTTCAACAGAAAATTTTCACTTAAAGTTTTCAGTGGTTTTTTCGCTGCTTTTTCAATTAAGTGATACATTATCAAATGTACTGAAAAGGAATAAGTGCTGAAATTTTTCATTTTCAGCACTTAATTGGGTTATCAAACAGACCCTAAGTTTTCCAAATTCTTGTTCCAAATTTGTTTCCTAATACATACAGCAGTGAGATCACCTAAAATTTTTCATTGGAAGTTGTTTTGGAAAGTCTTACTACAACATGGATTGGATAATTAATTTGTGATACAAATTTGGAAATCATAACATTATCCCGCATATAATATACTTCCTTGTAAAGTTGTTACGGGACAAGATTACTGTGTAAGTACGTGTATATATATACACGGTGAGGATCTTAAGCTGGCCTTAAGGTGCGGGTTTGGGATGGACTGACTTTTAGCGACGAAAAATTTTGTTGCTAAAAGATTAAAAACTTCATCGCTAAAAATGACTTTTTCGTTGCTAAAATTCGGTCTATCCCAAACTCGCCGCTTGAGGTCCGCTTAAAATTCAGACTAATTATATATATATATATATATACACATATAATGAGAGTATTGCTTGGACCTTGGAGTGTTGGGAAGGATAAAGGAAATGTTTTGTTGACTGTTGATTTGAAGGTCTTTTATTTTTATTTTTTAAAGATTAATGCAATGTTTTTTAAGTTTGAATACTAAATATGTTTACAATGATCACATGTGATTCTACTGATCAGTAACTATTAAGTCATTAATTTGGAAACTAAATTCTGGAATTTAAATTTAGAAAATATAGCATATTTTTTTCTTTTTCTAATTTTTTTTTTCAGTTCACCTTCCATTAAGATCAACTTCCAATTTTTCACGTTTGGGAAATTTAAATTTGGGAATGCAACACCAATAGGGTATGATACCAATAATATACAGATATTTATATCTCCTTATTATGGGGGAATTTCTATTCCCACGAAGATTGATTATTATCAAAAAAGAAAGAAAGAAAGAAAATCATGATCTTGATTTTCTGGAATCCCATAACTATGATGCATGTCTATAATTAGATTTCTACATTATTGGTATCTAAATAAAAGTTGTAACCGAAATGTTTGTGTTTACTGGCACAATTCCTGGCAGTAAATGGGAACACATTAATTAATGGAATATCCAAACAGACCCCAATAGTTCAAATGTGAAATGGTAGGATTGCACAAGTTTTACAACAAAAAAATAAAAATTAAAAAATCAATAAACCTAGATTGTAGTTGATCACAATGCAAATTCAAGGAAGTTCCGGTCAGGGGAGGAAAATTTTCTCTCAAAATATTCTTCAGCAGATAAAGTAATATACTCTGCACGTCTTTGTTCATTGCACAAAATGAGGGAAGTGAAACAACACTTATTATTAACAAAAATGCTACACCCTAATTAAATCCACACTCAACAATCCTGACGCTTAATTATAGTGGATCCTATGTGGGTCCTACATGGGTCCCATACGGGACCAACCGGAATCAAGGGCCAGGATACATTGGGTGTAGATTTAGATGTGGGTGTAATATTAATCTACTATTATTATTTTCTGAAAAGAAAATAGGGTATGTTGGCCGTAGCTCGATCCCTAATGTGCATCAAAATGTATAATTAGTCCACACGCTTTGTTTTCCATACCAAAGGTCCTTGAGGTTTTTTTAGATAAAAAAAAGATGCATATTGGCTTCAACACTTCCATTGCGTAAATCTAAAAAAAATAAGCCCAAATAAAAAAAAATTAAATAAAAAATTGGCCAAAAAGGCCAAAGAATGGCAAAGTTATGGTCATTTTAGCAAATAATATTATCTTTATATTGTTGCCCATGTATAAACACAGTGACATGCTTCGAGTTAACCAAACAATCACAAAACTATGGTCAATTTACAGATGTTACTGCATTTATAATACTGCCCTAGGTAAAGACAATAACATATTATCAAATAAAAAATATTTTTGCAAGGATAGTCACTATCACAAAAAATTGTAAAATTATGGCCAATTTTAAGAAGTTACCATGTTTATGTTACTGCTAAAGTAAAAATAGTGACATATCGTCAAGATTAGTGACATTGTATTAGAAATTACTCAGACCTCCCATAAGGTTTGCGGTTGGCTTACACTCCCCTCGCCTCCCTCTGATAGGTTACCATTAATTAACCAAACAAATAGTTAAGTTTTATGAAAATAGCTATTTTACCCTCACTGAAATACAATAACATTTTTATTAAAACCCCATTTAGACATGGGAGCTTTAGGATTTAGTCCCTCATGACCTACGTTTCTAGAAAGACCTATATATTTAGAAATAGGTTCATCCCATTAATTAAATTAGGATTTAGTCCATCCCCAATATTTAAGGACGAAACTACCCCTACTACTGTATTTTGAAATTTTCTTATATTATAGTAATTTCAAATCCATTTATACATAAATCACCACCAATCAAACACATTTCAAGTTTTGAAAAATCGACTTTGACGATATGTTATATGACGTCGTATAAACTCAATCACACATATTTTCCACCATATCGTATATTGAAATATAAGATTTTGTGACTGTTTACCGAGCAATTTCTCATTTTGAAATTTCTTTCATACTAATGAAAAAAATTATAAGGCAAAATAAGTGAAAAATTTCCCATTTGGATATTGAGAATTTCACTCTTTACAAGTGCCTAATTATAGAATCGTGAGAATATCTCACTTTTTCTGAGTGACTAATTCTAGAATCATGAGAATTTTTTACTTTCTTCTGAGTTCCTTTGTATAAGTTCGAAGCTTCTCACTGTTGTATGAAAGAGTTGATCGGCATCGTTGAAGTGAATCACCTCTCGATTGATGTATTGTCTCTGAGATGAAAAGTTCTCAAATTAAGAGAGAGAGAGAGAGAGAGAGAGAGAGAGAGCTTGTATTCCACTGCAAAAGACATCTAACACAAAAGGCAAAGAAGATGCACACAAATCGCCCCTCAAACGACAAATCTATTGCAATTTTTTCATTTCAGATCATATCCTGCCAAATCTCACACTCGAATGAGTGTTTCTGTATACCAAACAGCAAATAAGTGTGTGTGAGAGAGAGTGTGTGTGTGTGTGAGAGAGAGATAGAGAGAGAGATAGAGAGAGAGGAGTCTACAATGAAAACAACACAGGTGATTTGATTAATCTAAGGATTTGATTGAACATACCCTCAACCAATAGATCAAAACCCCTTCTCTCTCTCGGTCTGAACTAGAAAAATTAGTCACTATGAGTATAGGTTGATATATGTACACTCTTAGATAAAGATAAAAAAAAGATATAGATATGTATATACATACCTGAACAAAGAGAGAAACATACATGTAGCATGGCGGTGGCGGTAGTGGGGACTTACTCCGGCAGTGGTGGAGGTCGTAGAGAGATTTACGGCGGTGGTGGTGGTCGCGTAGAGTGAGAGACGGAGAGAGGGAGTAAAGAAGCCCCGACTTTGGTAAAGTGAGGTAAAAGAAGGGGTTAGGGGTGTTTAGTGCCTTTTTGGGAGTGAAAATATTTCAATTCGGCCAGGTTTGTCACCGTTAAAACCGTGACAAATTTGGTCACTATTTTGGACGGTTTGTTAGGATTTATAACAGAGACAACATTTATCACGGTTTAGGACGGTGACAAACGACGCAAAAGTAAGGGTGATAATTCGGCCAATTTGGTGTAGTGATTGTAGGGATCATTTTCTCTTATCTATGTATCCCGTTAAATTAGGTTAGTATAACCATCATTCCACTAAATATGTGCAGAATATATATTTATAGGAGGCTTATACCCTATAGCACGGTGGTTGTAGGTTAGCAGTGCGTACACCAGCTTTTAGCGACAAAAAACAGTTTTCGCGATGAAATGTTTTGTCGCTAAGAGTATTTTTTTCGTCTCTAAAAAGGCGTCGTGATGTTAGTTAGCATTCCCTATATATATACACGTTATATAGGGGGGCATTAATGTCCATAACTATCCCAAGACTTGGGGGAAAAGAACTAAATCCTGTGTTTGTTAATTAAATGGACCAATTTCTATAAAAGTGCGGCATCGGAGACTAAACCTTATATTTCTAATTTAGACATAGGGTTTTTATTCTCTCTCTCTCTCTCTCTCTCTCTCTCTCTCTCTCTCTCTCTCTCTCTCTCTCTCTCTTACTCCTCACATACAAACTAACTGCGTGCCATTGATTCTTCCATATTGGACACCACCAATACAGACACTGAAAATTGCTACAAATACCCTTGGATTGAAACCTTAGGGGAGACACTACTCGTCCAACTCTCTCTCTCTCTCTCTCTCTCTCTCTCTCTCTCTCTCTCTCTCTCTCTCTTTTACTCCTCACATACAAACTAACTACGTGCCATTGATTCTTCCAAATTGGACACCACCAATACAGACACTGAAAATTGCTACAAATACCCTTGGATTGAAACCTTAGGGGAGACACTGCTCGTCCAACTCGAGGGGCCCGACCTCCAAACCCCCAGTATCGGAGTGGATCAGACTTCACAAACCCAACATTTACAAACTGATCAGTTATAAAGTTTCCAGACAAACTATGAGAATGGAGGTCAGTGTAATTTTTCGACAAAGGGGAGGTTCCTGTAATTAGGTAAACCTTAGGGGAGGTCCGTGTAATTAATATACCCTTTTTTTTTTTATAAAAAGAACTTCATTGCATCTAGTCATGTAATTATGTAGATGTAATATATTACTTAGACATTGTATTCCTTCAAGAACACAAAAAAAAAAATTTCTGATATGACCACAAGATTGGTCCTACCCAGCCTAACCGAGCCAGAGCCCAGACGGGGAGCTCAAGAAAATGCCTGTGCGAGCAAAAAGCTCCCACTCTGGCCTAAGCTGATAAGATTGCAAGGAGCATGGGGTTGATCATAAATCATACCTCCCTTATCTAAGAATTCAGAGATATGGACAAGATGATCTTATCGAGTCCCTTGATCTAGCTGGCTTGCCTGATTTTGAAAAAAGAAAAGGCCCTTTGCACTACAAAAGGGGATTTCGGGTATCAAGGAGGGGAACGATCTCTTTTTCCATTGAGAAAACAATTCCTAAAGGGGTGTAGGGTTGGTTGGGTAGAACCTTGTTAGTTCTAGTCTGGTTGTTGGATCATTTGTAAACAATTACGTTCATAGTGGAAGCACTAACACACACTCCACAGATGGATGTATATTGCTTCATTAACAACACCGAACCACACACAATTGATCTCTCCCTAACTTCTTTTCCATTCCCTCTTTCTTTCTTATTGTTTTGCCTTCCATTTTACCTTAAAACCCTAAGCCGGATCTAAAAACCGATTCCTAGACGCATCATATTCTAACAATGGTAAAGAGAAAAATCATTTAAGCATGACGGGATGGAGTGGAGTTGTAGTGGCTAAAATTAAATGGAGTAGGAGGTTGTATGACTCACTAGACTAGATTTCTAACCAAATCCAGCCCATCGCCTTTCCTACAAGCTTCGTCCTTAATATTCCCAATATGCTCAATAAACTCTGCACAAGCATTAACTTTTTTAAAATTGCATCAATGTTTACTATCAATCATCCCCAACTTGGTTGACCACATGGACAGTTTGACAATGTAATACAAACCTAAATGAACTTGCCAAGCATGAAAGCTTTGAGCGACACAACAGCTAGACCCAAAGCTCATGATGCTACAGGTCGCGATTAGGGATTTAGCTAGGACAAAGAAGCGAGGATGGTCTTGATTATGTACCTTGAGATCTTAAGAAGCTTGTTGATGTGGTTTGGATTTCCAAGGTAATCATCAAGGTGGTCTAAGAAGTCTTTGTTTTTTCATTGTTCATTTTGTGAATAGGCATCGAAGGATGAGGAAATGTCATCACAATGGTGATGAAACACGGATCTGAAGCAACACTTGGAGAAGGTATTATCCATGACCTCTCACTTCTCCTTACCCTCTTTGATGCCATAACCTCTCTCTATAGCAGTAGCATCCACACGACCATCCACGGTGGTGGCGATGGTAGATTGTGTCTGTCAGAGATTAGATCTGAACTGGCCATGGAGATTGGCGGCGGAACACGAGAGAGAGAGAGAGAGAGAGAGAGAGAGAGAGACAGGGACAAAGATATATATATATATATAGAGTGGGGAGGGCTATCATTTTGGAGAGATATCATAGATGGAAGAGATAATGAACATAAAGTGTTAATTTGTCCCAAAATAGGTTAGTTATATTGGGATAAATGACCCTATCTTACAAAAGTATCTATATGGAAGACTTCTTAAATAGAAATTTAGTTCGCAATACACATGAAAATCCCAAAGATAATGAAGATTGTATAATTATCTATATTCTGACCTAAATTTTCACTGACCGGCTATTTTGTAATTTGGTCTTGGTGAAGTAGGGTTTATTAGGTCTAAGGTCATATCTAACTTGGTAGGCAGCAACTCTCCCATATTTTAGGTGCAAGTTCAAATCCCCACTCCCAAATTGTAATTACCAAAAAAAAAAAAGTTTTTTAATGCACTTGGTCTTCATTTACAAGAATGGTGTCATGAGCAAGGAAAAAGAAGGGGGGGAGGAAAAAAAAAATCCCAAATCAATATGGCAGGTGAACCTAGCCTAGTTAAACTCAACGCAATTGATCCGTCGCAAGCAGCTTATTAATGAGTTCAACCCATATTTGACCCATATCAATCTGCCCAACTTTGTCCAGACCCGTCCGTTTGCCACCTCTAAAAGTCAACACTATCTAGTCTGTTATAGGAAAAAAAATATTGGGTATCACGGTGATAGAGATGTTGTGGTATCCCAACCTAATCAAATTCATTTATTCAAATATCTAGCCATATTTCCGAGGGAAGCTCTTCCCATATCTGCTCTAACTCTATCTACATAAGTCTACAATCTCTCCTCTATTAAAGAGGTACAAAATTCCATGTAGTATCACTGTGATTATCCAATATTCACTCCTCTTATAGATAACCAAAGAAAACAAGAAATGTAAACATAAAAATTCAAAGATCTAGTTTAGTATGGACATAATTTTATTCTATGGATGTTCAGATTTTATTTCAGGCCACGAAAATACAGATATACTCACACGTACATGTAAAGTTAAGATGTCAAACATTCATCCAAGATACATCATTTGATACAAGTATACAACCATGGAGATGCCAAAACAACCAAAGAAATTAAACAGCTAAAGAAAAGAAGGGTCCCACAGATATGAGAAATTATTCCATGTGCCATCACACGATGTAATGGTCACTATAATTTCTCTATTACCATGTGGGACCTACAGAATACTCAAATTATAGTAAAAATCAAACGATTGTGACGATCATGTGAGATAATTTTTCCTCAGATATAGTGAATATAAATTTGGGTTTCAACCACCACAGCCCCCACTACATCCTCCACCACACCCACCACTAGTGTTGCCACCACCAACACTTTTGCTATCGCCACTATTTGCGGGGATTGCTCCCAAAATGACCATATTGCCATCACTGCTCTTGGCATTTAATTATACCTCTTTCAATGTCGCAATGACCCTTTTGCGAAGCATAAATGGCAGCGCTTCGTATAGTTTTGGCGCTTTTCCTTACGCGTCCTACGATGCAGAGGTAACAAAGAATCACAGCCAGCACAAACACACAACCGCAAGCTATTATTGCAACAATAACATATGCTTCTCATCTTCCCAATATAAACACATAAAAGTGAAAGTTCACATACATGAAAGTCAAAGAGTTAACACCTTGTTCGATATTATAGTCCCGTGCAATACATGGGAGAGGAAAATATTTAAAAGTAAATTAAAAGAAATTAAAGTATTGAAAACTTTGAACAAAAAGGACAAAAATTATGATAATATATAAAAAGAATTAAAAAAAATAACGGAAAAAATAATAATGAAGTATAATATGTATAAATCTGCATAAAGTAAGGCTGCAAATCTTACCAAGTGATATTAGGTAGAATGATTTGTACCAAATACTCCAAACAAAGAAATTGAATTTCGTAACCTGGAGAGTGAGGAAAACTAAAAATAAAACAATCAAATTTTAACAATGATCATTTATGCCAAAATGACGAAAGAGAAAAAATACAACCTAAGCTTAACTACATAAAGGGATTTGAAACAAAGCAAAAGTCAGTCAATAACCATGGCAGAATTGTCATGGAACACACAATAACCTCAACAGAACCTTTGGGCTATATAGATTGGGGGCTGAGGCCTTATTTAGAATGCCATCAAGAGTTAATATACCCATGTAACATATTAATGAGTGGCTTTTGGTTTTCTCTTTAATTTGGTGAAGTAAAGAGATATAAATGCCTTTTTCAAAGTGCATCAACAGTATGTTTATACACGTGATAGATAGATTATTGGGTTAACTACATTTTATCCCCAGAGGTTAGGCTCATTTTCACTTTATCCTCTGTGGTTCAAAAGTAGGCACTTAATTCCATTTGGTTTCGGATTAGAGTAAAAATATTAATATTTCTCTCAAAATTGATAAAAATTCAAAAATTAGACAAAAATAATAACCCATTGTGAGGTTAATTTTAGGGTTAATCTCCTGTGTGGTGATAATTCTACCATTTAACCCACTTATGTGAGGCTAATTTTTAACACTTAATCCCCGTGGGGGGCTAATTTTTATGTGAGGTTAATTATGACACTTAAACTCTCCTATGTGAGGCTACTTTAACACGTAATCCCCATGTGGGGATATTTTAAGAAAAATCTTAGTAGGTTGACTTTAGTCCAAAACCACAAAGGGGTTAATTGTCCACTTTTAATAATTGGGAGACTTTAACTCTTCAAATTTAGTCTTAAAATACAGAATTATAGAAAGAGTGTTGGAAAAACCGGTTCCAGTGCGCAGAGGAAGGGAATATACAGTTCAAAAATTTAGATCTACTTCTCGTTTATATTACACGTAATATATATACATACACACACATATATATATATACACTTAAATATATATATATATATGAACGGTTAGATATACCTTTGCGATTTGTTGAATCGTTTCGAGAACACTTCTATGATTCCTTTGATGATTCAATCCCGATCTCTTGATCCGACAGAGATGCATCCGTTAGGAGGGCTAAACGATCTCCGATTGACTTGAATTTTTTATAGCAACTTCGTCTTGACGTTATCTTCGTTGTGTCCAAAATTTAGGAACTTTTGATTAGTATTGAGTAGTCCGAAGATCTTTTAGTGAGCATTGTCTGAGACTAGCGATCTTCACTCCTATGTCTCTTGAATGATCATGGAGGCTAGGGTTTGGTGGAAACCCTTCTAGGAAAAAGCTAGGAGGTCTAGAGAAGCTTAGAAATAGATCTAGGGCGTTTTCAATACAAAAATATGCAGCTTTTTAATTCTGCCCACAGCCCCTCTATTATAAGATTTCAGAATAGACTTACCAGAAACCAGTTTGTCCCACAAACCGGTTCCTGGAACCTGTCCCTAGTAATGGGTTTGTAGGACAAACCGATTTCTGGAATCTTTACCCAGTAGGACAAACCGGTTTCTAGTACCCATTTTTCTTTTTTCTCCTTTGCATCCAAACATTCCTTCGAGATAAAAGTGGGACCCCCAGGTTCTTAATTACTGGCTCTGACTAACTATTAACGCCATCTAGTTAAACTCTTAACTAAGGAATAATAATCAATCAATTATCATTAACTTCACTATGTAATGATAATTGCACTCCAGTGCATAAGAATAAAACCACACACTTGTAATAGCGATTCCTAGCCTTGTATAATATGACACTAATGTCCGTCTACCTTTCCAGTATTCATATTTATCATTGGGATGTATGAATAACAATACTGTCTACCCAATTGATAAATGCATCTTATATTCCTCGAGTGTCAGTCACCACTCATAAATTACCAAACATGTCTACAACAACTTGTTGACATGGCTGCGCAGCTCTCAGTAATCAACCAGTGACATTCTCAAGGGAATACTTACTCTGTTGTAAAGAACTACGCTTTACAAGAGGGTAGATTCCATCTTGATAATATATGTTCCCAATACCATAAACTTGATCACCCAAGATACCCAGGAGTTGATCTTGAAGACCTCACTGATTGGTAACTCAAAGCAACCAAGCATGCAACTTGTGCCCATTATTATCTCAGGATTAAGGACATGTATCTTATACAAGTTTGAGTTCCTATTAACCATGACAGATTTTCTTGTCAATAGGTTTAACTCACAGTCCGTCAATGCAACTCATGCACTAGCATATTAACTTAGAGTCAACTACTCTTGTGAATAAGATTCATCACTCTATCATATAGAAGTCAATCATGCTATAGTGTATACCTGATAAGTTATTCGGTCTTATCATCCACTGTGACTTATTTGAAACAACAAGGAATAGTAATTCATATCTCCTATGTGTAATCCAATACACATATGAATTACATACAATGATGTTTAAGGATAACAGCCTAACCATTCATCTCATGAATTGACATACATAAATGTATTATAATTTCCATAGTCAAACTAACTGGTTTGAGGGCATAATCCCAACAAAGAGAGTTATAGAAAGAGAATTGAAGAAGGATGAGCCGAGCAGGCTGTAGCCCAATTGGCATAGCCTCTCTCTTTCCAGTGGGGAGGGGGAGGGTTCGAATCCCCATAGGGGATTCTAATTGCTTTCCCCTAGTATTTTTTCAGTCGGAATGAGTAACCCTTGTTGGGCTTTGTTGTAGGCCAGTGTGGGGCTTTGGGGTTAAGTTGAGGCTATGGTATGCGTATGTGTATCCAGTCCAGATCCATGTAAGAATAATAATAAATAAAAAAAAAAGGCGTGAGGGGTTTTTCCACAACTGTATTAATTGTCAATGAAGATCTCAAAACATTATAAGTGAGGGAGAGGGGAAGAGGAAGAGGCACTTGCTTGGCTGTGTATACAAGAAGTGAGAAATCCACCTAGGCTCTATGGAAGGATGTGGGAAGGCTTTCGGCCTTGGTTTTAAGATATAGCTAATAGATATGTATATATATGTATGTGTATATATATATATATATGTAAATTGCATTATTTGGACTTTGGAGTGCTGTTGGGGAGGATCAAGTATATGTTTTGTTGACTTTTGACTTCTTTTTTTTTTTTTTTTTTTTTTTGCAGTTAGGCCCCATTTGGACGGTGTAATCAAGGATGTAGATGGATATTCCATTTATGTTGAAATCAATTTCCAAATTTTCATGTTTGGGGTTTGTAAAGTTGGGGATGCAACACCAATGGGTTATGAAGTCCCAATATTATGTATTTGTAAAATCTCATGATATGGGGTGTTCCTATTTCCACCAAGATTTATTATTATTATTATTATTATTAATATTATTATAAAATGAAAAGAAAAGAAAAGCATGAGTATCTCTTGATTTTCTAGAACCCCATAACTACGATGAATGTGTAGAATCCCACATGTTGCCATCCAAATAGGCCCCAAGAGTTTAATTTTGAAATGGTAGGATTGTAGTTACATTTTTTTGGGGGTGTAAAAAAACTCAATAAAACTAGGAAGTAGCTGTCTTTCTGTTAGTTGCACTGGTCATAGTGGAGGTGTAGCTTTATTATGGCATAAGGATATTGCTGTGACTTTGCTCAGTATGTCCAAACACCATATTGATGTTGTGGTTGAGGAGGCCGATAGGTATAAGTGGTGGAGATTTACCGATTTTTATGGGCATCCATCCCGAGCATTCGAAAAGACATCTTACTTGGGAGAAGGAAAGGGGGAACTCTATTAATTTTATGACTGCGGGTCGTGAGGTACTTGACTTTTGTGAATTACATGATCTTAACTACCGGGGTGCCCCGTTTACTTGGCAAAATGGTCGATTTAAGTCCAATTTTATCCAAGAGAGGATTGACCTAATTATGCGTCAATGGGGTCACTTTTTCCCGATTGCTAGAGTTTTTCATCTTATTGCACCAGTCTCTGGCCACATGCATCCCCATGTGGTGCAGTTGGATGGGGGGTGAGACATAATCGTAGTGGTGTAAAATGGTTTCGGTCGAGGTGATGTGGGTGAAGCATGAGTAATGTGATGAGATTGTTTTAAATGTGTGGAGGCATGAGGATCTGCTTAAGAGCATTATGGAAAAGGTCTCAAGATGCAGCACATAGCTAGCAACATAGAACAAAAGCACATTTGGTAATATTCGGAGAAACCTACGTGGGAAACAAGAAGCTTTGAAAAATCTCAAGAGCTCTCCGATCCAATGTAAAGATAAGGTGGCAAAACATGCTTTGTCAAATGAGATTAACATTCTTCTTGAGCAAGAAGAGATCCTTTGGAAATAGAGGTCTCATGTGACATGGCTTAAAGCAGGCGATCGGAACACTTCTTTCTTCCATAACAAGGCCTCACAACGACAAAAAAGAAACTTTATTGATGGACTTGCGGATTCGGGTAGGAATTGGTGCACTAAAGAGGATTCGCTCAAGAGTATTGCTGTGGATTATTTTTGGTACTTTGAACCCTAGTAATTTTGACTCCATTCTTGGTTGTGTGAACCCCTGTATTACACAAGACATTAATAGAAGGATTCTTTTACCTGTGACTAAAGAGGAGGTTCGAGTAGCACTTTTTTAGATGGGCCCCACGAAAGCTCCGGGCCCTGATGGGATGTGTGCGCTTTTTTTCCAACGGTACTGGCAAATTGTGGGGGGTGATGTGTTTGGGTTGGTCAAAACTTTCCTTGATGAGGGTTCCCTTCCGGAAAATATTAATCACACTCATATTGTTCTAATTCCGCAGGTGAAGGATCTAAAATTTAATTTTCAATTCCGTCCTATTAGCCTTTGCAACGTGGTGCATAAGATCATATCCAAAGTCCTTGCTAACCGTCTTAAAGTCATTCTACCAGGCATCATCTCTCTAAACCAAAGTGCATTTGTTCTAGGCCGCCTTATTACAGATAATGTATTGATTGCTTTTGAGGCAATGCATATTCTTAAATCGAAAACAAGGGGTAAAGTGCACGACATGGCCTTTAAATTAGATATGAGTAAAGAATATGACCAAGTGGAGTTGTCCTTTCTTCAGGAGGTTATGAAGCGATTGGGTTTTCACGAAGTTTGGGTTGCTCGTATCATGGAGTGGGTTCAAACGGTCACATATTCGGTTACTGTCAATGGGAGCCTTACTGAGTCATTTAGACCCACACATGGTATTCGCCAAGGTGATCCTCTCCCATCGTATTTGTTCATTTTGTGTGCTGATGTTCTATCCGCTTTATTGAATAGGGCTAAGGATCACAAAATTATTGATGGGGTAGGTCAAGGAGGTCCTCAGATCACGCATTTGTTTTTTGCTGATGATAGCCTTCTTTTTAGTTGTTCTTCGAAGAGGAGTATAAAAGGCTATTGGATACAATTCAGACGTATGAAGCCACATCGGGGCAAAAGGTAAACATTGACAAATCTTCTGTTTTCTTTAGTCCCAACACCCCGGAGGATCAATGTGAAAAGATCAAAACAGTTTTGGGTGTGGACTCATTAGCGTTGCATGAAAAATATTTGGGACTTCCGTCACTGATTGGGCAGTCCAAGAAATAAGATTTGGGCTCCACTCGCGATCGAATTTTTTAGAAAGTTAAAGGGTAGAAGGAGAGAAATCCATCTAAGGGTGGTTGGGATATTCTTATCAAGGCGGTGGCTTAGGCCATTCCCACATATGCTATGTCATGCTTTAAACTCCCCATCACTCCCCTTAATGATGTTGCGGCTAGTCTGGCTCGATTTTGGTGGGGAAGCTCAGGTGAGAAGAGGAAGATTCATTGGGTTTCATGTGAAAAACTGTGTCGTCCAAAAGTTTGTGGGGATTGGGTTTTCGAGATTTGGAAACGTTCTACCAAGCTTTAATTGCCAAGCAAATTTGGAAGATCCCTCAATGGCCGAATTCACTTATTGCTCAAGTTTTCAAAGCCCGGTATTTTCCACAAGGGGATACTTTGAGCACAAGGATTGGTTCTTGTCCTTCTTTTTCTTGGAGAAGCATATGGGGGTCTATCCAATTAATTCGCAGGGGACTGAGATGGCGGGTGGGAGATGGTCAACTATCAAGATTAGATTGACCCTTGGATGCCCACTCCGTTCTCTTTTAAGCCATGCTCTCCCCTCCCTGTTTCAATCAAGAATTCCATGGTTTCATCCCTCACTAACCCGATCTCAAAGGGATGGAATGTGAATATCATTAAAGATCATTTTCTTTAGCATGAGGTGGACACTATCCTTCGCATCCCTATCCATCCAAATGCAACAATGGATAGACTGATCTGGCATTGGGAGGAAAAGGGTGTCTTCATAGTCCGATCAATGTACCGTTTGGGGCTTCAATGGAAACAGTTGGGCAACAATGTTGGTTCTTCTATGAAAAATGGTTACCGATGGCAAAGGCTTTGGAAAAATGGTTACCGATGGCAATCAATCTAGACCCATCGTAACAAGGCTTTGTTTGAGGGTGTCACTGCAACGGCTCATATGGTGGTTTTTCTTGTTAACCAATTCTCGACTGAGTTCACGGAGGCTAACCGTGTGGAGGCTACGATTAGGCTGACCACCATGGTTCGGTGGAAGCCGCCATCTCAACACAATCTTAAACTCAATGTGGATGGTGCCTGTTTTGCGAATGTTTCGGGTGGGGGCATTGGTGCCATTATCTGAGACTGTAGAGGTAATGTGATGTTTGGCTTGTCCTTATTTTTTCATGGTTGTTTGGATGCATCGCCAATGGAAGCTATGGCGGTGGATGAGGCGGTTAATGCGGGTTTTACGGCTTTTGAGGTAGAGTTTGATGTACAAGTTATTGTTTCTCACTTGAAGTTTACGGAGATGTGTCTCACCCCTTATGGATATTTAATTGAGGAAACAAAATTGGTTCTGAATGGATTGGACTCTTTTTCGGTGTCACACGTGAAGAGAAATAGAAACAAAGTCGCTCATGAGCTCGAGCGTCATGCCAAGACCCACAAAGATTCTTTGATTTTTCAGGCAGATATTCCTTTTTGTATTCAGTCTCTCATTGATGATGATGTTATTTCCATTCACATTTCTTCTTGAGTGAAATGCTCCTTTTATCCCAAAAAAAAAAAAACTGAAGAAATCAAATTCAATTATTGCTTGGGAAGATGGCTAGAAAGTTTCATGGGTGTAGACTTAAGTCAATGCTTGGCTAGTGGTCCTCGCCAGGAAAAAACTCTCTCTCTCTCTCTCTCTCTCAATTTTCTTCAGCAGATACGGCATACTCTGCATATATACTTGTGTTAATACATTGTTTTTGTTGTTTTACATTTTTTTTTTTTAAACATCGTTGTTCATTGCGCAAAATGAGGGAAGTGAACAATAATTTATTATTTTCTAAAAAGGAAGATTAACCCTTTAGCTCCAAGGAAAAAGAAAGAAAAATATGCACCCAGTCGACTCAGTCAGTCAAGTACTTCATACTGTACCATACACTTTTTTTGGGGGGGTAAGAAAATACATTTCAGGCAGTTTTTTTTTATTTATTATTATTATTATTATTATTATTATTTTTTTAAGCAAATACATTTCAAGAAGTTCATTTGAACATGTCTTGGTGATTGATCTTGGTGATTGATCACAGATCACCAACTAACTAAGCGCATTGATAAGGTTTCAGTTTTCAATTATCTAATTTTGTTTTCATTTCTTTGTACGTAGAACGAAAACTTAAAACGTGTTTGAGTAATTAGATTTTTCTTTTCGTTCTTTTCTTTTTTAAACAAAATTTAAAAACGTATCTGGTAAATGTTTGGTAAACAGGAAATTTAGATTGGCCCTGACCTTGGGAAATATTTAGGACAGGGTGGTTAATCTAGTTAAGAAAATATTCAAATGGAGAGAACAATTTATCAGCAACAATCATCAACCCATGAAGAGAAAACTTGTACTATTGAAAGAACAGGATAATCAACCTGAATACACTCAGACATGAGCAAGGAACATCAAATACATGGAGAATTCATATCTACATGGAGAATTCAAAGATATGATCATACTGATTTGGTCGTATCATACGACCTAAGACGGGTACAGTGTTTTGAGGCATGGGTAAAATATTTTGAAAATAGAGCATTTTTGCTCACTCAATTTTTGGTGCACCAATGTTCACCCAAGTCTCTCATTGGTCAATGCAGTGAGACAAGATTAAACACCATTAATTAAATTCTAGGTCTCACTGCATTGACCAATGGGAGACTTGGGTGAGCATTGGTACACCAAAAATTGGGTGAGCAAAAGTATTTTCTTTTGAAAATTAGGTGCAATGCTTTGGGACCAAAACCTACTGTGATCATTATAGTGGTTTGGGTACAATGTTTCGAACCTGGGTAAGATGCTTTGAGACCTAGGTCGGACATTTTGAGACAAAGTATGATTTTTGGGACTAGCAGCTTATGTAATAAATAGTACCACAACTTTACAGAAATTACCACAAGTTCCTTTATTAACCACCCATTTAGGCCATACGATACGACCAAACCACTAGGGCCATATCATAGAATTCTCCCAATCACATCCATAGCACTTGGAACCGGGGAAGCAGCATAATTACAAGGAGCAGAGGATATGCAAAGTTTCTACTTTAATGACAATTGTAAGAAAATAACAAATACAGAGTTGTAAAATTGCCTAGTAAATCAGCATATAAGTTTATTTTCTTAGAAATAATAGAGATAAGCCTGTGCAATGAAAAACAAAATGAGAGAACAGTAAGTGCAAAAAAAAAAAGCATATGTAACTAAGGTTTAAGGCCCCCACGTGGTTTTTTAAAAGTAGCTTATGAAATTTATTATTAAGTTGTTTGATAATTTTATACAAGTGACACATTACTCTTAAAAAAAAACATCATGAAAATAAAAAGCAACCTTGAACTTTTAAAAGCTCTATTCTAGAGCTTTTAAAAACTCCCCCCAAAAAAGCCATAAGTTCAATTTTTAAAAAGCTCATAAACTAGTTACCAAATGAATTAACATGAAATTATGCTTTAAAAAACGAGATGCCCCAATATAGGACCAAATTAAGCCTAAAAAGGGAGAAAACAAAAGGCCTTTAATAACAAATAAAGAGTTGCAGCAGACAACTTGCACCACTCAAACAAAGCAACCATTATGTGAACAGATAACAGATAACAATGTTTACTTTGTTTTTTTTGCTAAAAGGCAAATATCATTAACTAGAAGAAACCATTACAAAGAAAAAAACCAACATTAACAAGAAACAACAACATAAAAGAGAAAACAACAACAACAAAGCACAACCAAAAAGACAAAAGGTACAAAAATGGATATTCAGACGAAGCCAGAAAAACCCCTCCGCAAGCTGCACTAGAAGCCAACCACCGCGTCACAGAAACCGGCGCATGGCGAGAACGATAAACCAGAGAACAAGTAACTTGGGCAATATCAACTTGGAAAATGGGGTAGACCCACCCAAAGATGATGGTGACACAAAGTCGAGCCCAAAACAGTGAAGAAACTTCACTCGGGGGAGCAACCAAAGTTGCTTTAAAAAACTTCATGGTAGCAAAAGCTACACCATGAACGGCAACACTGCGGTAAACGAGAGGCCAAAGGCAATCAACCAAAACCCAAATGAAACCTAGAGCTGGATGGTTTGAACCATAGATTATTATAGGAGAAAGGGATAACCAAAAAACCAAAAAGGGGGAAAAAATCCCAACACAAAACTTCATGAGGGGAAGGAAAAACCCTCCCCTAAGAAGTGGAAATCTTCACCAAGGAAGAGGGAGTGAGAGACAGTGGAAGAGAGGAGCGGAGGAAACTGGCAGAGATAGGGTGGGGTTGCGGCGGCTAGGGTTGGGGGAGAGACCATCGCTTCTCTCTCTCTAACTTTTAGAGAGAAGCGAGAGCGTTTCTTCACATGCTGTGTTACACTCAAATTTCCAATGTCCCTAAAGAAAAAAAAAATTATAATCATATAAATATATTTCAAGACTTTAGAGATAACCACCTCAATACAGCAATACTGAAGTTATACATATAAAGTTCAGATGCATACATTTATTTAAGATACAGCATCCGGTAGAACCACAAGAAATCACACATACAAGAAGATTGGAGTTGCTTCAGTCCCTTTAACCTCCGCATCCACCGCACCCGCCGCCACCACAACCTCCACCACAACCACCCCCGCCACCGCCACCGTCACCGCCACCGCCACAGCCAGCACTAGTGCTACTAATTACAGCCGTTGTGACAGCTGTAGCAGCTATAGCAGCACCAGCTCCCGCCAATACAACCATACCACCATCCTTTAAGCCGCTGCTTTTGGCTTTTTCGCCTCTTTCAAGATCACCATAACCTTTTTGAGGCAGAGGGGCAGTACCAATACGTGTTATGGCAGGACGATTGGTGTCTTTCTTTTTACGGCCTCCCTTGCATAGACAACACAAAATGATGATTGCCGCGGCCACAGAACCGCACGATATGAGCACAATAGCATACGTCTTCATCTCCTAGAGCTTTACATATGAAAACACAACACCTTATAGGTTGTTTTTATATCCAAAGCTTACTTGAAGCCCAGACAAGTGTTTAGACCTTTAGCACTTAAAAAACTTCAACATTGTTTTATGGGGAAGTTTACATTTTAGAATCTTAAAAATCGTGGGAAGCTTGAAGGAAATTCACATTGTTTGTTGACTTTTTGGTTTTGGGATTATTATTATTATTATTATTATTATTATTATTATTATTATTTTCTAATTCATGCAACCTTCTAGAGTACGCTCATTGCAGATAGAGAAGACTATCAAAACCAGGACATAGTTGATTCCACTTAGAGAGAGTATAAGAGATAATTTCTAGAGTTCCATAATTTCGGCTCAGGGGAAGGGGTTTGGAAATCTACAGAAACAAATTTATTGATTATTTGGTTTTGGATTGACGGAAATTAAAATTCAAATTAGAATTGAGTGGTTGAATCAGATTATCAGTTTCAGATGGAAAATGTTTTGTAGTTTCTTAAGAGATGCTTTAACTGAAAAGGGCATACAAGGGGAACGTGAGGCATTATTTAAAACAAGGGTTAATTACAGATACACCCCATGTACTTAACCCTGTACTTCAAATCGTGTCACTTATACCCTTGTACCTTAGACTAAAGTGAAACAGTTAGAAATTTTGTCAACATTAACAGGAATAAGCCATGTTTGGCAACAATTTTGGGAGTTTATAAATAATTATGAACTCGAAAAGCTAAAATAAATTATTTAGCCCAATAGCCTCTGAAATTGAAATGGCCAAAAGCTACCTTAGACAACTTAAACCAATCGCCTTTCTTTTGTGATTTTATTGTAGAAAAAAATAAAAAGAAACTACCAAACGGTCCAAAGGGGGTATTAGTGACCCGTTTGAACCACAAGGGGGCACATTGAAAAATGTGCTCACCACAGGGGGGTCAAAGTGGCTAATACTCCACTAGACAAGCTTCTAATCCGTTAAATTTAACTGGATATCTAACTGTTTCACTTTAGTCCAAAGATCACGTGATATTAGTGACAGGATTTAAAGTACAGGGGTAAAGTGAAAAACAGGATAAGTACAGGGAATGTATCTGTATTTAACCCATAAAACAATGTTAAGTTCATCACCTACAACACATATTTATTAACGACTTCAAAGTTCTTCCAACACAAAAACTGCACAACAAAGTGTACTAGAAAAGAAAGACCTAATACAGAAGACTTCATGCAAATCTAACAAAGAAATAAAGCCTACTAATCTGATCCAAATGAACTCCTAGTTTGTGCTTTTTCATTGAGAGCTTCCAAATGAACCAACACATGGCTTCCAAAATTAAAAATCTTTTAACCCAGATATGACTCCTCTAAAGGGTACTTTGACACATCCTCTGCTAGATATTCTAGAATGATACATCGTGAGCGTTTTTTGTAATAATGTTAATGGCCATAGACATACACAATCAAATACTGTACAAAACATTAATTGTTCAGACCAGCATTAATTAGTAATGCTACTCAAAAGTCAAAACTATAATTAAGGATATGGCTTCCATGCAAGGAAGCACACACTCTTCTAAAAGGTCGAAGTGTCTACACCCGATGCGCACCCGCACCGGTATTGGCATGAATTCTTATCCGATGCAACAGAGTGTTTTTTAATTATTATTATTTAAAAGTGTAAGAACTTTGGAACTTTTATTATTATTTAAAAGTGTAAGAACTTTGGAACTTTGGGGGGGGGGGGGGGGGGGGGCAGTGACAAAAGTGTAAGAACTTTGGAGTCAATTTAAAAATGTTGGGTGTTAGATTACACGTCAAAAGGCCAGTATTACTTATTTATGCTTGTTATTTGTCTAAAGTACAAAAGAAAATCAAGAGAATGTATAATTTATAAAATTGTATAAAAGCATATTTTCTAATAATTTATAGGATAATACTTGGGACACACCCAAAGGCACAACTTTTGGGATACAACTCAAGAATTGTGTCTATCTATCTCCTGTGTCATTGTGGGGCCCAGTGACAACACAGGAGAGATATAGACACATCTTTTGAGTTGTGTCTCAAAAGTTGTATCATTGGGTGTGTCCCAATCTTTACTCTAATTTATATACCACCCCGCAACCACACCCTTAATTTTTAGAAAATTGACGCATCCCTTGCACTCGTATTCCCTGTGTCTGTACCCCAGCACCCACACTAGTACTTCCTAGCTTCAATGGAATGAAATTACAATATAGGAGTCATGCATCAAACAGATAAAAAGTCTTCTTTCTCATTGAGCAAATTACTTCATATTTAACAAATAAATACGAGTCCAAGCCTTAAACAGCGATGGCAATGGCAAGTCCAAGCCTACAACCATTATATCCCCACAAGTGTCATGGCAAGTCCAAGCCTACAACCATGCACAGTAGCCGTCGCTACTCAAATTCTCAAACATCGAGAAGCTTACTCCGACATGAATTTGTATAAGACTCCCATTTGACCCACATAGACAACTCAACGTGCTCGCGTAAATTTAGACATGCTTTTCACAATTTAGCGCGTGCATAATTAACGGGCCTACAATTAACACATGGATTTTGCCCGGATTTCAATTTCGTCGTCGAAATATAAAACATGTATTTCTCTATATTTCACAAGTTAGGACTTCATACCTCATGCGATTTTCTCCAAACTTTGAAGGATCGACTAGGAGGCTAATTAAACGTCGGATTTCGAATTTGAAAAAATTCCTACAAGTTTATACCTGTTTTTCCCAAAAGTCTAGAATTAAGATTTTTACAAAAATTGGCCAAACACGGCTTAAGAAGTATCAAAACGTAGATCTTACCTCCACGAGTTCAAATACGAAATCTGGAGAAAAGCTGACGGACGAAAGGTCGTCGATCGGCGTCGCAAAGCCGTTGGCCACCAATCTCTCTTCTCTCTCCTCTCTCTAGATATTTTTGGAAGGTTTTGGATGAGAATGAATCTCATCCACTTACTATATATATGCAAACTTTTCGGGAATTGCGTTTACCTCCCCACGAGTTTCTCAAACTTCTAATTAACCCATGAAACGTCGCACACGTCCATTTTATAACTTTACGAGTGAAAACAATAAATTTCAAAAGTTTTTGACTATGTTTCGTTTGGGTCCAAAAATAACGTCCGAAAACTATATTATGTGGAATCTCTACATAACCTACATTTTTAATTAACGTATCACTCACGTTCTCACAACAGTTCTCAAAATGATATACTAAAGTATCCAAAATACCAGAATTATACTACACAGGTATAATTACTATTCACAGGAATACCAGATAAAGTTAAATAACATTTAAATCATATAAATGTCATTTACTCGTGCCCATGCATGTCATGTTCCCGTGTCCTTACTGATACCTTACCGTTGACTCACAGTCAACCTCATCACCATTATCAACTAACATTGATAAACTTCCAAATTACAATTATGCATGATAAATTTATGAATTCCTGGGACGGGTGTGACAACTCTTCCCTCCAAAAAGGAAGTTTGTCCCCAAACTTATACCTCATACGTCGAACAGGTACGGATACTCATTCCTCATGTCTTCCTCACTTTCCCATGTAGGTTCTTCTACCGTATGACTATGCCACAATACTTTCACCATTGGAATCGTCTTAGTTCTTAAGACTTGTTCCTTTCGATCTAGAATCTCTACCGGTTGTTCCACATAAGTCAAGTCTCCCTGAATTTGCAGTAGTTCAGGTACAATGATCTTACTTGTATCAGTCATACACCGTCTCAACATCGATACGTGAAATACGTTATGCACATAGTCCAACTCTGATGACAAGGCCAATCGATAAGCCACTGGACCTACCCTCTCTAGGATCTCAAAAGGTCCTATGAATCTCGGATTGAGCTTTCCCCTTTTTCCAAATCGTACAATGCCTTTCGAAGGTGATACTCGTAAGTAAACAAAGTCACCTACTTCGAACGTCATCAATCGCCGTTTCGAGTCTGCATAACTCTTATATCGGCTCTGAGCTACCTTGAGTCGCTCTTGAATCAACTTCACCTTCTCAGTAGTCACCTGTATTAACTCAGGTCCTAGTAACTTTCTTTCTCCAATCTCGGTCCAACAAACCGGTGATCGACACTTACGCCCATACAAAGCTTCATATGGTGCCATACCAATACTTGACTGAAATCCGTTGTTATACGCAAATTCAATTAACGGCAAGTGGTGTTCCCAATCACTCCCAAAGTCTAACACACACAATCGTAACATATCCTCTAATGTCTGAATCATACGCTCCGACTGTCCATCGGTCTTAGGATGAAATGCAGTACTGAAACTCAACTTCGTACCCATAGCTGTTTTTAGACTTCCCCAAAACCTATCACGGTCTGATATGATCACGGCTGGTACCCCATGTAGTCTTACAATCTCTCTCACATACAATTCTGCTAACTTGGACGGTTTAGTCGTCTTAATCGGTAGAAAATGAGCTGACTTGGTTAATCGGTCAACTATAACCCAAATCTTATCATTCTTATTGAATGATCGTAGAAATCCTGAAACAAAGTCCATCGTGATCTCGTCCCACTTCCATTCTGACACTGGCAATGGCTGTAGTAACCCCGCGGGTACTTGTCTCTCTGCTTTGACCTGTTGACATGCCGAACATTCAGATACAAACTTAGCGACTTCACGCTTCATACCCTTCCACCAGAAGTTTTCTCGCAAGTTTCTGTACATCTTATTACTCCCGGGTGCACTGAATATTTCGTACTATGAGCTTCTTCTAGAATCCTCTCTTTCAAGTCTTTCACATTCGGTACACATAGTCGATTTTCCAGTTTCAACGTCCCTCGTTCCAACACAAAATCAGGTCATCTCCCCAAAGATATCTCGTCCCTCATTTTGCACAAATAGACATCGTTAAATTATTCTTTCTTGATCTCATCAATAATATCTGAGTGTGCTACGATCGCCATCATTAAGACATCGTTTGTCCCTAGAATCACATTCAATTCTAAGCGTTCCATTTCTTTTATCTATTCTTTTTGTTGTGTTAGCTCGTCGGCTAAATTTCTCGGCGTCTTTCGGCTTAATGCATCGGCTACTACATTCGCCTTTTCCGGATGGTACTCAATCGAAAGATCGTAATCCCTCATCAACTCCAACCATCTTTGCTGTCTCATGTTCAAGTCCCGTTGGGTGAAAATGTATTTCAAACTCTTGTGGTCCGTAAATATCTCAAACTTTTCCCCGTACAAGTAGTGTCTCCAAAATTTCAAAGCATGAATTACCGCGGCTAGTTCAAGATCGTGAGTCGGATAGTTAATCTCATGTGTCTTTAACTGTCTAGAAGCATATGCAATTACTTTACCACCTTGCATAAGCACACATCCCAACCCTTTGTGTGAAGCATCACTATAGATTACAAATCCTTCGGTTCCAGATGGTATTGTCAATATTGGTGCTCTCGTCAAACGTGACTTTAACTCTTGGAAACTGTCTTCACATTCCGGACTCCATTAAAAAATAACACCCTTTCTCATTAATTTTGTCATCGGTAATGAAATCTTCTAGAAATGCTCAATAAAACGGCGGTAGTATCCCGCTAATCCCAAGAAACTTCGAATCTCAAATACGGAAGTCGGCCTTTTCCAATTTGATACAGCTTCTACTTTGTGAGGATCAATTGATACTCCATTCTTGTCAATCATGTGACCAAGAAAAGTAATACTAGACAACCAAAATTCACATTTCTTGAATTTACCAAATAATTGTTTCTCTCGCAATCTCTGAAGAATCAATATCAAGTGGTTCTCGTGTTCTATCTCACTTGGCGAATAAACAAGGATATCGTCGATGAACACTATTACAAAAGTCATCAAGATAGTCATTAAAGACTCGGTTCATAAGATCCATGAACGCAGCTGGTGCATTGGTAACTCCAAATGGCATAACTAAGAACTCATAATGTCCGTAGCGCGTTCTGAAAGCTGTTTTCTCAACATCTTCGGCCTTCACTTTCAACTGATGGTAACCCGATCTCAAATCTATCTTCGAAAATACTTGAGCCCCACGAAGTTGATCAAATAAATCATCAATTCTCGGCAGTGGATACTTATTCTTAATTGTCAACTTGTTCAGTTCCCGATAATCCACACACATTCTCATCGAACCATCTTTCTTCTTTATAAACAACACTGGAGCTCCCCACGGTGAAATACTAGGTCGAATGAAACCTTTGTCAAGTAACTCTTGTAGTTGAACTTTCAGTTCCTTCGGTTCTACTGGTGCCATCCTATACGGTGCTTTAAATACTGGTCTTGAGTCTTGCTTTACGTCAATGGTGAATTCAATTTCTCTCTCAATAAGAACATCCGGTAGATCATCAGGAAATACATCTGGATATTCTCTCAATATCGGAATGTCTTCTACTTTTAATTCGGTCGCTGAGACATCAGTCACTGAACATAGGAATCCTTGGCATCCCTTTTTCAATAACCTTCCCACTAGGATAGCTGAAATCAAATACGGCGGCGGTATAACCCCACTCCCTTGGAAACAAAAGTTCCCATGCACCGGTGATCAAAAATTAACCTCTTTCCGTTCACAGTCTATTGTGGCTTGGTTAAGAGCTAACCAATCCATTCCCAGTATTACATCGAAATGGTTCACTACAATCGGTATAAGGTCTACGGTTATCAACTTCTCACCTAGTTTGATCTCACAGTTCTTATATATAGTAGACGTCATTATTGATTTACTAAGTGGCACAGCAATAGACAATTCATATCCTAACGGTGCCGATTCAACATTCAAATGTTCAACAAAAGCATGCGATACAAATGAATGCGTAGATCCCGAGTCGACAAGTATGCGTGCTAAGTGTGAATATACAAACACCATACCTAAGACTACTGTCTCCGAAGCAGTCATATCTCCTGTGTTCATCTGATATGCTCTTCCTTGACATTATTCAGTCCTTTGTCCCCCGTCATTGGATTGTCTAGGCTTTGACCCACTAGAAGCCATAAAACTAGCTCCTGGTTGAGAATGCTTCCTCGTGCAAACCTTAGCTTGATGTCCAAAAATTCCACAGTCATAACACTGACCTCTCATATCAGGAGTCGAATTAGCACTACCTCCTCCCTGATTCCTGTTCTGGGGCTTGGTCATGAAACATCGACCTGAGTGTGGTCGGTTGCAAAGTGAACACAACGGTATGTTACTTGGCGCTCTCCTGAAATCACTGAAACTAGAACCAGAGCGTCTTTGAAACGGTCTCTTGAAAGATCCACCTTGGTTCCTATCCCCACTCTCATTGCCTCGTTTACCGTGCTGATTCTGCCTCGACCTTTCCATTCCACCCTCGGCCACTAGCGCCGTTTGTTGTACTGCTGCCACAATCGAATGTTCATAGGTTTCCACCCTTAGACGAATATTTTCCCTTAAACCCTCTTCGAATTTCCTTGCTCTATCTTCCTCTTCTGGTACGAAACCCTTTCCAAATCTCAACAAAATGTTGTACTTGGAAGTACATTCGGTTACAGTCATATCTCCCTGCTTCAAGTTATCAAACTCTCTCTTCTTTACATTGTAGGCAGCTCGCGGAAAGAATCGGCGATTAAATTCTGCCTTGAACCCTTCCCAAGTAATCGGTGCCCCTTGATCTAACACGTTTACCCACCAGTTCTGAGCTTCACCCCTCAATACGTCACTTGCGTTCTCAATCTTCTCCCTATCTGTCATCGGAATAGATCGAAAAATTCGTTCCTTGTCCATGACCTAATGTTCTGGCAATGTTGTATCAGGTGTCTCATGAAATTCCATTGGTTTCTTCCTCGCATACTGTTCGGATATTGATCTCAAACCCCTATTTTCAAGCACATTCACCACAGCTATCGGTTCTGGTTCCAATGGAGGTGTTGGAGGTAATCGTTCAAATATATTTCAGATCATGTCACCCATATTCCCCATCATTTCTGCCATGTCATTCATACGTTGAGTGTGTGGTGATAGACGTCGCTCTTCGTCACTCATGATTACAATCCTGTAGTTCTCAATACATAAACACTATGCATGTACAACAATAACCATAGCATGTATGTAAAACAACATACATATGCATCAAACATCTCTAATATATATGGATGCAATTTAGAACATGTGTTAAATCACTCAACACTCCACTTGTCGTCGAACGTTCCAAAAGTTTTGTTACTTATAGCTTTGATACCAATAAATGTCACGACCCATTCCACTACGCGTGGAAATAGGACACGTGGCACGCCACCAAGGCTCATCCAAACATCATATAACTATACGCAGCGGAAAGAAATTTAAAACAACCCTGAGTAATTTAAAACTTTCGGAAACATTTCCCTCTGAGTTGAAAAAAATCCATAAGAATCAGAGTTATAAAAAGTTTTGGCCATTTGAATCCTTTCAAAAGAAAACAGTTTTGAAAACAGAGAACCAATCGACTAATCGAGGGTCCGGTCGACTGGTGATCTCAAACAGAAAGGTTTTAAAATATAATAGTCCATCCAGTCGACTGTATCGGGGACCCAGTCGACTGGTACCTAAAATTATCAGTCAACTGAAAATGTCCAGTCGACTGGTACCCTAATCCAACAGAATGTCATGGCCTGGGGCTCCATCCAGTCGACTGTTTTCTCAACCCAGTCGACTGAACCTCAGACCAAACAAACCAGTAACCAATTCAACACAGTGATTCAGTCGACTGGATCAAAAACCAGTCGACTGGTTTCTATCAGCAAACCCAAAACTGCAGCTTTCCTACTCAAGGTTCTCCCAATTCCAAACCACATTTAACCCCTCTATTCCATCATTCAAAAACATAATTACAAGAGCATTTACTAGGGATTACAAGTACTAAATCTAAGTTTAGATTATACTACAACATACTATGAATTCAAGGTTATTATTACAAGTTCGGAGTAGAACAAAAGTATAGACAATTGATTCCCCGGCATTCCACGGCCTCACTCCTCATGCTTCTTCTTGTCCTTCTTTTTACCTGCAATGGAGTACATCTCCACTGCTAAGCTATATGCTGAGCGTACAAGTTCTAACATATGCAATATATGATAAACATGCTTTAATCTCATAAATCATATCAAGAGTCTCTAGGGAGAAAAATACGCATTCATCCGGTAGCGGCAAGTCCAAGCCTTAAACAGCGATGTCAATGGCAAGTCCAAGCCTACAACCATTACATCCCCATAAGTGCCATGGCAAGTCCAAGCCTACAACCATGCACAGTAGTCGTCGCTACTCAAATTCTCAAACATCGAGAAGCTTACTCCGACATGAATTTGTATAAGACTCCCCTTTGACCCACATAGATAACTCAACGTGCTCGTGTAAATTTAGACATGCTTTTCACAATTTAGCGCGTGCATAATTAACGGGCCTACAATTAACACATGGATTTTGCCCGGATCTCAATTTCGTCGTCGAAATATAAAACATGTATTCTCTATATTTCACAAGTTAGGACTTCATACCTCGTGCGATTTCCCCCAAACTTTGAAGGATCGACTAGGAGGCTAATTAAACGTCGGATTTCGAATTTGAGAAAATTCCTACAAGTTTATACCTGTTTTTCCCAAAAGTCTAGAATTAAGATTTTTAAAAAAATTGGCCAAACACGGCCTAAGTAGTATCAAAACGTAGATCTTACCTCCACGAGTTCAAATACGAAATCTGGAGAAAAACTGACGGACGAAAGGTCGTCGATCGGCGGCGCAAAGCCGTTGGCCACCAATCTTTCTTCTCTCTCCTCTCTCTAGATATTTTTGGAAGGTTTTGGATGAGAATGAATCTCATCCACTTACTATATATATGCAAACTTTTCGGGAATTACGTTTACCTCCCCACGAGTTTCTCAAACTTCTAATTAACCCATGAAACGTCGCACACGTCCATTTTATAACTTTACGAGTGAAAACTATAAATTTCAAAAGTTTTCGACTATGTTTCGTTTGGGTCCAAAAATAACGTCCGAAAACTATATTCTCTGGAATCTCTACACAACCTACCTTTTGAATTAACGTATCACTCACGTTCTCACAACAGTTCTCAAAATGATATACTAAAGTATCCAAAATACCAGAATTATACTACACAGGTATAATTACTATTCACAGGAATACCAGATAAAGTCAAATAACATTTAAATCATATAAATGTCATTTACTCATGCCCATGCAATATGAACTGTCATGTTCCCGTGTCCTTACTGACACCTTACCGTTGACTCAGCCAACCTCATCACCATTATCAACTAACATTGATAAACTTCCAAATTACAATTATGCATGATAAATTTATGAATTTTTGGGACGGGTGTGACAAACTATTTGGAAGAAGTTTTGAGAATTTTTGAAGCACTGTTTTGGGAATTACACTAGAACAGAACCCTGCTTGTAATGTTTTGTTAAAAATGAAGGATTAAAGACTTGATTATCCTCGCACGTACGTTATTATTTGTCAGTAATTTACATTTTTGATATAAAGTTATATGGCATACATGTAAGTCCAGTTTACATGCATGGTGAGTAAGGGTCGGTGGAAAAGAATAAATGGATGAGATTGTGTTTTGGACACTCCCTGGTACTTGTGTACTATAGTGTGATGTTTTGAGGATATGGTTTTGAGTATCTGTGAAATGCGACGATGACAAATTGGACACTCCCGGGTGCCCGTGGTAGTGCTAAAATGTGTAACGCTGACTTGGACACTCCTTGGGATCGTGGTAATGCTAGAGTGTGCGGCCTACTGGACACTCTGTGGTATCTGTGGTATCTGTGGTATGGCTACTGGAGGCATCTGTGGTATGGCTAAAGTATGAGGCAAACTGGACACTCCTTGGTACTCGTGTACTAAAGTGTGAGGCAAACTGGACATTCCCTGCCCCTGGTACCCCTGTACTATAGTGTGGTCACCTTAGTATTTCAAGATACTAGAGCTAGAGAGAGTTGGATGATGTGTGGTCAAGAGAAAAGAGTCGGATGAGAAGGTTGCATAGTTTCATGCACGGTTACATGCTTTATTAATTTGAAGATTTTGACATTCTTCTTTACTGTCTTACAATTTGTATTCGTTATTATATTTCTAACATGTGGAACAATCAACCTGTGAAATGAAAATGGTAAAGGGGTATGTTTTACATTACAAGGATATGTTTTTAATACTCACCAGCTTCATGAAGCTGATGGCGTTGATGCGCCCTGGACATTCGTGTCTAGGCTTTTCAAGTTATGACCAGGCAAGACAGTATGATTACGCGAATTGAATACAACTATCTGGGAAGTGGAAATTTGTTATTGCTGCTTTATATTATAAACTGAATCTGTAATAAGTATTACTGTAATGGATATTGTTTGTTACAAGGCGGGTTGTGCCTTTGGTTGATCACGTGCTGTAATAATTATTAATTTGGAAAAATGTTATAAGCCTTGATTGCTCTTACTCTGATTTAAATTATTATGTTGTTCGACGTTTGGGACGGAATCGATCCTTCAAACTGTCGCGACCTACAGGTCCGTAAAGGAAATTAGTGCTTCCCTATTTATGCTACATTGGGGCATGACAGGATTAGTGGTATCCGAGCCAGGTTATCTCATAACAGTTTAGCCAGGTTAGGGTTTACCAGGATAGACCCATTTTACATTCTGCTAGCTTAGGATTTGCACACCCGATGATATGACAGGAGAACGAGCCCGAAACCCGAACGCCTAAGATTATTTCTGTTAAGATTAGTCCTGAGATAAGTTAGTGCCTTTTGTCAGCTATGGATCCGGTTATACAGCTATTCGTACCAGACTTGTGTCGAGGACATTGGGTTACACATGGTGCGGTATTCCCGGCTTCTCCTGGAATATAGCACGCCGCGATCGAGCAGCGGACGGCTGCAGTAGTGGAGCTAGAGTTGTGGCACCAGGTTTATGTAGTAGGGTTGGTTGATTTGCCTTGCGTTCTTTTGGAGCTTTTGTACTTCCTAGAGGCTCAGCGATTGGTAATGTTAGAGATGGTCTGATTGGTTAATAGCGATGCATTTTATATCTCTCTAGAGATTATGATCGTGCATGCTCACCTTGTACAGTTATATATGTCCCCACCGGTTGTTTTCAAGGAGGAGCCGGTAGTTCCTATCGCTGAGGATATTGATGATGGAGTTTTTAACTTAGCTCCTTTTGTTTTGGACACTGATGATGATGATGATGAGGAGGAGGAGGAGGAGGATGGTATGGGTTCAGACGACTTTGCTGCTGACCTCGAGGAGGAGCTGGCATGCTAGTTTTTCCTGAGGAGATGTTGGTCAAGGCGGATGTCCCGGGGCATGCTCAATCGCCAGTCTCTCAGAGTAGTAATTTTGATATAGTAGGGCCGTTCCAGGTTCAGCGATTTCATCCTGTTGATTCGCTGGATTTGCTGATGGCCTCCTATGGAGATGACTGATGACCTAGACATAACTGTGTACATATTAACTATATTGACTCATACCCTATCACTTTTTGTAACTATAATTGCATGAATTTGAGTATAGGGCAATGACCCTATTTTTTGGCATTAACTCTTATATGGACGATGTACGTCCTATCCCATACAGATAGGGTAGGCATTGGACTGATCATATCTTTTGTATATACTTGACGAGAAGTTATATAATTGGAGACATCCTTTTTGATGTTGTCGTTGCTTAAACTGATTTATATTATTGTGTTGATTCGTGATTCTCATTTTTTGATCATTATGATATGTACAGAATGGCTGGGAGACCAAGGAGGAATGCGAACCTGATTGAGGAGGCACCTTTGGCTGCCGATCCCACGGGAATATTTAAGGCATTTGTTTGACACCTCGAGAGGATTGGAAATCCGAATGAAAATCGACGTGACCGCCAAATAGAAGACAAACTGCTGGAGAGATTCCGTGCACTGAGGCCCGAACAGTTTGCAGGAACCGCAGAACCCTGGAAGGCTGAACAGTGGTTGGTACAGATGGACCGTATTTTTGAAGCAGTTCAGTGTAACGAATTGGATAAGAGGAGGTTAGCTACCTTTCAACTAACCGATGCCACGACAGACTGGTGGGACTCAGTAATAGCCACCATCAGGAATGAAACAGCTATGGGGATGACTTAGACTGAGTTCAAAGGAAGATTTTTGGAGAAGTACTTCTCATCTACTGAGAGGCACAAAAGGGAGAAAGAATTTATGGATCTGACTCGGGGGAATAAATCTGTGCAGGAATACACTATGCAGTTTGAAAGACTATTTCGGTTCGCTCCTCATATAATTGATATGGAAGAGAATAGAATAATCAAGTATAACCAAGGGCTGACACCACAGATTCGTCGCCTAACTCTTGGCCACATGGATAAGTCATTTGAGGGACTAGTTGGCCTGGCCACTGATCTGGAAGAGGATGCTCATGTGAACCATAAACAATTTGACTTCCGGCCGCCTCAGAGAGGTAATTTTGGGAATAAGCCACCGATGTGTCATGCACAGGGGCAAAAGAGGAATTTTGATGGGAGCAAGAAACCCCAAGCTAATACTTATCCGACTCAGCCCCGAGTAGGAGAGGGGAGTAGTATTAGGAAATGGTTTAACTGTGGCAACCCCAGTCATTTAGATCGAGACTACAAGGCACCTAAGCACATCACCTATCAGAATATAGTTTGTAATAACTGTACTGAACCTGGTCACATCAGCAAGTACTGCACTGCTCCTCAACAGGTGACTTATGGTCAACCAGTTCAGACTCGCTTGGATGCTATTATTCCTATGCTGCTGAATGTGATGAAACAGTTTATGAAGAAGGGAAATATGAAGAAGAACAGCATGATCAGCAAGCAGTGGAAGATACATTAACTTTGTTTAACTCTCATGTTAAAGTTTTATTTGATACAGGTGCTGCACTTTCATTCATATCTGCTAAGACTATTCAGAGATTGGATATTTTACCTCACCGTTTAGAGAAAGCTTTGAAGGCTACCTCACCATTAGGAGCCATAGTCAAGTTAGGACATGTGTGCAAGGATTGTCCCCTACGACTAGGAGATCGTGAGATCCCTGCAAGGCTGATTGTTCTATCGATGAAGAAGTTTGACATAATCCTAGGGATGGATTGGCTCGCTCATAATCAAGCAAAGTTGGATTGTGCGAGGAAGAGAATTACATTCTCCGACAATGGGAATCAATCTTTTGATTTTCAGTGTAACCCGTCGGGAGATATGTTCCTTACAAGATGCTTAGCTAACATCGAAGTCGTCAGTACAGAAATGACAATGTCATCTATACTTGTAGTTAAGGACTTCGAAGAAGTATTTCAAGACATTTCTGGTTTACCGCCCGAGAGAAATATAGAGTTCTGTATCAAACTTATACTAGGCACCGCACCGATCACTAAGGATCCCTACAGAATGGCCCCCGTCGAACTGTCAGAGTTGAAAGAACAAGTTTAAGAACTTAAGAATTTGGGTTTTGTATATCCAAGTACATCACCTTGGGGAGCACTAGTGTTATTCGTAAAGAACAAGGACGAAACACTTTGGCTGTGTATCGACTATCGAGCGTTGAACCAAGTGACTATCAAGAATAAGTATCCCTTACCTCGGATCGATGATTTGTTTGATCAACTACAGGGAGCTACAACATTCTCTAAAATAGATCTACGATCGGGATATCATCAGTTGGGGGTACGGAAAGAAGACATACCTAAAACTGGTTTCAGAACCCGATATGGTCACTTTGAGTTTTTGGTGATGCCGTTGGAATGACGAATGCCCCAGTAGTGTTTATGGATCTGATGAACAGAGTGTTCAAGCCTTATTTGGATCAGTTTGTCATCGTCTTCATTGATGATATTTTGTTCTATTCTAAGTCAGAGAAAGTGCACGAGCAACATCTATGAATTACGATGTAGACGCTCAAGGATCATCGCTTGTATGCCAAATTCAGTAAGTGTGAGTTCTGGTTGCAAGAAGTGAAATTTTTGGGACACAAAGTATCATCCCAAGGAATTTCTGTGGATCATCTAAGACAGATGCTGTATCGAACTGGGTTAGGCCGACCAACCCTACGGAAGTTACAAGTTTTCTTCGGCTCGCAGGTTATTACTGGAGATTTGTTGAGGGATTCTTTAAGATAGCCACATCATTGACCGGACTGACTCAGAAAGCTCAAAATTTTGAATGGACAGAGAAGCATGAGTGCACCTTTCTAGGGTTGAAAGAGAGACTCACCACAGCATCGATACTAGCTATACCCAAGCCTGATGAGAAGTTCACTATCTTCAATGACGCGTCATATCAAGGATTGGGGTGTATACTTATGCAAGATGGTAGAGTTATCCCCTATGGATCTAGACAGCTGAAACTAAATGAGTTGAACTACCCTACCCATGATTTGGAATTGGCAGCAGTGGCATTTACACTCAAGATTTGGAGACACTCTCTCTCTGATCAAAAAAGTCAGAAATATTTGTTCACGCAGAAAGAGTTGAACATGAGGCAACACAGATGAATGGAGATGATTAAAGATTACAACTTTACGTTAGAATACTACCCTGGTAAAGCTAATGTGGTTGCTGATGCTTTGAGTCGGCAAACTCGTGGAACAATTGCCTCCTTGATAGTTAGGGAATGGCGGGCACTAGAGACATTGGTTGAGTTTGATGTGGAGAGTGCCGAGGAAGGAGAAGGGTAACTTTTTGGATGTCTTATCCTACAGCTACTCTTATTGACCGCATCATCGAAACACAGAAGAAGGATGAGAAGTTTCAAGCATGGTTTGTTAAGATGTCAGAAAAAGATCTGACAGAATGGAAAGTGGGAAGTGATGGAGGATATAGATGCAGAGATAGATTATGTGTACCAGACTGTGGGGATCTAAGAAAGGATGTTCTGGAAGAAGCACATAAGCCAATATTTACAGTTCACCCAGGAGGAACAAAAATGTACAAGGATTTGAAGAGGAATTTTTGGTGGGAAGGTATAAAGAAGGACGTAGCACATAAGCCAATATTTACTTTTGACTCAAATTGTATTTTTATTAAACCAGGAAATTATTTCTTGCGTTTATATAATTTTCTGTATTTTTGTGGTGATCACCGCCACGCGAAAATACTAGTTTATGTTCTAAAACTGTCCGCCCCGCATTTGGACTCCCACAGTTTGGGAATCTCCACCAATCAAGATGTGACACTTGCTTTTACTTCATTTAATACAACAAATCATTAGATTGGGCTTGTTTGGCAATGCATATTGTATAGGTATATATTAGTGCCAAAAGTTATTTTTCCCAAACACTCAATTAGATTCCTAGACAACTTGGTTATACCTTGTTTGGGAGTGTTAATTTAGTGTGTATTCACTTATGCCCAAAAGCTACATTACCCAAACACTCTAATTTGACCCCTATGGACCTAAATGACTCCTACACTTTTCACAGATCACATATGTATATGTATACTATAATTATGTGTGTATATGTATATTATGTATTTAAGATAATTGAAACAATTCAATTTGTAGTGTGAAGTTTAAGGTGCTTGGGCTCCATGTTGGAATTGTGTTATATAAACTCACACACTCTCACACAACACACATTCAGTTCATTTTAGACTGCAAAGAGAAAAGGGAGAGTTCAGAGAGATATAGAATTTACAGAAATTTTATACAGAGAGAAAGCTTTTCAACTCCATAGCCATAGCTTGAATTGGGTTTCTTAATTTGAAATTCTTTCTCAACAATTTCTCCTACCTCTTATCTCAGTGAGTATTATCAACTCACTTAGAATGTAATTTCATGCTTATTTACTGTTGTGATTAGTTTAATTTGAATTCACCATTGTTGAAATTGTCCATGGAAGTTCAAAGCTTGAAATCTTAAATTTTCAAACTTAACCAAAATTCATTTTTAGAGATGAGTATGAAAGGTTACAGTACACAGAGGCTATAGTTAAAGTTATAGAGCTTAATTCATTCGTATCGTGGCGTATATTAAAAATGAAGTTTTGTCACCTCTCGATTTTTCATAAAATCCGAGACTTACGTTTCGACTCGGGTTAAATTGATTGCATATTAGTAATCCTTACGGAAAAACGAAGAGAATCATATACTATATGTCATGCTTACATTCAGAATGGAAATGGGTCAAAAATAGACCCCAAAACTGAGACAGAGGAGAAAAACGAAGAAGATGAAGACACTGTGATAACTCGCGTGCGTGACCCGCGTGACCGAGCCTCGCGCGATCCGCTCGCGTGTGCGACCTATGTAAATTCTGACAGTTTGGAAGTTTTTAAAAGAAAATCGAAAAATGAACCTCTTGCGCGAGCGACTTGGCCTTTTTTATTTTTGTCTATTTTCTTATAAAGAATTGTTTGGAAGAAGTTTTGAGAATTTTTGAAGTGCTGTTTTGGGGATTACACTAAAACAGAATCCTGTTTGTAATGTTTTGTTAAAAAGAAAGGATTAAAGACTTGATTATCCTCGCACGTACGATGTTATTATTTGTCAGTAATTTACCTTTTTGATATGAAGTTATGAGGCATACATGTGAGTCCAATTTACATGCATGGTGAGTGAGGATCAGTGGAAAAGAGTAAGTGGATGAGATTATGTTTTGGACACTCCCTGGTACTTGTGTAGTATTGTATGATGTTTTGAGGATATGCTTTTGAGTATCTGTGAAATGCGACGATGACAAATTCGACACTCCTTGGCGCCCGTGGTAGTTCTAAAGTGTGTGACGCCGACTTGGACACTCCCTGACATTGTGGTAATGCTAAAGTGTGTGGCCTACTGGACACTCCCTGGCATCTGTGGTATGTCTAAAGTGTGAGGCAAACTGGACACTCCCTGGTACTCGTGTACTAAAGTGTGAGGCAAACTGGACATTCCCTGGTACCCATGTACTATAGTGTGGTCACCTTAGCATTTCAAGATACTGGAGCGAGAGAGAGTTGGATGATGTGTGGTCGAGAGAAAAGAGTCGAATGAGAAGGTTGCATAGTTTCATGCACGGTTACATGCTTTATTAATTTGAAGATTTTGACATTGTTCTTTACTATTTTACAATTTGTATTCGTTATTATATTTCTAACATGTGGAACAATCAACCTGTGAAATGAAAATGGTAAAGGGTTATGTTTTACATTAAAAGCATATGTTTTTAATACTCACCAGCTTCATGAAGCTGACGGCGTTGATGGGCTCTGGACATTTTTGTCTAGGATTTTCATGTTATGACCAGGCAGGACAGTATGATTACGCGAATTGAATACAACTATCTGAGAAGAGGAAATTTGTTATTGCTGCTTTATATTATGAATTGAATCTGTAATAAGTATTACTGTAATAGATATTGTTTTGTTACAAGGCGGGTTGTGCCTTTGGTTGATCACGTGCTGTAATAATTATTAATTTGGAAAAAATTTATAAGCCTTGATTGCTCTTACTCTGATTTAAATTATTATACTATTCGTCGTTTGGGACGAAATCGATCCTTCAAACTGTCGCGACCTACGGGTCCGTAAAGGAAATTAAATGATTTCCTTGCTCATGCTACGTCGGGGCGTGACAAAAGATATACTTCCATGCTCGATGAACCTGAAAAGGAAAGGAGTCTCGGTTGACACAAGATGCTTTCGGTGTGTGGAATTGGAGACCGTTTCCCATGTGCTCAGCCACTGTTGGTTCGCAAGGATGGTTTGGGGCCAATTATTTTCTCATAGCCTTGTTACCCGAGGTAAGATGGTGCAATTTGGTGATTGGTTCGATAATGTTTTGGTCGGGGAAGATTTGGATCGTGCGGCTAAGTTTCTTATCACTGCTTGGTCAATTTGGACCCATCGTAACAAGGCTTTGTTTGAGGGTGTCACTGCAACGGCTCATATGGTGGTTTTTCTTGTTAGCCAATTCTCAACTAAGTTCATGGAGGCTAACCGTGTGGAGGCTACGATGAGGCCGACCACCATGGTTCGGTGGAAGCCGCCATTTCAATACACTCTTAAACTCAATGTGGATGGTGCTTGTTTTTCGGATGTTTCGAGTGGGGACATTGGTGCCATTATCCGGGACTGTAGAGGTAATGTGATGTTTGGCTTGTCCTTATTTTTTCATGGTTGTTTGGATGCATCGCAATGGAAGCTATGGCGGTTTTAGAGGCGGTGAATGAGGCCGTTAATGCGGGTTTGGCTTTTGAGGTGGAGTTTGATGCACAAGTTATTGTTTCTCACTTGAAGTCTACGGAGATGTGTCTCACCCCTTATGGACATTTGATTGAGGAAAAAAAATTGGTTCTGAATGGATTGGACTCATTTTCGGTGTCACACGTGAAGGGAAATGGAAACAAAGTCGCTCATGAGCTCACGCGTCATGCCAAGACCCACAAAGATTCTTTGATTTTTCATGCAGATATTCCTATTTGTGTTCAGTCTCTCATTGATGATGATGTTATTTCCATTCACATTTTTTCTTGAATGAAATGCTCCTTTTATCAAAAAAAAAAAAAAAACTGAAGAAATCAAATTCAATAATTGCTTGGGAAGATGGTTAGAAAGTTTCATGGATGTTGACTTAAGTCAATGCTTGGCTAGTGGTCCTCACGAGGGAAAAAACTCTCTCTCTCTCTCAATTTTCTTCTGCAGGAAGTGAACAATAATATATTATTTTCTAAAAAAGAAAATTAATCCTTTAGCTCCATGGAAAAAAAAAAAAAAACATGCACCATGTCGACTCAGTCAGTCAAGTACTTCACACTGTACCATACATTTTTTTGTTTTTTTTTGGTAAGAAAATACATTTCAGGAAGTTTTTTTTTAATTGTTATTTTTTTTTATTTAAGCAAATACATTTCCAGAAGTTCATTTGAACATGTCTTGGTGATTGATCACAGATCACCACCTAACTTAGTGCATTGATAACGTTTCAATTATCTATTTTTGTTTTCATTTCTTTGTAGAACGAAAACTTAAAACGTGTTTTAGTAATTAGATTATTCTTTTTGTTCTTTTCTTTTTTAAACAAAAATTGAAAACGTATTTTATAACCGTGTCTGGTAACCGCTTTCAACAAAAACTGAAACCATGTTTGGTAAACAGGAAATTTAGATTGGCCCTAACCTTGGGAAATATTTAGGACAGGGTGGTTAATCTAGTTAAGAAAATATTCAAATGGAGATAACAGTTTATCAGCAACAATCATCAACCCATGAAGAGAAAACTTGAACTACTATAGATAGAACAGGATAATCATCAACCTGAAGACACTCAGACATGAGCAAGGAACATCAAATACATGGAGAATTCATATCTACATGGAGAATTCAAAGATATGACCATACTGGCTTGGTTGTATCATGCGACTTGAAATGGGTACAGTGTTTTGAGACTTGGGTAAAATATTTTGAAAATTAGGTGCAATGCTTTGGGACCAAAAACCGTTGTGGTCATTATAGTGGTTTGGGTACAATGTTTTGAACCTGGGTAAGATGTTTTGAGACCTAGGTCGGACATTTTGAGACAAATTAAGGTATGATTTTTGGGACTAGCAGCTTGTGCATTAAATAGCACCACAACTTTACAGAAATTACCACAAGTTCCTTTATTAACCACCCATTTAGGTCATACGTTATGACCAAACCACTACATGGTCGTATCGTAGAATTCTCCCAATCACATCCACAGCACTTGGAACCGGGGAAGCTGCATAATCACAAGGAGCAGAGGATATGCAATGTTACTACTTTAATGACCATTGTAAGAAAACAACAAATACAGAGTTGTAAAATTGCCTAGTAAATCAGCATATGAATTTGTTTTCTTATAAATAACAGAGATAAGCCTGTAAAATGAAAAAACAAAATAAGATAACAGTAAGTGCGAAAAAAGCATATGTAACTAAAAAGGGGGAACCACGGGCCTTGTAGCCTAGTTGGTATGACTGGCTTCTCCCACGGGAGAGGCTAGGGCTTTGGGAGTTTGCCCTGTAGGACTTATTGGGTTGTGGGTTTGTGGCCCCGCCTGTGTGTGTGCGTGGCGCCTGTGGGTGCTTTGCCATCAGCCAAAAAAAAAAAGCCTTTGAAAACAAACAAAGGGTCACCATTGCAGTACATTTATTTTATAACAAACAAAGAGTCAGATGCATACATTTATTTAAGATACAGCATCCGGTAGAACCACAAGAAATCACACATACAAGAAGATCCGAGTTGCTTCAGTCCCACAGAATTAAAATATAGCATCCCTTTAACCTCCGCATCCACCGCAACCGCCGCCACCACAACCTCCACCACAACCACCCCCGCCACCGCCACCGCCACCGCCACAGCCAGCACTAGTGCTACTAATTACAGCCGTTGTGACAGCTGTAGCGGCTATAGCAGCACCAGCTCCTGCCAATACAACCATACCACCATCCTTTAAGCCGCTGCTTTTGGCTTTTTCGCCTCTTTCAAGATCACCGTAACCTTTTTGAGGCAGATGGGCAGTACCAATACGTGTTATGGCAGGACGATTGGTGTCTTTCTTTTTACGGCCTCCCTTGCATAGACAACACAAAATGATGATTGCCGCGGCCACAGAACCGCACGATATGAGCACAATAGCATACGTCTTCATCTCCTAGAGCTTTACAAATGAAAACACAACACCTTATAGGTTGGTTTTATATCCAAAGCTTACTTGAAGCCCAGACAAGTGTTTAGACCTTTGGCACTTAAAAAACTTCAACAGTGTTTTATGGGGAAGTTTACATTTTAGAATTTTAAAAATTGTGGAAAGCTTGAAGGAAATTCACATTGTTTGTTGACTTTTTGGTTATGGGATTATTATTATTATTATTATTATTATTATTATTATTATTATTATTTTCTAATTCAATCTTCTAGAGTACGCTCATTGCAGATAGATAAGACTGTCAAAACTAGGACATAGTTGATTCCACTTAGAGAGAGTACAAGAGAAATTCTAGAGCTCCCTAATTTCGGTTCAGGGGAAGGGATTTGGGAATCTACAGAAATAAATTTATTGATTATTTGGTTTTGGATTAACGGAAATTAAAATTCAAATTAGAATAGAGTGGTTGAATCAGATTATGAGTTTCAGATGGAAAATGTGTTGTAGTTTCTTAGGCATTGCTTTAAAAGGGGAACTTGAGGCAGTATTTAAAACAAGGGTTAATTACAGATACAACCCCTGTACTTCAAATCGCGTTATACTTTGGACTAAAGTGGAACAGTTAGAAATTCCGTCAAAATTAACGGGAATAAGCCATGTTTGGCAACAATTTTTGGAGTTTATCAATAATTATGATCTCAAAAAACTAAAATAAATTATTTAGCACAATAGCCTCCGTAATTGAAATGGCCAGAAGCTACCTTCGACAACTTATACCATTCACCTTTTTTTGTGATTTTATTGTAGAAGATAAAGAAACTACCAAACGATCCACAAGGGGGTATTAGTGACCCGTTTGAACCACAAGGGGGCACATTGAAAATGTGCCCACCATAGGGGGGTCAAAGAGACTAATACTCCACTATACAAGCTTCTATTCCATTAATTTTAATAAAATTTCTAACTGTTTCATTTTAGTCCAAAGATCAGGGGGTATTAGTGACAGGATTTGAAGTACATGGATAAAGTGAAAAACACACTAAGCACAGGGGGTGTAACTGTAATTAACCCTTAAAACAATGTTAAGTTCATCACCTACAACACATATTTATTAACGTCTTCAAAGTTCTTCAACATAAACTGCACAACAAAGTCAACTACCTAACTCTAAGTCTCTAACGTAAAAAGTTGTCTAAAATTTCTAGAAAAGAAAGACCTAATACAGAAGACTTCATGCACATCTGATAAAGAAATAAAGCCTACTAATCTGATCCAAATGAACTCCTAGTTTGTGCTTTTCATTGAGAGCTTCCAAATGAACCAACACATGGCTTCCAAATGAACCAACACTTTTAACCCAGATAAGACTCCTCTTAAGGGTATACTTTGACACATCCTCTGCTAGATATTCTAGAATGATACATCGTGAGCTTTTTTTGTAATAATGTTAATGGCCATAGACATACACAATCAAATACAAAACTTTAACTATACTGATCAGCATAAATTAGCAATGCTACTCAAAAGTCAAAACTATAATTAAGGATATGGCATCGATGCAAGGAAGCACAGACTCTTCTAAAAGGTCGAAGTGTCTGCTCCCGATGGGCTCCCGCACCGGCACTGGCGTGAACTCTTATCCGATGCAGCAGAGTGATTTATAATTATTATTATTATTTTTTTAAACAAAAAAAGGGTACTAACAAAAGTGCAAGAACTTTTGGAGTCAATTTTAAATGTGGGTGTTAGATTACACATCAAAAGGCTAGTATTGCTTATTAATGCTTGTTATTTGTCTAAAGTACAAAAGAAAATCAAGAGAATGTATCGTTTATAAAATTGTATAAAAGCATATTTTCTAATAATTTATATACCACCCCGCAACCGCACCCTTGATTTTTAGAAAATTGACGCATCCCTTGCACTCGCATCCCCGTGTCTGTACCCTGTAACCACACTAGTGCTTCCTAGCTTCAATGGAATGAAATAACAATATAGGAGTCATGCATCAAAAAGATAAAAGGCCTTCTCTCAGTGAGCAAATTACTTCATTTTTAACAAATAACTTTTAGCAGGCTAAATCAACTAGAAATGCTTCCACCAAACATAAATAAGTCTCCAAATTCCACAATTTAAGATTCTTTTCAAAAAAAAAATTACCCTAAAATTCAAATATGGCATCGAATGAAATTTGTTCCTGCAAACTAAGATCAATGAAGCACGTACACATTCACGTCAGCATACACACGACACAGGCACACCAATACGAAAAATCCTGTAAAAATTGAACTTCAACACCGTATGAAAAGTGCCCTTGAAGACACAGACAAGCCATGCCACGCAACACGTTACCTTCTTAAAAGTGTCCGTGCTACCTAAACTAAGGCTTCGTTTGATAAAATTGAAAATAAAGTGCTAAATTTTAAGTTCTGAAAATTTTAAGCAATTGAATAGGCAATACTGAAAACAGTGTTTCAAGCACTGCAATAAACTGCATTCAATAATTATTTTTAGTAGAATGTTTCCACACACAAAGTTTTCAGTGGAGTTTTGACTGTTTTTTCAATTAAGTGATACATTATCAAATAAACCGAAGGAAATAAAACGCTGAAAATGAGACCCACCCTAAGATTTCATCAACATATATGACTCAATTACACTTTACAACATAGATAGTGTGTGTGTGTGTGTGTGTATATATATATATATATAAAGAGGAAGAACAAGCCAAATTCAACGTGTGAACTCCCAAGTTCCGAAAAAAATATGGACAGAGAAGGAATCAGTTGGTTGCATAATCATATAGACATGCCTAAAAGCTCAGCACAGGAAAAATTTGCTGCACCAGGAGAACATTTAGGTATGGCAAGGCATCATCAGTACCTGCTATAATTCATCACCTTCCTTGCTACCATCACATAGGTATTTCCTCATTTTTGTTATGTTTTTTTTTTAATAATAAAAATAACTACTCATCGGCAAGAAAAGGTTGGAAAATTTATCAATATAAATGTAAAACGATTTTCATGGGTTTACGACAGGGAACAACGCACCAAACTAGGGGACGAATTGCAACCTAGACATGGTACACCAAGGCTTTGTTTGGTTTGCGGTTCGAGAGAAGAAAAAGAATAATGCAAGAAAAATGAGAAGATAACTGTTTTCTTAGTATGTTCCTCCATCCTTAAATAACATCAAAATTTTGAAATTCGCAAAATATAATAATACAAACTCAAGAAAAGAGGACATGCAACTGAAAAAACCTTAATTTATTTTTAACCATTTATCTTTTCCTTCTTATTTTTCTTAAATAACCAATCAAAGACAAGTGTTCTCCTCGCAAAGCATAATGGACTCTTCTTTGGGTCAAAAGCCTAATGGACTCCAGAATTGATGAATTAGAAACAAAAACTAACAGACATACAAACTTACATACTTCAATATAAGTACATGGAATATGCATACGAAATGCGGCGCATGTGCGACTACTTTGCTAAAGGTCGAGTTTACAAATCAACTATTTTTTTTTTTATCTATTTCCTATCACATCAAGTTTGCAAATGTTAGAACTTAGAACAATGACTAAGACCTACCAGAAAAAAATAAATTAGATGAAGACACTCAGATGAGTAAGATAAACATCAAATCCGGCCACAAAAACCACCGGCAGCTGCAAACTGGGCAGTCATTAGGCAAAGGATCTGTCACATTGTTTCTTCATGGTCCATTGCACACATATATATATATATGTACATACAGAGAGTGTGTCTGTGTGTCTGTGTGTAAATAAGCATTTAAATCTGTAAAATGAATTCCACGTGAGTACTAATCTGAAACAAATATACGAAACTGGGAAAACAGATACTGCAAAACTCTCAGTTCATCTAATCAACATATACGACTCAATTATACTTTACAAAGCAGATAAATTAAAACAAGGAAGAACAAGAGAAATTCAACATGTGAACTCCAAGTTCAGAAAAAATATGGACAGAGACGGAATCAGTTGGTTGCATAATCATAAAGACATGCCTAAAAGCTCAGCACAGCAACAATTTGCTGCACCAGGAGAACATCTAGGTATGGCAAGGCATCATCAGTACCTGCTATAATTCATCACCTTCCTTGCTAACGTCACATATGTATTTCCTCTTCTTCTTTTTTTTAAATATAACTACTTGTCGACAAGAAAAGATTGGAAAATTAATCAAAATAAATGTAAAACGATTTTCATGGGTTTTACATTAGGGAACGACGCACCCAATTGGGTAAACCCTTCACTTTTTTTCTGAGCCAAGACGAATTGCAACCTAAAAATGGTACATCAAGGCTCTGTTTGGTTTGCGAATCTTTAGAAGAAAACCATTTTCTTAGTAAGTTCCTCCACTCATAAATTACATCATTGAAATTAGCAAAATATAATAGGAACTCGAGAAAAAGAGCGGATGCTACTGAAAAACTTCAAAATTGATGAATTAGAAACAAAAATTAAGGGTATCTTTGGAATGAATGACAACTTTGGAATGCGTTCTTACCAATTGTAATTACATAATCATCTTCATTAGCAACCTTTTTTTAAGATGCATTGTAATATAATTTTTACTTTTTGAAAAAAAGCAAGTCTTACTTGCTACTGCTTTTAAGTCTTACTTGCTACTGCTTTTAAGTTGGAGATAGTGTTTAGCACATAAAGACATGAATTGGGAGTTGCCAAAACCCCATGCTCCTCAACTTTTATAGCAAATTAATCTCACTCTATAATGTTTCTCTCCATATAAATCACTATTTTGGCCTCTCTCTCTCTCTCTCTCTCTCTCTCTCTCTCTCTCTCTCTCTCTCTCTCTCTCTCTCTCGCCCAACCTAAATTGCTGTGGGATTTTTGCAAATGATTAGGTGAAAATCGAGGTGGCTGGTCATGGCCTAGGGCCTAGGAGGATTTTTAGAACACACACACACACACATACACACACATAGAGAGAGAGAGAGAGAGAGAGAGAGAGAGACAGAGAGAGAACTGCGACTAATGTCTCTTATGCGGAATTTAATGCTGCTTCTCAATCGGACTAACTTTTAAAGCGAAATTCAGATGCTGTTGGATGGGACTATGCAATAACTTTGGATCTTGGAAATTTGGGCAAGTTAAAATGCAAGTTGTATCAGATGAGGATACAGAAGAATAGGGTGATAAGGAGTATGAGTTTGAGTATGATGGAGAGAGAGTATTGGAGCGATATGGAGAACAAAAGCTTGAAGCTTCTGTTGGAATGAATTTGTTTATATAAGAATTGTCTCTATATTATTAATTTTGCTTTAAAATATATTTATGCGTTAGGCCCTTAGGCCCCCTCCACCACCCACCTACCGCCTAGCGATTTTTAGAACATTGCTATATATATATGTATAGAATATACCAAATACAGTACATCTAATTTGAAAACAAAGTCATTTCCATACCAAACACAGCATAACTTACACACAAACTTACATGGATAAACACGAGAGATACATGGAATATGCACACAATATGTAGCGCATGTGCTACTACTCTGCTAAAAGGTCAAGTTTACAAATCAAATATTTTTATCTATATCCTATCACTATCAAGTTTGCAATTGTTAGAACAATGACTACACTAGCCAGAAAAAAAAAATGTAGATGAAGACACTCAGATGAGTAAGACAAACATCAAATCCGGCCACAAAAACCACCGGCAGCTGCAAGCTGGGCAGTCATTAGGCAAAGGATCTGTCACATTGTTTCATCATGGTCCATTGCACATATACACTATGTACATAAATAGATAAATATATGTGTGTATGTATGTATGTATGTATGTATGTATTATTTACATTTACATATATATATATATGCGGTCAGGCTCTAAAGTGAACTGGCTAGAGTGAACATTCGAACAATTTTTTTTGCCTAAAAAAACCCGCGGGTGTAGCTGCTAACCTACAACCACTTCACTGTAGGTTAGCAGCCACATATATATATACACATATATATATAGATATATAAGTTCCAATAAGCAATTAAATCTATTCCAAATGAACACTAATCTGAAACACATATATGAAACTAGGAAAATAGAGACCGCAATTAAACTCTCAGCTTATCCACACACACGCACGAAAAAAAAAAAGGAAGAAGAAGAAGAAACAAAGAATGTTCTTGCATTGGATTCAATGGTCAGTTCGAATTACTGAAAATTGCAAACTTTGCTTTAGATGCATACAATGTTCTAAAAATCGCTAGGAGGTAGGCGGGCGGTGGAGGGGGGTCTAGGCGGAGGCAAACGAAAACTCACATTATCAACAAACCAAGTTTATAATTCTTCTTCTCCATATCACTCCAATCTCAGGATCAAAATTTCGTCTCAAACAAAATGACCGAAACTTCTCTTTCGGTTATCGAAAGTAGACCGAAGCGAAACCCACCAGGAATCACGAAGAAATTCCAGTGCTTCAAGCAGGAAATCTGGGTATTTCAAATTTCATGTGAAAACTGAAAAGTAAAAGTGGGAGTTTCAAATTTCAATAAATTTGGAATCAATCCAAAATGATTCATGGGAATAAATGAAAATTGGGGAAGGAAAAACAGAGAGAGAGAGAGAGAGAGAGAGAGAGAGAGAGATATTCTCTGAAAAATGATGAAATTGATTTTGAGGGTTTTGGTTATAAATCACTTACCTGGAGTTTCTTCTCCATCAGTCTGTCTTCTTCTTCTTCGTTCGATCTAGCGACTAGGGTTTCCTTGCAGTCACTCTTCTTCTTATTCTTCTTGTTGATCTTCGCTGGAGGCTCGCCTAGGGTTTCTGCCTTCGCTGGTTTGTTTCTCAGTCTCCTCTCTCTTTTTGTAAGCATATATCTCATACGGAGTATCATACAGAGAGATGTTTTAGTTTTGGAAAAAAAAATAAAAAAAGTGATAGCTATTGTCACTCCATTAAAACAAGGCATTTCTTAAAGCATAGGATATATGCATGTCATATATTATATATATGGTACCACATGATCTGATAGTGATACCATATGCATTGGTTCAATGATGGAGTGGAAATAACAATTTAAAAAAAAAAAAAATACTTTCACATTTTTTGCTCACTCCAAAATTATTCACAGTTTGCTGACCCTTCTCTATTGATTAATATAGTGAGTAGTCAGAATAAATTAATAGTGTAAAGTAGTGGACTCCACTATATTAGCTAATGAAAAATAACAGTGAGCAACGGGTTAACAATTTTGGTTGAGCAAACCTAAAAAGAAAATAAAGGAGACAGTTGTATTAAGTGGGGTCTTAGAGCAACTCCAATGGTAGATTCAAATGGGTATCCAAAACTAAAATATACCAAAATGAATCCCTTCATCCCAAACAATGCACTCCAATAGGAGATGCAAAAAGAGATCTATTATGGAAACTCATGGTTTGGATCTCCAAAGTTATAGCCTTTGGAGAGAGAAAGTGAGGGGATCCATATTTGGTGTGAAGATCCTAGCCATTAGTTAAAATAATATTTTTAGTGTATCTATGGTTGAGATACATAAAAATATATTAAACAATAAAATAGTTACTGGATTTGGGTACTATGGTTGGAGTGCATAAGATTTATTTGGTATGTAAAACACTTTTCAAGTAACCAAATGGCATTTTGGATACCCAAGTTTGATTACTACCCTTTGAATTGCTCTTATACACTAATTAGAGTTTTATTTAATTCTATAAACAATAATGTTAGGCGCACGACACATTTCACAATAGGACTTTAAATGCATGTACCATGTGATGTGTAAATGGTGCATTAAAAAATGTGAAAAATTCAAACAGCATAGAGTGCAATACATTTAAAGTCATGTTGTGAAATGTATTATGTGCCTAACATTTTTCTTCTATATATCTTATATAGGGTTTCTACGTAGTTTTATTAATTGATGTATCAACTATTATCACCAATTAAACTTATTCATTTATACTTAATTGCTTATTAATTCTGATCAAGGATAAACTACATTTTACAATCTTGTAGTTTAGGTATGATGTTATTTTGGTCTCTCTAGTTTCAATTTTATCAATTTGGTCTTTACAATTTCAGTTTTCGTTTAATGCAGTCTATTCATAAAAAAAAATAAAAAAAATAAAAAAAATAAAAAAAGAAGAAGAAGAATTAAAAAAAATCTACAATTTCTTAAGAAATAAATAATATGATGTACACGTGAGGTATTATTAAGAGCATAATGATAAATTTACTTGGAGAAATTACACTTTATACACATATATTGAACCTTAATCATTCAAAATGTACTCTTTCCGTTCCAAAATAAGTGTCCATTACCAATTTGCACAATATATTAAGAAATGTGTATTATATTTATTTCTTTTGTCCATTTTTTCACTTTCCCATATTACTCTTGATGTGACATTGATTTTCTAACTCATATTTCTTTTCCCACTCTCCTAGAAAATAATGCTTGTCTTTTACTGTGATAGTATTATAGGTAGTTTATACAAAATGGAGTTGACTTTTAAAGTGGATACTTATTTTGGATCATCCCAAAAAAAAAAAAAGGAAACGTGAACACTTATTTTAGAACAGAGGAATATAAAAAATTGATGAATGGAGTATACTAAACTTAAACTGAAATTAAAATGTAAAGACCAAAGTGACAAAATTTAAAATTATAGGGACCAAAATGAATTCACACACAAACTATAGGGTACAAAATGTAACTTTCCCCTTCTAATTAATTACCAATTATTTATTTATAAAAATTACTTATTCATATTTAAATTTATAATGATCACCGATAAATTCAACAAATTTAATATCTTAGTAAATTGAATTTCTTAAAAAAAAAAATTACATAATCTAATTCTGGTTGTAGTAATATCTTCAAAAAAAAAAAATAATAAAGATGGCACTTCATAACCAACTGGAAAAATAAAAAATAAGTGAACGAGATATTGGTTCGAAGCATGGGGAGCAAGCTAGAGAGCAATACATTACTCTTTTTCTCAACTCTCCCCCTCTTTTCTACTTTTAATGCTAGCAAGACTTACTTATCTTACAGTAGTGGAGGTGAATCTAGGTGCTGCATAGGATTGTTTTAGAAAATTCTAAGCCTGTGACACTATGGCTATGCCATAATGTGTTAACATCCAATAATGTGTATCCATTTGCTTTACTATCAGATATCAGATAATACAGTGCATGTTATTTATTGATAATTTGCAAATAAATTCGTTTGGTGCTTCCCAACTAATAAACATTTATCCCTAAGTTTTGTAGTAATTCTACTAGATCCCAACATTTTTTCTTCTAATCCTCTGTATTTGACAATTCACAGGCAGGTGGTATGAATACGTAAAATCGTTCTCCAGTCTCATAAGCATCAAGAAGCACATACAAATCCCTATACATGTGTGTGTGTATATATATATATATCAATGTATTGTATATCAACCATTAAAATTCAAATAGGAAAAAAAAAACCACACACACACACACGTATAGAGAGAGAGAGAGAGAGGGAGAAAATACTTGTTAGCAAAAAAAAAGCACCGAGAGAGAGAGAGAGAGAGAGAGAAAGGGAGAAAATACTTGTTAGCAAAAAAAAAAAGCACCGACGGAGTAAGGAATGAAGAGGACAATCAGTAAGTAACTCAATTTTGTCGAGAAGGGTTTTATCAATCCTATCGTAACCATAGATGGTGGAAAAATTACAAACTTCTCAAGAAAATCACTACAAGACACAAATTGTTAAATATAAATAAAACCTAACACACACACACACATATATATATTTATACATATGCATGTTTATATATAGACTTATATACATAACATACTCTAGTCGAAGGAGAAGAAACTAGCCGAATTGCTAGTGCTGTAATCAAAATCACAGGGAAGTGATAGCGCCACCATTATTTTGGGGGTTTTTTTGCTTCAGCTGTGATTACCTTTCTTCGAAACGGTCGATTTTTATGCTGCAAAGCAGGGCGGATCGCATATCCAAGACTAGCGAGTTCGGATTTAGATATGGACTATCTGATGGTGAAGAGTAAGAAAGATCTAAGGGAGTAATAACCTATATTTTCGAATGTATATATATACTCCTATTACTTTTTCTGGTCTTTATTGATTTTGTGTGCCCAATCGATTGGAACCTTTTCCCAATCGATTGCCACTTTGTGATACCCAATTGATTGTCATTCTTTCCCAATCGATTGCCACCCTGCCGACCTGAATCCATGACGTGGACCAATCCCAATCGATTGCCATTGTATCCAATCGATTGTAATAAAATATCTGACCCCAATCGATTACCATCTAGCCAACAGATTGCCTCCAGAATATCTTGGACTCTAAGTTTAGTTCCTTGCGCGACACCTGCCCTATTTTCCCCTATTAATACGCACTATGTTCTATATATATATATATGTTTTGGTTGTGAGTGTTTGAGAGAGAAAGAGAGAGAGAACCTTTCTATATACACACACACACACACATATATATATACACATACACATACCCTCGGGTTAGGGAGGTGAAGAAGAAGAATGAGAAAGGAAAGAAGAGAGGAAGAGGAACAGAGGATAGAGAGAAGAAGGAGAGAAAGAGGGAGCTCACCATATCCATTGCCAACCGAGCTCGGAACGTCATCATCGGAACATCGGGACAAGGTGAGTTCATTAACTCACTCAAGAGGGATGTTTTTGGGATGTTTCTGTTTGGTTAAGGATGGATATAAGAAGGAAAAGTATCCCCAACATTTTTATAATAAAACCAGACTGTTTTAAGGAAGAAGACGGAGTCTAATTGATTGCCATTGATACCAATCGATTGGATTATTTCCCAATCGATTGCTATGCCAATCGATTGCCTTGCAAATACAATTGATTGCCTTATTTGGCCAATCGATTGGGTAAGAACAGAATGTTGTTTATACGTTGTTATATGTTGTGAGTTGATTGTGATGTACCTGAGTTGTTAATAGTTATACCATATGTGATATTGTAATATTTGGATATAGGAATACTGAATAGGACGTTATGGTAGAATTATAAATGTTGACGCTAATGTTGTAAGATGAACTATTAATTGTTAACTATTGATATTAGATAAACTGTCTATTATTTAACTGCCATATGTTGTTGTTGCTGAACGGTATAATAGACAGAATACGACTGCATGTTAATAACTAGTTAAAGAGTGGATATGATAAATACAGAGCATGTGGTAACTCCTATATCTAGAGTAATGCATTTCATAACATGTGGTCAGCATGCATGGGATAGTAGTATGAAGAGATAAGAGAATATGATGAGAAATGGGATATGTACCTTTGTGAGAAATAATGTGATATATTTACTTTGGATCTGTGGGATCGCGACTGACGAGCCGGGTGGATGTGGGATAGTTAGAGTTTCTAGTGCGCCTCTCACTGTTGAAAACGTCCAGTGATGCGTGCTCGTTGTTTACGATGTCCAATGTACTGTTGATGACATCCGACTAGTGCTCTAATGTATTCTCAATTGTGTAGACGACTGGTGAGGATATGCACATCATAAAAGACATCCGATGTGCCACTCCAATCGTTTACAAATAGGATGTACTGTGTAGACGACCGGTAACCTGTCAAGGGATCGTGTGATGTAGGACACCACCGGGGGAGCGACCGTTGTGGCCTACTGACTAAGTTTTGTTGTGTTAACGTATAGATACAAATTGTTATCGTGGTATCGACGAATGGATACAGTTTGGTAATATTACATCGACGAATGGATACAGAAATGGATGGTAACATAAATAAGAGTAAGTATATGATGAGAGGGTTGTTCAGTCATGGATTCAGCGTCCCAACATGGAGATAGATGCATGGGTAGATACATGGATTGTATGCATGGATTTGGTGAATAATGTGATGAGATATTATACCATGATCTTTATCTTATGTCTTTATTTATGATGTTCCCGGTTATCTTTATTATGTGATTTATTGAGATATCTACTATGTTCGTGAGAGACGTCATTGATAAGAGATTAACCGCATTTTAAGATGCTGAACAGTAAGGGGTAAGGAGTGCGGTTGATATACTCACTCAGCTTTGTATTCAAGCTGATGGCATTTATGCCCTAGACATTCCAATGTCTAGAGCTTTGCAGGTATTCAGGACAGAAGACTACTGTTCCGCCGGACTCAAAGCTGAAGGCTTGAAGACATAGACGTGCTGCCCTGTAATAGTTAGTTTATTTATCTGCTGTATTTCTATTAATACTATGGTAGACTTCAGACTATAAGCTAGCTGTTGTAATAGTTTTAGTTGACTGCGACCTGTGAGGTTCCGTTGTAGCTTCAGATTATGTTAATAAGATATGTTCTATGAATAGCGTCCTCCCTATCGTTGTGGTTGTTAATTTGAATAGATGAAATGCGGGTTATTCACCAGTCATGGGCCTACGGGACTAAAAAAGAACTTGTTTTCTCTATTTTACTTCTCCAGGGCATGACAGACGGCTTGAACACATTTAGATTTTCTTTGTGATGCTCAGGTTCTTGTTTAGGTAGGGATGGCAATGGGGTGGGGTATGGGATGGTGCCCCCATACCCGGACCCTGACCCCACACCGAAAAGTGAATGTCTCAACCCCGACCCTAAAAGGGATGCTTAAAAGGCATGCTTGATGAATTGAATGAGAATCACATTGGTCTTGTACCAATAACTGCATTGTTTTCTTCCTTTTCTCCTATTTTTCTCTTGTTTTTTCTAGTTTCTTCTTCTTCAAATTGCAGGGTCTTTACAATCTCTTTAAAAGAATGGCTACAATTCAAAGATGCCCATGAGGAAACCCCAACAAATTAAAACTGAAGAAACCCAATTAGTAACACTTTAAAATTAAAAACCCAAATGTGGAATTTAATAAAAAAAAAGTCAATTCGAAGATCTTATTTGCAAAAAAATGAAATTGGAAAGAGAGGAATAAGTACACGAGTGACAATCTTAGCCATGGCCGTAGTGAAGAAGACCAGAGGGATGAGGCTTTTCGTACTAAAGCTTGTAACATCCTTCTGGGGTTTTGAAATGGGTCTTCAGAGCAGCAAGTGACTGAGCCGATGATGATGATGATGATGATGAGTGCATCATTGGGAGTTGTAGCAAGTAAGAGATGGCTTCAACGACGACCGGCGAACAAGGGCTTCAACGTCGATCGGCGGTAGGGCGACGATCATTTTGATAGAGGGAGGGATGTAGCTAATGTATTTTTTGTGTGGTTAAAACCCTAAAAGCCTAACTTAGAATTTATACTGCAAATGGTTTAGGTAGTAACATATAATTCATAAGGGTAATTAAAAAAAATTGTATAATCAGTGCGTGTTCAGGGTATTGTACCCTCACCCCGGCCCCGACCGGAACCCGATTTAGGTTATATAGGTGCACCCATACCCATCCCAACCCCGTTTGAAGCAACCCCGTACCCTACCTATTAGTGGCGGGGTGGGGAACCCAGAAAACCCGCCCCATTGCCATCCCTATGTTTAGGAGAAATTATTCTAGGGATTATTACATATCAGTCACAAATTTGTGTAGATATTAAAATTAGTCGTGTGTGATCGGGAGAGAACAGATCCTAATTACATGCCTTAATTCATATTTGTTAGCATATTTTATCCTGTTTTTATGTATTTTTATTTCGTTTTCTGTTTTAAAGCAGGTTTTGGAAGAAAACACTAATCCAGGTTAAATAAGGAGGAAAAGCTGGAAGAAAGAAGCTGAAAAAGACACTTCGCTCGCGCGGCCCGCTCGCGCGAAACCCAGGAAATCGCTCAAGCGGCCCGCTCGCGCGACCTCCACATATCGCGCTCGCGCGACCTATGCAAAAATGGAACTTGCGTATTTCACTCTACTAATGACTCCTACGTGAACGAAACTGCCTAATTACGTCCAGATTGCAAAATAAAGCAGTTTTAGTACGTTTCGGGTTAGGAAAGCTTCCAAAACTTCTTGTAAAATCTATATATACCCTATTTTACTTCAATTAAAGGGTTGGCAATTGTGATACACACGATATACAACCACACTTTCAGCCATTGAAGGGAGGGAAGCAAGGAGAAGAAGAAGAAGACCAAGGATTCCCATGGCCTCCTCCATCAACCTCTTGCCAATCTTCAATTCTATGGCCGCTTAAACTCAAGATCTAGGGTTTCAATGAAACCCTAGCCAAGTAATATGGTGTAATTTATGTTTTCATTTTAGTTTTATTATGTATGGATGACAGTTACATGTTCTGAGGATTTTTATAAATAAATCGTGCTTTTATTGATTAAATCGTTACTTTCAAAGTTTACTCTTATCTTAGATCTATTTTGATGGTAGTGTGCTCAATGATCTATGCTTGTTGTGCTTGTGTAGATTATTTACATGTAATGGTGCTTAAATTGAATTGTGCTATCAAATATCCGAATAGTCCATGCCTAGATTAGACGGATTATACCACAACCCTAGTTTAGTGTGGGATAATTCGTGCTAACCGAAGATGGATTATGTTGGTGCTTGAACCATAGTTATTTTCTTGATGGAGGAATTGGGCTTGTAGCTACAATTTCCCATTATCATCCAACTTAATAAGCTAAAGCAATTCATAAATACCCTTATTATGAAGCTAGTGGTGGATTTGCAATCCTAGGTTCCTTAAACTTATTATAAAAATAACTATTTAATTGCTTTCATAATTTAGATTTACTTTTATTGTTATTAGTTTAATTAAAATCAAATCAAAATATGTTTTTCTTAAATTAGCTAAATTTAGGTTTTAAAATTAAAGCACGGTAGTTAATCAATCTCTGTGGGTTCGACCTTTACTTTCACACTGTAAATCTTTAAAAAAGTAAAGTATGCTTTTATATCTTGATTTTGACAAGATCAATTTTTGGCGCCGTTGCCGGGGATTGCATTACTATCTTAAGTTTTATAATCCTAGTTTAGTTAATTCGTAAATATTAGATTAGGTTTTTCCTTTTCTTATTTTTCATTTTTATTTTTGTAATTTCTTAGGTACTCAAAATTCTATCATTTCAGAGTGGAGCAGCTGTGCACATCAAAGGAGCTTACGCGGGAAAAAAAAAATTTCAAGTAAATTGCTTCTTGTGAAACTCGCTTTAAATCATTGTAAGTCAGGGCGCTGTGACGCACTATTTGCATTAGTTTAGGGTTAATTGCACTGCATTAGCTAAGACACCCAGGGCGCTGGGAATTGACGTGGTCACTGCATTACAGGATAATTTACATGCATCACAGTAGTTGAGTGCTTGTTATCTTAGTTGCGTGATTGCTATTTGTTTTTTTTTTTTTTTTATTATTTGAGTCAGTTTTTGTTTTTAGTTTATTTTCTTGTAGTTTATGTTTGGTACACGCTCAAGTAAACCGAAATTAAAACCTTGCGATCTTGAACTTGAACGTATATTAAGAATTAACAAGTATTCAAACATAACTTCTAGAACTAGGTTAAACATAGACGATCAATTAACTCCGAAACCATCGTCGTTGTTTGAGTCCGAAATACGTAGTACCCTTAAAAACCTAAAGAAACCACGCTTTATTAACATAGAACCTATTCTAATGGCCGACATTGGAAACAACGGAAACAATGAAAATAACCCTAATATACTGCCACTTCCTCCGCTTAAAGATTATTTTATTCCTACGACTTACACGCCTCAAGCAGGTATCGAATTACCGGAGGCGACGACATCTCACTTTGAGATAAAGTCGTCTACCATCTCGCTACTTCCTTCTTTCTATGGCCGTATAAATGAAGACCCTTATCAGCACTTAGGGGATTGATGTTGTCAATATCAAGATATAAAAGTATACTTTACTTTTCTAAAGATTTGCAGCAGTGAAAGTAAAGGTCGAACCCACAGAGATTGATGACTTTTTATCTTTTAATTACTAAAATCTAATCTATTTAATTAATAAGAAAATCGGAAGTTTGATTGGTTTAGAATTTGATTGTTACTACTAATTTAAATTATGAATTAAACTATGGAATTATGAAAATAAAATCTAGAATTGAATATAAATAAACTTGTATGCTAAATTAAAAGTTGATTTAAATATGAATAGATGAGATCTAGGATTACAAATCCACCACTAACTATGCATCGGGGGTCTATACTTCCTATTTTAAGTTCTACGTTTGGATAGTTATGATCTATCGTAGCTACAAGCCCAATAGTATCGTCAAGAAGATATTGTTAGTTCAATCTAAGCATAACCCATCTATGGTTCACATGAATTATCTACCTATAACTAGGGTGTAGCATAACTCATCTTTCCTAAGCATGAATTATAAAAGATGTAAACATCACAATCACATAAGCACCATTGTATGTAAATACTCCTATCAATCACAGAAATCAAGGACTATTGAGTTCAATAAGCATAAGGAAAAATCTAAGACAAGAATAGATCTAAAATACTCTTGATTATTAACATTAAAAACTGATTATAAATAATCCACCAACATACAATCACTATCCCAAAACATAAAACCCTAGAGTAGAAAAGCATAGAAAATCCCCCTTTACATGGCTAGGGTTTCATTGAAACTCTAGATTAGGAGTTTAGTTGAACATGGTGGAAGAAAGCATGAAGATTGATTTGATGGAAGCCATTAGAGACCTTCAAACTTGCTCTTCTACTCTCTCTTGCCTTCCCAAGCTCTCTATCCAAGAATGTGTAACTCTCAAAACTCATAAAATCTCCATATATATAAAGTTTACAAGGAGTATTAAAAGCTTTTCTATCCCAAAACTAACTAAAACAGCTATTATTTCCAATCCGGACGTCATTAAGCAGTTTCGTTTGCATAGGATTCTTTAGTATAGCAGATTACACAACTTTGATTTTTGTACGGATCGTGCGAGCGGGCAGCGCGAGCGCGTAATTGGGCAGGTCGCGCGAGCGAATTCTTGGGATCTCGTGCGAAGGGCTTTTTCCAGCTTCTTTCTGCCTGCTTTTTCACCTTATTTAACCAGATCTCCTTGTTTTCTTCTATAACCTGACAGAAAATAGAAAATAAAGTAAAACTACATAAAAACGGGATAAAAACAGCTAACAAATGTGAGTTAAGGTATATAATTAGGATTTGTTCTCTCCCGATCAGGGATTTCCAAGATATATGCTCTACGTTAAAAATCCAAAATTTCACTGATGATGAATTAAAACTGCGTCTCTTTCCATTCTCTTTAAAAGATAAAGCGAAGTATTGGCTCCAATCTTTGGAGCCAAACACTATAAAAACATGGGAAGCATTACATACTGCATTTTTACAAAAGTTTTTCCCAATCACAAGAACAAATCAAATAAGAAAATCTATAACTAATTTTGTGATGCAAGATGGGAAAACACTTTATGACACATGGGAGAAATTTAAAGAATTATTACGTTCCTGTCCACATCATCAGGTTCCTAAGTGGCAATTAGTTCAAGTCTTTTATGAGGGACTTATTCCCTCTGTTCGTAATACCGTCGATGTTGTTTGTGAAGGTACTTTCCTACACAAAAGCGCCGACGAGGCCTGGAAAATATTTGAAACTTTGAGCGAGAATTTGATGCATCAGGCTGTGTCGGTACGTTCTGAGGGATACCTTCAACCTAAGCGAGAGGTAAAGTTCGAGTCAAGTCATTCAATTGAATTTCAAGAATTAAATAGAAAACTTGACCAACTTATGAGGATGGGAGTTAGGCCCACTCCACCTTCTTCAGAAGTATGTGCATTATGTTCTGAACGGTCTCATAATATCTTTGCATGTCCTTCTGCATCTCAATTTTCGGAATTCCTGGAGCAACACATTAATTCTATTCAACAATACCCATGAAATAATTATAATTCGACTACTAATAATCCGGACGCGCCATGGAGAAACCATCCTAACTTCTCATAGAAAAATAATAATGATAATCCTAATGAGGCGACTAATTTTCCTAATGCATATCGACCCCAGTTTCAACCTAATCAATACCAACAACCGTCTTCTAATCCGAACCCTTCAAGGGGTAACATTTTTGAGGAAACGGTGTTGGCGTCCCTTAATAAAATCGAAACACAAGTACAGGCACAAGCACAAATAGTGCACTCACACACACAATCCATTGCGAAGCTTGAATCCCAAATGGGACAACTAGCTACTGTAGTAGTCGTAGAAACGAGGGGACGTTGCCTAGTCAAATAATTCAAAATCCTAAGGGACAATACGAGGTTAAGGGGTCGAATGAGCAAGTAAACGCCGTCTCAACTAGGTTGACCACACGAGAGGAAGAGGTAATAGAAATTCCGAATGAGAATGTGATAGATATGAACATCAACTCTAATACAAAGAAGGGTAAGGATGCGAGCCAAAATAAGAAAGAAAAAGAAATGGCCCTGACTAATCATATATCGAAATTGCCCTTTCCACCTAATGTTGATGAACCATCAAATTTTCCAAAGAAAGGGTCAAAGGTTGAGGATATACTCGAGGTAGTTAAACAAGTTAAAATCAATATTCCATTCCTCGATACTATTAAACAAATTCCTGCTTACGCTAAATGTCTTAAAGACCTATACACTCAAAAACGTAAATTGCGTAGTCATACTCCGAAAAAGGTCGTGAAAAAAGTAAGTTCTATTTTTCAACACTCACCTCCAAAGTATAAGGATCCTGGTACGCCAACTATTTCATGCGTCATATGTGACACGGTCATTCATAGGGCTCTCATTGACTTAGGAGCTAGCGTTAATCTCTTACCTTATCACGTCTACAAACAACTAGGACTGGGTGAACTTAAGCCTACGGCCACTATTCAATTAGCGGATCGTTCTATTAAAATCCCTAGAGGAATCATCGAGGATGTCTTAGTTAAAGTTGATCAATGTTTTTATCCTGTCAATTTTATGGTCCTTGACACTGAACCCGTGCTAGATTCTAAGAAACACACTCCTGTCATCTTAGGCCATCCATTCTTAGCCACCGCTAATGCGCGTGTTAATTGTCAAACAGGGGTGATGAAAGTGTCATTCGAGAATTTGAACTTAAAATTAAACGTGTTTAATGCTGTCGATCAACCTCCCAAAGACGATGATTATCTATGTATGGAGGGTAGTGAGGTTATACGGAATATTGAACATGGGTGAGGAGAATAATATAGTGAGTAATGAGCGGATGAAGGCAAATATCCTGGACCCTAAAGACGAATTTACTCGGAAGGTGAGAAATCGATGTGAACATGAGCAAGATGAACCGTTAAATGAATTAACTCATAGTGATATTCTTTCTGCTTTCCACCGGAGTCTCCCTATTATCTTAAGAGGTTCACAGTCTGATTTATGGGCTCCTTGAATCTTGAGCTAGAACGGTCTATCTAGTAAAGGGCCCCAACCAAAACGGAAATGGTCCACATCTTACTTAAAAGAAAAGCCCAAAACCCTAACAATATATCTATCTATCTATCTATATATATATATATATATATTTTTTTGGCCTACTCAATCTATAAAACTTTCACAGAATTAACCCATAGATGTCAAAATATGATTTATGAAATTAGTGAGGGTAATGGAAAGAAAACTATCACAAAAAAAAAAAAAAACACTTTCTTTTGTTTAGTTACTAAAAAAAATGGTGAGTTAAATATAATAGAAGATAAAATATGATGGAATTAAATTTTTTTATTTTATTATAGCAGATGGAAAAATAATTTGAAAATTTGTACTTATAACATTTATCTTCTTTTCATCTTTTTAATATTTTCTACAACATTTAAAACAAATTAATTTCTGCTACTATAGTAAATGGGAAAGAAACATTAAGAAAATCATTTTTCCTCCTCTTTCATTTCTCCTTTTTCTAAATCAACAAACCAAATGGAGCCTCAATGTTTTAATCATTTGACAATTTAGAACATTTACATGACATAACCCCAAGTAAATTCATAGCTTATCAAGAAGCGAAAACACATACATTTTTACTGAAAAATGAACAAGTAAACTTATGTGGGCACTTCTAGAAAACGCAAAATGTAAGTAATTTCTCAAGGAATGCCAACACGTAATTAGAACTTATGAGACTTAAAAGAAAATGAACTAAATGAGCAACTCATAAGTGAATCTCCAGCAGGTCTATTACTAGTATGAGATTACTAGTATGAGATTTTATCTTTTAAAGTGTTTGTATTGGTTTTCTTTTTCCTTAATTTACGTGAGCATGATTTTGGAGTTAATTTGATAATATTCTTGTAGGTTCTTGAAGGGAAATTTTTTTTTGGGTCCTTCAAAAAATAAAATTTTTCTGAATTTGTATAAAGACCCTTGTTTTAGGAGTTTGATTAGGGTTCCAAAAAACTTTGAGCGGTCCTGCTACATAAGTAGCCATAGTAATATGTACAAAAATATCAAGTGAAGGCAAAAGCCCTGCTTCTGCCTAACTTGAGCGGTACGCCCAGTATTGTCCGGTCCCGACCAACAGGTCGGGAACACTGTACGGGCTCTGCTCGTCACAGGTTTATCCCCGCCACGTCCCATGACACGCTCCATAATGTTTCAGACAGTTTCCTACACGAGCTAGAAGACTAATGGAAAGGGTAGATTGTTTCCTAATCCAATTAGGAAACTCCCATAATTTATGCCAATCAATCTCAATCAAATTGTATTGCCTAATACGTTAACTTACCTTGTACGAGGAGGTCTCTTATGCTATTAAAGAGACCCCTCGTCCTCATAGAAGGGGATCGCATCTTTTTGCATCGCAACTCTATCATACACACACACGCATAACCTGACCGGTCTCTGGTAGCTCCACCCCCATTGTTTGTTCACCAAAGATCACAGACGGTTTGATATTATACTGCAAGTGCTCCAACACACACGTGGACGTAGGTTCCTTCACTAACAGGGCCGAACCACATACAAATTCTCTTGTCTCATTCTTCTTCTTCTTCTCTCTAATCCAAATTTAGGCATCATCAGTTTGGCGCCGTCTGTGGAAAACAATAGATTTCTCAAAAAACAAATCTCCTAGCTGTTAGTCATGCCTCCAAAGAAGAATAAGAAAACTGCTCTACCAACAGGCCAGGCGGATTCACCGGTTACGTAACCAACGGCTTCCATGACCCCAGAGTAGGTCACTGCGGCTCTCGCATAGCTCTTGGAGGGGCAACGTCAAGCCAAGTTGCAAATCGAAGCTCTGCTGCCCTAACAAAATAAGTCCTCGCAGGCTGCGGTATAGCTCGGGAACGATGAGCGTGGTCAAGTCCCTGTACGGACCCGACGACGCGCCCGAACTGCACCAGTATCCCCCCCAGACTGCGGGATGGTGCGGGAATGATGAGTGTGACCGGGGTTCCATACAAACACGACAATGTGCCAGGCCGACCAGAACAGCATGATGGATGCTAGAGAGATCTTCAATGAAAGGCGCGTGGCCAGAGGAGAGGGACAAGAATGATTGACCCGGGAATCAGCCTTAGATCGCCTTGCCAGGAGCTGAAGTGACCTTAGGCATACGATTAACCAGAGTCAAAGCCGAACCATATCCCCGAGGACAACACACTTTGAAGAAGAATCATCTTCCTCTGACCCGACCTATAATACTGAGACCGGACAAGCTACCAGTTGGGAGGATGTGGAAACTCACTTCAATGACTTAGAAAAACGGATCGAGACATTAAGCCAAAAACCAAGTCGCAATTATGCCGGTACAGAGACTGAGTCACCATTCACCGATCGGGTCACAGGATTTTTCATTTCACACAAATTCAAATAGCCTCATCTTGAATTTTACAATGGGTCGGGGAGTCCAATCGACCAAGTCCAAACCTACAAGGCTCAGATGACATTGGCAACAAACACTGACGAACTGCTCTGCCTGGCCTTCCCAACACTCTCAAGGGGCCAACTACATAATGGTTCCACTCACTCAAGCCCCGATCGGTTGGTGACTTCAAGGAACTCAGCAAGCTTTGTGTCAACCAGTTCTTGGGAATGCTTGGTCGACCACAGCTAGATATTTAGTTGCTAAATGTCAAGCAACGAAAAGGAGAGTCTCTGAAGGGCTACGTTGACCAGTTCAACCAGCAGAAACTTCAGATCCACGACCTGAATGAGATGGTGGCAATCACGACCTTCTGCTCGGGGGTTCAGGACACCAAGGTCACCATGTCGTTCCACCGACAACGACCCGTAACCTTGGTTGAACTCTCGGAGAGGGTCAGCAAATACATCGATACCGAGGAGTTCTTGAAGAGCAAACGTTCACCATTTTCAAAACACATTGAGATTGATTGTCATTTTGTGCGTCATCATCTAATTAATGCCACCACTCGGCTTGTATCTGTCTCTTCCGCTGATCAAATGATATCTTCACCAAAACTCATTCTTCAAGACACCTTCAAGATTTAGTTTCCAAACTCAAGTTGATATCTCTTTTACCACCTTGAGTTTGAGGGGGGCTGTTAGCATATATTGTGTAATAATATCATATATTGTGTAAATCATATAATATCCTTGTGATTACATTCCTAGTTTAGAGTAGGAATGTTCCTTATAATATGCTAGGCTTAGAGAGGTATAAATAGGTCCCTTTGTATTCTTTGTAAATCATCCCCTTATCTCTCTCTCTCTCTCTCTCTCTCTCTCTCTCTCTCTCTCTCTCTCTCTCTCTCTCTCTCTCTCTCACTTTCTCTCTCTATGTTTTACACCATCACCATTTTTCAAACCAAAAGTCAGTACACCTAAACATAACCCTCTTAAAGCCCACACACATATTTTGGTCAAAATACTATTTTATGCCTAGAAAACTTCAAATTGTCATAACTTTTATTCTATAGGTCCCTTTTTTGTAAACTTTGATGATGCCAAAACTTGGGTTAGAGATAAGAAGAAGAAGACAAGGGAAATTGTATGTGGTTCGGCCCTATTAATGAAGAGACCTACGTCCACGTGTGTGTCAGAGCACTTGCACTATGATATCAAATCGTTGGGGGTCTTTGGTGAACCAACAAAGGGGATGGAGCTACCAGAGACTGACCGGGTAAAGTATATGCGTGTAAGATAAGTGTATGATCCCCTTCTATCGGGGTAAGGGTTTCTTTTATAGTTCAAGAAACCTCCTCATACAAGGTAAGTAAATTGATAAGGCAATACAATCCGATTGGGATTGATTGACACAAATCGGGGGAGTTTTCTAATTGGATTAGGAAACGAACTACACTTTCCATTAGTCTTCTAACTTGCATAGGAAACTATCTGGAACATTCTGGATCACGTCTTGGGGCTTGATTGGGTTGTGCCCGTGGTGAACCGAGCCTGTGTAGCATTCTCGACCTGTTGGTCGGGCCTTACGATACTGGATGTACCACTTGGGTTAAATTATGCAAAGGACATGGTCGGTCCCTAGACAATCTGGCGCTCCTTGATGTAGGAGTGGAGCTTTACTTTCACTGACAACTGCCCCATTTCCAAGGCTAATGTGATGCTTCATCAGATGAAGGTTGGAAATCTGTATGGCTCCGATAACCGTTCGGTATGAAGCTCGGGAAACTGACCGAGACGAGACCGACCATCTTGGTACATTTGGGCTCAGACCGATCGGATACCTCGGGGGCTCGGGGTCGGTATCTTCCATATGTCAAGAAGTGGTTGGTACGATTAGGATCTAACTAGACCGGTGTGAAGGTAACTAAACCGTCACAGTTGAACCGGCTTGTCAAGTCACACAATTAATGATCACATTTTTCAAAGTGGTGCTTGCGCAGATCGAGGTGCCAAATTACTAGGTGGGAAATTCCATGGACCGTTGGATCTGGGTGTATCTAGGTCGCTCAAGCTGCCTATATGCCAAATTACTAGGTGGGAAATTCCATGGACCGTTGGATCTGGGTGTATCTAGGTCGCTCAAGCTGCCTATATAAGGAACACTTGGGCAATTCCTCATTCCTTCTGCTATCCAAAGAGAGAAAATACCGAGCGATCCTCTACATCCCGAGCTCTTCCTTCGTTTACTGTAAGTCTTCTTTTGCTCGGTCTTCTGTCTTTATTCATTATTTTCATTTCATTCTTCCTCAATTTTCTATTTTCGAGCAATTCTGGAGGGTAGGAGTCCAGTTGGATTTGTGAGGGAGTGGGACTTCTACTTCCTTAGATTATGCTTTTTCCTTAGGTCGGGGGGCTTTCTTGCCCTGGTAGAGTGGTACAACCGGCCAGTGGGTCAGAGTTCTTCCTTTATAGAGTATTTCTTAGTCGCTCAGACCCTACACGCCCTACCGTTTAGGATTCTGAGTCTTCCATAGCTTTACCTTAGATTAGGGGTTTAGGACCCCTACCTAGGTCGCCAATTACTTCCCCAACCTATAACAAGGGCTTCAAATATACGCCATGAAGACTTCAACTCATCTTCCCGGTCAGAGAATGAGTATTCGGGATCCGGGACCCCGAGCACTAGCGAGCCTGCTCGACCACTTCTGGACCACTTTGCTCAATCGTTCCCGGCCTGTTGCCTGCCATGTACATTTGAATTTTCTCTTTTTCTTTTTATGGGGAGGCTACTATAATTGTCCCCCAATCAATGTACTGTTTTTTTTTTTCTAAACTAGTAATGAAAAGGCCCCTTGAGGTTGATTTTTTGCATATTGTGAATGTTTGTACTTATGCATTTTTGCCTGTTTGTGTTTGCCTGTGCCCGACGAGTTGTCTAGCTTTATTACGACCCTGCCTTAGCAAAAGGTTGTAAACTGTGACTGGTAGGGAACACTCAGTCTTTAGGGGATCTGTAAAACCTTGGAGCTTTCCGAGCTAGTGTACTTGGAATTCTTTTGTTGTGCCTTAGGTGTGTTCCTGGGGTCTTTTTTGTTGTGAAATACTAGTAGGGAGCACTGTTTGCAACAAAAATTTGTTATTCAATCTGAAAAACTACGATGATTGTTTAAGAAGAGCTACAACTTGTTTAAAGAAAACATAAAAGTCCCTAACCAATACTGATCCTTATTTTATTGAAAGTACTTCCGTAGATGCTCAACGTTCCACGGATGTGACAGGTCCTGTCCTTGTAGCGTCTGCAACTAATAGGTTCCCGGTCGGTTGACCCGGGTAACCCTTTAGGGCCTTTCCCAATTTGGTCCCAGCTTCCCGTGGCTCAAGAATTTGGTAGGGGTGGAAGTCAGGTCGTGTCGGGTCATAATCGTGTCGGGTCATTATCGTGTTGAGTCATAATCGTGTCGGGTCATCATTGTGTCATTCACTAGTCATAATCGTGTCTGGTCATAATTGTGCCGGGTCATGCACGGGTCACCCATTTAACCCGTCTAACATGTGTAGGGTGTCATCAGTTCTGTTCGGTTCGAATTTTGAATTTTTTTTTATTTTCGGTTTTTTCATGTATTGAAAACCAGCTGAAGTGGTCGGTTCGGTTGATTTTTCGAGTTTTGGTCTATTTTGCCAATTTGGGAGGTCGGATCGGTTTTTTAGTTGTAGGAAATTTTAAAAAGACCGACCAGTTAGCTCAGTTCGGTTATTCAAAAAAAAACTTACAGCCTTATTAAAAACCCAAACAAGTCTTCCCATCAAATGTATCAATTATTAACACGTATTACATATCATCTTAAATACCAAAATACTATAAAAATAACAATATCGAACTATTATACACTTTTTATTTATTAAATATTTTTTTATTACATTAGTTATTAATTATTACATATAGATTTACTTGTTTGGAAGTGTAATACCCCGTATTTTCAATAAATATTTAATGCAGAGAGATTCTATATACTTCCTTTGACCATTCATAAAATTTGATCTTCGATCGATCGAAGCTCGTTCGAGCGATCGAGCATCTTCATAGTCAAGCGATCGAACCTTTTTCGAGCAATCGAAACCCTACCGACATAAATTTAATACGTGGTCCCCACTTCAATCGATCAAACTGTTTTCGATCGGTCTAACCTGACCGTTCTGATCTCGATCGATCGAACTACTCTCGATCGATCGAACCTGTAATCATTGAATTCCTAGTTTTCCCGCAAACAATGCCATCTGCACCTTTTCCACCTCTATATATACACTGTATTCGTGTGTGTTGTGTGTTTGCTGAACTTGAGAGTTTGAGAGGGAGATTGTGTTGTGTGTGTTTGTATTATATCTATATACACATACATCCATATCTATATATATACATACCTCCTCATATATATATATACTCAGCTTGGAGAAGAGAAGAAGGAGAAGAAGAAGAACAAGAAAAGGCTGAGAAAGAGAGACAGAAGAGACAAAGAGAGGAGCAGAGAGAAGAGGCCACCATTGGAGGAAGCTCGAAGCTTTCAACCGAGCCAAACGCGCCTTAACGACTTTCGGTGAGTTCCAAACTCACTCGGTAACTTAGTTATGATGTTTTACATATTCTGGACGTATTAATTATAACCCAAACACCCCTAGCACATTCTGCACGTTCACAGACAGAATCTGTGGAAGACGAAGTTCGATCGATCGAACTAAGTTCAATCGATCGAACATCACTAGTCTCAATCGATCGAAATACGTTCAAACGATCGAGATCACCTTTCGTCGATCAATCGAAATACGTTCAATCGATCGAGATCACCTTTCGTCGATCGAACGAGAAGACTTCAATCGATCGAACACCACTTTACCTCAAACGATCGAGAGGACCTCAATCGATCGAGCCCGAGCAGAACATGAATATATTCCTTTCAGTTTATAATGCATAGTGCGTAGTTATTTAATTGTTGTTTCATGTTCCTATTATGCGATAATATGGATTACGGAGGTAATGGGATACGATAACGAGTTTGAGATAACATGGTGAGTAACGTAGTCGGGTTCGGAATGCTAGTAATAGTACGACGCGATAACGTAGTAAGTTTGAGATGATAATACTGGATAGTATTGGATAAGTGAGAAATGAGTCAGTAAGAGGTTTTGTATGTTCAAGGTTGTGTGAGTCGAGCTGATGATTCGCTCAGGTTGAATCCAATAAGTGTATGTCAAGGATTTGATCAGGACCGTGAGAATTATGGGTGCACAGTACTCGCAAGCGTTCTTAAAAGCGGTGACCAGTAAGAGTTCTTAAAAGCGGTGAACAAGAGTAGATGTGGCACGCCCATGATTTGAATTACCAGAGCTATGTATGTACAGTACTCGCAAGCGTTCTTAAAAGCGGTGAACAGTAAGAGTTCTTAAAAGCGGTGAACAAGAGTATGGGTACATCCATGGACCAGTCGTTATATGAGAATGATGTATGGGTGCTCGCAAGAGTTCTTAAAAGCGGTATAGCGGTGAACAAGAGCACTGGTATGTTGTGCTGATATAATCAGTTCGAGATAGTCAGTTGGGTATTGTGAAATCGGTCTTAGAGTGGGAATTGATAAGAATCGATTAATGTTATGTCTGAATAAAAGAGGAAGAGATATATTTTTCGTATCACTGTCATCTATTGTTCATAACTGTAAATACGTTATTTCTCTGAGACTGCGTTAGTTAGTGCTCACTCAGCTTTCAACAAGCTGACGGCCTTTATTGCCTGGACATTCCCCGTCCAGACTATCCTGTCCTTTACAATGCAGATGACGAAACTTATGGCGATAATGATTACCCTGAAGGGAGTTACGTAGAGAATGGCCCCACTGATGCCAGTTATGCTGACGCCTATCCGTACGCTAGCTGAAGACTTGAAGATAGATAGTAGTTTATATTACTACTTTTCTTTTACTGTTGTACTTTGTAGTTTAACGGGTACTTGGGCATATATTGTCTCCAGACCTGTTGGGATCCTGTGGACCGTACTCTGATGTTTGTAATAGATAGAACCGTGTTTATATTTCAGTTGTTTTACTGTTCCTGTTGTTCTTGTGGACTAGTACTGTGTGGTGTGGATTATCAGTGACTTTCACTTGTCATTCCCTATGGACCCATAAAGGAAATTTATTTTTCTCTATTTATGCTGCTCCGGGGCGTGACAGGAAGTTGGTAATTACTTTTTTTTTTTTTTTTTTTTACTTTGGGAGGAAAAAAAAAACAATTTTAGTTTATATTTTTTTGTAAAAAATAAATAAATATTTTTTAATTCTTATTTATATTATTTATATTTTAGATTTCCAGATTATTAAAAATTATTTTTAGAACTAAAAAAAAAATGCCTCAATTGCACTTAAATACTTAATCGGGTCAAACTGGTTGACCAGCTTCAACCCATTATTAATCGTGTCAAACAGGTCGACTGGTGTAGACACCCCATTTTGTCGGCTATCAGATTTAGGAGACCCATAGCTTGGTGATTCACAATGATCGAAAAGACTCAAAAGGACTCTTGGAAGTTAGTTCTATTGCTCAAAATGGTCAGAATGACCAAAATGCCCCTAAAAGCCCAAAAACTCCCAGATTTGGACCAAAAGTTCTGGAAACATGCTATGTCGTAAGAAAGGTAAGAAAATGAGTTTTTAAGCAAAATCAGATGAAATCGTCAACTCCCAGAGACCCCCGGAAGTTCCCGGAAAGTTCCCGTTGACCGGTTTGACCAGGTTTGACCAAGGTTTGACCAAGGTTTGACCAAGTTTGACCAAAATCGACCGAATTCGCCAGAATCATTCTAGATCATGTGAAAAGTATTAAAATGAGTTTTAAAAAAGAAAATCGAGCGAAAACGTCAGCTCTTGGGAGCTCCCAGAGGTTTCTAGAACTTCCCGGGAATCCCAAGTTTGACCAGTTTGACCAAAATTTGACTTTGTAACTGGAGTACCGTAACAATTTTCAAACATTTTTCATGAATACTAGAGGTCAATAGCTTTCCACCGGTATATCGCACATAATTTTTGGATTTAAAACGAGTTTATTGTGAATTTCCGAAGGCGAAAAAGGCGATCAAATCGGCTTTTATCGCAAATACCGCAAACCTTTTCAAAGTGACATATCCCCGAATTATTTTTTATGTAAAGTAGACTCCATTACCTTTCCAATGGTATATCACAACCTCAATTTGGAGTTCGTATGCATTTTCTGTGAATTTCGGACGAAATAGGGCCTTTTCGCGAATACCGGAACCTCTGGGGGCCTAAACAGCATTATCTGGATGAAGGAGGAGCAGTGCCGCCGCGGCACTCTTCTCCAGAACAGTATAATTTTGCAATTATTTTTGGGGGTCCATTTTGATTTATTAGAAATCAAAACGACGTAGTTTTGGTTCCCAGCTTATTTTGGACCAATGGGAGACCTTTTTGTACTTTTTAAAACCCCATTTACCACCCCTCATTTGCCTATAAAAGAAACCATTTACTTCCATTTAGAGGAGAGACATGGAAGCTTAGAGAGAGTTTAGGAAGAAACTCTAGAGAAATATAGAGAGAGAAAGAGAAGAAGTAGTCTTCTTTTTCCATTTTTTCCAATCAAAGTGAGTTTGAATCTTATTTTCTTCCATTACCTCTCATATACTCCACATTCAAATCATCTCCAACCACCATTCTTGAGTATCTATGAGATAGGAAGCTACTTCCATGTCCAAATGTCACCACATATGAGTGAAACACCAAGCTACAAGTCCAATATCTCAATGAATATCAACTATTGATTGCTATTTGAATGTTTGTTTACTTTGATGTTCATCTCTCTCTTGACCTCATTTCTTTTGACTTTTCTTTGATTATTTAGTTGTTCATCATCATCTAGATGACATGTTACTTGAGGAGAGTGAATCCTTATGGATAGTAGCTCTTGACCTCAAAGACATGTTTGATGGATGATGATTCTACCTTCAATACATTCATATGTATTCTTGAAGTCATATTCTCAAACAAAACTATGTTTGTGCAAATAATATTGGGAGTTCTTTGATGATTCAAGGTTGGATAAGGTTTTAAGTGGTCACATGGTCATCTCAAGAGTTTAAGTTCATGCTTTGAACATCTATTTCAAAACTCCCAATCAAGAACTCAAACTCTATTTCAAAACCCAAATCCATTTTTTCAAGAAGGATCCAAAACAGTGAGCTGTTCAGATTCAAAGATTTGTTTTGAATTAAATACTTGAGTTATGATAATGAAACCACTTGAAAAATCTTCCTAAGACATCATAGTTTGTCTCCAATTTTTTCCATCAATTATAGAGATGTGAAAGTATTATTTTTGGATGTGAGAAGTTCATATTCATAATCTGCCTCTGTTCTCACAGAATGTTCACCCGATTTCTTGCACTTATTCTAGATGTTTTCGTCACTGTACATATATCTTTTCTATTTTTTTTCATGAAACTTGGGTGTCTTAGGAAACATTTGGTATATAATAGGTCATCATAAACCCTTTCTTTGATTTATGAAAAATCATACAAAATCAGTCAACAGTGCAGCTTTTGTTTCTGAGTCATGTGTACATTCTGATTTATTTTTTTAATATGTTATAGCTATTGAGGTTTGGCTTTTTGAGTTATTTTCTAGACACAATAAGGATGATCTCTGATTGTCCTACATTTTCCTAGGCATGTTTGACCTCCCATTATGATGTTATAAAGTAATGCATACAGTCTGTCCACTATTCACAGCATGTCATTTTTTGACTCACACTTCGATGCAACACTTTCTTGTATCTAGATGAACCCATATCCCATAAACATGTTCTTTACCACTTTTATTATGCTATATCATATCATGTATCATCTATCCTCTCATGTATCATACTCCCATAGATTCTTGAGTTTGGTTTCCAAATAAAACCAGGTTTTGCAAATACTTGGGAAGTTCTTGAAATGAGTTAGGAATTGATATTCCAAGTGGTTAGAATATTCATCCAAGTTCTGGAAGTATACTTTCAAAACCTCCATTTCAAAACCCCCCTCTTAAACCCCTCATTTTGATTTCAAGAAATAAACCTTGTTTTTTCTCAAAACCCTCAAAACAGTGAGTCATTTAACTTTAATGAATTATTTTGAGTTCAATACTCAATGTATGAATGTAAGACCACTTGGAAAGTCTTCATAACTCATTAGAGAACACCCATGATTTTTGGTTTGACTTGGAGATGCATAGAAAGACCCCATTTTGGTCCAAACATTCTCTCCAGATATTCTGCCTTTGCTGTCACAGCATCTAGGCTGACTTTCAACTTATTTCACAGAAACCTTTTCCAAAAGGGGTGGTCCTAACTTATTTTTTCCTTTAAATTCAATGTCTTATGTAACTTTCTGTATAATATGGGCTTCTAGATCTTTTGTTTTCATTTTCTAAGATTTTCTAACATTTCAGTCGACAGTACAAACTCTGTTTCTGAGTAACCTTCATTGGTTATATGATTTCTCTCAATCTGTGATAGTTATTAAAGATTTGATTTTTGGGTTGTGTTCTAGACACAATAAGGAAGATCTCCATAAAAAATCATGCATTGAAAACATTCCTAACTCATCTTTTCCAAGATCATGTTACTGTTCTGTCCACTATTTTCACAAGATCATGTTACTCTGTCCACTATTCACAGCAGACATACTTTTACGTTCCCCCTTTGATTTGATGCTTACATGCACTTTAAATTAGTTCATGTCTTAGGAAGTAGTTCGTACTACATTTGTACATATCCCATGATGATTTCCTTCATTGATTCATACACAGTCTAGACTTCTAAGTCATTCTAGGAATCCATGAACACAAAGCACACTACAACCTTGGCACATTCTAGATACATACATTGCATGCATGCAAAGATTTGGGGCTTTTGTGACTCCTAATCTAAGAAGATTATAAAGAATGAATTTGATCACATGTTCATGCTTCCCCTCGATCTAATCTTCCTTTCTCATCCGTCCCAGGGATTGAGAGGTCTTCTTTTCTCAAAGATTGACATGCATTATACTAGGTTGCTAAGCATATTTTGATTTCTTTGATTATTTGTTTCAAGAACAATTCATGTCCCCTTTTATATTAGGAAAGCTTGATTACTTGATATGTGATTAGAGGATTTTTCCTAGGTTTATTCGTGTGATCTGTCACTTTGCATTGTGTGATACTTGGCTTAGATCTTATGAATGATATTTTATCTTTAGATCTTCCATTTCAAGTTTCTTATGTGATGTAATATACTATCATAGTATTAATTGTCGAACCATACATAGTATAAGATGATTATTTGGATGCTAATTGAGGCCCGTCGAAAGACGGGGCGAGTTGAGGGTGTTTTAGTCGCGACAAAGGCTCCTTCCTCTCTCGTACCAAAACCCCGAGCCAAGTTCTTTGGTTATGAAGGGCCGGTGCCCTTTATCCGTTTGGGTGAGTCAAAATTAGGTTTTTTGGTTCCTTAAAGATCAAGTGGCGACTTTGTATCTGTTTTCAACAGACCTTCTCTCTCTCTCTCTCTTTTCAAAATCAAATTTCAAAAACAAGCAAGTGGTGGAATCCCGCGTGTCCACAATTGGTTTATGACCCATGCCTCTAGACGGGTCACCCAAACCCGTTTATTTTTGTGTCAGGTCGTGTTAGGTTGCCGTGTAGCGTCGAAAATTGCCACCCCTAGATTTTGGTGGACTGATTTACTGCATTGAGGACGAGGTCTCCCACATGGAATCTACAGTGCTTTACTTTGCTGTTGAAGTACCGTGAGACTTTCTGCTTATAGGCTGTCACTTTTAGGTACGCCTATCCCTTTTTTCTTCTATCAGGTTGAGCTCCCCTCTGAGGGCTTCCTCGTTGCCTTGCTCGCTATAGTTTGTCACCCGGTATGTTGGTAGCCCTAGTTCTGTGGGGACCACTGCCTTGAAGCCATAGGTGAGAACGGGGTCTCTCCCATTGTGGCTCAGGGCCATTCCCCACAAAAGGGTCGGTAGCTCCTCTGCCTAGAGTCCCTTGGCTTTTTCAAGCTTGGTTTTAATGGACTGTAGAATCGTTCGGTTCGTTACTTTGGCTTATCCATTAACTTGAGGATGCTCGAGAGAAGAGTAGTGATTTGATGTCCCGTAGCCCGACCAGAACTGCCTAAACATCGGCGTGTCAATTGTCTACCATTGTCACTGACTAGTACCCGGGGCACTCCGAACTTGCTGAGGATGTTTGTCTCAACAAAATTTTCCATCTTCTTCTCATTTATTATTGCCAAGGGCTCGGGTTCTGCCCACTCGGTAAAGTAGTCCACTGCGATGATGGAAAAATGACCTGACCCTTTACTATGGGGAATGGCCCGACATTGTCGATGCCCCACTGAGCAACATCCAGGGTCTGAGGATTAGAGTTTGTGGCTCTGCCGGGCAGTTGATCATGCTCGCTTGACTCTGACACTTGTCACACCGCTTGACATAATCCTAAGAGTCCTGGGCCATTGTTGGCCAGTAGTAACCTTACAACAGGGCCCCTGCGAGAGAGTGCTCGGCCTCCAATGTGGCTTCCACACATTCTTTCATGGATTTCGTACAAGATTTCCTGGACCAGGGTTGGGTGGATGCATCGGAAGTAGGGGATGGAGAATCCCCTCTTGTAAGTACACCGTCGACGAAGTGATACCTGGGCTCTCGGTATTTAACCCATCGGGCTTCATCCTTTCTGGTCGGTAGACTCCCGATCATGAGGAACATTATGATAGGATCTATCCAGCTAGGCCTAAATTGATCGGGTCTATCTCCATACCTTCCGAGTTGGACACACTGGGTTCAGGCAAGTATTCTACCCTTATTCTGGAAAGGTTTGACTTAGAAGATGATGCTAGGCGTGCTAACTGGTTGGCCCATACGTTTTCTTCCCTCAGGATCTGTGTGATAGAGAACTCTTTGAGTTTGCTGGCAACCCCCCTGACAAGGGTTAGATAGGCCACCATGTTATCTTCCCAGGCTTCAAGCTGCTGTCAGACTTGATTGACAACCAGTTGGGAGTCACTGTAATCCTGAACTTGTTGTGCGCCCACTGAGGTAGCCAATCCAGCCCGACCAACAAGGCTTCATACTTGGCTTTATTGTTGGAAGCCTAGAACCCGAACCTTAGGGCATACATAGGCTAGATCCCATCAGGTGTGGTTAGGATGATTCCTGCCCTGCTACCCTGCTTATTGGAGGACCCATCTACATAAAGTATCTAGGTTGGGATGTTAGGCTGTAGCTCGGGCGGTAGCTCAAGCGAATTGAATTCCTCGATTGGATCTTTCGGATAGGTGAATGCCACAAGAAAATCTATCACTGCCTGTCCCTTGATTGCTGTTCGAGGTCTCTAAACTACCTCGAACTCTTCCAACTCCAATGCCTACTTCATAAGTCTCCTGGATGTTTCAGGCTGGCACAGAATCCGACACAAAGGCTGATCCGTGAGGACAACTATGACATGGGCTTGGAAGTACGGACGGAGCCTCTGAGCTAAGGTGATGAGTGCAAAGGTGAGCTTCTCTATGCAGGAGTAACGACTTTTTGTGCCCTGGAGTGCGCAACTTATGTAGTATACTAGGTACTGTACCCCGTGTTCCTCTCTAATTAGTGCTGAACTTACCGCCAAGGTTGGTACTGCCAAGTAAAGAAATAATTCTTCCTTTGGACGGGTGCTGAGCATAGTCAGATACTTCTTGAGTTCTTAAAATGCCTTCTCACACTCTTCCGACCACTCAAAGGCTTTGCGGAGGATCTTAAAGAACAGCATGCACAGGTCGGTCGCTCGGGACAAGAATCTATTCAATGCTATCACCCGCCTTGCCAGACTCTGAACTTCCTTGGTTGATCTGGGTGACCGTATGTTGATGATAGCCTGGATTTTCTCCGGGTTTGCCTTAATTACTTACCTACTGACTTGGTGCCCCAAAAACTTCGCGGACGAGACTCCGAATGCGCACTTAGCTAGGTTTAACCTCATCCGAAACTTTTTTAGGATGTTAAAGGCCCAGGCCAAGTGCTCGAGATGGTCGGATTCATCCCAGTTCTTGACCAAGAGGTCATCAACGTATACCTCCATTGTCTTCCCGATCAAGTCTCTGAACATGTGATTGACCAAGCGCTGATAAGTTACTCCAGCATTCTTGAGGCCAAAGGGCATCATCTTGTAGCATTATATTCCTTGGTCAGTGATGAAGTAAGTCTTTTCTTCATTGCCAAGATAGATGCAGATCTAGTTGTACCCCGAGTAGGCGTCCATGAAGGAGAGAAGTGAGTGACTGACCGTTGAGTCTACAAGGAGATCTATCCTAGGTAGAGAATAGAAATCTTTGGGACAGGCCATGTTTAGGTCGGTAAAGTCCACGCACAACCTCCACTTTCTGTTACTTTTCTTGACTAAGACCACATTAGCTAACCAGTCGGGATACTGCACTTCACAGATTGGCTTTGCTTTGAAAATTTTCCTGACCTCCTCACGTACTGCTTCCTGTCTTTCAGGGGCCATTCCCTCCTATTTTGCTTAACTGGGCGGAAGCTCGGGTCAACATTGAGTCGCTGGGACATGACCTGGGGATCAATTCTACGCATGTCCTAATGGCTCCAAGCAAAGACATCTTGGTTCTATCTTAGGAACTGGACTAGCTTTTCTCTGAGATTTGGTTCTAGGAGAGTGCCGATACTGATCGACCGGTCGAAAAACTAGGGGTCCAATACCACTTAACTAAGTTCTTCAACTGGGTTGACTCTATCCCTAATGTCCCTTAGGTCCATCTCTTCAATGTTTAGCGCTTCGGAGATCACACTCTTACGCAAGGAACTGACATAATAGCTTCGGGCGGTGGCTTGATCTCCCCTCAGGCTTCCCGGTCCCTAAGGGGTCGGGAACTTAATGATCAGGCTGTAAGTTGACACAACTGCTCTGGCCTTGTTGAGTATTGGTCTCCCGAGAATGACATTATAAGCGGATGGGGCCTCTACCACAACAAAGTTCGCGAGCATGGAGGCCTGCTGTGGGTAGGTCCCCATTAGAACTGGCAGCTCGATCATCCTGAGCGGTTGTGTGCTGGATCTGTTGAATTCCACCAATGGACTGGCCACTGGTCAGAGCCGGTCCCTTGATATTCTGAACTGATCAAACGCTAAGGCAAAGAGTATGTCAAAGGAGCTTCCCATGTCTATGAGTACCCTCTTGACCATGTAATTGGCTATAGCGAGCGTTACCACCAATGGATCATCATGGGGGTAGTGCAGAACTCAGATATCGTCGGATGAGAAGGACATCTGCTCGGGATGCTTGGATATGCCTCTTCCTTGTCGACTGTGAGTCTCCTCTGGTCGATGTTCCTCTGGAGACCATGTTGATATGGCCGAGGGGTTGCTGTTGCTCAAGTGCTCAGGTATCTTGCTACTGCTGTCTGTCTTTGGTGACAAACTCGGCTTGATAACCCTGCTCAATGAGCTTCTCAATAGCAATTTTGAGCTTAAAGCAGTCCTTGGTATCATAGCCGTGGTCTTTGTGATAGCGGTAGTACTTGTCCCGATTCTTCTTCTCAAGCGGGCTCTTCAACTTGGTTGGTTTCTTGAGCAGCTTCTGAGCCTCGACAGCTACCATGACTTCTTGGATGGGTTAGGAAAGTGGTGTAAAGGCGATCGGGGTCTACTCCCGGCCACCCCATTGTGACCCTGCTTTGGCTTCTTTTTGGCTTCTTTTCCGAGCTCTTCTCAAAGCTCTCCCATTTCCGTTTAGCTCTGGGGGAATCATCCTCTACAAAGTTTGAGCGCTTGGACTTCAAGAACTCCTCAGTGTCGATGCATTTCTCGACCTTCTCTGTGAGTTCAACCAATGTTACCGGTCGTTGATGGTGGAAAGACGTGGCGACCTTGGTATTCTGATCACCCGAGTAGAAGGCTGTGATTGCGACCATCTTGTTTAGGTCATGAATTTGAAGCTTTTGTAGGTTAAAGTGATCGACTTAATCCTTCAAGGACTCTCCCTTTCGTTGCTTGACAGCTAGTAGTTGGGTGTCTTGCTATGGTCGGCCAAGCATAACCACGAACTGGCTGACGAAAATCCTACTGGGTTCCTTGAAGTCATCAATAGATCGGGGCTTAAGGGTATGGAACCACTGTGTGGTTGGGCCCTTTAGAGTGCATGGAAAGGTTAGGTAGTGCAGTTCATTGGCATTGGTCGCTAGTGCCATCTGAGCCTTATAGGTCTGGACATGGTCGACCAGACTTCCCAAACTGTCATAAGAGTCGAGATGAGGCTGTTTAAATTTGTATGGAATAGCAAATCATGTGACCCGATCGGTGAACGGTGACTCAGTCTTTGTGTTGGTATAATCACGACCTGGTTTTTGGCCTAACTTCTCGGTATTTTTCTCCAAGTCGTTGATACGGGCTTTCACGTTGTCTCGATTGGTGTCTCGTCCGGTATCAACGTGGTAAGTCGGGTCAGAGGAAGGGGCTTCCTCCTCAAAGTGCACTGTCCTTAGGGATAAGGCTTGGCCTTGACTCCAGTTAATTGTGTGCCTAAGGTCACTTCGGCTCCTGGCCGGGTAATCCTGGGCCGATTCCCGGGTCAAGCGCTCTTGCCCTTCCGCTCTGGCTACGCGCCTGTCATTGATGATGTTCCTACCATCCTCCATACGGTTTTGGTTGGCCCGGGCACGTTGTCGATTCTGTATAGGATCTCGGCCACGCTCATCGTTCCCAGGTTGTCCTATAGTCTCGGGGGATTTTGGTGTAGTTTGGGCACGTCATCGGGTTCGTACAAGCACTCGACCACGCTCATCATTCCCGAGCTGTTCCTCAGTCTGTGGGGGCTTGCTCTGTTGAGCCAGTAGAGCTTTAATTTGTAGATGGGTCTAACATTGACCCTCCAAGAGCTGTGCAAGAGCCGTAGTGATTTGCTACGAAGTCATGGGAGCCGCTGATTGCATGACCGGTGGATCCGCCTGACCTGTTGACTGATCAGTCTTCTTGCTCCTTTTAGGCGGCATGATGATCAGTCAAGAGATTTGTTGATGGAAAACAGTCGTTTCCCACAGATGGTGCCAAACTGATGATGCCAAAACTCAGGTTAGAGATAAGAAGAAGAAGACAAGGGAAATTGTATATGGTTCGACCCTGTTAATGAAGAGACCTACATCCACGTGTGTGTCAGAGCACTTGCACTATGATATCAAATCGCCGGGAGTCTTTGGTGAACCAAAAAATGGGACGGAGCTACCAGAGACCGGTCGGGTCAAGTATTTGTGTGTAAGATAAGTGTGCGATACCCTTCTATGGGAGTGAGGGGTTTCTTTTATAGTTCAAGAAACCTCTTCGTACAAGGTAAGTAAATTGATAAGGCAATACAATCTGATTGGGATTGATTGGCTTAAATCGGGGGAGTTTCCTAATTGGATTAGGAAATTAAACGATCTACACTTTCATTAGTCTTCTAGCTTCCATAGGAAACTGTTTGGAACATTCTGGATCAGTCCTGGGGCTTGACTGGGTTGTTCCCTTGATGAATCGAGCCCGTTTAGCATTCCCGACCTGTTGGTCGGGCCGTGCGATACTGGGTGTACCGCTCGGGTTAAACTGTGCAAAGGACATGGTTGGTCCCTAGACAATCTGGCACTCCTTGATGTAGGAGTGGAACTTTGCTTTCACTGAACATTTTTGTACGTATCAAACTTTGATGTTTTGAAATCATAAAAAAGATACTATTTAACGAGACTATCAATATTGACTATATGAAATCCTTGGGGGAAGAAACATGAAATTTAAACTAAAACGTAAAATGTAATTTTTACATCAATCTAATAAAAAGAATATTCCTTTACTAAAGCTGGCATCCATCGGTACGTAGATCTCACAAAATATATAAAATAAAATTAAAAAAAAAAAAAGAAAATCACCCAAAAAGGCAAAAAAAAAATGAAAAAGTTATGATCGTTTAATTCAAACAGATTATACTATCTATTTGTAAATAGATAAAAGCATCAAATGAGGCTCTAAATAATATGTTGTTGCACAATTTTCGAGTCCAGTGACTAGATCACACACAAAAAAAAATTGAAAAATGGGTTTAAAAATTGAAAGTTATGGAATTTAAAGTTTAAAGAAACTAATGATGACATGGCATAACTAACTTTAAGGGGGGAGTTAGAATGACCGAAAAAAAGGTGACACTTTACATGGTACGGAAAAAGTAGCGGGGGGCCGATTCTTAAAAAGATTAGAGGCTTGGGTTTTTGCTTGTACCTCGTCAAAATGAGGGATTTCTCACCAAATATCCCTTAAAATAAAAGTTCATTATTATTGTAACTGATATAAATTAAAATTATAAGTCCATTATGCAATTTTACTTTAGAGTTCTGTATAATTAAGATTTTTTATTAGAAAAAGGTACTCCGCATATAAATATTCAGTAAAATTTTACTAGACTATGCATGAATATTAAGATAATTTCACTTGACAGTACATGAATATTATTAAGTTAAATTTTTCCTTTAGGGACTTTTTAACAAACTAAGAATCAAATTTGACTACTCTTGACAGTTACTTCTAGAGATTTTTGCCTAAATTTCTATTGAAAATATGTCTTATGTAAAATTTGTTGAGAAAAAAATGAATATAGAGCATTGAAGTGTATTTGAACCATAATGATTGTTAGTGCAGGGAGACCATATTGAAGTATTCTCAACATGTAAATGAGCTAGTCATGGACATTGGGCGCAAATTGGCACAAAGCATGGGTTTCGGTAGCGATTTGTTTATGGGATGGCCATGTCAGTTCAGGATAATCAAGTACCACTTCACTCAAGAAACTGTGGGATCACCTGGAGCCCAAATCCACACAGATTCTGGATTTCTTACCATTCTACAGGATGATGAAAATGTTGGTGGTCTTGAAGTTATAGACAAGAATTCTGGTACATTTTTACCCGTTGATCCTTTACTAGGTACCTTCCTTGTCAATTTGGGAGATGCTGCTACGGTTAGTAACATTTTCTCTCATTTGGGTCCAAGAAAATTCATATTTCAGTCACGCTTTACATAATCTTTTATTTCATGTGACTATTCTAACCATTTGACCTGCAATATTATGTAGGTCTCACGTAGACTCATAGAGATGAATTAGTCATCATGGATATATATATGACGCGTTTAAAAAATAGTCATATTGAATTGAAGGCCAATAAAATTCATACTTTCAATCAAGTTTTGTAAAATCATTATTTCATGTGCCTTTGACCCCATGCACCTCATACTCAGATTTGAGTTTTTTTTTTTTTTTTTTGCGAGTCCAGTGCTTTTCTATAATATTTTATTGGAGAAAATACCTTTTACTTTCCTGTGGTTACACCAATTTTTTCATAACCCTCTGTGGTTCATTTTGTAACACTTAACCCCCCTGTACTACGGACTAAGTGAGACTGTTAACTTTTATAACGGAAAAAAAGAAAATGACATTAATACCCCCAAGCCCCTATACATACTCTTTAGGGAAAAATACCTTTTACCCCCCCTATGGTTACATCCATGTTCTCATAACCCCATGTGGTTCATTTTTGTAACACTTAACCCCCCTGTACTAATGACTGAAATGGGACTACCGTTAGAAAAGTTAACAGTCTCACTTCAGTCCGTAGTACAGGGGGGTTAAGTGTTACAAAATGAACTACAAAGGGGTTATGAGAAAATAAGTGTAATCACAAGGAGTAAAATGTATTTTCCCCTATTTTATTTCATCAGGTGGTTACACTCGTATGACTTGTACAATTTGAGTAGCATGTGACTTCTACTTAGAACACAAAGGGCCGAAAATCACATCAATCGTTGCAAGCTGTGACGGTGAAATGAGGGGAAAAAAAAGGCCAAGAAAACTCATACTCCTAAATTGCACTTTTTCATAAAATATTTTTATCTCAAGTGATCTGCACATCTGAGCCAAAAAAAAAAGATCTGCACACGTTTGCCTCGTGCTATTTAGTATTTTATGAGTCGTACGTGGGACCTATGTAAAAAGTCTCACTTTGAAAATTTTTCTTGCTTCTTGGACTTGTTTTGTCGTATTTCATAACAATTTCACTACTATGTTAATCAAATATGTTTTGGTGTCTTGTAAGTAATATGTTTGATACATTTCTTGATTATGTAAATTATATTAGGTGTGGAGCAATGGAAGATTTTGCAATGTGAAGCACAGGGTACAATGCAAGGAAGCAACAATACGAGTGTCGATTGCTATGTTTGTCTTGGCACCAAAAGAGGTAGAATTGGAAGCACCACCAGAACTGGTGGACTCCAACCACCCTCGTCTCTACATTCCTTTGAACTATGAAGATTATAGAAAGTTGCGACTCTCCACCAAAATGATTGCCGGTGAAGCGCTTGACCTCTTACGCGTCACTAACTCCTAAATAGACACTGAGGGTGGATACTATACAGAATACACATTCAATTAGATATACATGTATATCTCTCGCATGTAAATATCGCTTTCACAAACAAGTATTGGCCAGTTTGGGAACTAATTCAAATCATGTGATGTGCTCGCAAGTTGAAGAATCTATCTTGGATTGGTTCATGAAATCATCGTTAAATATACACTTCAATCACTAAAATAAAATAAATGTAAAAAAAAAAAAACAAATTAAAAGAATATGATGTGATTAGCCCACCATGCCACAGAAGCATCGTCAAATGGGTCTTATGGAACACCGGTGATTTTTCTACAATTATTTTTGCATTACAAAATTTAAATGTTTTATTATTTCTATAACATAAGATTTATGGCAATGATTTAAGTTATGCAATAAATTATTGTAAAACCAAATTGTAATTTTTGTAAATTGACGTATTTATTTTAAGCTAGTGTTTAGGGGCCCGTAAGTATGTTAAATAGTGTATTTGACATGAGAATTAAGTGCCCACGTCATCGGGTACCCATTGGGGTAGTTATTTTAGTATGTTAGGTTGCCTTTTAGGTTTATCTAGGTGTCTTTTGTGAGCCCATAAGCCCAAAAAAGGGATATTTAGCTTTGATTAAGTGTCATTAGTTTTATAAACCTAGAAAAAGTATGAGAAGCCTAGAACTATCTTATGTTAGAAAGAGAAGCACAAGAAATATAAGAAGAAGAGAGAAAGAGAGGATGAGGATCTAGGATCTTCATCATGAAAGACTTTGTTTTCTTCTCATAAGGTGAGTAAACTTTCTTCCCCAAAACTTAAACATTAATGTAGGGTTTCTTTTCTCATACATCAAATATATATCTATATATATGTAAGAAATATTGTGGCTCATTGGTGCACCCACATACATTGGACCGGGTCCAATGGGCCTTTTTTAGGCACCAAGCAATCATAAGTAGGTTAGGCTTGGGAGTCGTAGAGCAACTACATGTGTGTGCCTATATATATGTATATTGCACATACATATAGGGGTTACACACAATACAACCCTATATGTCTATAGGTTGTTGATTCGTCCGTATGTCGCCCAAACCGAATCTGCCATGGAAGCTTTTATTGCCTAAACTCTATTTTCGTTTTTCGAAGTGGGTCTAATACAAAACTCAAATATAAGTCCGAATTTTTTATATGGTTGTGTCCCATATTGTCCCTAGAGTCCCTCCATAAAGTCTCATGGCTTGATTATCTCAAATAAGTAAGATATAGCAAAACCTAATTTTCTGGGTTTACAAAACCAAAATTTTTTCTCAATTTTAAGACCATATTCTAGACGATTTAGTCGTCCAATGAATATGTTTTTGGCTTGATCGTGATTTACTCCATGAGGACTTTTCAACCATATATTATACTCAAGTTTTGAATCAAAATTGAAGGAGATATGAGCTTGCAAAATGAGGCGGTCGCGTAGCCCCAAGGCTGCGTTCTGGGGTTCATAATGTAGAAAATGAACCAAAGATTGGCCACGCCCACTCTCGCCGAGGAGAGTGGAGCCCACTTGCCGTTCAACAGTGGTCCGGTGATCATGGGTCAGGCGAGTGGAGGTCTGTCTCTTGGCCACAGTCCATAATATATATTATATATTTTTAATGGAAAAGTATACAATTATTTTATAATTACAACAGTTTATGTTCTTAAAATAAATTGTTTTAATGTTTTAAATTTGTTTTAATTGCTTTAAAATTCTGAAAAAATATGAAAAATTCAAGTTTTATTTTTCCTTTATTATGAACACTGAGTGGGATCAGAGATAATTTAATAATAAATAATTTCGTTGTTTTGATATTTTAGAGCATAAAAGATATGTTTTATATGTGTTTTTAATTGCTTAAAATTTCCAAAATTCATAATAATTTTTTAAATTAATATGTAGCATTTATAACAATGTAAGGGACTCTAAGATATTTTTTTTGTGTGTAAATTATCATGTATTTATGGTATTTTAGTGTATATAATTTATGCTTTCGGTCATTCATTTAATTGCTTAAAATAGGCAAAGTACGTCATTAGGGACACTATTTTGAGACCATATATAATTTTGTGGAACCCATAGATAATGTTTGGTAAGTTATCTAAATCATATGAATATTTTAGAGCATATAGCTATGTGTTTTTGTACACGTATAAAATTGCTTAAAATGTTTTTATTGATTATAAGTTCAAGGAATTAACACAATGTGTTTAACACACTGATGATAGTTTGAGGAATATTTTTTTTAAAATTTTCTCGCTCTTTGGGATAGATTTTAGAGCATATATATTATGTTGAGTATGCAATATTAATTGCTTAAAATATAACCAATAAAGTTGTTAATTCTTGAAATTAATAAATGGTATTTTTTTTACACTATTTGGAGACTTGACAAAATTTAATGAGTTTTCTCATTTTTGTTTTGGTATTTTATGGCATAAAATTTATACTCATGGGCATTTTTTTTATTGCTTAAAATAGCCAAAATAGATTATTAATTTTTGAAATTAATATGGGGTGTTTTCCATATTAGACCACTGGAAATCCTTGGAGAACAAATTCCTTAAATTTTTGTATTTTGGGGAATTTAGTTGCTCATAGTTAATTTTTTAAGAGAAAATTAAATAGAAGTCCCTACTTTGGAAGGAAATAGAAGATAAGCACAAGTGGTTTGGATTTAAGGAGATAAGGGCAATCATTTTTGAATTACATGGACATAAGTTCATTTTTAAACTGAAAATGAGGATATTGACAAATTTGCCCCCGTCACCCATGCATTGCTGTTTTGCCACCTCATCATGTTTTCAAGGAAGTTTTTTTTTTTTTTTCAAACTTTAAAATGCCATAACTATCAAACCACAACTCTATTTTGCATAAAATTTATGTATTTGTAACCTAGAAACAATGATCTATCAAACACGATCCATAGTTACTAAGAAAAAAATGTTAAAAAAAAGTCATGTTACTATTAGACCATTTTAATATAATGTTACTGTCTCTTTTGCAACAGTGACGTGATACATACTACCTTTGAAACCATTTTTTTTTTTAGCATTTGATGATATGTTACTGTCTTTAACTGGACAGTAGCATCTGAAGATTGGCCATAATTTTGCGATTATTAGGTCAATTTAAAGAAATATTATTGTAGACGACATGTTATTGTTACTTTGTTCAAAACCATGTTGATAATCTTTAATGGCATATTACTGTTTTTTGTATGGGGATAGTTTTTTAAGATAGTAACATGTAATTTTACAACTTTTTACAACAATGATGTTACTATTGTAAAAACATTTAGTTTTTGATAATATATTACTATATTTACTTGAAAAGTATTGTAAATGCAGTTCATTTGGTGAAATGGCCATAATTTTACAATTATTAGGTCAATTTGAAGAAATGTTATTAATAGTATCACGTTACTGTCTCATGTTAAAGACATCGATTTTTGTTTTTTGAGAATTTTATAGGCACTATGGATCTTGTTCGATAGATCTTATTTTGTAGATTATGAATATATAATTTTATAAAAAAAAAATTTGTGGTTTAGAAGTTATGACAATTTAAAGTTTGGAAAACAAACAATAACTAAGTTCCGTAAATTATGGGCTGAGGTGGCATATGTGTAGTATAATTATTAAATATAAGGAACGTGTGATTTTCATCCCCTGAAAATCACAGAGACCTATTATGATCCAATGTGGGGACCTATGGCCAACCGCCCTTATGTTTAACTAGATCAATTAATTTTGTTAAATTGATTCAAAATATTTTTGGGCCTTGATAAAATTCTGGAAAATTTTTATTTAATGAAAAATTAGTTTTTCAATTATCTAATTTTTTTCCATGAGGTTTTAAATTATTTAATTTAAAAAACCCTTGACTGATTGGTTTTAAAATGAGTTTTAAAAGCTAAAATTATATATAAAATTAGTGAAAGATGAAGGATTTTTCATTGAATTTTTCCCTTAGATTATGGGAGCTATTCGGGCATAGCAATGAATTCGTTTTTTGCATTTTATTATTTTTAGAGGCTCACTGCATTGTTAGTCATGTTTAAATTACTGCTGTTTGTGATTGATTGACAAAAGACCTCTAATCCTCCTCTTTAAATAGAGTGATAGATTAGTCCATTCATTTTTTAAATACAGCGCATGAGTGCTTGGTGTATGTGTTTAATGCATTAATCTGGACAAAATGAATGGGCAATTAATTGACAATTTTTTAAGCTTGTGTCCTCACGATGTAAGTTTAAGGTTATTTCTGTATATGTACATGAAAAAGCTTCCCTATTTTTATTATGGCTATAAATGTAATGTGAGGATGAGCATTTATATTTCTTGTATTAGAAAAGCCTATTTGTAAAGGGATGATTTTCTTTGTTTATACATCATATACCTGAATTACCTTAGTATGAGCTATAAGTTGTCAATTTGGACCCACGTGGGGGTCCATGCGCACTTTTGATGTATGACACACTTTATATCTTGTGGATGATCTTAGATAGGTTTTTGTACCATCCAATTGATATTTGTTTAGAAAAATCAATTATAAAAGGTTTTTCTTGATTTACAAAATTAAGATTTGATTAATGAGCAATAGCAAATTTTTGTGTCTTAAATTGTAAAAGGGGATAATACGTTTGTGATTGGATTTAAAAAAAAACTTTATGAAATGTGCAAATAATAATGTCAATCCCTTGCGCAAGTTCTTAAATATTTTTCATACCACACTTTGTTGATCTTTACAAAAACAACAAGTTTAAAAGGGACTGATTTTTTTAATATGGCACTACAAAGTAACATACCTATAGAATGAGTAAGAGCTTATGGGCTTTAGACTTAGGGTGCATTTAATAAAACTGGAAATTAAGTACTGAAAATTAAGTGTTGAATTTAAGTGCTGAAAATTTTAAGTGATTTGTATTAGGAAAACTAAAAACAGTGTTTCGAGAACTAAAATAGACTGCATTCGGTGATTATTTTCAGCAGAAAATTTTCAGTTAACATTTTCAGTGGATTTTTTGCTGCCTTTTCAATAAAGTGGTACATTATCAAACGCACTGAAAAAAATTAAGTGCTGAATATTTTCATTTTCACTACTTAATTGAGTTATCAAACACACCCTTAGTCTATGGTCCAACTTATTCAACCGAATATGGGTCTCCGATCTAACATCGTTATAACCTTGAGAGCTTATAATACGTAATTCGAGAAGGATCATAGCACGCGCTTTGTGATAAGCAGCATGCATCATGATCTTGTTGGGAAGTATAAGTACTATCCAATAGCCAAAGAATTGTGGGACTAGCTCGAATTTGTTTTCGATGGTACATTTACTACTATATTAAGCATCTAGTAATGAAGTTCGGGAAAGTAAAAGAAACGTTCTAAGTACATGATGACTGGACATCTAAGGTCGATGAAAGGTATGATTCGTTATCTCAGATTACTGAGAACATCTTTATTGGCGAGCTACAATTTCAAGCTATGATTATTTCTGTGCCTAATTTGCAGGTCCACAGAAAACAAATCATGTTCCACAAAAGAAATGTTAAATTTTTGGTTTTCGACATTTCCCGACATATTGAGCTAAATATGGAGCGCCAACAGGTAAGGCGAACCGTATAACTACACTCTTGACCACAACTTTAAGTGAAAGTAAACACAAGGCTAGCAGGCCTAAACGCAATGGTAAGGGAAACCTGCCAAGAGGCAGGGTGGGGCTAAGCATCCAAGGCTAACAAGGTGGAAGAGCGCAGTTGAAGGCGTTTTTCAACTCGGTGGTAATAGGATAGATATTTTTGGGTGGTAGTGTTACTAGGACATGGTTATTTGAGGATGACTAATTAAGAGTTGTTTTTAATAAATTCAAGTTTCCTCTATTATTCATTTATTCTGAGACAGGGCATGCTGGACTTGAACACATAGGATGTGATAGGATGACTTGAATAGCTCGAGAAGGCCTTTTGGGCTCACTCGCTGAGGTTGACCTACCTATGTATGAGTCTTGACTAGTTGGCAAAGCATGCTGAAAGACTTTAAGAGAGGCTATTGGGGCTATCAAGCATTAGAGCTAGTTCACTCAGATATCTGTGGACCTATGGTAGTAAAGGCACCTCATGGTGCCTCTTATTTTCTCACTTTTATAAGATGGTTTCGTGCAATATGAGGATCGCAAGTACTTATCTAATCAGTTTAGGGAACTGTGTGAGGAAAAGAGGATACGCAGACAATTTCTTATTTCTGAAACTCCACAATAATATGGTGTTTGTAGAAATAAGGAATAGGACATTCCTAGATATGGATAGGACTATGGTGGCGTAAGTCAACCTCCTAATGTTGTTTTGGGGGATGTAATTTTGATTATTGCTTACATGCTATAGTCCTTTTACCCCCCTTTTGAGTTATGGAAAGGTGAAAAGCTCATTTTAGAGCATTTTGCGCCCATGGGGCTCAGAAGGTTATGTTTACTATACCTCGCATCAGTGTGAGAAACTATACTCAAGAGCTAGAAAACATATCTGTATGAAGTATTATAATAACTCGAAAGGCTATGTTACGTATAATGAACAACCGGGTATAGGAATGATAGAAATAGCGTCACATGATATTGAGAATGACTTCCCTAAGATTGGTAATACTGAGAGATATTTTGACCTCTATGATTTGGAGGATGTTGAAGACAACATAACATCTTTAAGTAAGGGTCGGGAGATTGAAATTCCACATCTAGTAATGGTTGAAAATGGTACTAGCCTCCATCCGAGTGGAAGTACACCGCTAGACGCTAGTGGGAGTGTACCAGATAGTAGGAGTGAACCACTAGGCACTCAAGATTCTCTGGTAGTACACCGTAAGTGATGTGGAAAATGTTTGAAGTCACCATTTTGAAAAATGAGGGAGACATTTTCATGTGTGCAAATGTGTGCACAAGTGGATTAGGATGAGCCTGTTTCTTCTGCTAAGGTGGTTTTCTTCATCTACTGAAGCTGAGTGGATAGTTGTTATGCCAGATGAGATGAGCTCTATGGACGCGAATAAGGTCTGGGAGTTAGTTGATATTTTGCCTGTGTGCAAGACTATTGGAGACAAGAGTGTTTTCAAAATCTAACGCAAGGAAGATGGTTCAATTGACAAGTATAAGGCGTACCTTGTGGTGATAGTTTGTACCCATAGAGGGTATAGACCATGGAAACATGTTTCCAAAGGGTGAGATCTGACTCCATTTGCCTTATCCTAGACATTGTCACATGTTTAGTTTTAGAACTTTTTCAGTTGGATGTTTAAATTATTTTTCTCAATGGAGAACTAGATGAAGAGATCAATGTAGACCAGCCCATTGGTTTTGTGACCAAAGGAAATGAGCGCAAAAGTATGCCGTCTCAAACGTTCTATTTATTATCTCAAGCTATCAATCGTCTAGGTAGTGGTACAATGTGTGTACATTAAACAATCTAAGAAAAGTATTCTAATTCTTTGTATGTTGACAATATCCTTCTAGCTAGGAATGAGATGAGTTCCGTTGTCGCCACTTGAGAATGGTTGTCCTGTCAGTTTGAGATTAAGGACATGGGTGATGCCAACTATATGTTGGGATTTTAGATTGTAAGATATTGTCTCAAAAGCTTCTCTATTTGTCTCGGGGGGATTTGGAACGTTTTCACATAAAAAGACGAAAACCCATTGACATCCCAATTTTTAAAGGAACTCACATTAACCTCTTAAGAATAATGAGAAGAGGAAACAAATGTCCAATTGCCATATACATTCGCAATAGGGAATTTGAAGTATGCTATGTTGTATACTTGGTTTGATGTCTTCTATGCGGTTGGTTTAATTAGTCGCTGCCATAGCAACCCTGGTCCTATCACTAGAGAGTGTAAAGAGTATCTTGTGATATATTCGCAGGACTGTGGACCTTAAATTATGCTATCCACGATGGAATCATATTATATGGTATTCTCTGCAGCTATTTAAGGAGCTATTTTGGTTGAAGAGTTTTTACAGTGTCTAGGCCCTTCACCTCATAGCGATGAGGTTGTGCTCATCTACAGTGATAGCATATAAGCCTGAGCATATGTAAATGATCTCAAAAACTGGTCGTATCACTAGAGAGTAGTGAAGAGTATCTTGCAATATGTTCGCAACACTGTGGACCTTGTCTTATGCTGTCCACGATGGAAGCATAATATGTAGTGTGCTCTGCAACTATTCAAGGAGCTATTTTGGTTGAAGAGTTTTTGCAGTGGCTAGGCCCTTCACCTCATACCGATGAGGTTGTACTCATCTACGATGATGGCACATAAGCCTGAGCATATGCAAAAGATCTCAAAAATCGATCCTATCACTAGAGAGTAGTGAACAGTATCTTCCGATTTGTTCGCTGGACTATGGACCTTGCCTTTATACTGTCCACAATGGAAGCATAATATGTGGTGTGCTCTGCAGCTATTCAAGGAGCTATTTTGGTTGAAGAGATTTCATAGTGGCTAGGCCCTTCACCTTATACCGATGAGGTTGTGCTCATCTACAGTGATAGCACATAAGCCTGATCATATGCAAAAGATCTCAAAAACCATTCTAGCACGTAGACATTCATTTTGTCACATTTGAGATTTAAGATGTAGTTTGCATGAAGGAAAGTTGTCTTGAGGCACATCTCCACCTGGGGATTTGATATACTTAGAAATTTATTGTGGTATTGACATTATTATTCAAGTTTTTATTATCAGTTAATAATAAACTAGTTAGTTCCCATACATTTATATATTTGTTATATGAATGGAATGAATGCACATTTCTAATATGTCACCGGGCTTGAATTGACCTGCTCACATAGGTGATTCACCTTGGCACCGAGATACCGAACTAGAACATGTGTATCCATGGTGCTTAGATGGCGAGCAAGACGAGACATTTGTGTTCATGGAACTTAGATAGCTAGCTAGGACATGTGTGTCCATAGCGTTTAGAAAGCGAGCTAGAACACTTATATCTACCTAGTGTAAGAACAACGAGGTAGATATAAACCCTTGTTTTTCCTATATGTCACCTTAAATGGAGCTAAAATGAGACATTTATATTTAGTCGAACATAGAGAGATCCCATGATTCTATGTAGCTTGTTTATAGCCGAATGTGAGTTTTCAGATGAGCGCCAGGAGGGGCGTCTGTGCTGGAAAAACTCAGGTTAGACATTTTTTATAACATCTAGACTAGGATTCGTGTGGCATTACTTGTTTTTCAAAACACAGAGTCACATGCCCATTTTTATGGAAGAATGCGATAGCATACATTTCATACTGTATGTGCTTTTGTGATCGACTGTGGAGCAGTGAATGGATTCCTCTTCATTGCTATGTGAGCCATGTAGCATATCCAAGACATTGGTTATTCTACAAACTGGTTGCCTTCACGACTTGAGACTATGTCATGAAGAGGACGCTTGATGACAGCTACTTTAGCATGCTATCCTAGGACAAAGAGAATATTCCGTTCTATGGGGTATGTCTAGGCAAGCGGTCAAGCCAGTCAGATTGACATGTGGGCTCAGGGAAGACCATTCAATAACACACCATGTTTTGTGACTCATTAGCAGACTTGCGACCATTGTATTTTGTTACTGATATGTCATGAGTACATTACATTGAGGTGGTGCAGCACTTCTTTTCATTGAGGGATTGAGAATGCTATGTCCGGTGTGGTTGAATTGTCTAAGGCATACACGAGAAGCTTCTGAGTGATGTGTCTTACTGATTATGGTGATGACTTGGCATTACACTTCTGTCCCTGTACTTTCTTTTTGTAAGGTCGCAAGTTCTATTTCACTGTATGAAGAGTTGAGAAGTTCTGTTTCGAGATTATTTTAGTAACAAGCCCTATATAGGTGAGTGGGAGATGTAAGAAATATTGTGGGTCATTGGAGCATCCACATACATGTACAAGAAAAAAGGCTTTTTATGTTACTTTTTTTTTTTCCAGTAAAAGGTGACATAAATGGAGGCGACATAAATGTTTTAAAAGTGACATAAATATTTTTTATAAAAGTGACATAAATGTTTCATAAAACTAACACATATTTAATAAAGAGTGAGATCAATACTTAAAAGTGACATAAATAACATTTTATTTATGTCACTTTTAACCTAAAGTGACATAAAAGTAGAAAAACATAAATACCAAACAAAATTATAACATCAAAGTCTTAAAAGTGACATAAATACTTTAAAAGTGACATAATAACTTTAAAAGTAACATAAATACTTTATAAAGTGACATAAATACTTGATAAAAGTGACATAAATGTGTAATTAGTTATATCAATTGTTTTTAAAAACGACATAAATGTTTTAAATAATACTGATTCAATACTACCTTGTAAAAACAATATATACCACCCTGTACATACAATACCGTACAAAATTAAAACCAACTCAATGATCTATTTCAACTACTAAATTTCATCGATTCATCTCAATATCAACCAATAATGAACAAAAAAAATATACAATCGATCCGAGTCAAGTGCTAAACTAATAACATTTTACATATTCATCAAAAAGTACTAACAAAACTATGAAAGCAACAAAAAAAAATTAGCCCAACAAAAAAAGTTGTTCGCTTGTTAGAACTTTCCATCAAAATGTAAAACTTTGTACTTACAAAAAAGAAGAAGTTTTCATTAATTAGTTGTATATATAAAATAATAAAAGAGTAAAACTATGTTTGGGGGTTTTGAGAGACCAAAATGTGTTCGGGGACTCAGAATGATGAAAGAGTAATGTTTTTGCATTATTTGTTAACCATGATTCCGTTATGCATTCTGTTTGTTCCTACAAGTTTCTTTAGACATGTTTGAGGTGTGAGTAAGGTTTCGTGACGTTTCGTTAAGCGGTTTACAGTTTCAACCCTCAAACCCCCCAAAACTAAGTTTTTCAAGCCTAAGTGATGAAAAAGTCATTTTTTTCGCATTATTTGTGAGCCGTGATTCTGTTATACATTCGGTTAGTTCCCACAAGTTTTTTTAGGCATGTTTGAGATGCGAGTAAGGTTTCATGGTATTCGGATACATGCTTTACCGTTTCACTACTCAAAACCTCAAAAACTAAGTTTTTTCAAGTCTAAGTGATGAAAAAGTCATTTTTTCGCATTATTTGTGAACCGTGATTCTGTTATGCATTCGGTTAGTTCCCATAAGTTTATTTAGGCATGTTTAAGATGCGAGTAAGGTTTATCTCGTTCGGATAAGCGATTTATAGTTTGACTACTCAAAATCTTAAAAACTAAGTTTTTTCAAGTTTAAGTGATGAAAAAGTCATTTTTTCGCATTATTTGTTAACTGTGATTCCGTTATGCATTCCGTTAGTTCCCACAAGTTTATTTAGGCATGTTTGAGATTCGAGTAAGGTTTCATGGCATTCGGATACACGCTTTACCATTTTACTACTTAAAAATCAAGTTTTTTTTTAAGTACAAGTGATGAAAAAGTCATTTTTCCGCATTATTTGTTAACTGTGATTTCATTATACATTCCGTTAGTTCCCACAAGTTTCAATAGGCATGTTTGAGGTATGAGTAAGGTTTTGTGACGTTTTGTTTAGCGGTTTACAGTTTCTACCCTCAAAACTCCAAAACTACGTTTTTCCTTGTAGTGTACTCTAATTTGGAAGGTGGGAGCATTGACAAGTAAAAGACGGTATAATGGGAGTTAAATTACTTTTTGGTCTACCTCTGGTCATGGAAAAATTGTATTTATTTCATGTGCAGATGAGTTGACACAATGACCTATTGTCATACATCAGCATAACACTAGGAATGAACATCTTAATTATTCTCACTATATGTATAGGTTAGGTACGCTTTCAGTAAATGTCTCTCTCACACACACAGAGATATGTAAATGTAATAAATAAAGTTCACAAAATCAATCAAGTGGACTTATAATAGATGGATAACTTCATGTTAAAAATCAAATGTATGACACATTTTTTCATGTAATAAGTCCTTTTTAGTTAGAAATGGCATTTGTTTTTATACACATAAAACATGGCAAAACTTACCCCCAAATCTTTGCTGAAACAAATCAACTGCAGTCTTGACATTGCGAGCAATTAATTCCCGTCTGAGAAACCCAAACCTTCTGTTAGCACAGACACAGAAAGATATAGACATAGTACAAAGCCTAAACACAAATATAATTGTACCTCCAATTTTTCAGCCTCCTCTTTGTTTAGTGCAAGTTGCTTTTGCAACTCTTGTATTTTTACCGAATAGTTAGTTTTCTCCCCCTAAGAACCAAGTAGGAAACAATCAAAAAAGGCAAAGTAACTAAGGAGACGTGTTTTGTTTCTCCAAAACTACCCATTGCATGTGATTGATCAAAAGAAAACAGAAAAGTCGCTGGGACTTGCCTTTGACGAACTTTTCAATCGCCTAATCAGCGCTTCCAATTCTCTTGTCTGCAGAATTTACACAATGTAAAATATTATATTCATCAAGTAACTGCCTATTTTCTATTCTTTTCGTTTTTGTTTTTCTTTTTATTTTGGTTTTCCGTTTCAACCTTCTATCTATATAATTGGTCAGTGTTTTCAACCTTTTAATTTCTTATAAAAGTTAGTACCTTATGTTTCCTCAGGCGTAGTGCTGCTTGCCATTCATTGGACTTGAGCCTTTCCTCGTAACTCCTAAATAGAGCGTCTGCATAGTGAGCAAGATGGAAATGTGTTTTGCTCTGTCTTCTGATGGACTCTTTGTCTGTACTCTTGTGATCCTCCGTAAGTATAACGACATGTTTTAGCTACTTCTCCAATAGAGTTCTTGAACTGCACCACCATAAGAAAACAAAGTGATAAAGTAATAATCACTTTCTTAGAGTCTCTTTGGGATAGCTTTTTCGGTAACAACAATCACTTAAAAGTGATTAATTAAAAAGCCATGACCATTTGGATTAGTTTTTTCACAACTTTTTAAAAAATCTACTTCTTTTTTAAAGTTAACAAAATAGCTTGTTCAAAAAGCTCCAATTTGTAGCTTTATGAAAAACTATTGTTCCAAACAGTGACTATTTTAACAGCTAACCCAAACATACTCTTAGACATGCAGATTGTAGCAACTGTAAATGTTCTAGTTCACATTTATGTGTAAAACCGACTTGCTAGATCGAGTTTCTGCCAGCCACTTCCCAACTAAGAGATATACATCTGAAGCCTCTTCTCTAGACTGATAATTTTGTGAGATAAACTTTGCAAGGTTGATAGCCATTTAATGCTGACCTTGTGCTCACAAAAGCTTGGCTTCTTCAAGCTGGAATTGCAACAAAAGAAATATTTTATCGCCAATATATGTTTTTATAAAAGCAAATTCTCAGAGGTACTGAAAACATATCGCATAGAAAGGGGATAAATAGTGAACACTTGAAAGTCCAATAAAAGTCTTTCAAGGAAAGGCCAATCAATAAGTCCACGGAACTCAGATGCGACAAGCTACTGGAACGAGTTGAAAGCATGTTAGCAAACAAAACCATCTGTACAAGATACATGAATTGTAAGAATAGGACATTCATATGTTGGAATGACATTTGCGGAATGCATTCTTACCAATTATAAGAGTATTATCCTAATCATTTTCAACTTATTTTAAAGCTGCATTATAATGAAAATTTAAATAAATAAAAAAAGTTGTTTTTTAATATGGGGACAGGAGTTGGGCGTTCACTGAACCACACAGTCAATTCTATGCCAAACAACACACTCTTTCATGTTTGTATCTCCATCTCTGCCACTCTTTAGTTTTTTTTTTGCTTTAGATCTAGATTACATGAAAAAAATTATATGTATCAGGAGAAAAATGTCACTTCTTTACCAAACGCAGCAGAAGTATGCAGTGCAGTGTTGCCCATATCGAGTTGCCAAAGTAATATTTATTTACATCAGCTAACAACAAAAAACTATAAAATGTTCTACTTTGACAAGATTGAAGAATCTCTGGGAAGTTGGAGAGGAAATAATTCATCCCGGCAAAGTAGTATAAACGTACGAACAAGATATTCCCAGAAAAAACCCATCTGCTTGTGGGTTCATGTAGCTCAACATGCATGCTTCATAACTTGTTAACTGAAAGGCAAAGAAAATAATGCATGTTCAACAATAAAAACAATTTTTTGGATGCAGAATAAACTAAACAACACGAGAATATAGTAATGCTGTGATGATATTTGAGCGTAAACCGGTATGTCCTTAAGATGATACCTTCCGAAGAGTGGATGCAGATTCCAAAAGATGTTGCACTGTACTTCCCTTGCAACTAAGAATTTGAAGTAATACTCTTCTGAATGCTATGAATGGTTCTAACAAATTCATATGTAGTTGTGCTCGTTCCAAAATGTAGCTCCAATCCATGGTTAGCCAAGATAACTAGTTAGACGGTATCAAAGTCATTTGTTAGGAAGCTAGGAAATTGACCTTTCTTGTTTTATATTTGACTATTCTTCTATTCATTCGATCATCCTCCCCGCCTCTCTCTCTCTCTCTCTCTCTCTCTCAAACCTAATCTCCATTTATTAAACTTAACTTCATTGAAATACAATGAGTTCTATGGACCAAATATATTTTATGACCATGAAAATCCATTTAAATTGTTAAACGCCAATATTACAAATGATCTTGGAAGTATCATAAATGATTTGCCTAACTGTCGCATTTGAATATGGTTTCCAGTCGAAACAAATTAAATTAGAATGATGTGCTTAATGACATTATACTTGGTCCATAGTAGGGGTGAGAGGTTTGGACAATACATCGCGCATCTCTGTAGTAGATTTTATTTTCTCACATGAAGTTGTCCAACGCAAACCCCATGCCATGCCAAGATGACGAAAAATTTGCAGGAAAAATTCAATGAAGTCACCCTCTTGCAATGCCTTCAAACAGCTAATACTCCATCAAGTAGAAATGAAAAGATGGCATAAGTCACAAATTAAAAACTTGTTTGTGTCTGCACTAGCTGTCATTACACTAGCCCAGAATACCTCAGGGGCATACTAGACTAGGGGCCTAAATTAGCTAACCCTGGCCAACTCCTGAGTAGTAGATGTTAATCATGTGCTCAATTGTAACTTTATATTTCAATCTATTCACAATAACCGGTTCGTAGTCACTTGAGAAGAAAATGTGACAAAAATGTCAATGGTAGCAAACAGGAAAGATTAAGCTTGCCAAGCAAGTTTAAAAAAAAAAAAAAAAACTCACAATATAGGTCTGGACAATAACAATCTTACAACCACACCGAAAGGTGTAGGCCTGTGTATGAGTTACAACTATACCGTTTAAACGTAATATCTTGCTCTTCTTTTTCTTCTTAAATCAACATCAACACCATTATGTCCATATTGGGATCCAGATTCAAATATATCAGTTTCTTTTTGGGAAAAATTTACTTCTGTAGAAGTTGATTAGGGCAAAAACTAAGGAGCACATACTGTGTCTCCTCTATTTTATTATATGTAAACATGAAAATAAAAGAAAAGAAAGTACAATATTACCCTTGGTCAATAAAGAGAAACTAAAGAAAAAATAATAATAAATAACTTCTAACCCTCCCCCTGAAGCTGGTACAAATATATCTATCATTCATAAATTGCTAAGCAAAGTGAAACGGCCTATCCAAACTCCCTTTGTAAGGATGGCTGCAAGTTGATCACCAATCTTCACAAACGGAGTACAGATCACACCATTACTAATATTCTCCTTGATAAAGTGTCTGCTAACCTATGTCTGCTCCCTAAATATAGAATCAATTCAAGAAACCCACTAAAAGGGCTACATGAAAGGGAAGAAAACATCATGACATTATATTCCTCTAACATTTCTCTGTTTAGATATACATGAATTATGAACATGGCCATGTAAATGTTGTGCCCAGACACGTGTGATAGAAATAAGGCAAATTCAAATTTTTTGAATCCAAGAGAGAGGTGATAGGATGGGTGAGAGGATGGTGTTAAAGAGGCATATCTCAACCTTAGGATTGAGATATCCAATGGTCCAAAGTGTCCAATTTTCATGGACAGTTATGATCAAAATATTAATTACTGTGAAATAAGGGAGCCTTCTATACTTTCTTTCCCTCACCAAGCTTAAGTAAGGCACCCAGTCAGGTTAGACAGAGAGATGAGACAGAAAGAGAACCAGAACCTAAAAGGAAGTGGAGAGAAGTCACAAATGCATAGTAACCAATTGTTTGAACATATATGCTAATTGTAGTAAACAATGAACATAATGATACTTCGTTTGTTATATTAGCATTCACTAAAATGAATCAACTCCATAATAATGATGATAATCGAGAGCTCAAAAAGCCCCAATCAGACCCTGATAAGATAAATTACAGATAGAACCAAATAGGTCAAAGAACATCCTAGTCAGAATTGTTGGAATATCATGCCTAAAACCGAAGACCATGCCTAAGACTCTCTTTCTCTGACACAGAACCAAAGATCATGCCTAAAACCTAAATGTTTTTGTGCAAACCACAGGTTGCCATCATGTATAAAAAGAGGGCCAATTAAAACATAGACAACATTGTCAAAAGTTACCTATATTGTATTAAGATAGCAACTAGAGCTCAGCCAATTGTCTTCACAAATTCAGTCCCAAATCTTAGAATTCTCTTCCAACACTTAGTACTAATTATACTATGGTTTTCAAAAAAACTATCAAAGCAATTGAGAACCAAATATGGGAACCATGGAATTACTCACACGCATTTGGGAGCTATCAAAACATGGCATTATGCATAAGCATTTGGGTACTTACAAACTTCAACTTCAAACATAGGCTCAAAAAAAGTTAGGATGATTAATTATACCAAATGTGATTATAGTAATATTGAAGTATAAATATGAAGATTAGGCAGAGGCAATTTACCAAACATAGAGTACCTATCTAATCCTTTGGCACAGTAACATAGAGAACCCTTAGTTATATAAGGCTTAATTTAGTAAAAATAAAATAGGTTAGTTGGTAGGTTAATTTATTCAAATACCTCGAGGACAAATGTGTGTATTAGAGGCACTCTTGAGGTCAATAATCTAACGATTTCAGTTAGGCCTTCCCATGGATCTTGGATTGGAGTGATCAGCTAATTATGCTAATACACATGATATATGATTGTGTGTCTGTGGATTATCAAACTAATTTCTACGTTAACGTTGCAAAAAATAAGGGGATAACTCAATCTCAACCTAGAATTAGATGTACACAGAGCCACGAATTTCCAAAATTACTGAGATAGTCTATAATTAACTCAAATATCAAAGAGTCCAGAAAAATTATACCTCAGAGTAGCTGCATCACCATAGAATACCACACGGCAGAAATCTAGAAACCTTCAATTTCAACATCTCAAATTTATAGATAAGGAAAAATAGATAAATGGAAATGAAATGAAGGTTCTTTATTCGTGCAGGAGAGAGAGAGAGGGAGAGAGAGAGAGAGAGAGAGAGAGAGAGAGAGAGAGAGACAGAGAGAGAGAGAGAGAGTGTGTGAAAAACTCAAATTCAGATCTGTTCGGCCATGCATGTGTTGCGAGAGCAGAGCTGATGTGTGTGTGTATAAGAGAGTATAGAGTGAGACAAATTAAGAGTAGAGAGAGATTACATCGGTGCAGGAACAGCCGACGACAGTCAGAGAAAAGGAGGTGACTCCGGCGGGAGGCTGCTGCGACGGCGGCAACGACGGTGGTGATGGCTGGCAGGAGACTGAGAGGAAGATGCTTCCTCCTATGCCTCTGTACCGGCGGGAGATGAGAGACTAGAGATGAGAGGAAGATGAAAGGAAGATTTGCGAAGAGATAAAAAAAATAGGGTCTATAAAAAAGGTTCTGCACTTTTTATTTTCTATTTCCCGCGCGCGCATAAATTTTTTTATGTCACTTTTTAAAAATGCTTGTCAATTTTTAAAAAAAGTGACATAAAAAATTAGGTGTGCATTATTTATGTCACTTTTTACAAAAATTGACAAAAAAATATTTCATTTACAAAATTGCCACCGCGTTTTTATTTATGTCACTTTTTTAAAAAGTGAAATAAAAGTATTATTATTTATGTCACTTTTTAAAAAAGTGACATAAATACATTATTATTTATGTCACTTTTTTAAATAAATGACATGAGTAATCAAGTATTTATGTCACTTTTTTATAAACCGACATAAATACTTAAAAAGTGACATAGAAAGATCCTGTAAGAAATAATTATGACACTCAAAATAAAAGTGACATAAATACAAGTTTTAAAGTGACATAAAAAGCCTTTTTCCTTGTAGTGAAAAATTGAAAGCCTCTAAGGTCTTTCATCCCAAAAACCATTTCGTGATTTTCGTGTTCATGCTCATGCTTATGAAATGCTATGACATATGCGAGCTCTAAGCATCAAGACATACTCAACATTTTATAAATCACATATCAAAACATGTTATCGATTTAAAGCAACACAATAGACATGCTGAAATCACCCAAGTAAACACATAAAACATATCAATTCATATAAACATGTAAGTACACCGTTAACATGTAATACAACTTTATTGAGGGTTATACGGAACTACCGTTCACCGATAATAGACTTAATCACACAATAGAATCCTGAAAAGCTCAGTCTGTTACAATCTATCATGTACAGTGATATAAGCACATTAGTGAGGTACAATACTTCTAAGCACAAGTACAACTAATATTAAAGTAAAGTACAACTCTTAAAGGGTACACGGCCCCTAAGCTCATAACTGACTTAAGTACAATAAAACATAAGTTTTCACCAAACTTCCTCAGGTTGCTTGCGCGGGCTGCTCGAGCGAGTCATGCTCAGAATGCCACGTGGTTATTTGAAAATAGTTTTCAAAAAAACAACTTGGTCGCATGCGCGGGCCGCTCGCATAGACCCTCGCTCGCGCGGGTCACGCGTGCGAGATATCACAGAGTCGTCTTCTTCCCTTTTCTTCCCCTGTTTTGAAATCCAAGGCTGGTTTTTACCTATTTTGAAAACTTTACCAAAATTGGACTTTCAATATATGAATCTCTTCCTTTTTCCGCGTAGATTTCAAATACAAAATCAAATTTTCATGAATAGAATCATAGCTCTTGATTTGATCAAAAATTCGAAAGGCAAAAAAACTTAAAATCGACCGTTCGTCGCGACCGTAATGAATTTGCTTTTGAAATTCAAAATAGAGCCTCATGGGATCGAGACCTTTCATTTGATATAAAAAAAATTAAGTCGGACCCTTAACGGTATATATATGAAATATATATATGAATATTAACATTTTATATAAACTGAAATTACAGTTTATAAATATAAACTTAACTAATTGAATTTACAGCAAGAGTCAGAGAAACCAATTGACAATCCAAGCTTTGATTGGATTTACTAATTTCTCTCAATGTATATATATATATCTGTATAAATGTGTGTATGTATCTAGCTAAGAGAGAGAGAGAGAGTAGATAGAACAGAAAGTTGTTGAGAGTGTGAGTTGAGATAAGAGTATGAGAGGTGAGGTAGTATATATGGGATTTAACTTAATTTAGGGTCACAACACACACTCACACGCACTCTTGACACATACACACACATACACATACGCACAATTTACATTTGGTTAATTGGGCTCCAAGCTCAAATGAGAAATTCTTGTGTCTGTTGAGCTCACAAGCTTAACCACACACACAGATAAAAGCAAATACAGTACAAATCCCAAAACTGGTATATTTGTGTATCAAAATGCGTAAATAAATAACGGGATATTACATCCTACCCACCTTAAAATAAATTTCCTCCGCAAAATTCACACTTAGATATCAATCAACATATAAGAACAAATAACTCAAGAAGAGAACAATTGTGGATATCGATCGTGCATCTCCTTCTCATTCTCCCAAGTAGTCTCATAATACTCAAACCAAATGATTAGCTCTGCCATGAAGCACGTGTTCCTTATTTTCTAGAATCTGTACTGGTTGTTCCTCATAGGACGCATCCTGCTCCAGCGGTAAATCAGTCCAATCTAAAACATGAGACGGATCAGGTTAATACTTCTGAAGTATCAAAATATGAAATACATTATGAAATTTTGCCAACTGCGGAGGTAGAGCTAACTGATTGGCAACTTCACCCACACATTCCAAAATCTAGAAAGGTCTAATGAAATGAGGTGAAAGCTTCTTGTCCTATCCAAAACGAAGCACACCACGATGAGGTAAAACTTTGAGAAACACATGATCCCCAACTTCAAAGGGCAACGGTCTCCTCTTTTTATCAGCATAACTTTTCTGTCGGCTTTGAGCCGAAAGTATCCTCGCATGAATTAGTTTTATCTTTTCAGTAATTTCCCTCACTAGATCTGGTCCCAACAGAGACGCTTCTCCAACTTCTGTCCAATATACGGGAGAATGACACGGTTGTCCATAAAGGGCTTCGAATGGTGCCATCTTTGCTTGATAACTATTGTTATACGTAAACTCGATCAATGGAAAGGGGTCTTCCCAATTACCTTTGAAATCCATACCACAAGCTCGTAATATATCTTTCAAGGTTTGTATAGTACGTTCTGATTGACCATCCGTTCGAGGATGAAAAACTGTACTCAATCTCAATTCTATCCCCAAAGCTTTCTGGAGACCATTTTAAAAGAAGGAAGTAAACTGCAGATCTCGATCCGACACAATCAAAACAGGGACTCTATGTAACCGAATGATCTCTCGAATATACAAGCGACTAAGGAAATCAACCGAATCAGTCAAACACATTCCTAGAAAATGTGCAGACTTCGTCAGATAATCCACAATGATCCAAATGGCATCATGACCACATGGTGACCTAGGAAGTGCTGTCACAAAATCCATAGTCACATGCTCCCATTTCCAAATTTGAAACTGGTAATGGTTACTATAACCCTGCAGGTCTCTAATGTTCGACTTTCACTTGCTGACAAGTTAAAACACTGAGATACAAATTTAGCGACATCGCGCTTCATACCCTTTCACCAAATTGACGTTGCAGATTATGGTACATCTTGTTGCCTCCTAGATGCACCGTTAATCGTGAAGGACGGAATTCCTTCATCACTTGTTCACGAACTGGCAAAGGCACAAATAAACGTTCTTTGAACTTTAACCCACGATTGGAGTCAAAAGTCCAACCTTCCATAACATCACCATGAAGAATTCGCATACAAAAGGTAGATGTTACAAGATCAGATTGTTGATCATCTTTTACTTGTTGAATGATTAATGGTTAAGCCATGATAGAATACAATGAACCATGATCGTCAGAATCGTCAAGCTCTACCTCAAACTTCCCAATTTGATCGAGCATACTCCATTCCTGAATGGCTAGACAAGCCAAGGAACCTCGTGACTTATGACTTAGTACATCGACCACTACATTTGCCTTCCCTGGATGATACTGTAGTTCAAAGTCATAATCTTCTAAGTATTCCAACCATCGACGTTGTCAAAGATTTTGATCACGTTGGGTAAAGATATACTTCAAGCTCTTGTGGTCTAAAAAGACATCAAATCGTTCCCCATACAAGTAATGACACCATGACTTTAAAGCAAGCACAATGGCGGCAAGCTCTAAATCATGAGTTAGATAATTCTGTTCATGAGGCTTCAATTTTGATGAATCAACTGACACTCCATCTCTCGAGATGACGTGTCCCAAAAATTTCACTTCTATCAACCAGAAATCACATTTAGATAATTTACCGAACAGTTGGTGAGCACGCAATATTTGTAGGACAATCCTCAAGTGTTCCTCATGAAGTTCCTTAGAGGAAGAGTAGATAAGTATATCATCAATAAATACAATCACGAACTTGTCTAAATAATCGTGAAATACTCACTGCATAAGATTCATAAATGCTGCTGGAGCATTGGTCAAACTGAATGCCATAACCACAAATTTGAAATGTCCATATCGGGAACTAAAAGCTATCTTCGAGATATCTAACTCTTGAATACGGAGTTGATGATAACCCGATCTAAGATCTATCTTGGAGAAACAAGTGGAACCTTTGAGTTAATCAAACAAATCATCGATTCTTGGAAGTGGATACTTATTCTTGATCATCACATGATTGAGTTTTTGATAATCAATACATAATCTCAATGTTCCATCCTTCTTCTTAACAAAGAGAACAAGAGCTCACCACAGGGATACACTCGGGCGAATAAAACCCTTACTCTAGAGATCTTCCAGCTAAAGTTTCAACTCTTTTAAATTTGTTGGTGCCATACGATATGGTGGAATAGAAATAGGCGAAGTGCCTGGTACAAGATCGATTGCAAATTCAATAGCACGGACATGTGGCAATCTTGATAAGTCTTCTGGAAAGACATCACGAAATTCACAAACAATGGGTGGCAATTCCACATGAGGAGTGCCCCCCCTCCATGGCCAATAAACTAGCCAGAGTTCCAAGAGAAGAGTATAAACTACTCCATGAAAACAATGAAGGTATCGATAAATCTAACTGATCTCCCTCGAATCTACAATTGTCTCCATCAAGGGTGAAAAGAGTAACCCGATGCTTAAAACAATCTATTAAAGCTTGGTACTCGACTAACTAGTCCATTCTAATGACATCAAATCCTAGATTCGGCATAACAATCAAATCAACACTCAATTGTTGGTCAACTATCAAAAGCATACAACCACGACAAACATGATTTAAATGAATAATACCTCCAATTGGAGTATCAATAGATAAAACATGCTCTAAGCATTTTATCTCTAACCCCAATATTGATGCGAATGCTGATGAGATGAATGAGTGTGATGAACCAATGTCAAACAATATATATGCCAAAGAGTTAAACAACGAGACGATACCTTGAATCACAAAAGGTCCAGCATTTCTAGAAACATGATAAGCAGATGATATAGGAAGAGCAAAATTCCGCCCTTGGGGTTCTTGGTGTTGTTATGGTAGAATACCACCACAGTTACTGTCCGCTGATAACTACCGTAATTCCCTTTGTTCTCATAGGGTTTCACGCTCTGAGCGGATATTGCTTGAGACGGTGGATAATACGGTGTCGAACCAATTGACTGAGTTTTCTTGAGGGGTGGTTGAGGACAAAACTTGATGAAATGGTTCAGATCACCACATCAGAAACAAACTTTTTGCTAGTGGCATTTACACCTCGCTATAACTCCGATTATTGAGAACATCGATAAGAAGATCTCTGTTATGAATAGGATCACTGTTGTTGTTGTTGAGGAGGTTAGGACTGAAATTGAGACTTAGTCTATATCTTGGCTTTCTTAGACTGACTGGTGCTCTTGGCTGGAGTAATCATCTCCCTGGCCCTTTTCAGATCCAAGTCCACACTTTCAACACCCAACGCTCTTGTCAAAATAGGCATAAGTGGTGATAGGCGTGCTAGCCAGACTTTTTCGAATATAGGGTCGAAGACCAAAGGCAAATTGTGTAGCCTTGAAATGATCATTGACCAACCGTTCTTGCGCAAAATGAGCCAAGGTGGAAAACATAGTAGCATATTCTGTTACTGACATATCTCCCTGCTGAAGGGTAAAGAATTCATCCCTTTTTGCATCCCTTTGTACTTCTGGGAAGTAGTTATTGAGGAAAAAGGTACTTAAATGATTCCCAGGTCATGCCAGCAAGTGGATGAACACTCATAGCGCAAGTCCACCAATGGGTAGCTTCTCCAGAAAGTAAGTATGTAGTCAACTTGATGCGGAGGCCATCCTCATGAAGATCAATAAATTCGAATATCTTCGTGATATGCTAAAGCCAATCCTCTACAGCCATTGGGTCAAAGCTACTAGAGAACTGTGGCAGTTTCCTAGCATCAAAATTCGTAGTAATCAGTCGCTCTCGAGTTCTAGCGGGATTTGTCTCACCTCCAGGAGCATGAGGGAGATGAGGCGACATAGCATCTCTGACTGCCCTTGCAATTACATCGGCTACATTCTGTAACCCTTATGGTCCATCAGGATTATCAACTAGTCCTGTGAAGACTTCAGACTCAAATAGAGCATCAGGAGTGTGACCTCGACCATGACCATGACCACAACCTTGACGACCTTGGCAACGGCCTTGACCTTGACCACGACCTCTACCCGGACACGTCCTCGAGCACGGCCTCAACCTTGGCCTCTAACTGGGACCAAAGCATCCAGTATCTGTTCATCAGCCTCAAGCTCAAAACTACGATGTTCATGACGCGGTGGCATATCTATAACAAGATCAAATTGAGTAAATGAATCACACAACATGATCTAACCACGAAGTGTATTCAACAACACATGTAAATGTCAAACATAACGAGTAAGCAGTTAACATCTCAAGTTATCAAATAACGTGTTAACACATATAAAATCATATGTTGTTTATCAACTAACATGTCTAACATGCCAACAAAACTATACAAGCGAGCACATAACCTGGCGTTCCAAAGTAATAGACCCGGTTATGCTCTGATACCATTCTGTGGAGCCTTGCCCCACCACGGGTCCCGAAGAAGGGGTGTCAGCTAGCAGAAGTGTAACAATAAACAATAACAGTGGGCTTTGACATCAATTGGTAACTCCTCGAGTCCTAGACTCCGAGGGTTATAAGTAATATACGTTTATCATTTGGAAAACATTTATAAAATAGAAAATGGATTTTTCATTTGAAAAATATCCTTTCTTGAAACAAAACGTTTTCAAGATAAGCAACGAAAAATTAGAGTTAAGCTATCATGCTATTTAAAAGCGGGTGGACTAACATTCGTCTAATTAACATAACCTGTCCTTTGAAATAGAATTATTTTAATTTTAAAATCCCACAAATAGGGCCTTCAACAAAGCGGAAGCTCATCAAATCTCAAGGGCCTTGCCCTTTTCTATATCACCTGAAAAAGAAAGGTTTGATAGTCCATAAGCCATAAAGGCTTGTATAGTCATATAACCGCACAATAACATATGTTATATAACATGCGTGAGTGCAATGAATGCCAATGTTATGCATGAAAACCATTTTCATGCCTTTTTAAACACTCACCCTCGATCGTCAATATCATTACCCAGATCATGGGCTTCCCGTCCATGGAGGCCTAGCCTTCAATGTGCGGCACTTTGGGCCTTACGAATTACACGGAGGCCTAGCCTTCAACGTTACGGGGGTTTCTTACAGCACATCCCGCAATTCGAGTTCCTAGTGGTACCCATCTCACGCGCCTACCCACAAATCTGGGATTTCTATCTTTTCAAAACAAAATCCCTCCTAGAAGGTTTTATGCATAAAAGCCTCTAAGGTCTTCCCTTTTAAAGACCTAGAAGCCTCTAAGGTCTTTCCCTTTTCAAAAAATGAAAGCCTCTAAAGTCTTTCATCCCAAAAACCATTTTTGTGAATTTTGTGTTCATGCTTATGCTTATGAAATGTTATGACATATGCGAGCTCTAAGCATCAAGACATATTCAACATTTCATAAATCACATATCAAAACATGCTATCGAGTTAAAGCAACACAATAGACATGCTGAAATCACCCAAGTACACACATAAAACATATCAATTCATATAAACATGTAAGTATACCGTTAACATGTTATACAACTTTATTGAGGGTTATATGGAACTACCGTTCACCGATGATAGACCTAATCACATAGAATAGAATTCTGAAAAGATCAGTCTGTTACAACCTATCATGTACAGTGATATAAGCACATTAATGAGGCACAGTACTTCTAAGCACAAGTATAACTACTATTAAAGTAAAGTACAACTCTTAGAGCTTAGGGTACAAGGCCCCTTAGCTCATAACTAACTTAAGTACAATAAAACATTAGTTTTCACCAAACTGCCTCAGGTAGCTCGCGCTGGCCGCTCGGGAGAGTTATGCTCAGAAGGCCATGTGGTTATTTTTAAATGGTTTAAAAAAAAAACAGCCTGGTCACGCGCGCGGGCCACTCGTGCAGGTCGCGGGTGCGAGATATCACAGAGTTGTCTTCTTCATTTTTCTTCCCCTGTTTTGAAATCAAAAATTGGTTTTTACCCATTTTAAAAACTTAACCAAAACAGGACTTTGAATATATGAATCTCTTCCTTTTTCCGCATAGATTTCAAATATGAAATCAATTTTTCATGAATCGAATCATAGCTCTTGATTTTATCAAAAATCCGAAAGGTGACAAAACTTGAAATCGACCGTTCGTCGCGACCGTAATGAATTTGCTTTTGAAATTCGAAATAGAGCCTCGTGGGATCGAGACCTTTTATTTTATATAAAAAAATTTAAGTTTTCATGACCATTTTTCTACTCGCTATTTTCGGACCCTTAATGGTATATATATGAAATCTATATATGAATATCTATATTAACAGTTATATGAACTAAAATTACAGTTTACAAATGTAAACTTACCCAATTGACACCAATTGACAATCCAAGCTTTGATTGGATTTACTAATTTCTCTCAATGTATATATATATATCTGTATAAATGTGTGTGTATCTAGCTGAGAGAGAGAGACAGTAGAGAGAAAAGATATTTGTTGAGAGTGTGAGTTGAGATGACAGTATGAGAGGTGAGGTAGTATATATAGGATTTAACTTACTTGGGGGCTAATGCACACACTCACACACACGCACGTCACACACACACATACGCACAATTTACATTTGGTTAATTGGGCTTCAAAGCTCAAATGAGAAATTCTTATGTGTGTTGAGCTCACAAGCTTAACCACACACACAAAATAAAAGCAAATATAATACAAATCCCAAAACTGGTATGTTTGTGTATCCAAACGTGTAAATAAATAATGGGATATTACATTCAATTAAGCTTCGTGGAATCTATTTCGTGCCTCTGTCCCCATGCGACTCATATTAAGATTTGAGTTTTTTTTTGCGGGTTCCGTACTATTCCATAATTTTTTTATTTCATCTAGCCTAACCTTTCCATTTGTAAGACTCATACGATTTGAGTACCATGTGAGTTCTATACTCAGAATGCACCAAGTCGAAAATCACATCAGTTGTTGCAAGTTGTGAAGGTGACATGAGGAAAAAAAAGGCCAAGAAAATGCATACTATTTTTATTTCAGATGATATGCACACGATTGCCTTGTACTTTAGCACTTTGTGAGTCCCACATGGTACCTATATAGATGGAGATATCGTACTCATGGTCACACGGAGTGATACTCTACTTGGAAATTTGCTTGCTTCTTGGGATTTTTTTGTCGTACTTCATAACAATTTCACTACTATCGTGGTGTTAATGAAATAAGTTTTGGTGCCTTGGATCGAGGTAATAAGTTTGATGCATTTCTTGATTATGTAAATTATATTAGGTGTGGAGCAATGGAAGATTTTACGATGTGAAGCACAGGGTACAATGCAAGGAAACAACAATACGATTGTCGATTGCTATGTTTGTCTTGCCACCAAAGAATATAGGAGTGGAAGCGCCACCAGAACTGGTGGACTCCAACCACCCTCATCTCTTCACTCCTTTTAACTATGAAGATTATAGAAAGTTGCGACTCTCCATCAGAAATCTTGCCGACGAAGCACTTGACCTCTTACGCATCACTAACTCCTGAATAGAAATTGAGGGTGCATGGAGAGAATGCATCATATTCATACAACTATATATGCATGTTTCTGATCTAATTGTCTATCTCTCTTTTACAAATAAGTATTATCCCATTCGGGAACTAATTCTAATTATGCAATAGGCTCGCAGATTGAAGAAGCTATCTTGTATGCTTCTCGAAAATAGTGTTAAAGATATGCTTAAATCACTAAAATAAAGTAAAAATATAGAGAAAAGAAAAGAAAAAAATATCTTATCAGCCCATCATTAATACGCAGAAGTGTCGAAAAACAGGTCTTATAACTACTACATGCAAATTCGACAAAGGGATGTGAAAAATGCTGAGTATACCGAATGGTTTATCCATTTCTATTTTTTTTAAAGATTAAACCCTGTATTAATAATAACCTGCAAGTTACCAACATAAGGTAAGACATCATGTACAAAATATGATTTTTATATTTTATGTACAAGTTTATGGTCATTATCATCAATCAATATGTTGATTAAATGATGGGCATTCACATTTACATTTCTACCTTAATCCACCCTAGAGTTCTCTAAGGGCTAAGGTGACTAGATAATTAGACTGAAAGCTGTTTGGTTGGAAAATTATATATGTGCAAGCGTGCCAGGCAAGTAAATTGTCAATGTATATGTGTGATTGATATCCAAACTGCGCCTCACCAGGGAGATTGTGGTGACGTTCGATGCCTTAACAAGGACTTTTATCGTGTGAGATGAAATAGAAATTGAAATGCCTTTGAGGCACGATTATCCACTTCGAACAAAAGCATAACAAAAGCATAACAACAACTACAAGGTGTTGGGTGGACTACTTGAAATGAACTCAAATGACTAATTCGAAATGCTTTGGGAAGACAACAACTTACAAGTCTTTGTAGTTGAAATGCCTCTTGATAGATTAAAGTAAAGGAAAATTCTAAGTAATTCTAAAGCATAACAAAGTAAAGGTACACTACTCCTAACTAGGCTAAATTAAATTACCTAAACTAATGGCCATGGTGGCCGAATAGAGGAAGAAAATAAAGTAGATATATTAATGCATTTGTTTGTGTGGTCAAGGACCCGTTACAAAGGAGCACATTATATCTATTTATTGAAGAAACCTATAACTACCCATTTGAATTTGAATATTTCCCTCCTATTACATTAACTACCAATTCAAATTTAATTACACATGTGTTTCTTCCCAAAGAAGCTCCCTCCAAATTAACTTCCTTCTAGCCACCATTGATCTTCAAGTAACCACATTTGATGTCCTCCTACGATGACAAGTGTCCTGCAAGAAAGCTTCCAAATGGCTTCCACGGCAAGCCAAAAGAGCTCATAATAATAATAATATTATTATTATATAGTATTATAATTATATTTTATGGTATAAACATAAGCCCCCTGGTTCTTTGAAAATGAAGCGTACATAATTTTTGAAGAACCAATTTATTGATTTTCATAAAAATAATTTACTTCGAAGCCCACTCAACAACTTCGAGCACGAAAATGGCTTTAAAGTAGCATTCATGGCCAATACAGTAGGTTCAAAAAGTAGCATTCGTGGCCAATACAGTAGGTTCGAACACAAAATGGGTGGCTTAAAAGTGGATTCGAAACCAAAATTGATTGGCAATAGTATGAATTCGAATGGGTACCATACTTTATCACTGACTAGCAATCCATATGTCATGTACTTGACACTTGAATTTCAACACATGGGCCCATTGACTGATTATCCTTGGCAACTTCACCTCCACAAGACTTCATGGCAATAACTTATGAGACTTTGATCTCACTTTTACTTCGAGCCCACCTCACTAGAAGACACCAATTGCATGAGTATAACTTCAGCGCCAACAACACAATTAAGATGTGTTTGTATGTAAATTAGTCTCAAATAATTCGAAGTCAATGTAATAGTTTCGAACACAAAACAATGACTTCAAAGGGCTTCGAAGCCAATACAAAATCATTTACTTTAAACTTGCTTCGAAGCCAATGCAATTGCCTTAAACACAAAATAAAGTGTTTTCAAATTGCTTCAAAGTCATGTTATAGCTTTGAATCACAAAAAATGGCTTTAAATATTGCTTCGAAGCCATTGAAATGACCTCTAAAATAAATTGTTTTGAAGCCAATATGATAGCTTCGAACACAAAACAATGGCTTCAAAGTTGCTTCGAAGCCAATGAAAAGGATTTGAACATAAAATGATGGCTTAAAACTGTATTCGAAGTAAATGTAGGTGGTTTGAACACAAATAAAGGACTTTAATTTTGCTTCAAAGCCAAAATAAAAGCCTTGAACACAATATAAACTATTTTTAATTTGGTTCAAAACCAATAGATTAACTTTAAATACCACACCAAAAAAATGGCTTTAGACTTAATTCGAAGCCAATAAAATAACTTCGAATATAAAATAAATTATTTTAATTTGTTTTGAAGACAAAGTAATACCTTCACACCAATATATGGCTTTAACTTGATTCAAAGCCAATATCATTATTTTTGAATCACCAAAATGACGGCTTTAAACTTGCTACGAAGCCAATATAAAAGATTCGAACACCAAATTATGGCTTTAAATTTATTTCAAAATCAATAAAATTGCTTCGAACACAAAATAAATTATTTATAAATGGCTTCGAAGCCAATGCAATAAATTTTTAAACCCTTTGAACCAATCTTGATCTATAAAAAACCTCGAATTGCAGGTCCAAAGATTAAAACATACAGCCAAATTTGTTGATGCCATTGAATCATTCTTTAATTATCACCATAACTTGGTGCTGAGTATAAAATATCATTTGAATCATGTAAACATGCTTCGAACCTGATAATTAGTAGTGACCACTTTTAAGAGAAGCAGGTGATAACAAAACCAAGCATTATCCACTAAAATATGTTCATTTGAACATCAATGTGGGCACCGATGGCTAACTCACATGTGACTGCTGGATGGACATTGCCACTAGAATTAATTGGGTGACCAAACACCACTTCGAAGGTACTGGAAGCACTTCTATGTGCAGTAACATTTCGAAGGTACTTGAAGTACCTCTACATGAACTACTTCAAAGGTACTTGAAATGCTGGTCAGTTTTTTTTTCTTCATAAAAGTACTGCCATAAAATAATCCATATGATCATAACCCAATTTTGATGAGCACCACAAAGCCAAAGTGGGTATTGACCAACTAAAGCCATAGATGGCTTGAATAATTCATAGATTTCAACACTTTGTATAGTATTGTTGAAAAACTCGAATTCATGAACAAAATCTTGTTCATGATTCTCAACCATATTTGGTTGAAAAATACACCCCTTGAGTATATTTTTATCACAATTGGTTGGTTGATTAACCAATATGGGTGATGAGGGTGACTGTGAAGTTTTTATTTCCACCATTAAAGGATCTTGAAAATTCTTCACAATCAAGTTATTTTCATCTATTGGCTCATAATTTTGAAGAAGGTTCGACACCCCCCCAGCCATTTTGTGAAACTCATTTTCTAAAATAAACAATCCTTTTCTTGTTCCAATAATGGAATAAAATCAGTGAACCATTTTTTATCACCATAATATGGTGTTGATGGTAAAACATACAACCATTCAAAATTGTTATCACCAAAATATGGTGTTGAAGAGGGTAACACATTCAACTCTTCAAAATTCATCTTGACACTTGAGTCCCACCGGGTGTGCCAAAAATGTTTGGTTGGAAAATTATATATGTGCGAGCGTGCCAGGCAAGTAAATTGACAATGTGTATGTGTGATTATCCAAACTGTGCCTCACCAGGGAGATTGTGGTGACGTTCGATGCTTTAACAAGGACTTTTATCGTGTGAGATGAAATAGAAATTGAAATGCCTTCGAGGCATGATTATCCACTTCGAACAAAAGGCTGATCGAAGGTGTTGGGTGGACTATTTGAAATGAACTCAAATGACTAATTCGAAATGCTTTGGGAAGACAACTAAAAATATGTTTGAACTCTCAAAAACATAACAAATCAAAGCCCTTGAAACACACACTCGTGTTTGAAGTGTTCGATTCCCTCAATTAAGAGGACTTAGAAGCGACCAATTTGTAAAGAAAAAGAGATGGGAAAGAGAGAGTTCGAGGTCGAAGATTCAACCAAATATAGAACTTCAAAGGTCTTCGAAGTAGGTAAAATTAAAAGTAAAATCCAACGGATTTGAAGTGGATTGATAGTAAAGGACATGGAACTAGTAGTACTAATTAAACTAGGAATTGAATAGAAGAAGGGCTACTAATACTAATGTAATTAAACTAGTCTAGACTAAAACTAATTAAACTAAAGGCACTAGTGGCCGAAAAAGGAAAAGGAAGAAAAGAATGTAATGCTACATTGATGTATTGATTTGTTGGTTTGGTCAAGGACCATTTACAAAGGAGCACATTACATCTATTTATAGAAGAAATCTATAACTACCCATTTGAATTTGAATATTTCCCTCCCATTACATTAACTACCAATGCAAATTCATTACACGTGTTTCTTCCAAGAGAAGCTCCCTCCAAATTAACTTCCATCTTCATCATCACCATTGATCTTCAAGTAATCTCATTTGCTTCAATCCTACGATGACAAGTGTCTTGTAAGAAACTTCCAAATGGCTTTTATGGAAAGCCAAAATAGCTTATTATAATAATAATAATAATAATAATATTATTATTATTACATAGTAATATGGTAAAATTATATTTTATGGTACAAACATACCCCCCGCGGCTCTTTAAGAACAAAGTTCGTGAAGAGTCGGAATATTAGTACCAAAACAGAAATTCGAACTAGCTTCGAAGCCAATGTAGTGATTTTGAACACAAAAATGATGGCTTTAAACTTTCTTCGAAGTATACACGTACAATAAAAGTATCTTCGAACATAAAATAAAGTGTTTTAAAATTGCTTCAAAGTCTATATCATAGCTTCGAATCACAAAACAATGGCTTTAAACTGGATTTGAAGCCAATGTAATAATTTCAAACACAAATTAGAAAGCAAGACAAGAATTCTCAAAAGTATGTTTGCACGTATGACCAAAATTATGGCCATCCCATGTAACTTCAAACATATGCTTCGTACCACAAACAATCAAAATGTTAATTCAAAATGTTTGTGGCCATCCCATGTACATATGTAAACATGATTAAATTCATGGCCAAACATATGTTCTATATTTGAACATATACTTCGAACCACATAAAATGATTCGAACATACGGCCAAAAATATGGTGCATCCCATGTACACTTATATACATGATTAGATTTTACACAGGGCCACCCTTGCCATAGAATAACCCACATGCTCATAACCCAATTTTAATGAGGCTCACAAAGCCAAAGTGGGTATTGACCAATTAAAGCCAAAGTATAGAGTGGCATTAAGACTTCATAAATTTCAACACTTTGTGCGATGTCAAACAACTTAGACTTATGAACAAAAGTTTGTTCATCATTTTAAACCAAATTTGGTTGAAATGTACACCCCCGAGTATCTTTTCACCACAAAAATAAATATGCAAAATTATGATTTTAAACTTGATTCGAAGCCAATGCAAAAGAGGTTTGTAAAACTACCAATTTTGGCATTTCGAATAGCCTCAAAACCAACAATTTTGAAGGTCTAAAAACACTAAAATTGATACTCGTAGGGTCACAAAATCCACATTTCAAATGTCTAATAACTACTAACTTTGATACTTTGAACCGCTTAGAACCTAATTTTTTTTTAAAACACCATGGTACCCATTGAGAAAAAGTACATTGTCCAGGCTGACATTAACATACCAAGTATTAGGTCCATCTATCAAAAATGATACACGCACTACATTTTCTACAACAATTTGCACAACAGGGGTATCTCAGCAAATAAGAGAAAGATTGTGGGACCCACTTTTCACTCTCCTCTCTCTCTCATTTGGGATTTTTATTTCCCCCAAATTGGGTCTGGAAGAAATTGAGAGAGAGAAGGCAGACGCAGAGACCTCCTGCAGACGGCGACCCAAGCTTCGGCGGCGACGACGACCAGAGAGAGAGACGAATCGGCGATAGCAATTCAACACGATTTAGGGACTCAATAACAAGAAAGAGAACAAAAAATGTCTATAATACACAGAAATACGAAATGAATTGAAGGGTGAAAAAAAAAAAGGAAAAAAAAAATTTCAATCTTGACGAGCAAAACTAAATCTCAGTATCAACACTTTACAATGATGCCTAATTGCTCCTAAAAAAAACAAATGCTCCGTAAGTAAAGATTCGACTAAAAAGGAAAATTAGGTATGACAAAATCAATACATAAGTTGGTTAGATTAAGCATAAAAACATAAACAAGAAAGAGCCATTAACATAATGGTCACCTGTTCTTCCTCCCCCAACTTACTTCTCTTTTTTTCTGATCTTTGCCATACTAACTCTCTTCCCAATGTCATCACTCTCACCTTGATTTTGCTACTGCCACTCTTCTTCTTCTTCTTCTTCTTCTTCTTCTTCTTCTTCTTCTTCTTAGCCTTATTTGTCAATTGTCTGTCCAAACCCAGAAGTGCCCTCCTCTTCTTATTGTACTTTATTCCACATGCATTACATAGTGACTGAAAACCCAAGAGTACATAAGAACTAGAAAATCAGAATCAGAAATGACCCAAGTGGCAAATATTGAAGATATTCATGGACTGTGTCCAAAAAAAAAGAGTATATTATATATATATACAATCAAGTGGTTCATTCTCCTTTGGCCCAGCTGGACCGCCTCTCCATAGAGGCGTTCTTGTGGTGTTACAACCACTACAGCTTTTCTTGAGCTCGTTTATTGGATTGCTATCTAGTCCCTATAACAAAGTAGTAACAAAAATAACATTAACATTTGAAAAGATTTATTACTCGATATACATTAAGCAAAAACCCCCAAAAAAGAGCAAATGATCACCTTTTATGGCAGATCCATCATCAGGATTACAACTTTATTGAAGCTAAAGAAACACCCTTTAAGTAAGTATAGTGTTTGTTGGAAATGGGTAATGATTAACAAAAAAATGTAATCATTCTGTGGATAAATTTAAAAACCCAAATCAGCTCATGATGACATGACTGTGATCTCTTCTCAAAATACATTAGGTTCGTAACCAGTACACAAATAAACAGTGTCTGTGGGAGTGTGCATATGAGAGAGAGAGAGAGAGAGAGAGAGAGAGAGAGAGAACTGGGCAATGAAGTGTGGTGATTTAGAAGAACAGAGTGGTGAACAGGGGATCTGATTTGAAACCCTAGTTATTGAAAACAAAAATGATACACGCACTACGTTCGCTGTCGTCGATTCATCTCCCTCAGTTCGTCGTCGCCGCCGATTCCTCTCCCTCAGCTCGCCATCGCCGCCGAAGCTCGGGTCGCAGTCGGCGGGAGGTCTCTGCGTCTGGTTTCTCTCTCTCAATTTCTTCCAATTTTGAGGGAAATGAAAATCCCAAATGCGAGAGAGGAGAGCGAAAAGTGGGCCCCATAATCTTTCTCTTATTTGCTGAGATACCCTTATTGTGTAAATCGTTGTAAAAAACGTAGTACGTGTATCATTTTTGTCCATCTATATAGAGGCCTTGTGACACATAGCCCCAAGCACGTGGGACTTGACGTTCCAATTAACCAAATATTGCCACGTTTTTGACAGTCCATTTCGGACGTCTGGTTCACTTCGTGCATGTACTTTAATTTCATACTATAATGAACCAACAATTCATTGGTTATTTCCTAACTTTTAGAAATATATGTATATAAATGTATATACATATATATATATATTATTTTTGAACTAGTGTTGTCACATGAACTAATTTGAACAATAAGGTCATGGACATCTCAACATCTTGGACCCACAAAATGCCAAAAGTTGATTCACCACAACTGACATGCTTCTCTGTGTTGAAATTGGCATCGAACTCCAAGTCCATTAATAAACCATTAGATCCCCACTGCACAAGTTCGAAATCATCATTTACAAATTCGAAAGTAAGCATTTTTTCTTCATATAAAATTGCTATAGAAAGAAACCACATGGTCATAACCCATTTTTGATGAGCACAACAAAGCCAAAATGGGTATTGACCAATTAAAGCCATAAGCGGCTTAAATAATTCACAAGTTTCAACACTTTGTATGGTATCGAAAAACTCAAATGTATGAACAAAAACTTGTTCATGATCTTCAAACATATTTGGTTGAAAAATACACCCCCCCGGTGCATTTTCATCACTATTATTTGGTTGATTAACCAATATGGGTGATGAAAATGTTGGTGATTTTTTTATTTCCACCATTGATGGATATTGAAATTTTTTTACAATCAATTTATTTCCATCAATTGGCTCATAATATTGAAGAATAGTTGATACCCCTCGAGCCATTTAACAAATTTTAGTTTCCAAAGTAAATACTTGATCCTTCAATTGTTCCAATAATGGAACAAAATCATTTAACCAATTTTTAGCACAAAATTTGGTGTTGGTGGTGGTAAAACATACAACCATTCGAAATTGTTATCACCAAAATTTGGTGTTGATGAGGGTACATACAACCCTTGGAAATTCATCATCCTCTTTTTTTCTCTTTACACTTGGCCCTCCCGGCAGATGCACCAAAAATATGTTTGAACTCTCAAAAACATATCAAACCAAAGCCCTTGAAACACACACTCGTGTTTGAAGTGTTCGATTTCCTCAATTAAGAGGACTTAAAAGCGACCAATTTGTAAAGAAAAAGAGATGGGAAAAAGAGAGTTCGAGGTCGAAGATTCAACCAAATATAGAACTTCAAAGGTCTTCGAAGTAGGTAAAATTGAAAGTAAAGTCCAACGGATTTGAAGTGGATTAATAGTAAAGGACATGGAACTAATAGTACTAATTAAACTAGGAATTGAATAGAAGAAAGGCTACTAATACTAATTGTTTGCTTGTAATTTGCTCGGGCGTGCCAGAGCCTAACGGGCTCGGTGTGTGCAAACTAATTTCCTGTATTGCTTGAGTGAGTGATACTCAAGGCTTATGGAATTTGACTTCTAACAAAACGATTGTGATGGCCAAGTAGGAAAGTACCCTTGGCCTAAGATCCTATGGCAGTACTGAAGCGCACAAGCCATACAAGTGATGGAAAGTAGCAAAGAGATATTAAATAAAAAGCATGTTTTTATTTAATTGTAGAAAAGAATTACAAAGCATGTAATTGAGATGCTAAGAAAATAAAAAGAAAATAAAAGACTGCTTTTATTTGCCTAAAACTAAGAATGCATGTTGAATGATTTTTGGATGCTGTTGTCGAAGTGACGCGGAGTGATCTGAAAGCTTGGTCTGCCTGCTGTATTTATAGCAGCCATGGAGGTCATCTAGATAAGGTAGGAAATAACTGATGAATCATTATCTGGTAAAAAATACCAGTTTATTTCCATAAACTGCTATAAGTTGCCATATCTTCAAAATATATATATATGCAGCTTGAATCTGGTCCATCTTGAGGCTCGATACATCTGACTTCCCCTCCAAGCAAAAGATATACTTCCCTATGTGATAACATTATCTCCCAAAAATATTGATAATATCTTCCCATAATCTGATTGATATTACCATAAGTGATATTATTAATATATGTCACATGGGAGAGTTTGTAGGGATAGAGAAACTTCCCAAAGTGATTAGATTACTTCCATAAGCCATCGAATAAGATGCCAACCTAAGTATATTGCCAAACTCAAATTATACTGTCAAAATAAGATGGCAGTCTGAACATATGTAAGCCCGATAGCTGTGGTGTAGACACTAATCGCCAAGTGCCCCCCACGTCCCAATTTAACATTGCATGGTCCAACCAACTCACAGTGGCACTCAATATATATGCACATGCCATGTATAGCTCGATAGAATGAAGCCAAGCCCGATTAAATAATGGTTAGTCCGGAGGTAGTCAACCCGATCAAAGATATTTTATTTAGCCCGAGCACTATGACTTGGCCCTACCACGTTTCAACAATTTACACAATCGGTCTGTAAGTCCGAATTTATGTATTAGTCAGCTCGATCAAAGAGTGATCAGTCCGAGTGAGCAAGGGTGCTAGCCCGATGGCGATACAATACAACCATATTGAAGTAGGGCCCACTTTATGTAGCAGCCCGATGAAATGGTGATGAGCCAGATAGAATTAGCCCGATCAAATAATAATCAACCCGATGGCAAGAAACCAGTCACTTAGCCTTTAATTTTTTCCATCGGTCTCATGAGTCCGATTAAAAATCTCAATCGGCCTCTACCAATTTTATAATTTAAAAAATGTATTTTTTAGGTGCAAACAATTGCCCCCTGGCTGTTTAAAATAAAAGCAAGTGAAATTTTGAATGGCCATATTTTACCTGAAGCCCGATTATTCCATAAAAATTGGTATCGGTCTTGCCTATGAGACCGATTGTAATTGTTGCAACTATCATGTAACGCCCCTCTTTCAAATAAACTGAGTGAGGACAAAAGAGGGTCATGTATTTTCTTTTCATCGGGCTCACCATATGTAATACCTCAATGTAGCATGACTGAGACATGTAGTTACTCTGGAACAACCTCCTGTAATCGGGCTTCACCACTTGATTGTTATACACGTACTTTTGACACTATACCATCGGCCTCTATGTCCGATTCAGCATCCCAAGCATCCTTCCAGCATTCTTTATTTATTTATATTATTATTCTTGCTTTCGGTCTTGTGAGTTCGAATAGCCTACTGACTGAATTAATTCAGTCTGATCTTTAGCACCTTTCAGTCTTCCTCGATAGTACCACTGTTGTAAAAATAGCCACCAAATAACCTTTAGTTTTTGGTGACATCCACACAGCCATCGTGGATGTAGATCAACCCAAGCCAAATAATTAATTGGCTTAAAATAAAAATAATAATCGGTCACTACAAAGAGACCGATATATTTGAACAATTCCTTGAGGCTGAGTTTCCTCAAAGGAATATTTTTAAAAACTTCATGGACCGATTTAATTTCAATCAGTCTCTGCGAAGCTTGCCCCCCAAGTCCTTCATCGCCGATTTCTTCATCATCAAGGGGGTCTTCGTCATCGTCCTCCTCATCACTAGGAGGCTCTATGGCCGATACAAGATCGCTCGGCCTATCACACTCTTCTTCTTCGGCCTCAACATAGTTGTGAGGCTCATCTTGAATTTGCCCCCAGAGTGCTTCGTCGTCTTCTTCAACATCGGTGAGGAGCTCTATGGCCGAAATAAGATCATTCGGCTCTTTATTTATTTTCTTGCCGTCTTGCCCCCCGAGTGGTTTGGACAGCGTGGAATCAAGATGACCAGAGACACCGGTCTCTTGATTTGGAGTGGAAACATCGGCCTTCTCGGGCCGTTGAAATTTTAGGAGTTTAAGTTGAAGAGCGATATCATCAAGGACACTATTACGGCTTCCTCGAGCAGCAACTGATTCGTGTTGGTCTTCAACCTGCAAATCTGATAAGCTGATTGGGTTTTGCTTCCAACCACCATATAGTAACTCATCCTGAGACATGAAAGAGTTTCCATTGGGAGGTGGACATTCAGCTCCACTCGCTTGAAGGTGGCCGATACCTTGGGTAAAGTACTTAACATCGGCCTCAAAGCACCAGATCTTTTCGTAAAGATCATGGATGGCAAAATCATATGGGGCTACAATGGCGTGCCAATTTGGGTACTGCGGATCCCACGGTTTGCTCCATAAAGCCTTGTAAGCAGCAGATTTACCGTCTTTGAGACGATTAATCTCTTGTTGAAGTTGGCTGATTGATTCATTATACCAACCAATTTGGTGGTAGTAGAATTGCAACCATGCTTCAATGAACATGATTCATCACTCGGCGGTCCCACCGGGCGTGCCAAATTGTTTGCTTGTAATTTGCTCGGGCGTGCCAGAGCCTAACGGGCTCGGTGTGTGCAAACTAATTTGCTATATTGCTTGAGTGAGTGCTACTCAAGGCTTATGGAATCTGACTTCTAACAAAACGATTGTGATGGCCAAGTAGGAAAGTACCCTTGGCCTAAGATCCTATGGCAGTACTAAAGCGCACAAGCCATACAAGTGATGGAAAGTAGCAAAGAGATTAAATAAAAAGCATGTTTTTATTTAATTGTAGAAAAGAATTACAAAGCATGTAATTGAGATGCTAAGAAAATAAAAAGAAAATAAAAGACTGCTTTTATTTGCCTAAAACTAAGAATGCATGTTGAATGCTTTTTGGATGCGGTTGTCGAAGTGACGCAGAGTGATCTGAAAGCTTGGTCTGCCTGCTGTATTTATAGCGGCCATGGAGGTCATCTAGATAAGGTAGGAAATAACTGATGAATCATTATCTGGTAAAAAATACCAGTTTATTTCCATAAACTGCTATAAGTTGCCATATCTTCGAAATATATATATATACAGAGATTCTCTAAAACGGACGCCCGTTTTTTATTAAACAGCGGACCTTTTTTTGGCCGTGTAAAAAGTGAGAATTTCTCACAAAAAAGTGAGAATTTCTCACATAATAAAAGATGTGAGAATTTCTCACTTTTTTGTGAGAAATTCTCACTTTTTACACGGCAAAAAAAGAGGTCCGCTGTTTAATAAAAAACGGGCGTCCGTTTTATAGCCTGACTGTATATATATATGTATATATATATGCAGCTTGAATCTGGTCCATCTTGTGGTTCGATACATCTGACTTCCCCTCCAAGCAAAAGATATACTTCCCTATGTGATAACATTATCTCCCAAAAATATTGATAATATCTTCCCATAATCTGATTGATATTACCATAAGTGATAATATTAATATATGTCACATGGGAGAATTTGTAGGGATAGAGAAACTTCCCAAAGTGATTAGATTACTTCCATAAGCCACCGAATAAGATGCCAACCTAAGTATATTGCCAAACTCAAATGATACTGTCAAAATAAGATGGCAGTCTGAACATATGTAAGCCCGATAGCTGTGGTGTAGACACTAATCGCCAAGTGCCCCCCACGTCCCAATTTAACATTGCATGGTCCAACCAACTCACAGTGGCACTCAATATATATGCACATACCATGTATAGCCCAATAGAATGAAGCCAAGCCCGATTAAATAATGGTTAGTCCGGAGGTAGTCAACCCGATCAAAGATATTTTATTTAGCCCGAGCACTATGACTTGGCCCTACCACGTTTCAACAATTTACACAATCGGTCTGTAAGTCCGAATTTATGTATTAGTCAGCCCGATCAAAGAGTGATCAGTCCGAGTGAGCAAGGGTGCTAGCCCGATGGTGATACAATACAACCATATTGAAGCAGGGCCCACTTTATGTAGCAGCCCGATGAAATGGTGATGAGCCCGATAGAATTAGCCCGATCAAATAATAATCAGCCCGATGGCAAGAAACCAGTCACTTAGCCGTTAATTTTTTCCATCGGTCTCATGAGTCCGATTAAAAATCTCAATCGGCCTCTACCAATTTTATAATTTAAAAAATGTACTTTTTAGGTGCAAACACAAATGTAATTAAACTAGTCTAGACTAAAACTAATTAAACTAAAGGCACTAGTGGCCGAAAAAGGAAAAGGAAGAAAAGAATGTAATGCTACATTGATGTATTGATTTGTTGGTTTGGTTAAGGACCTTTTACAAAGGAGCACATTACATCTATTTATAAAAGAAATTTATAATTACTCATTTGAATTTGAATATTTCCCTCCTATTACATTAACTACCAATTCAAATTCATTACACATGTGTTTCTTTCAAGAGAAGCTCCCTCCAAATTAACTTCCATCTTCATCATCACCATTGATCTTCAAGTCACCTCATTTGCTTCAATCCTACGATGACAAGTGTCCTGTAAGAAACTTCCAAATGACTTTTATGACAAACCAAAATAGCTTATTATAATAATAATAATAATATTATTATTATTATTATTATTATTACTACTACGTAGTAATATGCTAAAATTATATTCATGGTAAAAACAAAAGCTAACGAGGTTTAAGACAACTATTTAGCTCATCATTTCAACTTTCCTATTTCAAAATGTTCAATCAACTTTTCAATAATTTTTTTTTTTCCTTTTTCTTGGTTGATTACAAGTACAACCTAAACAATTTCGAAGCATGGAATTTTTTTAAGTCCATGTATAACATGTTTGCGGAATAGCCGGTAGTTAATAGGAATTTATTTTTTGAGTGGAACTCACATTTTACGTGCAAGGGATTCTATTATTTGTGTGTCCTGGTACAGGTTCTACACAGAAGACTCAATTTTATTAACAATACGTGCAAGAGATTCTATTATTTGTGTTTTACATTTTCTTTCCTCCATGCTTAAACTACTTTAATTAAAAAGGTGAAAATTTTAAACTACCTTAACAAAAAAAGGAGGAAAGTAAACTCACAAACTTTAATAATTTTAATTTATTTCTCAATATGTGTTCTTTTCTTTCCTATTTTCTCACTACTTTTTTAAAAATCAGCTTGATTCATGGATTTAGAAAACGAATTAGAGATGGTAAAGGAAAACCAGAAGAAAATATTTCCAGCAAGTTTTCTCTTATATTTTTTTTCATCCTTAAATAACATTAAAAATAAAAATAAAAATTTTAAATATAATTATAACATATGAATAAAGGAAAAAAAAATAACTCACAACATTCAAAATTTTTAATCTATTAATTTCTCAACTTCCTTTCTTCTCATTCCTATTTTTCTCATTGTTTTCTTTGGGGCAAAATATTCTTACCTTGCCTAAGGTATTGGTCTTAATATGCGGACCTCCTTTAAAGTTCTAGTTGGATAACAGCCGACACCTCCTCCGTTAGTTAATAGTTAAGCAGTTGACCAAACGGAAAAGCTTACTTTGCGGTTAAATGTTATCATGATGCTTATCTAACCCTTGTTAAACCAAAATAAAAAATAAAAAATTTAAAGAATTCCAAATTCTGATTTAAACATAAATACATATGCAATAATGTTAGGGGTACTAATAAATTTCACGAATACTCACATTCATACTCTATTTTTCTTCTAGTGATACTATAGGGTCCATTATGAGTCCCACAATACCACTAAAAAAAAGATAAAATATAAATATGAGTATGAGAGAAATTTATTACTACCCCAAATATTACTCATACATATGCATCGTCCAACTTTTTGTCAACCCACAACAAAGAAACAAAAAGAAAAACCTCCAAATTGAATATGGGACCCAATTCGCAACAAATATATACATCAAGTTCATTGATTTCTAGAGATAATCATGAAAGCAATTAAGAAAATTTTCAATTTGACATCAGACACAAATCTATACACATATATATGTATGTATATATATATATATATATAGAGAGGGAGAGAATTTTCAAGTTGTCCACTTTCATCATCATCATCCAAAAGATATACTCAGACATACTTGGGGTGTACTGACTTGCTGTTGTTTGAGAAATGGTGTTCGGTGGTGGTAGAGAGCGAAGGGGGATAAATGTGGTTGCCAAAAGGCCCACCAAAACGACATCGTTTTGGTACGGGTAGTTGTGTCTTTTAATCTTGTTTGTGGACATTCACTGACAAGTGAGATCACTGTAATTTTTATACCACATGGGAAGTCCGTGTATTAAGACCATACCTTGGGGGAGGTGAGAGTATTTTGCAATTGTTTTTATAATTAAACTAACAGTACATTTTATTTCCTTTTTCCCTTCACTAAATCCAAGAACTAAATGCATTTTCTTTTTCCCTCACTAAATTCATAAACCAAATGTAGCAATGTAATGCAGTTGACGTAATTTTTTAATTGGATATGAGAGCATTTTTGCGCACCTATTTTTGGTCCACCATTACTCACCAAGGCCTTCACTGGGTGACACGTGTCTCATTTTACTAATTATATTGATAATACAGAGGTAAATTGGAAATGAAATAGGATATGTGTCATCCAGTAAAGCCTGGGTGAGCAGTGATGGATCAAAAATGAGTGTTCTAGGGCAATGTCTCTCTCTCTACTCTCTCAGTACATCTACAAACTTACAAAGAGCACCTCTTGCATCAGAGGACGTAGTATAAATTATTAGGCGCAGAATCTGCTATCTTGGACTTTACTGAGCCTTGTAAAGAGAGTAATAATAGGGGTACAACTCATTTTTACAATTCTATTTGCTGTTGATTGTGTTCGGGCGTGCCAAAGCCAATCGGTTTGTGCAAACTAATTTCCTAACTACTTGTGTGAGTGATACACAAGGCTCTAAGATCTGACTTCTAACAAATGCTGGTGACGGCCAAGTATGAAAGTGCCCTTGGCATGAGATTCCTAGACAGAACTAATGCGCACAAGTCTAAAAGTGATGAGTTTACAAGATAAACAATCACAAACAATTAATAAAATATGCATGTATTTTATTGAATGTGTTCGGAAAAAATAACAAAACTAAGGAACAAGTTCATAACATGCTTTGATCGTTCGAAAGTGATTAAAAGCATAAAAGATAACAAAAGGACAGACCTATTGTTATGAGTGCTGAGAACCTGAACACAGAGTTGTATACCTTTGAATACTATGAATGTTGTTTGAATGCTTTTTGGATACGGTATATCGAGAGTGATGCGGAGTGGTTTGCAGCCAGGCCTGCTTCTATATTTATAGCGGCCTCCAACAGTCCAAACATGGCAGGGCTCCTTTAATCACGCCTTTGACAAGATAAGGATGCCAAGAATATTGCCTAATCCCAACTTTTTCCATCCTTATCAAGATCTCGAACTAATCCCAAAATTCCAGGGATTTGCCTTCCATATCTGGTTAGATTTGATCAGACCCTTTCCTTAATCTTAGCCTCAAGAACGAGGAAATTAGCCACACGTTTCCACTTCCCTTTTCCGTTATTGGCCTGCTGCTCCCTCCTACCTACCAGGCTTCTCCTTGAACTGTAATATTGAGCCCGATGACGGTGGTATGTACGCCTTCGACCAATGGGGCTTTAACTTTGGTACTTTATACTTCTTCAAAACATAATGCCCGATTATCACATATCTTATCCCTTTTGGTCATCGGGCTCGATATTCTTATCCTCTGTGGTCGGGTTTATGTCTTAGCCAAATCTACTTCCTCATCACTTGTTTCTCGAGGCCGATCGCCTATCCTGTAGTGAAACGCACCACGGGGTAAAGCCCAGGTCCATTCTTCTTTTTCTCTTTCGGGCACCAAAACCTTTGGCAATTTTTGGGTGCAAACAATTTCCCCCCAAAAGATCATGTCAAACGTTCAGCACTGATTGATGAGACCTTTTGAATTTCAAAATTTGCCACGTGTCCATAACACAGAAATTGGCGGTCATTGGAAATCCCACCAGTCACTCACCATTTAATACCCAATGTATATATATGAGTACCTTGGCCAAATCCATCACTTTCCCCAAATCTTCATCTCCTTTTTTCTCTTTCTAAAAAAGCAATGCTTTTCTCTCTCAAAACCATTTTTTTCGGTGAGCTAGCTCTCTTCATCTTCTTCCTTGCTAAGGCTCCCAAAACAGCTCCGACGGTACCATTAAAGACGAAGAAGCAGAAATCATTCCTAATCGATCCTCCCCCACAAAATCAATGGAAAGAGGTCTGGCAATTAGCTAATGAACATGCTACCGATATTTCCATCGATGTCTTTACCAACTACAACACCTCTGACGGCTCGTCGGGGGCTCCTAGTTTGGGCACGGTGTTTCGCGGTGACCCTTCTGCTACCTTCGGTTCAATTTTTTCTCCAGTGGCCAACGAGCCTTTTCTTCAGCTTCCTCTTTACTAGGATAAGGTCTGGATAGCCACCCATCCAATCAGGGGCTAGCCTACACCCACTGCTGATTGGGACAAATGGCTGACAAGGGTTTCGGCCTTTAAGGCCGAACTCTGGAAACAGACAGGCATTTACGATGCCATTATGCTTAGTCGGACCAAACTGGAAGTAGACCGACCACTGCTCTTTTCGGCCCTTCTCTTTTGGTCTCAATCTTATAACGACTTTTTCTTCCATTGTGAGCCAATGAGGCCCACCATCAAGGATATCAACTTCCTACTCAGGCTTCATCCTTAGGGTTAGGAAGTCTGACCAGGACTTGACGTGGGAACGGCCAGCTTCACATACCCTCAACAGGAATCAGTTAAGGATGGGGCCGTCTCCTACAAAGCTATTACCGTCTACAGGAATTTCCTAGCTACTCGCATTGGCAAAAAAAGGGACGAATGTGTCCGACGTCGAGCACACTGCATTTCTTATTTACTAGTTGATTAGGTATCTCTTCTGCTCAGCCAGTCAGGCCATTACCAAATAATACACCACACTAATCCTAGCCTGGGCCTCCGGTTAGCTGTTAGCCCTAGCCATTCTCGTTTGGGCACACCTAGTCTGAGGTATAATAGACTTCAAACGTTCGGGCTTCAACTCTGGAGGGAGCCCGATTTGGATCTTGTAGCTTTGGCTACACTCTTATTTTGCAGAATTTCGACCCGCTGTACGAGAATTGGCCGAAGTTCCCATTTTTGTTGTCCACTTTGTGGACATTGTTCCTTCTTCCCACTCTTTTGAGAAGTGTTTTACCTTTTTCTACAAGGGATGCTCCACTCGGGCACCTTCTTCTTTCCTTCCCTTCTCCTCTCTCCACTTCTGTCCTTTTCTCCAACTTTCCAACAACCCTTCCCATTAGGGCCCAGTCACACAACTTACCTACAACAAGATGTCTCTAGCTACTTGGTAGCTAGAGATATTATATATAGCCCGAGTATTCTCCAAAGTAACAACAAATGTGGGATAGAGTATTATTTTGCTCTTCTCTTCACCTGTCAATTCGGGCTTTCCCAGTTGGTTCCCCTTCCCCTGGCCATTACTGTAAATGTACACTAAGTAGAGCGAGGTTTGATTGTGAATGACGAGCAGGTAAAAAAGATAAAGGAATGATAGAACCAAATTGAAGAAGGCATTTTCCTTCCAGCCCTTTGACGCTCAGCCAGTTGTTACAGAAGAATTTAAGAAGTGGTGCTCTCAGTGGACCACCTAGATATTCAAGAGCACTGCTTCTGAAATGCTTCTTCAATGCACTATTTCATCGGCCATTAAGGCCGATGAACCCGCCATTACCCCTGTGGCAGCCCAAAAAAAGCAAACATCAAAGAGGCTGGCCACCAAAAAATGCAACAAATTAGGGGCCGTCCAAGAAGAAAAAGACTGCCCTGTGTACCCAGGTATTTTACTTATCTTCCTTTCTACTTTGAGATGGCTAATTTAGCTTATCTTCTATTCTAAGACCCTTTGGTTTCTTTTAGCTAGTAAATGAAACATCCAAGGATGAAGTATTTCCTGTCTGGCTAACCCTTCAGCCACCTACGGTCCAACCTCTAGCGGCGTGACCACAGGTTGTGCTGCCTCCTCTTCAAGTGCCCAAGACAACTGAATGAGCAGAAGCCGTTCTCGAACAGATTGCTGAGAGGAGACCGATCCCACTTCGTGTCATACTTCCCTTAACACCTTCTAATTGGGTTCAGGACACCAACCCCACTGGAGGATCCATGCCCAAACAAGTAGTCCTTTCCCCTAGTAGTGAGGACGTGCCCAAAGACGTACCACTGGACACTGTTGGGGACGAAGTGGAACAAATCGTCATGCAAGCCCTCAATTGGGCTAGCAAAAATGATTTGACTAGTCCCTCTGACTCCACTACTGCAACAAAATTAGCCCTTAAAAGTGTAGAAGGAGCCGTTATAGCTGATTCCCAAACTTCTAATGTTATAGAAGAATCAGCCCCTAGTAGTAAAGATCAACTCCTATGGCCGATCTGAGCACCGAAGAAAACATTCAACATGCTGTGATCATAGCTGCTGAAGCACCAGTGGACGGGATTGTGACCCGTACTTTAGAGCCAAGTCAACAAACGCTCCAAGCTCTGGTCCCATAGTTAGGTACTAAGGCTATTGCCTCTAGCTTTTCGGCCGTCCTTTCACAAGACTTCTCGGTCTCTACTCTAATACGTACTCAGGCATTTTTTTTTCTTACTCGGGCTTGTTGTTTTTTGTCTTCTATAAGTATTAACCCTAGGCTCTGGTTTGTGTTATTCTTGAATAGGCTATTCCCCTAGGTCCAACACCGTTCATCCCCTTTGATGACCTTTTTACAAGTCTGGACCTAGGGGCATTTGACTTGGGCTCGTTTAAGCCTGAAGCAGCCATTCCATCAAGCCTGCAAAGGTCAAAGGACCTTGTTCTCAAGCTGGCTACTTAGGATCTCAGCAATCTTCCATCATCCACTAAAATCGATACCGCTTTGAACGCATTTCTTGATGATCCTTTACTTATAGCCAAGTAGCTTTCGTTTCTTAAGGAAGTTCAAGAACGAATATTGGTGTGGACACACGGCCTCCGGGAGTCCACCCACGTTAGTGTTCCAGGGTTTTGGAATTGATTTTCCTTTGTTTTGAAATTGATTTGAAAAAGGTGAAAAGAAAAGTCCGTTGAAAATAGATACAGAGTTGCCACTTGGTCTTTAGGGAACCAAGAAACCCAATTTTGACTCACCTGAATGGATAAAGGGCACTGGCCCTTCATAACCAAAGAACTTGGCTTGGGGTTTTGGTATGAGAGAGGAAGGAGCCTTTGTCGCGACTAAAACACCCTCAACTCGCCCCGTCTCTCGACGGGCCTCAATTAGCATCCAAATAATCATCTTATACTATGTCTGGTTTGATAATTAATACTATGATAGTATGTTACATTTTATAAGAAAATTGAAATGGAAGATCAAAAGATAAAATATCATTCATAAGATCTAAATCAAATATCACACAATGCAAAAAGTGAAAGATCACACAAACAAACCTAAGAAAAATCGTCTAATCACATATCAAGTAATGAAGTTCTCCTAGTCTAAAGGGGGACATGGATTGTTCTTGAAACAAATAATCAAGGAAAACAAAAATATGCTTAGCAAGCTAGAATGATGCATGTTAATCTTTGAGAAAAGAAGACCTCTCAATCTCCTGGATGGATGAGAAAGGATGAGTAGATCAAAAGGGGAAGCATAAACGTATGATCAAGTTCATTCCTTATAATCTCCTTAGATTAGGAGTCACAAAAACTCCAAATCTTGCATGGATGCAATGTATGATCCTAGAATGTGCAAAGGTTGTAGTGTGTTTGTGTACATGGACTTTCTAAAGTGACTTAGAAGTCTAGAGTATGCATGAATGTACGAAGAAAATTATTATAGGATGTATACAAATGTAGTATGAACTACTTCCTAAGATATGAGCTAAATTGGAGTGCATGTAAGCATCAAATCAAAGGATGAAAGTGAAAGCATGCTTGCTGTGAATAGTGGACAGAACAGTGAGTTGATTTTGTAAAAATAAAAAAGTAGGGTTAGGAATGTTTTTAGTGCATTATTTTTTATGGAGATCATCCGTATTGTGTCTAAAACACATGTCAAAAAGCCAAACTACAATAACTATTACAGATTGAGAAAAATCGTATGAACAAGAGAGGTTACTCAGAAACAGAGTTCGTACTGTTGACTGAAATGTTGAAAAATCTTAGATAATGAAAACAAAATATCTAGAGGCCCATATTATACAAAACGTTCCCCAAGACACTGAAGTTCAAGGGACAAATGAGTTGGGACCACTTCTTTCAGAAAAGTTTTCTGAAAAATAAGTTGAAAGTCAACCAAGCCGCTGTGACAGTAAAAAACAGAATGTCTGGAGTGAATGTTTGGGCCAAAATGGAACCCTTCCAAGTGTTTTCAAGTCAAACCAAAAATCATGGGTGTTCTCTAATGAGTTAGGAAGACTTTCTAAGTGGTCTTGCATCCATACATTGAGTATTGAACTCAGAATAATATTTTAAAGTTGAAGAACTCACTGTTTTGAAGATTTCTTGAGAAAACAAGGTTTATTTCTTGAATCCAAATATTGGGGGTTTAAGAGAGGTTTTAAAATAGGGGTTTTGAAAGAACATTTCCAACACTAAAAGGGGATTAAAACCAATTGGGAAACCAACAACAAACTCATCATCAAAAACTCCCAATATTACTTGCACAAACATAGTTTTGTTTGAGAATATGACTTCAAGAATACATATGAATGTATTGAAGTTAAAATCATCATCCATCAAACATGTCTTTAAGGTCAAGAGCTACTATCCATAAGGATTCACTCTCCACAAACATGTCATCTAGATGATGATAAGCATGGTAGTAATCAAAGAAAAATAAAAAAGAAATGAGGTGAGAAGAGATAAACATTTATATTAACAAGCAAATAATAATAATCAATAGATGATAATCAATGTGATTTTGGACTTGTAGCTTGGTGTTTCACTCATAGATATTGACATTTGGACATGGAAGTAGCTTCCTAACTCAAGATTGCTCAAGAATAGTGGTTGGGGAGGATTTGAATGTGAAGTATAAGAGAGGTAATGGAAGAAAACAAGATTAAAACTCACTTTCTTATAGAAAACCAGTGGGAGAAGCTCCCTTTTTTTCTTCTAAACCTATCTCTATCTCTCTTTCTCTCTATAACTTTCTCAAGCTTTTCACTTGTCCTCCCTAAATTGAAGAGCAAAAGGGGTTTATATAAGCCAATTTGGGGAGGTTTTGGGATTTAGAAAGAGCTCCCATTGGTCCCAAACATCTGTGAACAAGAAACTACGTCGTTTTGGCTTTCAATTATTCAATTTGGACCCGTGAAATAAATTACAAAAATGGCTTCAGTGGGGGTTGAGTGCCGCCGTGGCACTGGCCCAGTGTCGTCGCGGCACTGCTCCTCAGAAGCCTAAAAAATGTTGTTTAGGCCCCTAGAGGTTCCGGTATTCGCGAAAAGGCCCTATTTCGTCCGAAATTCACAGAAAATGCATACGAACTCCAAACTAAGGTTGTGATATACTATTGGAATGGTAATGGAGTCTACTTTTCATAAAAAAAATAGTTCAAAGATGGGTCGCTTTGAAAATTTTTGTCGTATTAGCGATAAAAGCCGATTTGATCATCTTTTCCACCTTTGAAAATTCATAATAAATCCGTTTTAAATCCAAAAATTATGTGCGATATTCTATTGGAAAGCTATTGACCTCTAGTATCCATAAAAATGTTTGGAAAATAATACGATGCTCCGGTTTTAAAGTCAACTTTTAGGTCAAATCGGTCAAACTTGGGATCTCCAAAAAGTTTTGGGAACGTCTGGGAGCTCCCAGGAGCTGACGTTTTCACCCGATTTTATTTTAAAACTCATTTTAGTACTTTTTACATGATCTACGATGATCTCAGGACTTTCGGGCAAGTTTGGATAATTTCAGTCAAACACTAGTCAAGCTTGGGTCAAACCGGTCAACGGGGACTTTCCAGGAACTTTCGGGACTTCTGGGGGTTTTGGGGCTGACGATTTTATCTAATTTTATTTAAAAACTCATCTTATTACTTTTCTTACAATGTAGCTTGTTTCCAGAACTTTGGGTCCAAATATGGGAGTGTTTGGGCTTTTAGGGGCATTTTGGTCATTTTTACCACTTTCTGAGCATTTTGAGAGACAGAACTAATTTCCAGGTGTCCTTTTTGAGTCTTTTTGAGTCTTTTTCAATCATCGTGAATCACCAAGCTATGGGTCTCCTAAATCTTATAGCCGACAAAATGGGGTGTCTACAATTGGGCTACTGTGTTTTGGAACAATCGGTCTCTTTGGTTCAAACTAAGGCCAAAGCTCTTCTTAATGCACGACAAAAGGCGGTGCACTTTCTTGAGTATGCTAAAACGAAGTATGAAGCTGGGAAGGTAACTCGAGCTCAAGTGATTGCCCTTTGGCAATTTTTGGGTGCAAACATAGTCATTTACAGTCGTCTTTATCTTTGTCCTAATTGACACTTAGAGAAAGTTATAAAATTGCATATGTTAAAAAAGACAAGTCTATTGATCAAAACGAAAAGAGTAATGGAGTGCTTCATTCCCAAATCCAAATCTCAAATCCACATTCCAAATGATGTGATAGTTGGACCACTAAATTTTGATTCAAAAGTGTTGAAATTACCCCACATTTGGGATTTGGATTTAGGAAGCATATCATTACTAAAACAAAATAAGCCCATATATATGTTAAAAAATTGATGGGTACTAAATACATTGGCACCGCTGAGGTACGCCTATAATACACTGACAAGCTGAAAAATAAAAAATATGGGCAAGTTGATAAATTTATGGCTTTTGGTAATTTCCTTAGTGTAATTTTAAACATACGTGTATATTTACACTACACCTCCAGATAGGTCAATCTAATTTATCCATGATAGAATTATAATTGCGAACAAAACTTATGAAACTGAAAAGGGAAGACTAGAGACCAAGGGATGACAAAGAAAAATAAAAAAAATTAAGGGATGACTTAGTGGTAAGGGATTTTAATATCTCACTTACAAGTGATTGAGGGGGTCAAGTCTCATGGGGTGGGGGTTTGTGGGTTGGAAGACCGCTACCTCCCTTATATATTCTGTTGTGTAGAAGCACTTTCCAAACCACAAGCAAAGACAATAATCCAAACTCATTAGTCATCACAAGAGAGAGAAACGTCTTGTTTATGAGAACTTTTGTGCCACCAACCTCCTGGTGGCGTTTCCTCCTAGTCAATGATGACCCCCTCCGATTTGATTGTCTAGATTTTCCTGAGTATCCATTTCTTGTCTCTTTTGTTTTCTTCCCCTATGCGATTTTCTGAACCACTCATTTCTCAAACCTTTCTCTTTCTGTTTGACTTTCCATCCACAAACCCCTCTCCCCATTTCTTTTTCTTGGAACCTCCTACATGTATTTACTCCTTTCTTTAATCCCCCACCTACCCACCATGTCCCCATTTAATCTCTTCTGCTCCTCTGCCTCTCTGTATACCATCTTACTCTCGTTTTCAATGGGTGTAGTCCCCACTTTCTGTTTGCTTCTGAATTATGGACAATATTGCAAATGAGCTATCTTAGATAATCTAAAAAAACTACAAATTTGTCATGTTCGGAAGACACTCTAACTCTACAAGAGGAACCACCACATAGGTGTTACTTATGCTTTTCTTTTAGATTTATTATGTATGGTTGATGATTACATGTTTTTGATAATTTTGAATAAAAAAATTGTATTTATAGCTTAAATCATTGCTATCAAATTTTATTCTTGTCTTAGATCTATTTTGAATGTGATGTGCTCAGTGATCTATATTTGTTGTGCTTGTATAGATTATTTACATATAATGGTACTTATTTGAATTGTGATATCAAGTAGTCGAATAGTTCATGCCTAGGGAAGACGGAGTGTGATGCAAACTTAGTTTAGTGTGAGACACTCCGTGCCAACCGAAGACGAATTATGTTGATGCTTGAATCATAGTTATCTTCTTGACAGAGGAATTGGGCTTGTAGCTACAATTTCCCATTACCATCCAACGTAATAAGCTAATTGAATGCATAGATACACTTATTATCACGCTAGTGGTGGATTTGCAATCCTAGATTACATTACATATTGTTTACAGAACTTTTAAATTGCTTTCGTAGTTTAGATTTATTTTCATTGTTCTTAGTTTAATAGAAAATCCAAACAAACTTCCATTTCTATAATTAATTAAACTTAGGGTTTTTAGAATTAAAGTGAAAAAGTAATTTCAATCTCTGTGGATTCGACCTTTACTTCCACTACTGCAAATCTTTATAAGTCGATTTATTTTTACATCTTGATTTTGATGAGATCAATTGTTGGCACCGTTGCCGGGGATTGCAAATTACTACCATTAGTTTTAGAATCTTAGTTTAGTTAATTCATAAACATTAGATTAGGTTTTCTTTTTCTTATTTTCTATTTTTGTTTTGAGTCACTAACTTTTCTTTTTGTTTTGTAGTTTTTCGAGTCATCAAATTCTAGAGTTTTGGAGTGGAAGAGCTTAGCACATCAAAAGAGCTTATGCAAATCAATTAAAAAAATTGCAAAAAAGCAAAAATTCAGGTAAATCACTTCCTTTAAAATTCGCTTCAAACCACTGTAAGTTAAGGTGCTGAGACGCACTATTTGCATTAGTTTGGGGGTTATTCGTACGTACAGTAGCTAGGATAGCCGGGGCGCTAGGCTTTGACGCAAGCATTGCACTACAGGATAACATTCATACATCATAGTAGTTATGTGCTTGTTGTCTTATTTGCGTAGGTATTTTTCGTATTTGTTTGAGTTAGTCGTTGTTTTAGTTTTTGTTTGTTAGTGTATGTTTGGTACGCATTCGAGTAAACCTGCTTTACATTCTTTTGATTGAATGCACCCTAAGAGTCAATAGGTCATCAACCTAAGCTCCTAGATCTCAGTTGATGTTAGACGACGAATCAACCTCAAAATCGTCATCTTTGTTTGAGTCCGAAATACAAAGTACCCTTAAACGACTAAAGAAAACATGCGTCAATAACATAGAAGTGACCGATGGCCAACTTTGGAAATGATAGAAATAATTCGAATGTACCTCAACCGCTACCCTTAAAAGATTATTTCATTGCTACGGCCTACACGCCACAAGCATGTATCGAATTACCGAAGGTGACAACATCTCAATTTGAGATAAAGTCATCTACCATCGCACTACTCCCTTCATTCCATGGCTATATTAAAGAAGATCCTTATCATCACTTAGGAGAGTTCCAAGACATATGCTCTAATCCAAAATCTAATTGATGATGAATTAAAATTGCGTCTCTTCCCATTTTCCTTAAAAGATAAAGCTAAGTATTGGCTCCAATCTCTTAAGCCAAACACTATTAGAGCATGGGAAGTATTACATAATGTAATTTTCAAAAGTTTTTCCCCATCACAAGAACTAATCAAATAAGAAAATCCATAATGAACTTTGTGATGCAAGATGGAAAAATGTTCTATGACACTTGGTAACAATTTTAAGAACTATTACTCTCTTGCCCACATCATCAAATTCCCAAGTGGCAATTGGTGCAGATCTTCTACGAGGGACTTGTTCCCTTAGTTCGTAATACCGTCGATGTCGTTTGTGCAGGAACCTTCCTACACTAAAGCGCCAACGAGACATGAAAAATATTTGAAACGTTAAGTAAAAATTCAATGCATCAAGCCATGTCGGTATGTCATGAGGGGTGCCTTCCCCTTTTACCTAAGCAAGAGGAGCGGTTCGAGTCAAGTCACTGAATTGAATTGCAAGAACTATCTAAAAAACTTGATCGATTTATGATGATGAACCATATGTTGGGCTCACCCTCTTACAAAATTTGTCAAATATGTTCTGACCCTTCGCATTCTACACTTGCATGCCCATCTGCGTCTCAATTTTTTAAATTCGTGGAGCAACACATATACTGTATTCAAAAATTCCCACAAAATAATTATAATCCTATGACAAACAATCCGGATGCCCCATGGAAAAGTTATCATAACTTCTCGTGGAGATCTAATAATAATAATGAGACGACTAATTTTCATAATACCTACCGACCCTAATTTCAACAAGTCAATTCCACCACTACCCCCCTTCCTAATCCTAACCCTCCTTGGGATAACGCTTTTGATGAAAAGGTGTTGGCATCTTTGAAAAATTTAGAGGCTCAATCACAATCACAAGCTCAACTCGTTAACTCCCACACACAATCCATTATAAATCTTGAGTCCCAAATGGGATAACTAGCTAATACGGTAAGTCATAGAAATGAGGGTAAGTTGCCTAGTCAAACTAAAAAAAACCCTAAGGGACAATACGAGATTGTAGGTATGAGTGAGCAAGTAAACGCCGTCTCGAGTAGGATGACTACACGAGAGGAAGAAGTTATAGAGAATTCAAGAGATGATTTAAAAGATGTGAACATTAATTCGAATCAAGAGAAGGGTGAGAACACGAGTCAAATTAGGGAAGAAAAAGAGCCGGTCCCAACTAATTATGTTCCGAAAATGCCTTTTCCACCAAACATTGAGGAATTGTCACATCTTTCAAAGAAAGGATCAAAACTGAAGATATACTTGAGGTGATTAAATAAGTGAAAATTAATATCCGATTCCTCGATGCTATAAAACAAATTCCTACATACGCTAAGTGCCTTAAAGACATATGCACTCAAAAGTGCAAGTTGCGCAGTCATACTCTGAAAAAAGGTCTTTCTCGCAGAAAAAGTAAGTTCAGTTTTCCAACACGCTCCTCCAAAGTATAAGGATCCCGGTACACCAACGATTTCATGTTTCATACGTGACACTATCATTCATCGGGCTCTCCTTGACTTAGGAGCAAGTATTAATCTCTTACCTTACACCGTCTACAATAAACTAGGATTAGGTGAACTTAAGCCCACGATCGCTACCATACAATTAGCGGATTGTTCTGTCAAAATACCCAGGGAAATCATCGAAGACGTCCTAATTAAAGTTGACAAATGCTATTATCTTGTCGATTTCATGGTCCTTGGTACTGAACTGGTGATAGATACTAGGAGACACACTCCTATCATTCTTGGTCGTCCATTCTTAGCAACTGCTAATGCGCGTGTCAATTGTCGAACGAGGGTGATGAAGGTGTCATTTGGAAACATGAATCTAAAATTAAATGTATTCAATGCCGTCAATCAACCTCCCAAGGATGACGATTACCTAGGTGTGGCAAAAAGTGAGGTAAGGTACGCTAAAGAACTTAATGGAAAAGAAAACTTAAGGAAGGAAAACTATATAGTGTGTAGTGCATAGATGAACCTTAATGAAATAAACCCTACCAAACTGGAACCTAATGCGAGATTTACTCAAAAGGTCAATAATCAATTCGAAACCAAAAAAGAGGAACCGTCAAATGAGTTAACTAGTAACGACTTTATTTCTATTTTCAACCGGAGTATCTCTAATGTCTTCAAGGGTATAAAGTCTGAGTCTCGGCCTCCATGAGTCTTGATCTAGAATGGTCTAGCTAAAGACATAAAAGACAGCGCTTCTAGGGAGGCAACCTAAGCCTTTATTATTCTGTTTTCTTATTTTTGTTCACTTTTTGGGTCATTTTGAGTCATCTTTTCATTTTCTGGATAGGTTTGGGGGTGTGGGTCAATTTAATTTGAACTTATTCACGTTGAAAGGAAAGAAAAGAGAGAAAGAGGCAACTCGCTCGCGCGACTTGCACGCGTGAGATTTATACTTAGAAAATTTTTACATTTTTTTTAAGAAACAACTCTGCATAATTTGTCGCAGACCTGACCGCTCGTGAGATTGAAGATCCGCGCGCGTGGATCGTGCCATGCCTTAGAAATTTTTAACGTTTTCAAAAAATCTTTGCCTCAATAATTTGTCGCGCGCCCTGTTCTCGCTCTCGCAACCAGCACGCATGAGGCGGTGGTTTTTTCTGGTTTCTTTCTTTGTTTCTCTTTATCCCTCTCCCAAATATTGTTTAATTGTTATTCTCTAATCCGTTTGCTCTCTTAGGCCCCTTTTAGATCGAGTGCTTCTTTGTTTTAATAGTTTCATTTGTGCTTGTTCTTTTTGATTTTCATTGAGTCTTTCGATTTTAGTTTAGTTTTTCAACAATTACACCACAGTCTGTATTACATATATATTTCTATTATCTATCATTGTTATTTTGTTTGTTTATTTTCTTTTGTCAAGTATTGACAGGTGAATTAGTAGCTCCATTTGGACCAATTGAACTTTATCGCCATATTCATATACGTTTACCTATTTTATAATTGCTGTGATCAAGGTACTATTGTTCCTTTCTATACCTGCTTGCCTTTCTTTCGTTTTATTGTCTCATTGAGGACAATGAAAGGTTTAGGTTTGGGGGTAGGCACTCATATGCACATTTTGCACAAAATTTCAAAAATAAATCGATAATTATGCTTAAATGAACGATTTTACCAACATTTTGACAATTGCAAGTTCAGTATTTCGTAATATTAAACACGATTGTTATAGAATGGTAAACATGAGAAGATGTAGTTAGGCACTTGCTTATGTTATGTTGTAATGTTTTAGGTTATGAATCGTTTGAATCGTAATTTGATTTCATTGACTTGCACACGTACTTATGCACAACACATAGTCAAATGGATGCATGTTTGATGTGAACTATAATATCATTCAGATCTCTAGATAACACAGTGTGGAGACTAAACCCGGTGAGTTTTGAGCCATTATTTTTTTAGAGGGTTATAAAAACATTTAGTGTTTGTCAAATTTCATTGAAATAGCACATCTACTAGTTGATGAGTCTCAGAATCCTTATTTTGGTTGGTAGTTGAATTAAAATATTTTTTACCATGCTAAATAATCTTCCATCATAAACATAGAAGAACTATATCACCCTAGGACATGATTTTAGGCCTTCTTTGTTTTCCACCCTTTTGACCTTTGACCTATCCAGATAAATGATAAAATTTCTTTAGTTCGCCCCTTTGAGCCTTTAAAGTTCCTCTCTTTCTTTAATCACCATGAGCCTTTTTTTTTTTGCTCCAACTTGGAGTTTACCACTAAAAGATTGATCAACTTTTAGTGGTGATAAGGCGATGTGTTGAATGAGAAGAAGAAGAAAACAAGATGATGTTTGGGGTAGTTGCCTTGACATTCAATGAATATTCATTTCAAAAGCAACAAAAAGGAAAATAAAATGGTCAAAAGAAGAAAAAAAGACGAGGAAAGAAATTAAAAAAAAAAATGAAGAGAAGAGAATGAAATAATAAAGTTGGTAGAAGAATGAATGAAAGAAATTGAATATGCCTTACAATGCCATTCTAAAGATTATTTGATGAATCCGTTCTATTCTTTTCCATTTTCTCAGCTACGTTACAAGCTTTGAAAAGTCCTTTTTGATCCTAGGAAACATGGCCTAGATATGTAAATAATGGGAGTGGGATTAAAACATGATAACAATTAATTTTCTTGAATTTTGACATCCTTTCATGAGACTACTTTTCTTGTGTGTCATGCGTCTTTTCGTGTCATATGTGAGCATTGCTTGCTTTGAAAACATTTTCATTGGCTCGTATATACCCGAGAAAGTACACCTATTTCTGAGTGTTTCATTTTAGAGTGTAATTAACGATGTGAGATTTGAAGTCAAAGCATAGTTAGACAGTTATCCGGATTATATTCCAAGTTCATAATAGGTGTGTATTCACTTGACTACCATATAACACACGTGCAATGCTAATGCTTTATTCGATGCACTCTCTTGGAATTGTTATCGTGACTTAAGTGGATGTTTCTTCTTTTGTTCATTATTCTATTTCAAATCATTCTTTTATGATAAGGAGTATTGAATGATTGTTTTTCTATTTAATAAAACTTTTTGAATGTCTAGTGAAATAAAGATGGTTGTGGGTGTCTTATTCGACGAGAATCCTCACGAAACTTCACTCGTTCTACTAGGGACACCTAGGGGTTTAAAAGGTCTGTTGCATATGCTAAATGCAATTGGGTTGCCTATGACAGTGAGTTAGGATATCTAATTATACTTTAGTTTTTATATTTTTCTTTGCTTTAAGACTAGCAAAGAGTAGGTTTAGGGGTGTGATCGAGAACGAATTGTTCCTATTTCTAGTCCTTAAGTTATGCTTTGTTAGCCCACATCATTTAATTATTCATTGTTATTAATAAGTATTCTATATTTTGTAGGTTTTGAAGCTTTAACTTGAAAATGCACTAAAATCTAATGATTAGTGGCTTTGGACGATATTCTGTGCTCAAAAGGTGATTCCGAAGAAAGCTGGAGATAGTGGTAGCTCGGTAAATTGCAATTTTGACAATGAAGACTTTGCATTTGAGAATTTTCTCCAGAAATAGAAAATGTAGATCTTCGCGCTACGAATGCGCAAATCTAAGAAAATCTGAGAAAAGCTAAAAAATGGGCATCTCACTAGAGTGACCCGCGCGACCGATTTCTTGTGGGAGCAACTCGCGTGCGCAACCTCCCAAATTGCATTTTGGTCAGAATCATCCCCCGGAACCGCCTCAATTAATTTTGGTGCAATACCTCGTGAACGACCTTCCTTTTTACCAAAAATGCGTATTTCGTCAAATTAGAGCCCCCAAAAAAGATGGTTTGTGCATACGACGTCTAGAAACGTGAATATAGAAGTTTTAGTGCGATTAGGTTTAAAAAAGTTTCTAAAACTTGTTCCAAATCTATATATATCCTCTTTCAAGTCAAATTGAGGGTTACACAATATTTATACATCCTTTAGCAACTGAAACTACATCCATTGGAGAGGGAGAAGCAAGGAGAATGAGAAGAAGAAGAAGAAGACCAAGGATTCACATGGCCTCCTCTATCAACCTCCTGCCAATCTTCGATTCTTTGGCCGCCTAGACCGATATCTAGGGTTTCAATGAAACCCTAGCTAAGTAATACGGTATTATTTATGCTTTTCTTTTAGATTTATTATGTATGGTTGATGATTACATGTTGATTTTGAATAGCAAAATCGTACTTTATAGCTTAAATCATTGCTTTCAAAGTTTATTCTTGTCTTAGATCTATTTTGAATGTGATGTGCTCAATGATCTATATTTGTTGCTTATATAGATTATTTACATGTCATGGTGCTTATTTGAATTGTGATATCAAGTAGTCGAATAGTTCATGCCTAGGGAATATGGAGAGTGCCGCAAGCATAGTTTAGTGTGAGATACTTCGTGCCAACCGTAGATGAATTATGTTGATGCTTGAATCGTAGTTATTTTCTTGACGGAGGAATTGGGCTTGTAGCTACAATTCCCCATTACCATCCAACGTAATAAGCTAATTGAATGTATGGATACCCTTATTATGATGCTAGTGGTGGATTTGCAATCCTATATTCACTTTACATATCGTTTACAACACTTTTAAATTGCTTTCGTAGTTTAGATTTATTTTCATTGTTCTTAGTTTAATACAAAATCCAAACAAACTTTCGTTTCAATAATTTATTAGACTAAGGGTTCTTAGAATTATAGTGACTAAGTAATTCCAATCTCTGTGGGTTCGACCTCTACTTCCACTACTACAAATCTTTATAAGTAGAGTAATTTTTATATCTTGATTTTGACGAGATCAGTAGTTAAGAACTCTAATGGAAAGCATTCAGTGTTTATGTGCAATAGAAAATTTTAACTTAATATTTTAGTGAATTTTTGTTTGCTTTTACTTAAGTTGTACATTATCAAATACTCCCTTAATGATTTGCTATTGACTTAGTGTTCTCAAAGAATGGGCCTTACTTGTTGTAGACATTAAAATTTTGGTAATTATTTAATTACCGATTGATTAATTAATACAATTAGTTGAAATCAAGAAATCAAAAATATCTTAAATATGGGCCCCACAAGATACAAGTGGACCAATTTATTTGTGGTATGTGTCATATACCGCATATGAAACTATATAAATAATTGTCTCTAAAGTGGTGACACATGTCAAAATCTCAAGGGAGGAGTTCAAACCAACAGTTAGGATGTATTGAGTCTCAAATTAAAACTCTAAACCCTAAGCCTATAAATAGGAGTCTCTACCCATGTATAAAGGACTTCTAGCCTTTCAACAAATTGAACTTTCTCCATCAAATTGAGAACTCTCTTACATTCAAATCACCCAAGCCTTTCTGAAGAACAAACATACAGTTTGTTGTTCTTCAGATTTAAATCAAGCCTATTTAATCCGTTCATCAAGAAGTTGAAGAAAGATTAATCGCTCGTTTGTTCAAGATCAAGCCTTAGCCCTCATTCAAGCTTCCTTTTCAGTTCCATCCATTGTGAAGAGTTGAAGGACGAATCTATGGTTCAATAACAAGCTTCAAAAGCCCTTGAATCGTGAACAATCACGGAGATCGAATCAAAGGAATTTCTTTTCGTTGTAAAAGAATTATACAGATATTGTACCTATATTTTCTGAAATCAATAAAATCACATTTGGTCCTCAATTTTCTCATTATTTCCATACTTGAAATTTGTTGCGTACAAATTTCTAGCACGCCTGGAGGGACATCTCTGCCTTTCATCTCTTTCTCCTACATCAAAGTTTCAAAATCTTACTCTAGCAACATTTAATGGCATCTAAGAATGTTCAACTTCCTAAAGATACCAAGAATAGTGGCAAAAACGTTGTTACTACAAGTAGCAATAGCTAATCCTCTACGAAGAGCACCAATAGCGTCTCTTCAGGGCCATTCACCATATAAAAACAAAAGTTGCTACCTCCGCTGTTGGTTAAGTCACTCCGGTGAAATCAGCACATGAGATGGCCCGTACAGTTGTCAGCACTGCTCCTATGGGGACAAAAATGGATGACATGTAGCAGCCCAAGAAACTTACAGTTGTTACAGAGGATGATACTGCGAAGATCTTGTCAGCATGTTCATCTTGCTCGGTCTCATATGCTGAATCAGACTCAGATTTGTCCTCAGGGTCATCTCCAAGTAAACTGAAAAAGTCTATTTTTCCAAAGCACACAAGCTCTAATACGTCTTCCTATACAATGGAGATGTTGGTCATGATGACCAATACAACTTCAATCAAAGAGCAACTAGCCACAATGGCTCGTGCAATTGACCAACTTACAAAGACTGTTGAAGAAAGGCCTTACAAAAAGCTTCTTTGATGAACAAGTTGGAGGGTCAAAACATAGGGGAGTCAAGCCAAAGCCTAAAACACCCTCCTGGATTTACACCTCCAATTGCATCCATAAGTGATGACCAACATGCATCACCTGCTAAACAAGTGGGAGAGCAAATTGCTACCTCAACATCTTTTGGTGCGTTATCTGTCCAACAGCTCCATGACATGATAATAAACATAATAAGAGCACAATATAGCGGCGCTCCTCAAAGTAATCTCATATATTCAAAGCCTTACATGAAAAGGATTGATGACATGAGAATGCCTGTGGGGTACCAACCTCCTAAGCTCTAATTGTTCGATGGAAAGGGCAACCCTAAGCAACATGTCTCCCACTTTGTTGAAATATATAACAACGTTGGAGCTGAAGGGGATCTTCTCGTCAAGCAGTTTGTCCGCACCCTTAAAGGCAATGCTTTTGATTGGTACACTGACTTAGAGTCACAATCAATTGATAGTTAGGAATAGATGGAGCGAGGATTTCTAAATTGCTTTTACAGCACTCGTCGCACGATCAGCATGATTGAGCTTACCAGCACCAAATAGTGGAAAAAGACGAACCTTTGGTCGACTTTATCAACTGATGGCGATCACTTAGTCTAGATTGTAAAGACCGACTCACTGAAGTGTCTGCCGTTGAGATATGTATGCAAGGTATGCATTGGGGCCTCCTTTATATTCTTCAAGGTATAAACCCACGCACCTTTGAAGAACTGGCGACACATGCGCATGACATGGAAATTAGCATTGCTAATCATGGTTGTAAAAATCCTCCCATTGTGGAACAACATAGGGATATGAAAGAAGTAAAGAAAAGTGACAAGCCGGGTAAGACCGCATCAAAAGGGTCTATGGTGGTGACTACTGTTCCCATAAAGATCCCCTCAATTGATAAAATGGAGGTAGTAAACAAACAAGACAAACCCTATGAAAGTCAAAAGTAACGATCAACACTTAAAGAGTTGCAGGAAAAGGAGTACCCTTTTCCAGACACTGATGTGCCAGGCATATTGGAATACTTTCTTGAAAAAAAGGTGATTCAGCTCCCAAAATGCAAACGTCCTAACAAGATGGGACGTATGAATGACCCAAAATATTGCAAATATCATCGCATTGTCGATCATCCCGTTGAAAAGTGTTTTATTCTGAAAGAGGTTATCATGAATTTGGCTAAAGAAGGCAAAATCATGTTGGACACAGAAGAAGTAGCAGCGTCAAATCATGCCGCTACCATTTTTCAGCCTCCAAATGATGCGTATACACAATGCTCTCAAAAGCGACCGTCATTCCCCACACTGGGGGCAGGTGTCAAGTCAATCCAGTTCGACTCTTTTGCGCCAGTACAAATTCAACAGTCACCAGAATGCCAGCTAAAATGTCTCGTCTTGCATAAAGCACCATTGAAAGAAGAAGATGAAGGATGGACCCTTGTTACAAGGAGAAAGTCATGAAAACAACCAGTACTCTTATAACCCGCTGTCAATGCTCATAGAATGCTTCAAAAGAGCAACATCTTTTGGCATCCCAAGAAGAATAACAAGAATCAAGGGGTAAAATGTGAGATACATGTTGATGATGTGTTACAACAGCCGCCAAGTTTGGCTACTTTGCGGGAATATTTTTCTAAGGGGTATTTCAATGATAACCTAGTTGTGACAACTTATGCAATTTTTACTCAAGAAGCTGATACTGAAGATGATTCCGAAAATGACCAGATGCAAACTTTTAGTATCGACATTGTTGAAGTGTCAAAGGCGCTTTACAGTTTACCAACAAAGTTTAGTCTTCACAAAGCCTCACAATTTCCACAACATATGTGCTCTGTGCTAGTTCAAATGCTACAAGAGCCAAACAAACATGCTGCTATTATTAGTAAACTTGGCGACAACAATGTTAGCTTGAGCTCTTGTGCATCTTGCTATGCAGTAATTACTTTCACTGATGAGGACCTGTAGTTAGGGTCAAAACTTCATAATCGACCACTTTTTGTTTCAGGTTTCATATGAGAACAAAAGGTTAATCACATTCTCATTGATGGAGGATCAGCGGTAAATATTATGCCAAAATTCATCATGAAACGCCTTGGTATAACGATTGACAAACTATCTTCTAGTCATCTTATCATACAAGGATTTAACCAAGGAGGCCAATGAGCAATCAGAATGATTCGTGTGGCTCTAACAGTTAGAGAATTAAAGGCAGAAACTTTATTTCACGTGATCAATGCGAAGACATCATATAACCTGTTATTAGGCCGACCTTGGACCCATTGGAATGGAATCATCCCGTCGACTCTTCATCAGTGCTTGAAGTTCAATAAAGGTGGCATAAAGACAGTGATAGGAGATATGAAGCCATTCACTGAGGCTGAGCTTACTTTGCTGATGCAAAGTTTTACATCGAAACTGATACTGACGCGTCATCAGAGGCTCTTTCCATAAAAACTTCTTCAAAAGGAAATGGCAAGCACAAAAAAGATAAACATGTAGAAGTTCTTCTCACTGATGCTACGGAAAACGATAGTGATGATCTTTTAAAGGTTGTTCTGCCTCAGCAGCTGGAATCATCGACGAGTGTCAAGACCTCATCACTAATTTTCAAGTATGTGCCGTTGTCTTGTCGCAAAAAAAGGAGAGTCACCTTTCATTGAATTCTCTAAGGATGCGAAGGCAGCTGAAAGAAAATCTCTCGTAGGAGCAAAGCCAGAAGATATTCAGTTTCTAAAAGAAAATTTAACCATCCCGCTTACCAAGGTTGAACGAGATGTTTCGTTGAAAACTCCTTTAAAAGGGTTTTTTAAACCATCTGGAATAGCAACAGAACATGGAGCACTCCTTGACAAACGAATAATTGAAGAGTTTGATCCAAAAGCATATAAGTTAATGGCAAAGTCAGGATATGATTTCTCGAATCCTATACCCCTTGGAGTCATCAACCCTCAATCTACAGGAGAGAAGGTGCATGGTCTCACCGAAACTCAAAATAAGCTGAGGCAACAAGGACACATGATTACCCTGCCCAAAACTGGTCTGGGATTTACTCCTAAGGAACCTATTCGTATTCCAGTCAGAGGAAAATCAAAAAAGCAAATGTCCAGTACATTACGGTAGAAGAAATTGATGATGAGAAAAATTCGCAACATACTTCTCGTGCTTCAGTGTTTGACCGCATTGGAACACCATCTTCACGTACTTTCGTCTTCAATAGGTTGGGTGATCGTGTACCAAATGAAAATCGTTCATTCCCTCGTGCGAGACCCATGCCTCGCACTTCTGCTTTTAATAGGCTGGGTACCTCCAATCAAATGGAGGAAAATCAAATCCCTCAATTACGAAATTCAGTCTTCTCTCGAATCACCAAAACAAATTGCTTGCTTACAAGAAGGCGTAATAATGACGTTCCTGAAAGGATCGAAATTAAAAGAAAGGAAGATACTGAAACTCAGAGTTTGATTCCCTCTCGCATGAAGCGCACTACCAAGCTAGATGTAAGTGTGGATGATGTGTTGAAAGCTAAACGGTAAACAAACCAAGATGATCTTGGGAACCAAGAAGCTGACAATGAAGAAGTAGCTTATACATCATCTTATCATATTACATTCAAAGAAGCACACGATGACGACTCCATCAGGGATGATGTTAATGATGCACCCTCAACACTCGAAGACAAGGGGCAACCTACTATCGATGAGCTCAAGGAGCTGAATTTAGGAACAATAGAAGAACCTAGACCAATCTTAGTCAGCACGCTATTGGGGCCTTCAAAAGAGGAAGAATACTTTGAATTATTGTTTGAATATAAGGATATGTTTGCTGGGACATACAAGGAAATCCCAGGTCAAGACCCCAAAATTGCAGTACATAACCTTGCAATCAAACATGGAGCACGGCCAGTCAAACAAGCTCAACGTTTCTTTAGACCAGAGCTTGTTCCATTGTTTGATCTTTTGTTCCTTTAATGCAATGGTTCATCTTTCTTAGAAAAAAAAAGACAATAATCCAAACAAGAAAAGAGAAGGAAAAACAAACAAACACAAAGACACAAGAATTTCACGTGTAGTTTGGCCAACTATGCCTACATCTACTCCCCCAGAGCCAAGGAACAATCCACTATCAAACGAACGAGTGATTACAGTGGCAACGTGAGGAATCACTCCCTCACCAAAACCAAAACGAATGATCTCTCCAAACAAAACCTCACCAAAACAAAATAAAATAGGATAACAAATAGAGATCCTAATGAACCAAGAGGTTCTACAAATTGAACAATAAATCTCTCTCTCTCTCTCTCTCTCTCAAAAGATTTAGAGTTCTCCAAAACAAAGAATAGTAGACCTTTCTTTTGCAAAAGACCTGGAGTTGCTTCCAATGACTCCCAAAGAGTTCTTATATAGGGATACACATATTCCCTATTCCAATATGCTTAGGATTTTCTGCCAAAACCAAATTAGGAATCCAAATAGTATTCAACTTCCTTAAACTTTACTACCCAATATTCCTGTCACCGCATGCATAGTCCACTTGCGCAGACACCCTGCTGAGTGAGAATGTAGTATGTTTATCCCAAAACTCGCTCGAAGCTCACACCCATGCTGGCTCATGTGAGGACCCACTCGTGTGGCACAACCAAATTTAGATTCCTTATTCTATTTAACCAAATTGAGCCACTGATTCCAAAAAATCTCCACCTTGGCAAGATTTTCCAATTCCAACTTTGCAAATTGAGTCACACAACTTCAAAATAACCAAACTCCACCTTGGTGAGATTCGATCCTAGTGCTCGAGCTCTAAATCAATCAAATGCAAATCCAAAGTCAAATTCCAATGCAAACAAAATAAATGCAAACATGTAATCATCCTCCACCTTGATACAACGTCTCATACCAAGCCCAAAAAACAAACTTCCTTGCTTCGGTCTCCAAATTTGTGATCTTTAATGCAATTTTGTCAAGTTCAAACATGTTTGAACTTGAACCCAACAATAACCAAAGTCAACAAAATGTTCCAAACAAACAAAATCATTAACCAAATTGTCTTCTTGACCCAAATTGAGTTGCACCAACTCCAAACCAAGCGATTAATAAAAGCTTGCAAATTTTGAATTATGCACACCAAACTAGCTATGCTCCAAATACCAACATTCAAATGAGTACTCTCAAACAAACAAGGTTTAAGAGACACCTCTTCTAAACCAGCTTAGACAAGGAGATTATCACACTCCACCTTTTCCACAAATGGGGATACTTCCAAATCAACTCCTCCTATAGGACTCTCGTCTAACGAATGCACATCAACGAGCCAATCCAAATCGAACGTGTCAAAATCCAAAGGAGTATCCTCCCCAAACATATATTGCTCTCTAAAATGAATCTTATGGGTCTTGACACCTTCCAACAAATCTTCTTCCAACGAGCCATGTCGAGCCCCTAAAATGCTTTATGTACGAAACCTTGGAACCAAACAAAGGTTTCTTCCCAATGGTGGTGGCTCCACCTCCAAACAAATTACCCCGCAAGAAATACAAATTACTTTTCCTTACCCCTCTATGCAAAATAAGAGTACCTCTTGAGACCTTCAAGCCTCCATATAAATTGGGTAGAGCCTTATCCTCATCCTTAATCCAGCACTGTAACATCCCAAAAACAAATTGTTCCATCAATTTTTTTCAACTTTAAGCCTCACGCTTGAACAAACATTTTTATATCTTGTGTGCCAAACCAAGAAGCCATTGAACCAAGTTCACCTGTCTTTGAAACAAATTCGTCTTCTTTCTCTAAATGCCCAAGGTCTCAACCGGAAGCTCTGATGCCATTATGTTGTGCGGAAGTGCTTTTCGAACCCCAAGCAAAGGCAATAATCCAAACGAGAAAAGAGAAGCCAAAACAAGCACACATAAAGAAACAAAAATTTCATGAGTGGTTTGGCCAACTATACCTATGTCCACTACCCTGGAGCCAAGGAACAATCCATTATCAAATGAACGGATGATTATAGTGCCAATGTGAGGAATCAATCTCTTACCAAAACCAAAACGAATGATCTCCCCAAACAAAACCTCACCAAAACAAAACAAAAGAGGCTAACAAATAGAGATCTTAATGAACCAAGAGGTTCAACAAATTAAACAATAAATCTCTCTCACACACAAAAAATTTAGGGTTCTCCAAAACAAAGAACAATAGACCTCTCTTTTGCAAAAGACCTAGAGTTACCTCCAATGACTCCCAAAGAGTCCTTATATAGGGATGCACATATTCTCTATTCCAAGATGCTTAGGATTTGCTACCAAATCTGAATTAGGAATCCTAATCATTTTCAACTTCGTTAAACTTTACTACCCGATATTCCCGTCACCGTGCGCTCGATTCGCTCTTGCAGATACCCTGCTGAATGAGAATGTAGTAAGTTTAACCCAAACTCGCTAGGAGCTCACACCCATGCCCACTCGTGCGGGGACCTGCCCACGTGGCCTGCTCGAACGACACAGCCAAATTTATATTCCTTCCTCTATTTAACCAAATCGAGACACTAATTCCAACATAGTCCATAATCCAAAAAAATAAAAAATAAAAATAGTAAAGACTAAAAACCTTTAATTACGAACAAAGCGTCCCCATTACAGAAAATTGACAATGTACTCCACTCAAACCAATATGAAAAAAGACAATACAGAACAATGTGTACACTTAAACTTCCCATGTATGTATAGTAAAAAAAGTACAATCATATAAATGTATTTCAAGACTTTAGATAGCCACCTCAATACAAATATTCAGAAGACATAAGTATAGAAATACATTTATCAAAGATTAAGATACAACACCCGGTATAACAACAAAGAATCATCGTACATATAAGAAGATCACAATCGCTTTTAGTCCCCGTAGAATAAAAACATAGCATTTTAACTTCCACATCCTCTATATCTTCCACCGCACCCGCCACCACCACCACCATACCCACTTCCCCCAACCACCACCACTACCACCACCACCACAACATACCACAACCATCGCCATCACTAGCAGCATTAGATCTATTAACTACGGCTGCTTTCGGCCTTTTCACCTCTTTTGAGATCAACACAACCACCTTTTCGAGATGGAGGGGTAGTAACAATACGCGTTATGGCTGAATGTTTGGTGACTTTCTTTCTTAAATCAAAAACAGTGTCTATCTCTTTCCTTTTATGGCCACCCTTGCAGAAAAAACACAAAATGATACTTGCCGCGGCTACTAAAGTGCATGATATTACCACAATAGTGTACACATTCATCTCTTAGAGCTTTACATATATGAAAACGCAAAACCTTATAGGTTATTTTTATATCCAATGTTATGTTGAATACCAGATAAGTGTTTAGACCTTTAGCACTTCAAAAAAACTCTAGTTGTATTTTATGGGAAGTTTATGGTTTAGATTCTTTAGCACTGGTACTGGATAAGTAGTTTCTCTATTAGAACCCATGAGACTTAAAAGAAAATGAATTAACTGAGAAACTCATAAGTGAATCTCCAACATGAAATCTATTACTGTTAGAAGATTATATCTTTTCAAGTTTAGTTAATAATTTTTTCCTTAATTTACGTGAGCATAATTTTGGAGTTAATTTGATAGTTTTTAATGAAGGTTCTAGCAAAAAAAAATTTGTGTACATGTGAAAATAAAAATTGTTTGAATATGCATAGAAGGCCCCGATTTAGGAATTTGCTGAAGGCACAAAAAACTTAGAGCTGCCCTACTACATAAGTATGTAGAGTATCCAACATTATGGTTTTGTTTTTTTATTAATGGAGCAAAAAAGTTATGGTACCTTATGTGTTTTTTAAAATTCACTTTGGTGTTGTAGTCTCAGTTGTAACAATCAAGGCCTTTGAGAATTTAAAAATCAATGGTATGATTGTTGAAATTTGAATTATAGAGGCATCCAAAAGTATAACTTCTATGAAAACAGATATTAGCATAGTATTGAAGTGTATTTGACACCTGCATATAGTGTAGCAAAATTAACACCAGATTTCAATACAATTATTAACAATTATTGTCAATTAATGTAGTTTTCAAAATAAAGGGTCATAATTGTTGTAATTGAAAATAGGGCAATTTGATTATATGTCCATTATGACATTTACTTTAGAGTTAAGGATAATTAAGATTCTTTAGTAGGAAAAGATCATCCATATTAAGTGAAATCTCATTTTACCATTTATATATGAATATTAAGTGACTTTTTCACTTTCTAGACTTTTCGCAAACTAAACCAAATTGGACTATAAACTCTTGACAAATTACTTCACGTGATTTTTGCGTAAATTTCTATTATAAAAAAAGTATGAGGTATGTAAAATATTTTGAGAAAAAAATGGGGCATTGAAGCGTTTTTGAACCTTAATTAATTGTTAGTACAGGGAGACCATATTGAAGCACTCTCATCATTTAAATGAGCTATCCATGGATATTGGGCGCAAATTGGCACAAAATCAGGGGTTTGGTTAGTGATTTGTTTATGGGATGGCCATTCTAGATCAGGATAATCAAGTACCCCTTCACTCATGAAATTGTGGGATCTTCTGGAGTTCGAATCCATACAAACTCTGTATTTCTTACCATTGTATATGATGGTGAAAATGTTGGTGGTCTTGAAGTTATAGAGAAGAATTCTGGTGCGTTTTTACTTGTTGATCCTTTGCCAGGCACCCTCTTTGTCAATTTGGTAGATACTACTACTACTAATAACATTTTCTTTCATTTGGGTCTGTTTGGCTACCAAGAAAATTCATACTTCAATCAAGCTTTACATAATCTTCTTGTATTTCATGTAACTACCCTACCTATTTGACCTGCGATATTATGTGGATCTCACCTGGGACCCATAGAGATGTATAAGTCACCATGGATGTGATACGTTGTGTCACAAAATAGTTACGTGAAATTGAAGGCCAAGAAAATTCTTGCTTCAATCAAGTTTTGTAGAACGTTTATTTAATATGACTCCAACCCCTATGAGTCTTATTTGAGTATTTTTTTTTTGTGGTCTCGCACTTTTCTATAATATTTTATTTCATCTAGCTATTACTTGAGTATTCTGTGAGTTCTACTTGGAACATATAGAGGCGAAGAAATCACATCAATCATTGCAAGTTGTATAACATTCGTATGCATGTTGTTGCATTTCATTACATTGTCATGCATGATAATGTGATATGATGTGCATTTGTGGCACATGTGTGAGTAAGTTCTAACTTACGAGCTAATTTGGGTGTCTGTATAAGAGAACCCTCTGAGACTGTATAGAATGAGTGTTTTGATGTTGTGACGTCTCTCCGAGATTGAGACGGCCATTGTGGAATAACCTAAATGTTTATCTGAAAATAAATGTTTGCCTGCGTATTTCACTATCTGTATTATTATCTAGTTTAGATTATGTTTTGTTATTAATTTTAGCATCCTGGTGAGGACGAATTAACACGCTACATAATTGGTAGGCAAATAAGTAATTTCGTAAAATGATGTGAAATCGCGTTTTAGCAACCAAACGAAACTTAGACGAAAACTTTTATAATTTTTAGTTTTCACTCGTGATGCAATGAATTAGGTGTGTAAGAAGTTTCAAAGAATAACTAGGAGTTTTGAGAACTTGCAGGGAGGTAAACTCAATTTCTGAGAGTTGTGCCTATATATAGAAAGAGGTGAGATATTTTCATAAGTTTAACCTAAAATTAGAAATTCAAGAGAGAAGAGATTGGGGATTTCTTGGCTTAAAGCTTCAAAACACAAATCAACGAACTTCTATCCACTTGTTTTTCTCCAGATTTCATATTCAAATTCCTAGAGGTAAGAGCTTCATTTTGATATCCATTAGGACTTGTTTGGCAAAGTTTTTCGAAAACTTGTTTTCTAGAATTTTCCTAAAAAGTTGTTAATCAGACTTTTGAACGATAGGGATTGTACTAGACAAACTTCTGCACGTTCCTTGTGCTCGGGTTTTCTTTAGGACGAATTTTAGGAGCGTTAATTAGAGGTGAGTGATTCAACTATGTGTTTCGGAATGATTTCTTGACATGTATTCATGTTTTGTATAAAAAGCATGTGTTAGTTCATAGATATATATTGTTTAGTTCATATTAGGCAACTATATTGATAAGTAGGCCCAATAGCACAGTGAAATGCTTTGATTATGTCGAAAGCACGGTGAAATGTGATTTGAGCGCATTTATTTGCTATTTGGGTCAAAGGAGCACGTGGTACCAAGCCATTTTATGGAGCCGTTATAGGCATAAGGCCGCATGTTTGAAGAAAGGAAACATGGGTCTTACCTAGTCGCGTGGACTTATTGGCGAGGAATCGCAGACTAGGAGTGTGGTATGCACACGTGAAGCTCCAGAGACTAGTATGAAATGTAGTGGATGTGAATGCGAGCATGCTTATCATTCATGTTCATTGTTGTTTTGTTCACTAAGTGTTATCTTAAACGAATCGATATATGTGTGGTTATTCAAATAACCATTGCAAGTGTGAATGCCAGCAAGGAATTAGGAAAGTGATCGCGGGGTATTGGGAGTTCAGTTGGAAGGCAACTTAGCATGTTTACCAGTAGACACCCCGATTTTGACCTAATGCTGAATTTAGGGGAGTATTACCTCTAAGATCTGATGATGACAAATGCCCGACTAATCTAGGACTTCCAAAGGTGATTCAAGCTCTTTCGAAGGATCTTTCAATTCAAGACAAAAAAAGAGAAGAAGAAAAAGAGAGCAAAAAGGAAAATAGGATAAAACGGCACATGGTGAGGGTTGCGGTAGTCACGGGCAGCCGTTGCAGCACCCTATGGAGTGTCGAAAGGCATTTAGTGAATGCCACGAATTTCACCAAATGTCGTGAAAAATTGGATTTCCATAGAAAGTGACAGTCCCTGGAATTGTCCGCGGCATTCTCTAAATGCCGACGCGGCAATCATTGAATGCCGTTGCGACATTCATCAAGTGCCGTTCCGGCACTCACCAAGTGCTGCTTCCATCTCTAGTGAGTGCCGCATTTTCGTGACTGCCAGCTATGAGATAGTACGCTTGTACCCTTAAAAGGACATCTGAATTAGGGTTTCTTGCTGTGAATTTACTAGAATACCCTCTCAAAGTTTGCCTATATAAGAGAGGTGAATATCCCAGTTTAAGGGATCTTCTCTTTGACTTGAAATAGAGAATGTTAGGATCCCAATATTGATTCTCCTTCAAAAACTTTCTAAATTAAGAGAGAAGTAGAATTAGAAGAAGGAGCTGGAAGAAGAGCTTGATCATCATTTGGAAGGTCCCAAAGCAACAAAAGAGTTGAAGATAATTAGAGGTAAACTATAGAGTAATTAGTTTATTTAGTAGTTCAATCACAATATTTAGATTCTTTTAGGCTCTTTATACATTTTCAAAAACTCTCTTCCTACCTCATTTCATCACACACCACCAATATTGTGATTGAACATTCATTTCATGAGTTTGGATCAAAATAGCTTAGGTTTTAAAGCTTAAATAAATCTTGAAGTAGAACTTCGGTCTCCTTCCTCTTGATTGTGTTTATTTCTTAAGATTCATATAACTTTTAATGTCTTACTTGAATCTTTTAAAAATCGCTAGTAGTCTTATAAACTCATGATTTGAGGGGATTAAGGTTGATATTAGTGTATTGAGTTAATGAGTTTGAACTTTTACCATAGTTTGAACTCATTACTTTGAGGCTTTATGAAGTTTCTTAATACTTCATTAAAATCCACAAGTTTAAGTGTCCTTAGTCTCTAATGACCATCAAATGGTTGGAGGAATAATTTGAGTCTAAACTTATATCCATGGTTTAGATTCATTGTGTTGAGGTTTTATGAAGTCTCTTCATACTTTATTAAAATCCACAAGTATAAATGTCCTTAATCTCCAATGACCATCAAATGGTAGGAGAAGTGGTTTGGTTTAAGTCTAACTTCTTGGTTTAGTAGTTGGGGTTAACAAACAAAGATAAACTTGACAACGAAAGCAGTGGTTTCATAAACTGTTTTTGATCAAGGATTTTTAGTTAAACATCAGACCGTTGGAATTGAGTGAAACCAACGAGATAGTGTCAATAACTCAAAGTTTTGCAACTGTAAATTTTGTTTTAGTGAGATTCCATGGTTAAACTTGGTTTGATCATGAGTTTCATGGAACATCCATATTCTGTCCAGAATTCCAGAACAGAAGGTCAGTTTTAAAATGGGTGAATCAGACCTTTATTCAAACATTTTTAACTTCAAATAATGTTTTATAAGAAGTTTAATATGTTAAGAAGTTCTCCTAAAAAGAACAAAGTGTTTCTCACTTTTTTACTATTTTTAGAAAACCATACAAAAACTCTGGACGGAGAGTTGCAGATTACTGAGTATTGTCTAGTGTGTTCCTTATCCCTAGAGATCTAACCGTTCAATTGTTGATTTTCTTTTTGGGTTAAACACTAGACTCACAGAGGCACTTTGTGTCTAAAAATCATCAAGATCAAACCATGGGAACCATGCCTTTTATTTTCTTGAAGTTCATGTTTACTCTCTGGAATTTTCAGAACCTTATGACAGATTTGATAAACTTTGTAAGTAATAGTTCAAATGATCCTTTTTTGACTTAGGGATTATGTCATGCTATAATAATAATTAGTTAAGCTTAAATCCAGAGGCTAAATGATCCAAGTCAATGAATAGTTCAGAGCTTTATCTCATTCATATTCATATATCCATATGCATTCATCCATATAGACTGATACTTGTAATTATAATTCATCTTAAGTTAGGATTTATTACTTAGGAATTCAATAAATATATCTTGTTTAAAGCATGTAGACTAACCATTTGTTTTGTAGCGCTATCGAGGTATGATTTCTCAAAACTCCTCTCTAGTTTTTTCATTTATTAATTTTATTGATTTTCGACTACTTGTACGGCACCTTAGAATTAAGTTTTGCCTTAAGTGTATATATGTGATTAGAGACCCTTTTATTAGGATTTATTCTTTTGTATGCATTACACGTTTAAACATTCACGGCTGGATCCTGGGTAAGTTTCCTAGTTCCCTATTTGCACATCATCTTGCTTGCTACTCGAATTATGTGATTTTTGAATGATATTTTATCGTTAGCAATCTTACACCCTTTGAGACATGCTTTTGTAATGTATATATACATATGTATTAGTTGAGGGCATGCTTAGATTTTTATTTTGATTAAAAGGATGTTGAGTAGAGGCCTATCGCAAGATAGGATGAGAGAGGGTGTTTTAGTCTGTCGGACTCCTTCCTCTCTCATTCCATAATCCCCGGACCTAGTTAATCTTTGGTTTCGCAAAAGATCAGTTAGTCTTAAAATGGTTTCTTAATTTTCCTTTTAAAAATTAAGTGGCGACTCGTTTTGAATTTGAATTTAGAAAAGGTTTTAAATAAAAGCTGTGGGTAAGAGAAAATTGCAATATCCACAATCTGCCGACTCTGCTGGGGATCGAACCCAAATCTCTGGTTTCACAGACCAGAATTCTGACTTTGGGTTCACTTGAGGATTAGACTTGAAAGCATCCTTTTAATCGAATTAATTTATCTTTGTATGCATGTTGCATTTCACTTGCATGTCCAGCCAGTCGATTGCACGGAACTATGACCTTGGAGGCTCAGGGCAACTCGGTCGGTCAAGTTATCATGGGACTGTGTGATCACCCTTGATCTCGTACCATGATTTGGTATATGAAGCATCCTATCGGATGTGTGTCAAGGGTCCCTTATTTGACCAAAACCCAGCCATTGCATGGTAGCTTCTATAGAACCTTCCAAGTCTTAGAGAATGAATCCTTGATTAGGGTTATGTGCTAGGGAGTGTTGTATGCCCGAAAGTGATTACTTGAGATGATGACAACGCTCAATTAATACGAGACATGTAAACTCTTAAATCACTTTCGAGCAATTCCTCTTCATGTCCCATGACATTTGGGAATATGTTAGATTTTGATTATAAGATTACATCTCTTATATAATGTTTAGCTAAGCATCATTGACCTTGTATGTATCTGAATTCATGGAAAGTACGGTGATAATCCGATCATGTGATCCTTCTACCTGAAGAATTTTAGATCCATCTTTGAAAGCAAACGGATTTTTGCCAAAGTTTTCAGTCGCTTTTTCAAAAATCTTTGGAGTTCACTTTTTCGATTAAAGCTCCAAACTAACCTCTGTTGATCATCTCCTAAGAAAAAAAAATCAAAAATTTTAGGAAATGTTTTTGGAAGAAATGTTCTTCAAATGAAAATTTCAATCCAATCATCTTTACTAAGAAATATTTTCACACCCTCATTTTTTAAATAAAAGATTCAAAATCCTTGAGAATCGTTTTTGAAAGATCTCATCATTTAAAATGAATTTCGAAAAATTTTGAACATCCAACCTTTGAGAGGGTAGTGAAGATCACAATGAAAGGAGAAATCAGCACATTTGACATGAATAAAGGATTTTTTTATATGCTTGTGTCTACTTGCTAGGATTAGAATTTTCCTTTCTTTTTCATATAGAATAGGCACACACGCATACATGCATTGCATCCGTGTGACATATGAACCATTTCATCTTACCAAAAGTCTTCTAAAAAAGTGTATAATAAAAGATTTTGATAGAAATAAAGAAAACGGAAAATCTTTTGAAAATAATTTCCTTTTGTAGGGAAAATATAGCATCCAGTTAGGGCATGATTTGGTTTAGAGGTCCCACGGCAAGGTTAGTAAGAAGAGAAGAAGACAGAGAAATGGTAGATGAAAGGAACGATGGGGAAGTAGCAGAGTTAAGGACATTGGTAGAACAGCAAGCAGAGTAAATGAGGCGACAGGCTGAGAATATGAACTGAATGATGGTCATGATAGAAGCGATAGCACGTCTGTTGCTAGTTGTGAATCCACCAAACAATGATCCACCAATTAGGGAAGAAGGTTGGTATGAAGAGCCAAAGATGCCAAGGACCGAGGCCCCCAGAGCAGAAAGAAAAAGGATAGAAAGGGAGAAGGAGATGATAATGATAGAAAAGATAGAGAAGCTGGAAAGGGTAATGCACAAGGTTCAGTGGGTCGATACTTACCTGATGGAGCTGGAAGGTCTGTACGATGGGGTTTGTGAAACACTGCCTGCCGGATTCAAAATGCCGATCTTTGACAAATTTGATGGGACAGGGAATCCTCGGAGTCATGTGAGAATGTGTATCGGGGCTTTCCAACCCAGTGGGCTGAGTACTACCATGATGGTTGTCTTATTTTAGCAGACTTTAGTTAGAGTCGCTTTATCCTAGTACCTCACTCTTAAACTAAGTAAAACCCGGGTCTGGGAAGAAGTGATCAAAGCATTTGTGGCACAGTATGAGTACAATCAAGACTTAGACGTCACGGTTCCAGATTCGGAGACCACTAGGCAGGGAAATAAGGAATCATTTGCTAAGTATCTGAGTAGGTAGAGGGGAAAAGTAGCTAAATGGTACAGAGGCCGTCCGAGAAAGATCAGATCCGGATGTTGATGAAGAACCTTCAACTTGTCTATCAAGAGAAGATGAGATTCCAGTCAATTAACACCTTCGTTGAGGTTTTTGATGTGGGAACGAGAATAGAGGATGCAATTCAAGAAGGGGTGATTAAGAAAGAAGAATAGTCAAACATATATAGGAGGCCGAATTATGGGTCGAATGGAGGACATTCGGGAGGTCATTCTGGCCCTACCGATGTCAATGTACTGAGTCAATCAGAGAGGAAGTTCGATATAACACCAAGAAGAGGAGGGGACAAACAGCCGAGGAAGTTTTTAGATTTGGGGGTATCACTGTCAACCGCCCTTGATAGGCTAACAGCAAAGGGCCATCTTCGCCCGTTGGAGCCTCGACCTCTACCAAGTCCACTTCCGCCAATGTTCCGGAAGGATCTTTATTGGAAGTTTCACCAGCAAAAGGGTCACTCTACGGATCAATGCACGAGGCTGAGGCATGAAATTCAAGACTCCATTGATAACAAGGTGATATCCGAGCCACCTGTCAAAACTCCTAATGTTACTAGGAATCCGCTGCCAAACCATCATGTTGTACCGCCACCGTAGGGCCTTTATTTCTTGGGGATAGAAGAGCAAACCTTCGATTCGTCAAGGCTAATCACTAAAGCTGGGACACCAAGGAAGCCTTATCAGATGCTGGGGGATCCAATAATCTGTACTCTGGGGAATCTACTGGACTGGTGGGTTCAAGAGACTATCAACACTGATGTGGATCAGGTAGAAGACGATCTGTGGAATGAGAGTGTAACACCTGTAATTTTCTGTCATTATAATATCAGTTTTTTCTAATTTCTGTATGGACCCACTATATTATTATATTTTTATTTTAATTACGTGACGGTATGGATGTGTTGTAGTATTACCATATAGACTGTATTAACCATACCGACTCGACCATAATAAGATTTATCTTAGTCCCGTACCCGGACCCGGACATTAGAAATATTACCAGTTTGCACGTAATTCGAGACCGACACGCATATCGAGGAACTTATGCACGTAAACCGAGGAAGTGGCACACAACCCGAGATTAGCCCACATGGCCGGCCATGTGGCAACCACATGCCACCCTCTTGGACACATGTCCACTTGTTGGACACATGGCATAGCATGTACACATGCTCCATGACACCTAGCACATGCATCTCTCCTATATAAAGCACACCTACATGCATACACACACACATTTGACACTCTTGTCTTCATAATCTGCACATAAGATAAGATAGAGAGCTGGGAGTTATAAATCCCATGGAGATATAGAAGAAAAAGAAGGAGAAGAAGAAGGTGACACCATTGAAGTTGAAGTTAAGCTTCATCAAGCTCAAAACAACCTCTAAGCTCAATTTCAAGCTTTGGTGAGTAAATTGTGAGTAAATTGTGAGTTAATTATGAGTAATTGTGAGTAATCTAACTCAATTTAGAACCCATATAATATGTACTAATGTTTAGTAGAAGTTTGATGTTGTTGTGTTGAAGTTTTCATGACATGCAAGACAAATCCATAAATCTGAGAAACTGAAACTCTCAGCAGAACATAGTTTAGTAAAATGAATGTTTTGTCCAGCTCAAAAATCCGAATTAAGCTAGATTTTTTTGTGGTAAAAGGTAACTCATATATCTACAAATAACTCTTCTATAGCTCAGTCTAGAAATCACTCCTTCATGGTAAAAGGACAACTTCTATAGCTTCATTTTGGGTCAATATGTTCAATTATTTCAATCATTGTATTCTAGCTACCGAGATTATGATGATAACCATAATGTGAAATATAACAGGTTATGATTGCTTTGCATAAGGTATGATAGAAACCTTATAGACATTAACTCATATGTAGGAACGCAAGAATCTTCTCGATCTCTACAATGGATGAATCATCTCAAACAACTGAGGACCAGTCCAGAAGGCTAAGCAACATAATACCTAAGGAGATCGATCCCACTAATATATTTGGAAGACTAATACAAGACTTATGGAAGACCGCGGACAATACTAGCATAAGTGACTACGGAGACGAGTTGTTTATACACCTCCATATCGCCCATTCAGAATCGCTTAGAGACCACTCAAGCCACAACCTGCTACACTACCAAGGTCAACCCTACTACAAGGACAACTCGAAACGACGAACAACGATCATGGTGTTTGTTTCAACTATGGAAACCCTGGATGTCTGGCCAAGGAATGTCAAGCTCCCAAGACCTGTAACCAACCAAACGTTATCTGCTACAGCCATCGCAAGAGAGGACATTTGAGCAAGGACTGTAAAGCACTCGAGATGGACGCTACGGAGCGCATGCAGCTCAGATAAGCCCAGCTCAATACCACCATCCCCAATATAGTTGGATTAGGCAAAGAGGCACAACGAAGACTAAAAGAACACATGAGGAACCAGAGAAAGTCCGACACAACAATAGCATCGGTCCAACGTAAAGCATGCCAACGTTGTTTCAACTGCAGAAATTGCAGACAATACTTCGACGAATGCCCAATACCGAAACAAATTAGAGGACATGGATCGCAATCTTACAAATGTGGTGGAATGGACCACATCTACAAGGATTGCGAGGCAATGAAGAACATTAATCAAGATCTATTGATGAACTTGGAAGAAGAAGGGAAGTTGATACAACATATGCAATTGATTATGCAAAATTTTGACTTATTAATGAATCTAGTTTTGTGTATCTAGTATTATTGTAATGATTAGTGTTCCAATATATATATATATATTATAGTAGAGGTACAACAAATCAACAGTTAGTAACTATAAATATACAACGAGCATCGTATCCCACCTTTAGACTGACGGTCAAACCAGATGAGCTAACCTAACGATAGAAGACGTCTCACCAGCTCATATCATCAACAACATCGGAGACACATGGAAAAGTTTACACCATCAATTATGAAAGCTTGTGGCGCATCCGGAACAAAAATACGAGAGAACCCACTCGTCGCTAATCAAAATGTTTGCCAACTACGACAAAGTCAAACATAGGCATGACGTCACTCGAGGTTCTATATAGAAGGCCATGTCAATCATCATCACGTCAGAAAGATCAGAAATGAAGGAAGAACCTACAGTTTGAAGTCGAAGATAAAGTACCATTAAATATCGATCACTCGAGGTAACGTGCTATTAGACGAAAAGAAAGGAAGCTATCACTGTGACACATTGGAGTATTTACGATTGAATTGCCCACCAACTCGCGTACGTTATCACCAACGGTGTAGTAGATCACAATGCATTTTGAGTGGATACGCTAATCTACGACGTTCTTCGTACTAATTAATGCTGAGGGATACATTCACGACCCCTACAAGTTATAAAAGACAATCCTGAGACCAACTAGACTTCTCAACCATCGCATCAAGAAGCTGAGAGGTAAGAATCTTGTCGATCAAAGATGCAGAAGAAATGATGAAAGCGAAGTTAATCAGACTGCCGTTGAGACAAATCCAAAGCAATGTGATATCTGCGACGGCTGCGGAATATCTGGACATCACTCCAAAGAATGCAAAGCACCGAAACAGCTCACAAGTTGATAGGCGCAGTGCTTCAATTTTGGAAAGACTGGACGTGTACGCAAAGATTGTCCGGAACGAGAAACTCAAAACAAGGTTCCACCACAAAGAAGATCCCGAAAGAGAACTTGCAGATCACCAAATCAATCTCAGCATTGAACAAGAGGAAAGACTAAAGGTGCCATATTCAATGTCAGAACTATGAATTTCACTTGGCATTGTTTTAGCAAAGAAGTTTGGACGTTTGAAAGAATTTTTGAGAAGGTCTGATTAGTTAGCTAGTGGGAACCTCATAACCTTAAAACTTGAGATATTATTAGAACCTTGTACTTTCTAAGACCTAGCAAAATCTAGATTTTGAGGACGAAATCCTTTAATAAGTGGTGGAAGATGTAACACCTGTAATTTTCTGTCATTATAATATCAGCTTTTTCTAATTTCTGTATGGACCCACTATATTATTATATTTTTATTTTAATTACGTGACGGTATGGACGTGTTGTAGTATTACCATATAGACTGTAGTAACCATACCGACTCGACCATAATAAGATTTAACTTAGTCCCGTACCCGAACCCGGACATTAGAATATTACCAGTTTGCACGTAATTCAAGACTGACACGCATATCAAGGAACTTATGCACGTAAATCGAGGAAGTGGCACACAACCCGAGATGAGCCCACATGGCCGGACATGTGGCAACCACATGCCACCCTCTTGGACACATGGCATAGCATGTACACATGCTCCATGACACCTAGCACATGCATCTCTCCTATATAAAGCACACCTACATGCATACACACACACATTTGGCACTCTTGTCTTCATAATCTGCACATAAGATAAGATAGAGAGCTGGGAGTTATAAATCCCATGGAGATATAGAAGAAAAAGAAGGAGAAGAAGAAGGTGACACCATTGAAGTTGAAGTTAAGCTTCATCAAGCTCAAAACAACCTCTAAGCTCAATTTCAAGCTTTGGTGAGTAAATTGTGAGTTAATTATGAGTAATTGTGAGTAATCTAACTCAATTTAGAACCCATATAATATGTACTAATGTTTAGTAGAAGTTTGATGTTGTTGTGTTGAAGTTTTCATGACATGCAAGACAAATCCATAAATCTGAGAAACTGAAACTCTCAGCAGAACATAGTTTAGTAAAATGAATGTTTTGTCCAACTCAAAAATCCGAATTAAGGTAGATTTTTTTGTGGTAAACGGTAACTCATATATCTACAAATAACCCTTCTATAGCTTAGTCTAGAAAGCACTCCTTAATGGGTGAAATACATGTACAATGCAGTGTTATAAATCTGAGAAACTGAAACTTTGAACAGAACATAATTTAGTAAAATGAATGTTTTGTGCAGCTCAAAAATGAGAATTAAGATAGGTTTTTTTGTGAAGAAATATAACTAATTTATCTACAAATAACCCTTCTATAGCGCAGTCTAAAAACCACGCCTTCATAGGTGAAATTCACGTACAATGCAGTGTTATAAATCTGGGACAGAACGGTCCGAGATATAAGAAATGTCTTGTAAAATAAATATTTTGAGTAGCTCAAAAATGTAATTGAAGCTAGATTTTTTTTGTACATGAAGATATTCCTATTATATACAATGTTTTAGTTTTGAGTTTGATCTACAAAGCAATTTATCATGCCCAAATAAATCATGTTAATTCAGTCAACACAGTGAAAATGTATCTTGGCAGATTGTACAACTTTTTGTATAATGTTTTGTTTATGCATGGTGTTGATTGTTGATGCTAGTTTTCCGGTACATGTGTTGTTATGAAAATCTCGTGCTATGGTAGTGCTATCGCGTAGATGAGTATGTTAAGGGTTTCGTCTATGTGTTTATTGGTATTAAATTCACGTTATAAATCCATGAGCTACGTGCTATGTTTGGGCGACAGTCAACTATTCATTGTTGAGTGTTGTACTTCCTTGACCAGTAAATGCGTTTGGAGTTAAGTCTTCTTTCAGTCAATGTCATTGGTCAGTTCAGTTCTGGGTTAAGTTTCAAAAGGAATGATTGGGTTTAAAAAAGACATGGTTTTGAGAATAAGAAAAGACGAACAAGACATAGTATCGAGAATAAGAAATGATGAACGAGATATGGTTTCGAGAAATAAGAAGAGATGAAGAATAACTTACCTTAAGTGGTGGTAACCTTAAGGGGACCCTCACTTAGCTTAACCGCTAACGGCTTTTCATGCCGCTGGACCTTCCACGTCCAGCCTTTGCAGGTCCAGACGGAGCCGACTGCTATCAAGATGCTGACTTTACTACTGAAGACTATGCTAGTGAAGATTACTACAAGGAAGGCTACGGTTTCGCTAGCTGAAGACTTTGGAGCTTTTCTTTTGTTATAGTTCTGTTATTATTATTATGTTAGTGATGTAATAGTTTAGCTAGTCCTGTAATATGTATCTTTTGGATATCTTTTTGGCCTGTAATATACTACTGATGTAAGACTTGGATGTTTTAAATTTCTGCTTCCGCTGAACTTAGTCACTTTCCCATATCACATTATTGTTATAAGCATGTTTGGACAATCAGGTGACACTCACAACCAGTCACGTGTCTACGAACCCATAAAGGAAATTTATTTTTCCCTATTTTTGGTATTTTGGGGCGTGATAGGGATTTTTGGTATCAGAGATTTAGGTTTAGATGCGCTCACTGATTGTCCTACACCTTAAGTTATGAGCCTAAGATTTACCTCGTATTAGTACTCACACTAAGTTAGCTCCTCTTGCATGACTATGGAGTCGAGCTTCGTTCATGATGATTTCGGAGGTCACTATAATTGCGGCGGTCGTATCCAGCCTACCGACCCTGTACTATATCGACACCGGATTTGGTAGAGGGCGAGGCATACCTTGGAGGAGGACATACGGAGAGCTCTGCTTACCAATGCATTGCAGTATTCGGATCGAGTTCAGCCCGAGTCGATCCATGCTTCAGAGACTACCATACTTAATCACCAGGAGCTTATCAGCATGACTCAGGACAAGGCACTATATGACGATATACTCTTTCTGATTATCATGACGGCACCAGCACCACCATTCTCACCCGAGCCCATACCAGAGCCAGATGCAGATTTAGATCCCATTGATACAGATAGCGACAACGACATAGCGAGTGGAGAGGATTCTGCAGGCAGTGACCACTCAGCAGATGACCCATCTGATTGTGACGACACATATGATGACAATGACCTAACAATTGTGACAATCCGGCAAGTAGCGATGACAAGCTGATCGAGGAGGTTGACCCTACGGACGATCTACAGAGACCAGGGGATGATGTACACGACCATCCAGCACCACCAGTTGACGGGGACGAGATGATATTGATGCCTGAGCAGGACCACGAAGCAGATCCAGCTGACATCAAGGAAAAGGAGGAGGACCCTGAGGAGGAGCTCTTAAAGGACCCGTTATAGATAATAAGAGAGGCAAACTTTACCTTAGATATGGTAAGCGAGTACCATAGTAAGCAGTCATATCCTTTCTACTCATTCTACTCTCTTTGAGTAAATCGATACCTTTTATTCTAATGGTCATTTCTTCTGGAAAAGGGATCTATATATTTTGTAAAGTGGCTCCGATTACCATCAATAATTATTGTGATACACTCCTTGATAAGTAATTCATTTCCTTGAATTTTTAGAAATTCCCCAGTCAACAATTCTTGAGTATGTACCTTGATCATCCGATTCTTGACAAATTCTTTTGAGAACAAGTTCGATCACTAGTACTGCAAAGTCATTCTTTTTGACTTATTATTTCTTGAACAAATTCTTACAAGTTCATTTCATTTGAAATAATCCTAAATGAGTTCTCTGTCCTTGTTCTTACCATGAACTCAAAAAAAAATGTTGTACTCTCTGAACATCTTGACCTCTTATTGTCTCCCTCAGTTGCTACCTTATTCTTTATCAGTGGGATTTTGTTTGGACTATTTCACTTATGAAATACCTAATTCTTATTTCATTCGTTGAAGGCCTTATGCCATCAGTTACTTTCATTTCCTATAAATCTTGAGATACTACGATTTATTCCATTGTAAACAGTCATTCAATCATTGTTAGATTTACATCTTATTATTGAATGGATCAAATCATTCTACTATTATACTTCTATCTGTGAGGATTCATATGCCTTTTCGGATTCGGCTTCATTTTGGGTCAATCTGTTCAATCATTGTATTCTAGCTACCGAGATTATGATGATAACCATAATGTGAAATATAACAGGTTATGATTGATTTGCATAAGTTATTATAGAAACCTTATAGACATTAACTCATATGTAGGAACGCAAGAATCTTCTCGATCTCTGCAATGGATGAATCATCTCAAACAACTGAGGACCAGTCCAGAAGGCTAAGCAATATAATACCTAAGGAGATCGATCCCACTGATATATTTGGAAGACTAATACATGACTTATGGAAGACCGCGGACAATACTAGCATTAGTGACTACGGAGACGAGTTGTTTAGACACCTCCATATCGCCCATTCAGAATCGCTTAGAGACCACTCAAGCCACAACCTGCTACACTACCAAGGTCAACCCTACTACAAGGACAACTCGAAACGACGAACAACGATCATGGTGTTTGTTTCAACTATGGAAACCCTGGATGTCTGGCCAAGGAATGTCAAGCTCCCAAGACCTGTAACCAACCAAACGTTATCTGCTACAGCCATCGCAAGAGAGGACATTTAAGCAAGGACTGTAAAGCACTCGAGATGGACGCTACGGAGCGCATGCAGTTTAGATAAGCCCAGCTCAATACCACCATCCCCAATATAGCTGGATTAGGCAAAGAGGCACAACGAAGACTAAAAGAACACATGAGGAACCAGAGAAAGTCCGACACAACAATAGCATCGGTCCAACGTAAAGCATGACAACGTTGTTTCAACTGCAGAAATTGCAGACAATACTTCAACGAATGCCCAATACCGAAACAAATTAGAGGACATGGATCGCAATCTTACAAATATGGTGGAATGGACCACATCTACAAGGATTGCGAGGCAATGAAGAACATCAATCAAGATCTGTTGATGAACTTGGAAGAAGAAGGGAAGTTGATACAACATATGCAATCGATTATGCAAAATTTTGACTTATTAATGAATCTAGTTTTGTGTATCTAGTATTATTGTAATGATTAGTGTTCCAATATATATATATTATAGTAGAGGTACAACAAATCGACAGTTAGTAACTATAAATATACAACGAGCATCGTATCCCACCTTTAGACTGACGGTCAAACCAGACGAGCTAACCTAACGATAAAAGACGTCTCACCAGCTAACATCATCAACAACATCGGAGACACATGGAAAAGTTTACACCATCAATTATGAAAGCTTGTGGCGCATCCGGAACAAAAATACGAGAGAACCCACTCGTCGCTAATCAAAATGTTTGCCAACTACGACAAAGTCAAACATAGGCATGACGTCACTCGAGGTTCTATATAGAAGGCCATGTCAATCATCATCACGTCAGAAAGATCAGAAATAAAGGAAGAACCTACAGTTTGAAGTCGAAGATAAAGTACCATTAAATATCGATCACTCGAGGTAACGTGCTATTAGACGAAAAGAAAGGAAGCTATCACTGTGACACATTAGAGTATTTACGATTGAATTGCCCACCAACTCGCGTACGTTATCACCAACGGTATAGTAGATCACAACGCATTTTGAGTGGATACGCTAATCTACAACGTTCTTCGTACTAATTAATGTTGAGGGATACATTCACGACCCCTATAAGTTATAAAAGACAATCGTGAGACCAACTAGACTTCTCAACCATCGCATCAAGAAGCTGAGAGGTAAGAATCTTGTCGATCAAAGATGCAGAAGAAATGATGAAAGCGAAGTTAATCAGACTGCCGTTGAGACAAATCCAAAGCAATGTGATATCTGCGACGGCTGTGGAATATCTGGACATCACTCCAAAGAATGCAAAGCACCGAAACAGCTCACAAGTTGATAGGCGCAGTGCTTCAATTGTGGAAAGACTGGACGTGTGCGCAAAGATTGTCCTGAATGAGAAACTCAAAACAAGGTTCCACCACAAAGAAGATCCCGAAAGAGAACTTGCAGATCACCAAATCAATCTCAGCATTGAACAAGACGAAAGACCAAAGGTGCCATATTCAATGTCAGAACTATGAATTTCACTTGGCATTGTTTTAGCAAAGAAGTTTGGACGTTTGAAAGAATTTTTGAGAAGGTCTGATTAGTTAGCTAGTGGGAACCTCATAACCTTAAAACCTGAGATATTATTAGTACCTTGTACTTTCTAAGACCTAGCAAAATCTAGATTTCGAGGACGAAATCCTTTAATAAGTGGTGAAAGATGTAACACCTGTAATTTTCTGTCATTATAATATCAGCTTTTTCTAATTTCTGTATGGACCCACTATATTATTATATTTTCATTTTAATTACGTGACGGGATGGACGTGTTGTAGTATTACCATATAGAATGTAGTAACCATACCGACTCGACCATAATAAGATTTAACTTAGTCCCGTACCCATACCCGGACATAAGAATATTACCAGTTTGCATATAATTCAAGACTGACACGCATATCGAGGAACTTATGCACGTAAATCGAGGAAGTGGCACACAACCCGAGATGAGCCCACATGGCCGGCCATGTTGCAACCACATGCCACCCTCTTGGACACATGTCCACTTGTTGGACACATGGCATAGCATGTACACATGCTCCATGACAACTAGCACATGCATCTCTCCTATATAAAGCACACCTACATGCATACACACACACATTTGACACTCTTGTCTTCATAATCTGCACATAAGATAAGATAGAGAGCTGGGAGTTATAAATCCCATGGAGATATTGAAGAAAAAGAAGGAGAAGAAGAAGGTGACACCATTGAAGTTGAAGTTAAGCTTCATCAAGCTCAAAACAACCTCTAAGCTCAATTTCAAGCTTTGGTGAGTAAATTGTGAGTAAATTGTGAGTAAATTTTGAGTAATTGTGAGTAATCTAACTCAATTTAGAACCCATATAATATGTACTAATGTTTAGTAGAAGTTTGATGTTGTTGTGTTGAAGTTTTCATGACATGCAAGACAAATCCATAAATCTGAGAAACTGAAACTCTCAGCAGAACATAGTTTAGTAAAATGAATGTTTTGTCCAGCTCAAAAATCCGAATTAAGCTAGATATTTTTGTGGTAAAAGGTAACTCATATAACTCTTCTATAGCTCAGTCTAGAAATCACTCCTTAATGGGTTAAATGCATGTACAACGCAGTGTTATAAATCTGAGAAACTGAAACTTTCAACAGAACATAGTTTAGTAAAATGAATGTTTTGTGCAGCTCAAAAATGAGAATTAAGCTAGGTTTTTTTGTGAAGAAAGATAACTAATTTATCTACAAATAACCCTTCTATAGCTCAGTCTAAAAACCACTCCTTCATAGGTGAAAGTCACGTACAATGCAATGTTATAAATCTGGGACAGAACAGTCCGAGATATAAGAAATGTCTTGTAAAATAAATATTTTGAGTAGCTCAAAAATGTAATTGAAGCTAGATTTTTTTGTACATGAAGATATTCCTATTATATACAATGTTTTAGTTTTAAGTTTGATCTGCAAAGCAATTTATCATGCCCAAATAAATCATGTTAATTCAGTCAACACAGTGAAAATGTATCTTGGCAGATTGTACAACTTTTTGTATAATGTTTTGTTTATGCATGGTGTTGATTGTTGATGCTAGTTTTCCGGTACATGTGTTGTTATGAAAATCTCGTGCTATGGTAGTGCTATCGCGTAGATGAGTATGTTAAGGGTTTCGTCTATGTGTTTATTGGTATTAAATTCACGTTATAAATCCATGAGCTACGTGCTATGTTTGGGCGACAGTCAACTATTCATTGTTGAGTGTTGTACTTCCTTGACCAGTAAATGCGTTTGGAGTTAAGTCTTCTTTCAGTCAATGTCATTGGTCAGTTCAGTTCTGGGTTAAGTTTCAAAAGGAATGATTGGGTTTAAAAACGACATGGTTTTGAGAATAAGAAAAGATGAACAAGACATAGTATCGAGAATAAGAGATGATGAACGAGATATGGTTTCGAGAAATAAGAAGAGATGAAGAATAACTTACCTTAAGTGGTGGTAACCTTAAGGGGACCCTCACTTAGCTTAACCGCTAACGGCTTTTCATGCCGCTGGACCATCCACGTCCAGCCTTTGCAGGTCCAGACGGAGCCGACTGCTATGAAGTTGCTGACTTTACTACTGAAGACTATGCTGGTGAAGATTACTATGAGGAAGGCTACGGTTTCGCCAGCTGAAGACTTTGGAGCTTTTCTTTTGTTATAGTTCTATTACTATTATGTTAGTGATGTAATAGTTTAGCTGGTCTTGTAATATGTATCTTTTGGATATCTTTTTGGCCAGTAATATACTACTGATGTAAGACTTGGATGTTTTAAATTTCTGCTTTCGCTGAACTTAGTCACTTTTCCATATCACATTATTGTTATAAGCATGTTTGGACAATCAGGTGACACTCACAACCAGTCACGTGTCTACGAACCCATAAAGGAAATTTATTTTTCCCTATTTTTGGTACTTCGGGGCGTGACAGAGAGTGACAAAGGGATAGAGATGGGGAAACAAGGTTAAAAGGCTACTCCGAAAATTGACAGTCTGTGGGCAAAAGAAGAAGTCAGTCATCTAACCCGATCAGGGAGACACTTCAAATCGCATGAGCTAGAGGAGGATCACCCTGGAAGAGAATTGGTTAAAGGAAAAGAGAATGTGAATGAGGAAGAGGAAGAAGATAGGGTTTTGAGGCAAATGAAGAAAACTCAGGCTAACATCACCATCTGGGGTTTATTGATCGCTTCTGAACGTCACAGGCAAGCAGGCAGTCTTGGATGCCTTGAACTAATCAAATGTTTCTATCGACACAGCACCGGAAGAACTCGTAGGAATAATCAGTGGGGTTCCGACTCTGGCTATTACATTCTCATCAGATGACCTACCTCTGGGTGGACCTGTTCACAATAAACCGCTATATGTCACCGTTGAATGCTTGGAAAACACGGTGCCTACCTGTCTTGTTGACAATGGATCTGCTCTAAACGTGTGCCCATTCCGAACAGCTAAGCGCATGGGATTGGATGAATCAACGTTCATATCATCAGAGCAGAAGGTAAGAGCATATGACAACACTCAGAGGACTGTCATGGGGATAAATCTCCTTCATCTTGCTATCGGGCCTGTGGGAAAGGAAGCCGAATTTCAGGTCATCAACATACCTACTTCTTTCAATTTACTGCTAGGAAGGCCATGGCTAGACAGTCTGGGTGCCATAACATCTACAGTTCATCAGAAAAGTCAAGTGTGTCTGGAAGAGCAAGGTCTATGATATTCTCAAGGACAGTTAGGTTCATCTGTCTGAAGCTTCATTAAGCGCACCGATCCTAGAGGTACAATTCCAGGAAGAGAAGACAAGTCTGGGGGGATTCGAGTTTATTAACATGTTGGAGGGAGAGAAGCCAAAAGAGTTCCTGCCATTGTATTTTGATCAGTACGTGAGTCCGTTGGTCGCTGGTATCATGAAGAAGATGGGTTTCTTCCCAGGTATGGGATTGGGTAAGAATCATCAAGGTCTGCCAAAATTTTCAAAGATCACCACTCAGACCCATACTCATGGTCTGGGTTATCAACCATCAAAGAAAGAGCTGAGAGATAAGAAGAAGGCAACTGATGCACCATTGGACCCGTACCTAAAGACGCTCAATGGATACTTTGTGAAGGAGGGAGAGGATTTTCCCTTTTTTGGATTCCTAGAACCATGGGTAGATCAGAAGTACAAACGTATTAAGCCAGGGTTTGAGATCTTCTTCCCCCACGAATTCTCTGAGTATCAGGATCCATATCTATAGGTACCCGTGAAGTCAGCTACTACTAAAGATTAGATCAGTGAGCTGGATGGCTCGGTCATGAAGAATCTGTTGGGTGAGGAAAACACAAAAACTGAGGGAACGGACCAAGAAGGGGTCGTGGAACACAAGGCCAAAAAAGAACATGCTGAGGGACTAGTAGAAGAGATGCAAGACGAGGAGAATGACATGGAAGAACCCGAAAAATAAGAAATGGAGGAGAATACCAAGACAGGAGATCCGGAGGAATGCTTCATTACAGATCTGGGAGGAGAAAGTAAGAAAGAGTAGGTTTTTGAGTCTAGTGATAGGTACCCCCCACACCCGGAGTCTGCAATGGGCTAAATGAGGCGTCTTTCAATTTCCATGTCTATTGTAATCGCTCCAAAGAAAATCAATGAAAGTATGACTAATTCTCCCTACTCGAATGCGCTTAATGAATGTGATGAATGTGATGATCATGAAATACCAAATGAATTACAAAAATTAATCGAAAAAGGAAAAGAATCTGCATGTAAAATCATCGAGAACACTCTAATGATCAATCTAGGAAATGAAGATAATCCTCAAAATGTTTTCATTGGCTCTACACTCGGCAAAGAAGAAAGTAAAGAATTAATCAATCTATTAAATGAATTCAAAGATTTTTTTGCATGGTCTTACAGCGATATGCCATGTATCGATCCAGAAATAGACCAGCACCATATCCCTCTCTTTCCCAATTCAAAGCCTGTAAAACAAAAATTGAGGCGACTGAGGCCTGAATGGGCACTCAAAGTCAAAGAAGAAGTTGAAAAGCAACTGAGAGCTGGATTCTTAATGGTCACTGAGTATCCAGAATGGATCGCCAATATAGTGCATGTCCCAAAAAAGGACGGTCACATTAGGGTCTGTGTCGACTTCCGGGATCTGAACAAAGCCAGCCCTAAGGACGATTTTCCTTTACTCCCACATTGATGTATTAGTGGACAATACAGCGGGACATAAACTCCTATCTTTTATGGATGGGTTCTCAGGATATGACCAGTTCTAATGGCGCCAGAGGATAAAGAGAAAACCACTTTCATCACACCATGGGGCACGTACTGCTATAGGGTGATGCCGTTTGGGTTCAAAAATGCGGGCACAACTTATCAGTGGGCCGCTACAACATTGTTGCATGATATGATCCATAAGGAGGTAGAAGTGTAAGTGGACGATATGATTGTAAAATCCAAGGAAAAGGGAGGACACTTGGATGCGTTGAGGAAATTCTTCAGAAGGTTAAGGGAATTTAGAATGAGGCTGAACCCTCAAAAGTGCACCTTCGGAGTCACTACCGAAAAGTTGTTGGGGTTTCTCATCACTCAGAGAGGGATAGAGGTGGACCCAACCAAAATAAAGGTCATAATCGAGTTGCAGCCGCCCAAGAATGAGAAGGAATTAAAGGGATTTCTAGGTAGAATACAGTTCATAAGCCACTTCATCTCAAAACTCACCCTAACCTGTGACCCTTTGTTTAAGCTACTTAAAAAAGGAGAGAAGTTTGAATGGGATACCTTATGCCAAAAAGCCTTCGAAAAGGTCAAAACCTACCTCCAAAACCCACCTATTTTATCGCCACCCTTACCCGAAAGACCTTTACTACTGTACCTTTCCGTATCCGAAGAATCAATGGGGTGTATGTTGGCCCAAGAAAGAGAAGAGGGGCACGTGGAAAGAGCTATTTATTACTTAAGCAAAAGGATGACTGGATACGAGTTGAAATATTCACCTTTAGAGAAAGCCTGTTGGGCCTTGGTCCGGTGTACCCGTCGCCTTCGCCACTACATATTAGCCTTCCTTGTAACCCTAATATCCCGAATGGACCCACTTAAATACCTATTCAAAAAACCTGCCTTGACCAGCCGAATTTCCCGATGGACCATGATGCTAGCCGAATTCGATATCAAATACGTCACTACCAAGTCTGTAAAAGGAAGAGTTGTCGCTAAGTTTTTAGAAGATCTCGCCATAGAATCCGAGGATAAGGGAGAATTTAAGTTTCCTGATGAGGGAGTAATAGAGGTGAAGGTGAAGGAGGACTTATGGAAAATGTACTTTGATGGAGCAGCCAACCAAACAGGCTATGGGGTTGGAATCATTCTCATAGCACCCGATGGGGCCCCTATCCCGTTAGCCGTCAAACTCAGTTATGACTCGACCAATAACACCGTAGAGTACGAAGCGTGCATAATTGGGATGGAAGAAGCCTTAGCCCTGAAAGTTGAAAGGATCGACGTTTTCGGAGATTCTAACCTGATCATATCCGAAGTACGAGGTGATTAGAGGGTAAAGCATGAGAAGTTGAGACCTTACCATGACTTCCTAGAAAGCCTAAAAGTGCAGTTTGAAAAGATTTCCTTTTATTACCTTCCCCGTGAAGAGAACCAACTAGCCGATTCCTTAGCAGCCCTAGCCTCAATGATCCAGATCCCCTCGAGAACTACCATGATCCCACTATCCATAGAAGTGAGAAGCCAACCGTCGTTTAAAATGATCGCTGCCATAGAAGAAGAGGGTGAAGTGCCTTGGTATGAGGATGTATCAATGTTCTAAAAATCGCTAGGCGCTAGTCGGGCGGCGAAGGGGGGCCTAGCGCCTAGGGGCCTAGGCGGACGCCTAGGCGGGGCCTAGGCGGATTTGTTTTATAAATAAAATTAATTATATAATAGATATATCTACCAGTTATGTGGTGTTAATTAAAATAAATTATAGATTTGTGGTTCAAATAATAGATACATATATATATATATATAAAGGTTATGTGGTGTTTTTTTTAAAATAAGTAAAGATTATTAGAAGGTTTTAGTATTTAAAAAACTATTAGGGATCTCTCCATAATTAACTTAAACCTTAAGTGTATATATATACTAATGTTAGGGTTTTTTTTTCAAAGAGTTGGAACCAAATAAGACTCTCTAGCATTCTCACCCTAGCCCGCCTAGCACCGCCTAGGCCCCGCCTAGAGGCCGACTAATTCACTGGCCGATTTTCTCAAACGCCTAGCGAAAATCTCGGCGGCCGGGCACCGCCTAGCGCCTAGGCGCCGCCTAGGCCGATTTTTAGAACACTGGGATGTATGGAACTTCATTAAAAAGGGAGAGTATCCTGAAGGAGCCTCAGAGAAGGACAAGAAGGCGGTTCGACATCTCCGCTCAGTTTGTGATCTACGCGGATAAACTATGGAAAAAATCCTATACCGGGTATAATCTAGAGTGTTTATATGGGAGGGAAGCTAAGAGAATGATGGAGGAAATACACGAGGGAGTGTGTGGACCCCACATGAATGGGCACATGCTAGCGAAGAAGATTATCCGACAGGGATACTATTGGACGACTTTGGACAAAGACTGCTGTGAATATATCAGAAGGTGCCATAAATGCCAAATTCATGCAAATCTAATGCATACCCCGCCATCACAGCTCTATAGCATGACCACTCCTTGGCCATTTTCTGTATGGGGAATCGATATCATTGGTGAGATAGTCCCAAAGGCCTCCAACGGGCACCGCTACATAATCGTAGCAATTGATTATTTTACCAAGTGGGTAGAGGCAGCTTCATATGCGACTTTGAAAGCCAAGGATGTGGTGAGCTACATCGAGAAGAACATAATCTGCAGATACGGGGTCTCAAATGAGTCCATTTTTTATCACGCCAGTCATTTCCAAGGGGAAGTCATCCCGCTATTAGAAAAGTATAAGATCACCCGTCATCAATCATCGTCGTATAGGCCTTAAATGAATGGAGCAGTGGAAGCAGCGAATAAGAATGTCAAGGCGATCTTGGGAAAAACAACAGATACGTATAAGGATTGGCATGAGAAGCTGCCGTTTGCACTGTGGGGATACCGGACCTCTGTAAGAACCTCCACGGGAGCCACTCCTTATTCTTTGGTTTACGGAATGGAAGTTGTCCTTCCAGTCGAGGTGGAGATACCCTCTCTAAGAGTTTTGGCCGAATATGGAGTAACTGAGTTAGAATGAACACGGGGGAGGTATGAGGAATTGATGTTGCTTGATGAGAAGAGGTTGGCTGCAATAAACCATACTCAGGGATATCAAAAGAGGATAGCTCGTGCTTTCAACAAAAAGGTCCGCCCAAGGAAGCTTGCTGAGGGCGACCTGGTCCTCAAAGAACTGAAAGTGCTCGTTTATGACCCTAGAGGAAAATTCAAATCCAACTGGGTCGGGCCATACATCATCAAGACTCTTCTCTCTAGAGGAACGGCCTATCTAATGGACTTAGACGGGGTTGAATTTAAACAACCAATTAACCTCGATCACCTCAAAAAGTATTTTGCTTGAAACCCCAACTTTCAAAGCCTCCTACATTGATGAACTACGCTTGACCTGATTCCCGCTAGCGGATACGTAGGCAACCTGCTTGGTTTGATCACTAATAATTACCTGAATGGCACTTTCCGTCAAGCCTTGAACCGAACTACTGCGGACTTGATACCCATTTAGGGATAAGTAGGCGGGCTCTCGAAAGCCTTTAATCTATGAAAACCTAAAAAGAAAAACTTTGTGCTAAACTAGGGGCAAACTTGCGTTTGCTCGAAACCGCTTCGAAGCCCCAAAACTAGGGGCAAACTTCGTTTGCTATCTGAAGAACCCAGATACTTACTTTAAAACCCATCTTTGGATCTTCTGGCTGTTAAAATAAGCACCATAAAAGAACAAACAAAAATTCATGGTATAGAATGATTAAAACTTTAGGCAAGACTCAAAGCAAAGTAAAGAGCCAAGAAAAGACATTAAAAGGAAAATTTTTATAACTTAAAAATATTAATCGGAAGAGTGAACACTTTGATTAAACATGTTAGAACATCTCCTAAAGATAAGAACACTCTTTGAAGAACAGAAATGAAAAAAATCACATTCAAAAGCATAAAAGTATAGGCATGACTTATCTGAAATTTTATAAAATAAAGCTTTGTCCTGTTGTTTTACTTTCACTCATATATGTCTACAAAGTCTGTCCCTGGATCAGAGTTTGGATCTGAAGAAGGTACTCAGTAGTAGGCATGATCGAAGCAGGGACCCTCCGGAAAGGAGCTGACACTCTGTCATGCCAAGCCTCAATGAAAGCCTTCACAATGGAAGGGCGCATGATCGAACCCCTCATGAAATCAGCAGTAATAGCCTCACTATTATCTTGGAGAAGCCCGTACTGGCGAGCCACCCAGCCAGGAATATAGAAAGTGGTAGCATGCAAACCAGGCAGCCAAATACCAGATCGTCCGGGAAGCCGTACGGTGACAGAAAGGTAAGACAACTACGGGCAGATCCAACAGATATCACCAGCGGAAGGCCTCGCAGCCAACCAAGCCAAGCATCGGTAGAATGGAATAGGCGGTGAGCCTCTATATGGTCGTAGGGAAGTGACCCACGAAGGTGTGAGGGGTGTATGAAGAGATCAAGGCGCTCCATGAGCCAAACGTGTAAGATGTAAGGTGCCCCCGAAGATAGCATAGCCCTGGCAGTATGGGCACAATCCAAACCAATCAAGGTTTCACCAAGGATTAGCATAACAGCACTCTTCATCTCCCGCAAACCGCAGACAATGGGAATGAGAACATCAGAAGATGACCGAAAGAGGAAGTAAGAGAGCATGGCTATCGATCAAGCACTACGCCGAATGACTTGATACCTACCATCGTAAGGATCCCCCATCGGAGAGTAGACGAAAGAAAGGTGTTTAAAGTTCATTTGTCGGTCTTGAATAAAAGAGCTTGCTGCATTTCGAGATGTGTGAAGGAGAGCAACGAGGTCCCGGACATACCCAACCTGCGCTAGAGGAACTATCGGATTCGCAGAAGGATCAGTATGCATAATAGCGCTAAACTCCTCAAACAAAGGGCAGATCTCCTGGGAGCCAAAGCGAAAGACGTGGAGAGAGGGATCCCAACACCGAATAGCAGCTCGAACCAAACTTTCGTTTATGATCATCCATCAAAAAGAGAAGAGGTCATTTAGTCTGAAACACTTGAAGTTGAGCTTGTCGATGCCAGAAAGAGTATCCATCCATGGGAAGAGGATTTGGGAGCTAATGGGGGGCCATTTGAGAAGAAAGTGAAGACAATGAGGGAGTGTTTTGCGGAGTATTGATGAAGGGAGGCTTTAAATAAGAGTGGATCTGCCCAGAACACAGGGCGGCACTCGATAAAGTAGAATTGCACTCGAGTAAGTGTCGCGCGACAGTCCGTAACTGCCATTGTGGCAGTCAGTGCGGCATTCACTTAGTGCCACTGAAGACTAACCAAGTGCCGCTTGGAGTTTTATTTTGGCCAAGATGTGTTCGTAATGTTTTTAGCCCACCTGCAAGCAAAAAATTGAATAAAAACAATAAAACGTGCGCATCATGCAGCACGACCAAGCTATGGTCACAATCATTCATTCATTCATTCATTCACATGGATAAGCAATAGAAGCGGACCAGTGCTCACAAGATCACAGAAAAACAAAAAGGGTTAAAATGAAATAAAAGGACCAAGCCATGGTCACACATACGATGAACAATAGTAAGAAACAGAAAAAGTAAAAAAAAAAAAAAACAATCGCAATAAAGTGATGCAGATGCCTATCCTATCTTGGCTATCCGGGAACCATCATAATAATAGGTGAATATATATATATATATATATGCATACGGTCATCCAGTATATGAATCCTCCCCAAAACACTTATAAATAGAAAAAGAGAGAGAAAAGGGGCTAAGTTAACCCCTGCCCTGGCCTCGAGTCTGACGAGTCATGCGTCTGAGAGGCTCATCCTCTGCCTCTGTCCCGCTCGCTCCTCCTCTACCTCCACCTCTTCCGCCACTAGTACCTCCATCGCTGCCTCTATCTCATCTAGCGCCGCTGCCTCTGGGGGGCATCGTCAAGGCTAATGCCGAACTGCTGAAGCCGCTACTGAAGCTTTCCCACCTGCCGGGCCAAAGCCCCAACATGCTCCTCCTGAACGGAGAAAACAAATAGAATTACCAAGTTGTATTTAAAAAGCTGAAATGCCAAAAGTGAGTATGAGTAAAAAGGAGCATTTATTTTCACCAGAGCCCTCATGTGAACCTCAGCAGCCGTCCGCACCCCGTCAGCCTGAGTCAAAGAGAGTGGTTAGAATGTCAAAACGAGAATGCAAAATTTAAACCAAAAGAAAAGTTTTAGAGGTTATTCTCCACTCTAGACCATAGATCCACTCTCTCACGCTACGAGCATAGAGTAAGCGCTCCTCCGCATAGTCTCGCGAAACATGATCGTACTGGAGTGGAATGGTAGGAGCACCCGCCTTAAATCGAGGGACCATGGTCGTGCCCTGCTCGCCATAGGAGACTGTCTGAAGGCTCCAATCCTAGGGCAGTAAACCTGGAGCCAGAGCTACAGCAGGGATGGGCTACAAAGAAAAAGTAAATTCGGTGAGAAGATACACATGCATGTTTAAGACCTAAAAGAAAGGTTGAAAGGCTAAAAGAAACTCACCCGGGTCACTTCCATCAGAGGGAAGTTCAGCACCAGCTTGGCGGAATGGAAGGCCTCGTACCCGTCAGGGGGCTCTAGGAAATCCTGAATGGAGAACCCAGCTAAGACAAACGTGAGTGCGGAACCCTGGAGGGTCTCTGTGGCTCTCATGGACTCAGGTGGGGGGCGCGGCACAAAGAAACCCAAAGCCGCCAACGACTACCTGGCCACCCTCTCCCCTAGATACCACTCCTGACCCTCCGGACCCTCCAACAATATCCTCTGTGGGTCATATCCAGCTAATTACCATATCTCCTGAGAAGCCTCGGGATGCACGTCAAGCCAAGGCTACCATCAGACGTGCGGCTCTCATAGATTCGTTAGGAAATTCCTAAATGAGACAAAATCGTGAGCCCTAGTCTTCCGTCCCCACTCGCTCCTTCGCCCACTTCAGACCCTGGGGCATGATGAGGGTGTCCGCTGGTCACATCATAGGCGACATCATATGTAGATACTCATGGGATCAAATCTGCAAGAAAAGAGAAAAATCATAAGTTTCGAGATTCATAATTAAGAAACTGAAAGGAAAGTACAAGATTTTAAATAAGAGACGGCAAAAAGGAGAAGTATACCTCCCACGCTCTCTAGAAGCCGCTTATAGAAGTCGGCCAGTCTCGAGAAATCTCTCTCATATGCCTGTACAGGATGGCTAATCCTACACCGGCCTAGTCATACTGATAAATCTCTCCCATCTGCTCCAGGGACCCCACCAGTGCCACAGAGATCCGATCACCCTTGGTGCTCAGTAAAGAGCACCCCAGTATATACATGATAAAGCCCTGGGCCATCTGCTCCTCTGAAAAGCCCTGCTGGCCTCTGAACGTGTCCATGAACCACTTGGTTGTGACCAAGGGCTCCTTAGGGATGACTCCTAGCAAAGGCAGCATCCGGTCCTAGTCCGTCACCGTATCGAGGTAGCGGAGGCACTCCCCCCTGAAAAAGATCCCAGTGATCATAGAAAAGTCGAGCGGGGTCATTGTTATCTCCCTGAACGAGAAGTGGAATGTGTTGGTGGTGTCCCACCAACGTTCAGAGAGGGCATGAATCTGTCTTAAGTTGTTGGAGCTCTTCGTTAGGATTTTGACGAAGTCCCCAAAACCCGCTGCATCTACGAGCCCCTTCACGGTCTCGCTCAACTCCTCATACCAGGCAAAGCCGTGAGCTAGGTTGTCGTGCCCCTTTAGCACGTCGGGCTAAATCTGTAAAATTGCAAGATTTAAATGTCAGCAATTGAATGAAGGAAAGAAGGAAAGGAAATAAAGAGTAATGAAAAATACATAAACAAGGAGTAATAGTAAAAGATGAATGAATAAGTGAAGACGAAAACATTCAAAGTACTTAAAAGGGATTTTACAAAATTTAAAATTCGCTTTCTTGATAAAACATAAATATTCAAATCATTTTTGAGTGAGTGAAAGGGCGTTCATAACAATCAAAAAATTCACAAGCATAATGATCATTATTCACGAGGAATGTTTGAAATTTTGGTTAACATGCATCGCATTCAAAAGTCTTTGAGAAAAGTTGAAGGAAAAATAATGAAATTGATACAGGTGAAACATTCAAAAAATTCACAGGCATAGTATTCATTTTTATATGAAGTTTTGTCTCTGCATTCATAAAGTTCGTAGGGAATAAGATAAAGAATACAAAATTTATTATAAAAAAATGAAATGAGAATTGAATAAAGCATTAAAAACGCTCAAGAGCGCAACAAGCACAACGTCTGCATTCATAAATAAGGCATGAGAAGTTGTTTTGATTGTACATTGCATTCATAAGGTTCATAAGGAAAAGCAATTACAAGAAATGGAAATCAGGGAGGAGCGTGTACCTCATGTTTGAATGCGCGGGCAGACAAGTGAGCATCCGGGTCTCGGAGCAAGAATGTAGGATCAGGGTGGGGAGTGGCCATGTACTTGGCCTTTTTCTTGCTCCACGAACCGCTAGCCATAACCTAGAAAGGAAGAGAACTGAGAGTTAAACTTTGGAATAAATTGAGAAAACAACAAAAATAAAGAGAGTGTTGAGATTATGATCGAGTTAAACTAACCTGTGGACCCTCGGGATCACTGTGAGGAAAATGAGAAAAATCTCCAGAGAGAACTTCGGATTGGAGAGATTTGAGAGTGAATGAAAAATGAGAAGAAAATTTGAGTTTAAGCATTCTGCCGCACCAAAAGGCACTTGGAAAACTGTGCGCGGCAGTCCATGAAGTGCCACGCGGCACTTGCTAAGTGCCGTTCCGGCATTCCGTGAGTGCCGTACGGCAACTACGGACTGCCGCAAACCTCAGCATGTGTCGCGGTTGAGGCGGTTTAAATGCCGTTTGATTTCCCTTAAAATTCAAAATAAACCCCAAATTTAAACTTAAACCCCCTTGATTCTGCCCACTCTTAGTACTTTTGTCTCAGAAAATATCTTTCGAAGTCGCGTGACCCTTGATTTTGAAAATTTGAATGAATTTGAGTCTAATTGACTCCTGATTTTGAAAATTAAAAAGAACTTAGGTCTGATGGACCGCTGATTTTGAAAATTTGAATGAATTTGAGTCTGATTGACTCCTGATTTTGAAAATTGAAAAGAACTTGGGTCTGATGGACTCCTGATTTTGAAATTTTTTCGAAAATTTGAATAAATTTGAGTCTGATTGACTCCTGATTTTGAAAATTGATAAGAACTTGGGTCTGATGGACTCCTGATTAACCTGAATGTGATTGACTCCAAAGTTTCGGGAATATAATACCAAAGTTTTGGGAATATAACAGATTTATATTCTCAGTCCTCGCAACAGATTTATGTTGGCCCTGCTTTCGGGAATATAACAGATTTACATTCTCGGTCCTCGTAACAGATTTGCATTGGCCACGCTTTTGGGAAAATAACAGATTTATACTCTCGGTCCTCGCAACAGATTTGCGTTGGCCCCGCTTTTGGGAACATAACAGATTTATATTCTCGGTACTCGCACCAGATTTACGTTGGCCCCGCTTTTGGGAATATAACAGATTTTTATTCTCGGTTCTTGCAACAAATTTACGTTGGCCCCACTTTTGGGAATATAACAGATTTATATTCTCGGTTCTCGCAACAGATTTGCGTTGGCCCCGCTTTTGGGAATATAACAGATTCATATTCCCGATCCTCGCAATGATTTGCGTTGGCCTCGCTTTGGGAATATAACATATTTATATTCTCGGTCCTCGCAATAGATTTGCGTTGGCCAAGTGTTCGAGAACTTCCCTCTAATCGACGCATCATGTATCATATCTCATGTAATAAAACACGTAGCATAGAGGAAACATGTCCGACAAGGCCGAGCGACTGCGGACTTTCAGAGCAAACCCACATTGACACCGGAGTTTAAGTCGCAAAGCGCCACCCAATAAATTATATTCATCCTTTGGCCGGAACGGCCGCATGTCTTGAAAAGAATTGACCTAAGCATCAAGTAGCAATAAGGCATGGATTACATAAAAAAAAAACACACGTCGGGATTACATATTTCGAATCACATCCTTTGTAGAGCATGTGGCTACATCGTCAGTCATCATTGCATGAGCAAATGCATCACCACAAGATAGATGCGTTCATCGGTATGACTACTTGCGCTTGTGTATGTTTGACCTTGGTCCGAACTACATCTCGGTCTGATTCCTGAAAAGGATACGTAGGCAGCTCACCGTTAAGCACGACCAACACCAACCGTTCGTGCAGCCATTTTTTGCAACGCATTTTTTTTCACCTGAATTTGACAATATGGTCAAAGGCTTGTCTTCACACAGGCTTCGACAATCACTTGTGACACGCGTTGCTCCACAAGCTCTGTCGAAGAAGGACAAACTGTAGACACCCCGATTTTAACCTAACGCCGAATTTAGGAGAGTATTACCTCTAAGATCTGATGATGACAAATGCCCGACTAATCTAGGACTTCCAAAGGTGATTCAAGCTCTTCCGAAGGCTCTTTCAATTCAAGACAAAAAAAAAATAAAAAAAGAAGAAGAAAAAGAGAGGAAAAAGGAAAATAGGAGAAATGGCACATGGTGAGGGTTGCGACAATCACGGGCTGTCGTTGCAGTACTCTATTGAGTGCCGGATGGCATTTAGTGAATGCCGCTAATTTCACCAAATGCCATGAAAAATTGGATTTCCATAGAAAGCGGCAATCCCTGGAGTTGTCTGCGGCATTCTCTGAATGCCGACGCGGTAATCATTGAATGCCGTTGCGGCATTCATCAAGTGTCGTTCCTGCACTCACCAAGTGCTGCTTCCATCTCCAGTGAGTGCCGTGTTTTTGTGACTGCCAGCTATGAGATAGTATGCTTGTACCCTTAAAAGGACATCCGAATTAGGATTTCTTGCTGTGAATTTACTGGAATATCCTCTCAAAGTTTGCCTATATAAGAGAGGTGAATATCCCATTTCAAAGGATCTTCTCTTTGACTTGAAATAGAGAATGTTAGGATCCCAATATTGATTCTCCTTCAAAAACTTTCTAAATTAAGAGAGAAGTAGAATTAGAAGAAGGAGCTGGAAGAAGATCTTGATCATCATTTGGAAGGTCCCAAAGTAACAAAAGAGTTGAGGATAATTAGAGGTAAACTCTAGAGTAATTAGTTTATTTAGTAGTTCAATCACAAGATTTAGATTCTTGTAGGCTCTTTACACATTTTCAAAAACTCTCTTCCTACCTCATTTCATCACACACCACCAATATTGTGATTGAACTTTCATTTCATGAGTTTGGATCAAAATAGCTTAGGTTTTAAAGCTTAAATAAATCTTGAAGTAGAACTTTGGTCTCCTTCCTCTTGATTGTGTTTATTTCTTAAGATTCATAAGACTTTCAATGTCGTACTTGAATCTTTTAAAAAACCCCTAGTACTCTTATAAACTCATGATTTATGAGGGGATTAAGGTTGATCTTAGTATATTGAGTTAATGAGTTTGAACTTTTACCATAGTTTGAACTCATTACTTTTAGGTTTTATGAAGTTTCCACAAGTTTAAGTGTCCTTAGTCTCCAATGACCATCAAATGGTTGGAGGAATAATTTGAGTCTAAACTTATATCCATGGTTTAGATTCATTGTGTTGAGGTTTTATGAAGTCTCTTCATACTTTATTAAAATCCACAAGTATAAATGTCTTTAGTCTCCAATGACCATCAAATGGTAGGAGAAGTGGTTTGGTTTAAGCCAAACTTCTTGGTTTAGTAGTTGGGGTTAACAAACAAAGATAAACTTGACAACGAAAGCAGTGGTTTCATAAACTGTTTTTTATCAAGGATTTTTAGTTAAACATCGGACTGTTGGAATTGAGTTAAACCAATGGGAAAGTGTCAATAACTCAAAGTTTTACCACTGTAAATTTTGTTTTAGTGAGATTCCATGGTTAACTTGGTTTGATCATGAGTTTTATGGAACATCCATATTCTGTCCAGAATTCCAAAATAGAAGGATAGTTTTAAAATGGGTGAACCAGACCTTTATTCAAACATTTTTAACTTCAAATAATGTTTTATAAGAAGTTTAATGTGTTAATAAGGTCTCCTAAGAAGAACTAAGTATTTCTCACTTTTTTACTATTTTTAGAAAATCATACAAAAACTCTGGACGGAGAGTTGCAGATTACTAAGTACTGTCTAGTGTTTTCCTTATCCCCAGAGATCTAACCGTTCAATTGTTGATTTTATTTTTGGGTTAAAAACTAGACTCACAGAGGCACTTTGTGTCTAAAAATCATTAAGATCAAACCATGAGAACCATGCTTTTTATTTTCTTGAAGTTCATGTCTACTCTCTGGAATTTTCAGAACCTTATGACAGATTTGACAGACTTTGTAAGTAATAGTTCAAATGATCCTTTTTTGACTTAGGGCATATACCATGCTATAATAATAATTAGTTAAGCTCAAATCCAGAGCTAAATGATCCAAATCAATGAATAGTTCATAGCTTTATCTCGTTCATATTCATATATCCATATGCATTCATCCATATAGGCTGATACTTGTAATTAGAATTCATCTTAGGTTAGGATTTATTACTTAGGAATTCAATAAATATATCTTGTTTAAAGCATGTGGATTAACTGTTTGTTTTGTAACGCTATCGAGGTATGATTTCTCAAAACTCCTCTCTAGTTTTTTCATTTATTAATTTTATTGATTTTTGACTACTTGTACGACACCATAGAATTAAGTTTTGCCTTAAGTGTATATATGTGATTAGAGACCCTTTTATTAGGATTTATTCTTTTGTATGCATTACACGTTTAAACATTCACGGCTAGATCCCGGGTAAGTTTCCTAGTTCCCTATTTGCACATCATCTTGCTTGCTACTTGAATTATGTTAGCAATCTTACACCCTTTGAGACATGCTTTTGTAATGTATATATACATATGTAGTAGTTGAGGGCATGCTTAGATTTTTAATTTAATTAAAAGGATGTTGAGTAGAGGCCAATCACGAGATAGGATGAGAGAGGGTGTTTTAGTCTTTCGGACTCCTTCCTCTCTCATTCCATAATCCACGGACCTAGTTAATCTTTGATTTCGCAAAAGATCAGTTAGTCTTAAAATGGCTTCTTAATTTTCCTTTTAAAAATTAAGTGGCGACTCGTTTTGAATTTGAATTTGGAAAAGGTTTTAAATAAAAGCTGTGGGTAAGAGAAAATTGCGATATCCACATTACCCCATAATTTTGGAAATGGAAATGTTGTAATAAGGATTTCACGACTTTTAACTATGTTTAAACTTGGAATTCTGAGAACGAATTCGTGATGTTATAATAGTTAGTAATCTTTTCTAATTATGTTTTGACAATGTTATATTTCAGTTAGGATCACTTTGGGATGAGTTTGGAGTGTATAATTGGTCTCTAGAAGAACACAGAAAACCTTTAGCTTGGGAAATTTTGCAAAATGCTTTGCTGCATGAAACCAGGTGACTGGTTTATGAATGCAGTCGATTGGGCCATTTTGTTGAACGAGACCCTACTTGATTTATTGAAAAACAATCGACTGGGTCCCCCGACACAGTCGACTAGTTTGTGTTTCAGATTTTAACTTTCTGCTTAGACTGGATTTTAGTCGACCGGACAGTACCAGTCGACTAAGAATTTGACACCTCAGTCGAATGGACTTTGGGGGCAGTCGACTGGACTACTGCTGAGATTTTGAGGTCTCTGTATCTTGCATTTCCAGTAGACCAGACCTTTGATCAGTCAACTGGATTGTCGTATTTAAAATGAATTATTTTCTTTTCCACTGCGTGTTTTTAAACTAATTCTTTTAGGAGCGTTGATGATTTGATTTAGCCTCGGTGGCGTGCCACGAGCTTTGGTTCTACTATTGTGGGACCGGGCTGTGACAAGTTGTGATGGTAACATGAATCAGGTGATCCTTGTGCATGTTTGACTCATACTATTCAGGATTCTGTGAGTCCCACGTGAGACCCATGTAGATGGAGAATCATATTCATGGTCACAAGAATGACATTCACTTTGAAAAACTTCTTGCTTATTGGGATTGTTTGTCCTACTGAGACGATGTCATATCGATTTCACTATTAGTGTAGTGTAAATGAAACATGTTTTGATGCTTTGTAACAATAAGTTTGATGCATTTCTTGATTGTGTACATTGTAATAGGTGTGGATCAATGAAAGATTTTTCAATGTGAAGCATAGGGTACAATGCAAGGAAGCAATAATATAAGTATCGACTACTATGTTTATTTTGGTGCCAAAGGATGTAGAAGTGGAAGCGCCACCTAAACAGGTGGACTCCGACCACCCTCGTCTCTATATATATTCCTTTGAACTATGAAGATTATACAGAGTTGTGACTCTCCACCAATATGCTTGTCGGTGAAATGCTAGACCTCTTACACGCCACAAACTTCTGAATGGAAATTGAGGGCGGAGAGAATACAAAATACACCTAGAATATATATATATATATATATATGCATGTTTCTTATCTCATTATATCTCTCTCTTCTATAAATAAGTATTAGCCCGTATGGGAACGAATTCAAAGTGTGTGATGGGATCGAAATTTGAAGAAGCTATCTTGGACTGCTCCATAGAATTAGTGTAAGAAATATGTTTCAATCACTGAAAGATAGAAAATAAATACATAAATAAAAGGAAAATAAGTTTGTGTTATTAGGCCATCATGCCACGAAAGTGTAGGAAAATAGGTCCTATAATATCAACACATAAATTTGATAAAGAAATCTGAAAAATGAGAGTATACCTAGTGGTTTAAATTTAAGAAATGTGAAAAATGCAAGTATAAATACCTAATGGTTTGTCCTTTTCTCTTTCTTACGATTAAACCCCATAGTAATAACAATAGCCCCGTAAGTTACCCCATAGTAATAACAATAGCCCGTAAGTTACCAATATTGGATAAGCCATCATGCACATAATATGTGTTGTATGATTATGTACGAGTTTATAGATGGTCATCATCAATCAAAATGTTGATTAAATGATGGGCATTCACGTTTTCTTTTTCTACCATAATCACCCTAGAGTACTCTAAGGTGAATAGATCATTAGATTGAAAGATAATTAGTTTGAAAGATAACTAGGCTTAAAATATAAATAATTAGTTCATCATTATTGGTTATATTCACATTCTGTATCTCAACTTTTCTTTTCCAAATTGTTTCCACAAATTTCTACTATTTTTTTCATCTAGATTGATTATAACCTAAACATTTTTGGCAAAGCATGAACACTTCAAAGGATAAATTTTTTAGTATCACAGTAGCATGTTGGTAGAATAGCCTGTAGTCGAGTGTCTTTTGAGTGGAACTCACACCTCTACATGTAATGGACTCTACTATTTGTGTGTCCCAGTATAAGTCTCACACATAAGACTCACTCTCATTGACTGCAGTTACCACGTAGGTGTTCTACTTGATACCTCAAGGTACCCAAAAGTTTCTCATTTCAAAGGAAATAATTAACTTAAGGGATCTTCTATGACACATCTTGATGGTCTTGGATGTAACACTTTTGCACCATATGCCCAAAAAAAATTTATCACTTAGTGCAAAATGTTTGTAACTTTGAAAATCACTTTATTTTTGGAAAAAAAAAATACCTTATGTTTGGAAACCACATTTTCCAAATGGTACTACATTCTAGCACTAAGCTGTCACATTTTAGAACCAGAATCATTATGTTGTATCATACATCCTACAGCATTAGAATGTACGATAGAATTTTGCATGGACATAAGCATTACTTGTGTTACAAAAGATCTATGATACATCCTAGTAATTTTGGTCCTAAAATGATATAAATTGGTCTTAACGTATAGTAACATTGAAAATCTATTTTTAATAAAGAAAGTGATTTTCAAAGTATCATATGGCGGGACCAACTCATTCGATTTTGAAACCAAATTACTATGTTGTGGCACCAAATTAGAACCTACGACAAACCAAAACCTCTAGGATGTATCACAGAAGATCCTTTATGTGAAGGATGTTGGGTTTTACGACAAAAACTCATTAGAAGACGAAGACGAAGACAAGAAGCCAAAGAAAGAACAGTTCATGCTTGTAGGCGCGACTCGCGTGCATGAGCATTGGAGCGCGAAAATCTGTGGACATTCTAAATTGTCACTCGAGGGAGAATCTGAGCCAATGGGCCATGCGCATGGGATCGGGTATCAGCAGCATATGTCTTGTTTCCTAAGTGGTATAGGTTTCCTAGCGAGATGGTTTTCTATTACCTGAAGGTTTCTTGTGGAGGAAGATATTTCCTATTATTATAGGACTAGGATTTATGATTCTATAAATATAGGGACACGTCCTAGAGAGATGTATAGAGATTTAATCTTGAGAGATGAAAGATTCACACTCAATTGTATTTTCCTTTTAGAGAGAGACTCTTGAGAAATAGTGAGGAAAAGCAATATAGGAGAGAAAGATGAGGGAGCATTTGTCTTGTATGGTTTATTATCAAGAAAGGATAGAGTCGTCTTTGCCTAATTCTCTTGTTTGTTTTTCTATTGCTTTGTTCGTTTGATTGTTTTGCAACTGTTGTGAACCACCGGAGGATAGGTCTTGAGTGGGTATATTGTTTTCATACATAAATCCCAACAAGTGGTATCCGTACCACAAGTTCATGGTTTCGTGGTTTCATGGAAACTGCAAATAATTCGATGGGGTGATGCACGGATCATGATAGAAAAGTTTGTTGGAAAAAGAATTTCAACCTATGGAAGGTACGGATGAAGGATGCCTTGATTCAACAAGGTGTTGCAGAGGCTTTAGGTTAAAAAGTTAATAAACCGATAGCGATGACTGAGGCATATTGGGACTGAAGAAACTCAAAGGTCGTAAGCACCATATGATTGAGTTTGGATACTGATGTGGTGTATGACGTGATTGAAGAGACCTCGGTGAAAGCGATATGGAAGAAGCTAGAGGATATTTACATGGGAAAGAACTTCACCAACCGGTTAGTATTGAAGCAAGGGCTATACTCGTTTAAGAAGAAGAAGGGGGATGACCATAAAGGTCACATCGGTGCATTCAACAAGTTGTTGTGCGACTTATCCAATGTAGGAGTGAAACATGACAACGAGGACAAGGCGATTAAATTATTAACCTCGGTAAAATCTTCTCACCCTCAATTGTTTAGAGCAAAGCTCTATGGGAGAGATATGTTTACCTTGGTGTAGGTGAAGATGGTCTTGTTCTCTAGCAGGAAGATGGATAAGAAAGATGAGGAAAAGGATGAAGCACGTGCCATTGTTGCTCACATCGAGAAGAAGAAGAAGAATTGGCGAGGAAAGAAAATTGTAGAGATGGTGGTGGAGGAGCACAGGATACTCGGTCTTGGAAGGAGAGGGATCGCTACTACTGTGGTAAAATTAGTCTAAGGGAGGTGCTGTTGCAAATGGAAAGGACGAGGGAAGTATTGATATCGCTTACGATGACGCTCTGTCAATCGTGAATGAAGCGAAGAGGGCGAATGAATGGTTGTTTGATTCGGCATGCTTTTTCTATATTCGTTCACAAAAAGAATGGTTCTCGTCCTATCAACCGATGGAGGAAAAAGTCTTTATGGGGAACAATACAGTTGAGGAGGTGAAGGGAATTAGCATTGTTGTGATCAAAACAACCAACGGATTGACGAGAGTACTAAGTGATGTCCGCCATGTTCTGGGATTGAGGAGAAACATGATCTCTTTGGGTGTGTTGGACTCAAAAGGGGTGTTCCATTGCAGTGGATAAAGGCCTAATGAAGATGAAAAGGAATTCGAGTGTCATGTTGATGGGTAGAAAATTTGAAATTTTGTATATCCTTTTGGGAAATACAAAGGTGAGCAGGGTGGTCATAATGGAGGTGAAGAAGACGTGGCAGCCGCTGAAGAAGGCTCCAACAACTTTGGTGACACCAAACGTTTCTACAAGAGGTGAAGATGTGGGTCAAAGTGATGAGGCCATATTCGTGCATTGTACTCATGGAGATGGTGAGAGGAGATGTTGGACAAAAGTTCAAACTCAAGGTTGTGACGACCAATATAATGGAGGAGGTAATGTTGGTGACGACTATAAAGGTGATGGTGATGATGTGTTCAACCAAAAATTGAGGGCGCTCAAATTTTTTGGTTTAAATGTGTATGAAGCAGCAAAACTTCTCAAATCCAAGGATGAAAAAGAATTTGAGAAACAATGATGCGTCATAGATGTTGGAGAGGTGGCAAAGACAACAAGGAGATGAAGATTGACAAATAACCCCGATGACAATGAAGGTGATGAGATTTTCATCAGGGTGGAGGCTGTTGGGTTTTGTGACAAAAACTCATTAGAAGATGAAGACGAAGGCAAGAAGTCGAAGAAGGAGCAGCCCGCACGAGCATGGGAGCGAGACAATCTATGGACATTCTAAATTGTCGCTCGCAACAATAGATTTCTTGTTTTCTAAGTGGTTTAGGTTTCCAAGTGAGATGATTTTCTATTCCCTTAAGGTTTTTTGTGGAAGAAGATGTTTTCTATTATTATAGGACTAGGATTTATGATTTTATAAATATAGGACAAGATCCAATCTTGAGATAGGAGAGATTCCCACACAATTGTATTTTACTTTTGAAGAGAGACTTTGGAGAAAGAGTGAGAAAAAGCAATAAAAGAGAGAGAGTTGAGGGGTCGTTTGTCTTGAAAAGTTTATTATCAATAAAAGAGAGAGTCGTATTTATCCAATTCTCTTGTTTGTTTTTCTATTGCTTTATTCGTGTGATTATTCTACAATTATCCCGAACCACCAAATAAGAGGTCTTTGGCCGGGTATGTTATTTTCAGGGGCGGAGCTAGGAATAATGGCTTGGGGGGGCCATGTATAGAGGGGGGTTAGAATCACACGAGGTTTCGGGGGCAGCACCCCGAGGCGAAATTTTTTAGGTCTATTTGTTATTCCACCATCACATGAAGATTATCACTATTAAGTGTTGATTTGTAAAATTTACAATTATGGTTAAAACAATTTGGGTTGGTTTCAAATAGTAAGTGAGAAGAAAGATTATAGATGATAGGTCTAAATATTAGAATACATTTATGCCAATATAACATATTTATATAAATTTATTTCAATTTTGGGCTTGTTCTATTACAATTAGGCCAACATGCTAAATACAAAAATTTTATTTGAGCCTAACCAATATTTTTTGAGGATTGTGTAATAAGCACTATTTTTTGGAGGGGCCAATCTAAATAAAATTTGAAATTTTTAAAAAATTTACATACTAAAAATAGAATTTTGAGAATTCTTGAGGGGGCCATGGCCCCTGCCTGCCCACCCCTCCCTCCGCCCCTGGTTATTTTCATACATTTAACCCAACAAAGGAAGCCGACACATTCCCACATTTCATGTTGGTTAGTTGTTGATTGGGAAATGTTTGGTACACATACTTTTTGACACACTTTGCTTTAAACATATCTTGTGTTGTTTAAATTTTTCACACTTTTCTATGCACCACTTACACAATACAAGTACATGCATTTAAAGTTATGTGTCAAAAAATATGTCAAAAAGTGTGTGTAGCACTACTCGTTGTTGATTTTAAGCGCACTACAGAATAGTTATAATAAACCTTGTCGGGTAGACCCATTTGCTAATAAAACATGGTCAAACATAAAATGACAAACAAAATTGCCCAACTTTCACGATTGAACAAACCATCTCTGCCAAACTAGAATTTCACACAGATCAACAACTGTATGTGTGTGTATATATATATATAAATTTTTCATATTCACAAACAAAGAAGCAAATAGAAAAGAAAAGACCAAGAAATGGGTAGTACTAGTATTCCAGTAATTGATCTTCAAGACTTTCCATCAGAGTCCCAGAATCTGATTAAAGCATGTGAGGAATTGGGGTGTTTCAGGATCACCAATCACCGGATCCCAATGACTTTGATGGCGGAGATGAAGTCCGTTGTCAGATCTCTTCTCGACCTTCCGATCGAAATCAAACGGCGCAACGTTGAGGCCATACCGGGTAGTGGGTATGTGGCACCCAGCAAAACAAATCCTCTTTATGAAGGATTGGGTCTTTATGATTTGGGGTCCATTGAAGCTGTTCAAGCCTTTTGTACTCAGCTTGAAGCCTCTCCTCAACAAAGGTGATTCTTTCTTGGGCCTTTTATATAGAGTAATGGAGCGTTTGATAAAATAAAAAATTAAATACAGAAAATTAAGTGTTGAATTTTAAGTATTAAAAATTTTAAATGATTGAATTTGATATATTGAAAATAGTTTTTTAAATTCTGAAATAGATTGTATTCGATGATTATTTTCAGTAAAAAAAAAATTGACTTAAAGTTTTTAGTGGTTTTTTGGTTTCTTTTTCAATTAAGTGGTACGTTATCAAATGCACCGAAAAAAATAAGTAGTGAAAGTTTTTATTTTTACCACTTAATTGGGTTATCAAACGCATCATAAGTCTTTGGGCACAAACAAATCCCACAAGCGCAATCAACAAATATCACAATGTGTTTATCTGTCTTATTTGTGGATCTCATAGTGTCAATGGACTCAACAGTATCAATGGACCCCAGCAAATGTGATGTTTGTAGATTGTGTTTGTGAGATTTGATTATGCCCAAAGACTTACTCGTTTATCTGTGTGTGTGTGTGTGTGTGTGTCTGTTTCAGTGATTTGTATATGGGTAATATTTGGGGTACAAACACTTTACACAAATACTTACAAATACAATTTATCTCTCTCCTGGGTGCTATTGTGGTGGCATTGTGAGGTCCACTAAAATTATCCGGAGCTTACAGTGCCACCCCAAAAAAAAAAAAGATAGAGTGTGTTTGTAAATATTTATGTAAAGTGTTTGTGCTTCTAGCATTATTATTTATATATATATATATATATATATATCATGTTTGTATACTTATACTCCATTGTAATCTTTCCCTAACTCACTGAATCACACATCAAAAAAAAATTGTATTTTTCAAATTTTGATTTGGTGAGCCTTGGATTTTTTGCTCAAATGAGTGAGCAAAAATGTTCTCTCGGCCAAATATTAATTAAGTTTAGTCTCACATTTTTCAAAAAAGACCACGATATAGCCAGTTATGTAGCATGACTCGGCCAAGGCCTTTGTGGTCTAATGGCATCAATCTCTCTCCCCAAGTGAGAGGGACGGGTTCAACTCCTACTAGGAGTGTTTGTGGGAAGTTATTTTCCGCTTTCACCGTCTGTGGGATGGAGTCTACTTTGAAGTGGGCCTGGCCCCTCGTAACCAACTTGCGTGTGTGAGGATGCGCATGCTAGTGTTTTGCCTAAAACAAGCAAAAAAAAAAAATGTAGCATGACATGGACTCGTGAAAAATGTGTCTTAATACACATAGACATCAGACACACACCAAACATGTGTGGATACGTGACTTACATGGCTGAAAATAGGAGTGGACACAACACGATAGCTTATTAAAAATATAGTTGAATTTTTAAGGTGAAAGTTTTGGTATGATAAAAATAAAAGACAAACAAATGGCTTAATTTCAAATTTTTATAAAACGGGAGTGATTTTTGAAATTTTGAGATAAAAGTCTTCACTCCAATAAAAATGGGTTATACGCCGAGTAGACATATATATATTCTATAATCGTTAAAAATTATTATTTCTTACTCGCCGTGTTCGTAGTCTACCTTTTAAAGATTTCTCGTGTTATCATGTCCGTAGTTGTGGCCTAAGGATTTTCAATCGCACGAATAAGTGCTTTGCCAATACCACAAATATTTTTTATTTTTTTTAAAATGATAAAAAGGTTAAAAAAAAAAAAAAAATTAGAGTGATATCAACACACTATTAGTGCTGCCAAGTTGGCTGCAGCTTTGGATGTTGCAGACGATCTTTGCCCGGATTTGTGCTACATAGCAAGCCCGACCCTAGGCATGGGCACATGATGCAGCCGATTTGGACCTGTAAATATTCAGTTAATTCCAGGGCACGTTTTTAAGTCTAATTATTATGCCCTCACCTCTCAGCAAATACATATATATATATATATATATATAGAGAGATTCTATTAAGAGGGCGCCCTTTTTTTTATTAAAAAGCGGACCTTTTTTTTGCCGTGTAAAAAGTGAGAATTTCTCACATAATTTAAGATGTGAGAAATTCTCACTTTTTACACGGCCAAAAAATAGGTCCGCTCTTTAATAAAAAAAGGGCGTCCTCTTTATAGCCTGACTGTATATATATATAAACAAAGATTTTTTAAAGAGGGTCACTTCTCTTTATTAAAGAGAGGACCTCTATTTTGGCCGTTGAATTGTATTTAAAAACTGTGAAATGACAAAACTGCCATTAATGAAAACACGATCCGACGGCCAAAATAGAGTCCCTCTCTTTCCCTCTCTTTAATAAAGAGAGGACGCCCTCTTTAGAACCTGACTTGATATATTTATATATATATATATATATATATATACAGTTTTTATCCTATGAGGACTCCCTCATTTTATAAAATGCACACCCCTCACTTCTCTCTCAATAAAGAGTTTGTATGAATCCATCTAGCCCCCTATTTCTATGGGATTCCTTCTCCAATTTAGCAAAAAAAATCCCTCCAACTCAAAAAATTTTGAAATCCGTGGGAGGGAAAATAGGAAAGAGAGACGTTAATAGAGAGAGAAGTGAAGGGTGTGCATTTTATAAAATGAGGGAGTCCTCATAGGATAAGAACTGTATATATATATATGTCTATATAATAAGTTAGAGCGGTGTGGGTCCCTACTAAATTAGTAACTTTCAATCCAAGCCATTCAGACAAGTTTAGATATTTTAAACCGTTCGATCATTAGTCCACCAAAAATGGTAACGTGCACACACACCAAATCAATTTTCAATTTACTCCAATACCTTCCAATTCGGCTCTCTCTCTCTCTCTCTCTCTCTGTCTCACTTAATCACCCCCAAACTTTCTCTCTCTCTCTCCCTCTCTCTCTCTCTCTCACACACACACACCCCTCAAACCCAAATGGAGAGACCCATATATCACTCTTGACTCTTAAGCATTTGTTTTTTTTTTCCCCCTTCCAGAAACTTTGAAAAAGGCCAACAAAGGCTAAGTATAGATTGGTTAATTTTGCTTTCTTTTTTTTTTCTTCTGGTTCTTTCCAAAATCTTAGAAAAAGTCTTTGTTCTTTCTTTTTCTTTTCTTTTTTTCTTTTTTTTTCTTTTTTTTTTCCCTTCTAAAGCATGGAAAGTACAACTTTTCAAAAGTTTCTAGAAGGAAAAAAAAACAGATATATACTCCGCATTTTTTTTCCACCCGTGCTGCTATATATATACTCACTGTGTGTTCACGCAAGAAAAAATATAGGTTGGGTTAAGGCCCGTTTGGAAAATCAGTTTATGGGCGGACTTTTATGTGTTAGGAAGCTAGGTTGCCAAACAGAGCCTGAGGTCTTAAATAAAAATAAAACATATAAAAGACACAGTCATATTGGCCTTTTTTCCAGGCTTTAGAAGGAAAAAAAGAAAAACAACAGGGAAAAAAAATAATATCCTTTTTTTTTAATCCATGTTTGAGTAATGGTAGCTAAATTGGCTACTCTCTACAAAATTTTATTTTTTCTTTATTCTTAATTTTAAGCAGTTCTGCTCTTGACTTATTACACAGAGTCTTACAATCTTTAGAAGGATTAAAAGAGTATCATATATCTAGAACCTTCATACACAATTCTATATAATAAGTTAGAGCGGTGTGAGTCCCTTCCAAATTAGTAACTTTCAATCCGAGCCATTCAGACAAGTTTAGATATTTTAAACCATTCGATCATTAGTCCACCAAAAATGGTAACTTGTGCACACACCAAATCAAATTTCAATTTACTCCAATACCTTCCAATTTGGCTCTCTCTCTCTCTCTCTCTCTCACTTAATCACCCCCAAACTCTCTCTCTCTCTCTCTCTCTCTCTCTCTCTCTCTCTCACACACACACACACACACACACACACACAGACACACACCCCTCAACCCCAAATGGAGAGACCCATATATCACTCATGACTCTTAAGCGTTTGTTTTTTTTTTCCCCCTTCCAGAAACTTTAAAAAAGGCCAACAAAGGCTAAGTATAGATTGGTTAATTTTGCTTAATTTTTTTTATCTTCTGGTTCTTTCCAAAATCTTAGAAAAAGCCTTTGTTCTTTCTTTTTCTTTATTTTTTTTTTTCCCCTTCTAAAGCATGGAAAGTACAACTTTTCAAAAGTTTCTAGAAGGAAAAAAAAAACCAGATATATACTCCATATTCTTTTTTCCACCCGTGCTACTATATATATACTCACTGTGTGTTCACGTAAGAAAAAATATAGGTTGGATTAAGGCCCGTTTGGGAAATCAGTTTATGGGTAGACTTTTATGTGTTAGGAAGCTAGGTTGCCAAACAGAGCCTGAGGTCTTAAATAAAAATAAAACATATAAAAGACACAGTCATATTGGCCTTTTTTCCAGGCTCTAGAAGGAAAAACTAAAGAAAAACAACAGGAAAAAAAATAATATCCTTTTTTTTTTAATCCATGTTTGAGTAATGGTAGCTAAATTGGCTACTCTCTACAAAATTTTATTTTTTCTTTATTCTTAATTTTAAGCAGTTCTGCTCTTGACTTATTACTCAGAGCTTTGCAATCTTTAGAAGGATTAAAAGAGTATCATATATCTAGAACCTTCATACGCAATTTTATAAACATAAAAGAGATATCACTCAACTGCAATGACATGGACAATTTTACGCAAAAGATTTGATCTTTTGAAGTATTGATTTTTTTTTTTTTTCTTTTTCTTTTTTTCGCTTCGTGCCCACGGGCACGGGTCATTACTAGTATATATATAAAATAAAGTAGTGCCCCAAGTTCCTAAGCGCAAAGGATCCAAATCTTTGGTCGGCACAATAATGCATTGGAATTAGTTTATCGCTAATTTATGTATCTAAAGGCTCCGTTTAACTTGTGAATTTAGAGAGGTTAATGGAAAGACAACTATAAGGAAAAAAAAAACACTCTTTATTTAGTTACCAAGGAAAATGATGAGTGAAATATGATAGAAAATAAAAAACAAGGAAAAATAATATGAAAATTGTAGGTTACCATCTTCTCTTCAATTAATCTATTTAAATTTTTTACCACTTTCCAAAAAAAAAAGAACTAATTTCACCCAAAATAAATTCATAGCTTCCCCCTTCTTCTTTTTTTGATGAAACAGAGCTTCCCTTTTTGGCACTTATAGAAAACAAAAAATGATTATACTAATTAGTATTGGATAATTAGTTTCTCTAGAAATGCCAACACATAATCAAAACCCATATGGATTAAACCGAGAAACTCACGACGTAAATCCCCAACATGAAATCTGTTACTGGTAGGAGAATTTATCTTTAGAAGTTCATGTAATGATTTTTTTCCCCCCCTTAATTTACGGGTGCAAAGTTTTTTAAGTTAATTTTAATGTAGGTTCTAGCAAAAAAATTTACGTACTAAATACATTTTGCCCCCTCCCCCTATGGTTAGACCCGTTTTTACTTTATTCGCGTGGTTTAAAAGTGGACACTTAATTCCCTTGTAGTTTCAGAATAAAGTCAAATTGTTAAGATTTTCCTCAAAACTGATAAAAATTATAAATTAGCCAAAAATAATAACACTTAACCCCCTTTGTGAGGTTAGTTTTGTGGTCAATCCCCTATGTGGGGGTAATACTGCCATTTAATCCACCTATGTGAGGCTAATTTTTAACACTTAACATCTTTGGAGAGCTAATTTTAGGTTGAGGTTAATTTGACACATAAACTCTCCTATGTGGGGCTAATTTTAACACTTACTCCCCATGAGGGACTATTTTGAGATAAATCTTAGTGGTTTCATTTTTGTCAATTAATATTAAAATCAAATAATTAAAATAAAGGGTTTAATTGTTGTAAATCAAAATAAAGTGCTTTAATTATAAGTCCCATCATGCCATTTTACTTTAGAGTTAAGGATAATTAAGATTCTTTATATATATTGAAAAATATCCTTTCTTACATGAATATTACATAAAATTTCCTTTAGAGACTTTTTAACAAACTAAGAATTAAATTGGACTTTAAACTCTTGACAACTAGTTTCTAAGTATTTTCATCTAAATTTCCCTTGAAATCATATGACTTGTATTGAAATTTTTGAGGAAAAAGGGAATATGGGATATTCAAGCGCATATGAACCTTATTTAATTGAGTACAGGGAGACGATATTGAAGTACTCTCAACATGTAAAAGAGCTGGCCATGGATATAGGGCGCAAGTTGGCCCAAAGCATGGGTCTGAGTGGTGATTTGTTTATGGGATGGCCATGCCAGTTCAGGATAAACAAGTACCACTTCACTGAAGAAACTGTGGGATCATCTGGAGTTCAAATCCACACAGATTCTGGATTTCTCACCATACTACAGGAAGATGAATATGTTGGTGGTCTTGAAGTTATGGAAAAGAATTCTGGGGCATTTTTACCAGTTGATCCTTTGCCAGGCACCCTCCTTGTCAATTTGGGAGATATTGCTACGGTTAGTAACATTTTATCTCATTTGTCTCTGTTTGGATACCAAGAAAATTCTTACTTTAATAAGGCTTTCCATAATCTTTTATTTCATGTGATTGTCTTACTCGTTTGATCCCGCAATATTCTGCGGGTCTCACGTGGACTCATAGAGATGGATAAGTCACCATGGACGTCACACGTTGTGTCACGCAATAGTCACATGAAATTGAAGGCCAAGAAAATTCATAATTCAATCAAGATTTCCTAAAATCTTTATTTCATGAGACTCTGAATCAAGACTTACACTATTCAGTATTTTGTGAATCCCGTGTGGGATCCATGTAGAAGGAAAAATCATACTCATCGTCGCTCATCGTCAACATTTACACTTGGGACTTCTTGTCCAATGTCATTACCAATTTCATTACTATCATAGTGTTAATCAAACATGTTTTGATGCCTTGCAAGTAACATATTTGATTGAAAAATTATAATAGGTATGGAGCAATGGAAGATTTTACAATGTGAAGCACAGGGTACAATGCAAGGAAGCAACTATACGAGTGTCAATTGCCATGTTTGTCTTGGCACCAATGCAGGTAGAATTGGAAGCGCCGTCAGAATTGGTAGACTCCGACCACCCTCGTCTCTATGTTCCTTTACACTACAATGATTACAGAAAGTTGCGGTTCTCCACCGGAATGCGTGCCGGCGAAGCTCTTGACCTTTTACGTGCCACCAACTCTTGAGCAGAGAGAGAGAGTTCAAAATGCCAATCTCAATTGCTATTTTGCATGCTACTTTCCTCACTGTATTTGCTCTTTTATACAAAAGTTTTAAAGAAAGTATTTCTCAAATAAAATTCTGCATCTTGGATTCTTGAGTTGTATCGTATCGTGTCGTTGGCGTCTCCTTATCTGCCTCACTTTGTCTGTTTTTTCCTTCTTCTGTATCTAGTACTACAATTTACACATGTACCACGAAATGGAGTTGAATATCCCTAACAATAATGATAGGGATACACACCAAATGACACACCAAATGACACACTGTGCTTTAAATGCATGTACTCTGTGCTGTTTGAATTTTTCACACTTTTCTGTGTATCACTTACACAGCACAGGGTACATGTATTTAAAGCTGGTGTGTCATTTAGTGTGTCGTTTGGTGTGTATCCCTATCATTTTTGTATCCCTAAATCTATCTTATATTGGGCAATAGTGTGGGTCCCAAAAAAAATTGATCCAATGGCTAAGAGTTCTTCATTTACTCAACTTTGAATCTTGACCCTTTTCCACACCATATCTACTTTCCACCCTTAGATCAACTTAATCTAACGGTCACAAAACAATCTCACCAACATACCTCATGCACCATATAACTTCCACCCTCTATTTGCCCCACTCTCAGCCGAAATTCTCTCTCCCTCTCTCTCTTCTATGCACACACTAGACTTGGAAGGATAGACTCACTTTGAATTCAAAATAAAAAATAAAAAATCCTTAACTGCTTTTTTTTTTTTTTTGATCCACTTTATATACGCATTAAATTTCTCCGACTATATTTCAAAGTATAATATTTCTCAGACTATATTACCAACTTTCCTTTTTAAGTTTTTTTTTTAACTGAAAACAATGGATTTTAGGATTGTTTTTGTTTAAGCTTTAAAAGTATTTTAGTATTTGGGGTAAAACAACATATCCTTTTTTTATTATTATTATTATGATTTTTTTTTTTTTGTATAACTACTTTTTTTTTTCTTTCCTTTCTTTCCCTTTTTTCTTAAACTGATTTTTTTCCCCCTTTTTTTCCCCTTATTGAGAATTTTTTCTAAAAAAAAAATATCCTTCTTGGATAAAAACATAGCCTTTATTTTTTTCATTCTTTCCATTTTTGTTTTTGTGTTTAGAGTAAACAAATTGAAAAAAAATGGCCCTTGAATTAACTCTTTTTAAATACCGAATTTCTGTTTTATGTTTTTATATATTTGAAAACAGTTGATTTTAGGGTTTTGTTTTTTTTGGGCTTTTTTTGTTTTCGTTTTTAAAGTATTTTAGTATTTAGTATTTTGTTGAGAAACACTATTTTTGTCCCGTGCCCATGAAAGGATTTTGTTAATGATTTTGAACATTAACAGTAGAAAGGAAAAAAAAAGCTATATTGTTTTGTCAATATTGTCTTTGAAAAACAGTTTTTTTATTTTTAATAAAACTTAAATACCTTTTCTTAAACCCTTTTAGGGACTATTTCACATTAACAGTCCCCAATTAATGCAATTGAAAATTAAGTTTATAACGTATTTTCTTCTTCTTCTTTTTTATTTGGTTTGTTTTCTAAAAAAAAAAACCCTTACTCTAGAAGTTTATAAGCTTCTGGAAAGAAAAAAAAAATGCCTCTTTTCCCTTCTTTTATTTTTCCTATTTGATTTAAGTAGGTTATTCTTAAGCCCAACTTTTTTTTTCCCATTTAGTTGTGCTTTCTTAAATTCAACCATAAGATTTTTTAAAGATTTATTTCCTTCTTTTAAGTATGGTTTTCTTTTATCCTTTTTTTCCCCTTCTTTTCTTAAAAAGTGTTTTGTTGATGATTTTTGAACATTAATAGTCCTTTTTTTTTTAATAAAAAAACTAAAAAGAGTAAATAAAAAAAAAGGAAGACAACAGTAAAAAATACATTGACAAGACAAAGTTAATAACTTTTTAATTTATGCATATTTCATACTAAATTTTTTTTTTTTTGGGGGTCACAATTTGATGCCAATTCAAAGATGATAGGAATTAGCTAAAAAAACGAGTTTTGATTAAAAGAAATTCCTTGATGAGCCAAAGAGCTTATGGTTATGTGTTTTTTTTCGACAACCTGGGAGAGAGGAGGTTGGAACTTTGCCACTTGAGCTATGCCTCACTTGGTCAATGGTTATAATTTATGCTATGAAATTGAAAATTAATTCTTTGTTTACATAATAGCTTTCTTATTGGGATTTAAGAAGATTGTTCTCTTTCTTTTATTTATTTATTTATTTATTTTTTGTATATATTTTTGGAAATACAATCACACATCAACCAATTTTTGGGGGGCGAATACACATCAATCATTTTGAAAGTAAAAATTATTAACTTATTTTCTTCATGGATCATAAAATATCACTCTGCTTCAAGTGATAAAATGCATATTTACAGCCCTTTTTTTATTTTATTTTTTTTTGCAAACAAATTTACAATCTAATTATCTTGAAGTCATTATACTCTGCATTTTGTTTTCACCCGTGCCAACGGGCACGGGTACGTACTAGTAAATATATATATATATATATATATATAGTATCAAAACGAAGAAACAAGCACGTCAAAAAATATGAACTTCCTCTTTTGCCCTTCACTATATCATAATTACTCATACATCTATCTATACATCATAAGGATATATTGATTTGTGTGAGGGTAAATATGTCATTTTGGACAAATAATTACATTTAAGTCAGCTTTTACAATTTTATTTAATATAATAATGAGCTTTTAATCAACAATCTTGTGTCTAATTACATTTGGGTCAACAATTTTTTGGATATTTATTATTGACTTCAAAAAAAGTCAACAAAAGTGGCTATTTTGGTGGCTATTTAGGAATTGGTCACTAATATTTACAATTTCATCAACTTCTTCTCTCAAATGAGATTTCAATCAACAATTTGTGTCTAATTACATTTGGGTCAATAATTTTTGAGATATTTATTATTCACTTCATAAAAAGTCAAAAAAGTGGCTATTTTAGTGGTTATTTAGGAATTGGTCACTAATATTTACAATTTGTTCAACTTCTTCTCTCAAAGTCAGGATTCATATATTGTAATATGTGTAATTGCATTAGGTCAGTAAGTTTTGGGATATTTATTATTCACTTTAAAATGGTTTTAGTAAGCAAAATTGCTCATTTCAGAAATAATGCTTAGAAGTTACAACTAGATAAAGGTCTAACTAAATAAAGACCTAGGAAACTGAAAGTTTAAAAAAGCGATGACATTGAACCCAAAAAAAAAACCCTTCACGCAACACCAATATGTTGAAGAATTGCCAAGGATAACCAACTGCAGTGCTGACATACTACCAAAAACTGTGACATCTCATATGATTTACAAAGGAAACCAAAAAAAAAAAACTTAAGCATAATTTAATATTGAATCCAGAAAATTTATTTCCCCTTAAAATGTTAATTTAGTAGTTGAGTAATTGCACATTTAAGTAAACTTAAAATCGGATGGGCCATTTATATATGAAAACCACATTCACGACTGCGGATTCATGGAAGGAAAAGAAAAGGGAATGGAATACAAGAAGAAGGTAAAACCATTTTTTGTGTGTTTTTCTCCATGCTTAAATAGCATTAAAAATTAAATTCTTCTAAAATATGCTATAACTTAAAAAAATAACGGAGGAAGGTGATTTACAAAATTCCAAACTTTTACTTTATCTTCTACTATAGTACTAATCCTTTTATTTAGGAATTTTGTTATGAACGTATTATTCTTAAAGTATGTTATGTAAACTAATGTTTCAACTTTTATGTATACTCTTGGGACATCTGTGTAATTTGAACCTATGACACTTTTATAAATGTTGTTTTGGAATCTGGAATAATGGATGAGTGAAATGGGAAAACTGAAATTTAATTGTTGGATTAATATGCTAGATGTTAGCCTGTGTTAGCTTCTTTGAAATTTATGTTTGGGTTTCGATTTAACATTTTCCCTCTTCTTCAAATTCTGTTAGTTTGCTTCTGTGTATCTACATATTAGATCGAAGGCATGTAAGAATTATTCTTTTCATGTTCACTCAAATTTTGATCTCTTCTTATTGAGTTGGCTTAAAGGCTTTAGCTGGCAGCAAAGGGAACATGCATATACTATATTGGGATAAATGGTTAAATAACCTCTATGGTCCATTCAGAACGTAGAAAGGTTGGTGTCATTATATATTTCACCATTTCCAACATTCAATTTGCTTTCTTTGAACTCATTGCCTGATTTTTCGTATCTTTGACGACTTTAAATATGATATTGCTGTTCTTTGAACAAATGACACGAATTTATACTAGAAATAGAAAAACTCACTTGCGAGAAAAAAAAAATGAACACGGGCATTGCTGCGTGCCACGCACGCAGTCCACCACTAGTATATATATATATATATGTGTGTATATATATTTTTTGTTTTTACTCCAGCAATTTATAGGTCCTAGGAGCCTTTGTATAAAGTTATTACATGTGGAACTATATAAAGTTCACTTCTAATCTAAACAATAAAGAAAAGAAAAGAATCAATTGCTAACTAAACTCAGCTATACACCCAAACTTATTATCTTAATTTCCTTTTCCTTCAAAAAGTGTTTTCATGAAGGAAAAAAGAAGAAGTGTTTTCAAACAAATTAAATCAAAGAGTAGACCGACAGAACCGAAACCAATCGGTTTGCTAAAACTTGGACCTAACCGAACCGTTTTCATCCCTAATAATTATATACCCTCTACCAGCTTGTTCATATAACAAGCTAGATTAAACACAAATTTCTGTAATCAATTTCCTCTACACCAGGAAGAATACAAAAAAGAAAACCTGGATTTAAGAACTTCGTAAATTTTTTTCCAAAATAGAGCAATAACATTAATTTCCTTCGAATTCGATACACATACTGACATACATGTGCCCTATTCAACAAGGTATTGAAAAAAGAAAAATTACCTAGCTAATTAGCTATTCAATCCGTTCGGAATTTCTAAAACCTAAAGGTTACAATGACAAGAAGTTCGAAAAAGCCCATCTGTTGGGTTACACCTGCATTGTACATATAGGCCAGCGTATCTATCAGAAAGAAAATGCTCAGTTGAATTCTCTCCGTTCATGTCCAAAACAACGCCTTTTGTCTCATAAACAAATCTTGTCTCGGGCTTACAGCTAGAAAACATGCTACACGAAACAGTTCTGTTATACGAGTATTCTGGACCAAACGTTGTGTTGAAGATTGATGAAATCGGATCCATATTGGACGGATCAGAATAATCAACGGTGCTGAAAGAGTCTCTAGTACTCTCGGTGGTGAAAGAAGCATCATCAGAGCTTGTAAAAATGGAGAAATCGCTTGATGTGGCATCGGAAAACTCCATTACCGGCAGTTCATTTCTATTTGCACTACTGAGAATACCGTTAGATGTGTGGTTGGTAAAACCCGAAGGTCTATGATCTGATAAAGGCTCGCCGATGAGATGGCAACTGTATTTGCCTTGTCCTTCTTGTCTTGAAGACTTGTGACTTTTGGACGACCAGCGCTTTGCAAAGCCAGGTGGCTGATGCTGATTGGCTTTCCCAGTACAAGATCTTACCGGACGAGGGGAGGACCTACAACAGATCAAAGATTTCAAAAGCTTAGGGCCTGTTTGGGATTGTCTGAAATAGAATCAGGGTTCAGTCCCATTCACATTTCCTCTCGGGGGTTCTTTTTAGCATCATGTCGGTTTGACAAAGAATCTGTTTTAAGAGTGATATTAGATTGAGCATGGACTCCTATACAATAAAAAAGGCAACTACCAAACAATTGAATATATAGAAAACCAGTTCAGTGAAGAACCGGTTATGAGGCTTCCCAAACAGCCCCCAAAAGAGAAAATGAATTACAATTATATACACAGTAATTAATTACACGAAATGAAAGGTACCTTCAATCCTGCCCAATATGCATAATTGTACAATGTCAAGTGTGTAAGAAAAGCTAATAATGCCCTATTGCTGAATCTCATTTCAATGCAATTTGACTCTGTTACTATGAAAGTAACTTTATGGAAGAAAATATCGCTCTCCAAATCGAAAATACAAAGGTTTAAAACAGCAAGTAACTTTGGGGGATTCTAAACATGAATTACATGCTTACCTCATATAAAACAAGATGTATGCTCCTTCGGACATCACCTGACTCATCGGCACGGGCTGGACCTGCCATTGAAACATTATATACGAGATTGAAAAACCCATCCCACCAGAAAATACACTAGTGTACATACAAAAACAATTTCATTAAATTGAAAGACGAAACCCAATCTTTCATTCACCATAATTATTAACTACATGGAGTTGCGGGTAAAACAAACAGTTGACAATTCAAGTAGGTGGGGCTCTCAGTTGGGATGGCTGGTGGGTATAAGCCAGGGGCCAGGGTTGCCAGAAATGAGCCCGGCCCCGTTCACATATGGATTCACTCTTCCCAAACTCGACTAGCACTTTATCATGGGCTACTGGCTGAGAGTGGGCAGGCCCGTTCACCACCACCTTTCACCAAACACAGTTCAACATCTCTTCCTCGGCCAAACCCACCACCACCAAGCTACGGAAAGTCCGACCACCAAACTAATCAAGAATTTAACTATGTAATCAGATAATCTTGTTATGTACTTGTTCAATAGCGCGTGCACTGATTTTTTTTTTTTGGGTAATACTTGGGACACACCCAAAGACACAACTTTTTGGACACAACCTAAGAGATGTGTCTATCTCTTTCCTGTGTCACTATGGGGTCCAGTGACATCACAGGAGAGAAATAGACACATCTTTTGGGTTGTGTCCCAAAAGTTGTCTTTGGGTGTATCCCAATCTTTACTCTTTTTTTTTTATTCTCTGATGGACAAATCTTATTGCTCTTGTCGTTTTTAGATTTTTATTTTTTCTTAAATTTCCCGAATCTCAATTCTGATACCGCGACGTTAAACCATCTGTGCGAGAGGTGGTGACTCATGAAATCTAACAAGGTATGAGGAGGCCTAAAAATCCTAACTCGTGTTGATATTAGGGGAATGGACAACTGGAGACTGTGATGGCTTCACCGGTGGTGGGGAAGGAACTATGGGGGGGGGGGGATGGCTTCACCGGTTGCACTATGGGGGGGGGGGGGGGGGGGGGGGGGGGGGGGGGCGGCGCATAAATTACCATAAAACCCTCAAAGTGGGTCGGGCTCCTCATGGGCCAAACCTTGCATAGCCCGAGTTCAGCCCGGAATCAAGTTCAAGTTCGGGCTACAAATTCTTTCCAAGATCGGCTGAGAGAGTAACGAATAGGGAAACGAGAAACTTCCCTTCATTCAATAATGTAAATGATTAGCTACCTCTTCAATCCAAACCAGAAATTTATATTTTACCCTGTAAATCTTATTTCACATTATAGTGAAGGCAGCATAGAGAACTAAATCAGTTATGTCATTTTACAATTAGACAAGGAATTCGTAATGGTTTACAAGCAGCAAAACTATATGCCAAATACAAAACCAGTTATTGCAAAAATCCAGAAAATACCATGCTCTAAAAGGTGTTGTCTCAGCAATCCACACAAGAACCACTGAATTACAGACTTCACCTTGTTTTTTACAATTACCAGTTTTATTTTAGCTAACTTGGGGCAGATATGAAAAATCAGCATCAAAGAGAACGGTTGAATACAAACCATCAATACGGTGCTATGTATATGTCATGTGTACATTAGGAGATTAATTACCTCAGTGTCATCTATCCTGAACCAATTGCCTTGGAGATCTTTCACATAGGAAACATAATGCCCCGAGAAAGATGCATTTAGCGTATCTAAATGCACCACAACAGCATAAAGCAAGTAAAGTGGAGGAATATCGTCTTTCCCAGTCATAAATCGGATCATATCCAGCATTTCAGGAAAAGTGACGCACTTATTTATCTTTCCATAGCTTCCCTCCTGCAATGAGAAATACAAAGTTATCAATCCACCAAAAGTACAAAAATTGAAAACAATAATTAAAGGCCGAAGAAATATATAACATGATCAGCCTGCAGGGTGAGACACTGAAAATTAAAGGACGACAGTAATAGCAATTTGAATATCGAATTAGCTGTGGAACTAAACAAACTTGACGTTCATGATTGTTACCACTAAGAATAGTTGGCAGTTTAGCTGCGTGACTACGGAATTCATAAGAAGTTCATGTTAAACTGAACAATTTGCTTTACCACTAAGAATAGTTGGCAGTTTAGCTGCGTGGCTACGGAATTCACAAGAAGTTAATGTTAAAGTGAACAATTTGCTTGTTTGTTATCATAGAAGTGACGTATTAGGTTCTTAGGCTCTGCTTAGCTCATGGATTTAGTGAAGGAAAGGAAAGGAAAATACTTTTCTTTATTTGGAAATAGTGAGGATTGAGGGAAATGAGAAAGGAAAGAAAATGAGAAATAAATTATAAGTTTTGAATTTGTGAGTCATGTCTACTTTTATTTCTTAGTTACGATTAAAATTTGAAAATTTTTACAGTAATTTTTTACACTAGTTCACCATGAAGGAAAACATAAGCGAACTAGAATACCTTCATTCTTTCCTTACCTTTCTCGTTTCCTACTCTAAATCCGCAAACCAAACGGAGCCTTAGTAACAAAATCAAGACCCAAACCAATTTTTATGTAGTCCAACCACAATCCAAATATGTGGCGAAAAGCTTAAAATCAATATCATAAGGACAAAAAAGCAATATATAAGGGTTAAGTAAGCCCTCATCTTAACATCTCATGGAGTAAGTACCTGAAACCTCTTTAGGACAATTGTCAAGATATTTGGCGCCTCGTGTATACTCAATTGCTTCTGAGCTCGAACATATGAAGCACACCTTTTTACGGGAATAAGAGCAAGTTAAATAATGAATTTAAACTGACCTACCTAAATTGTGGGACCCAATGTTCAGAGTACAACATAGAAATGTGAGTTCAACAAACCTTCCACATCTATACATGTTTTCTCCATCCAAATCTTCAGGGGTTGTAAACTGAGTAAGCGCATCCTCCAACGACTCAACCCAGCCGTTAATCTCCAATGTGAGATCCATAATATTTTCATATCGTTCCGACTCGTGATGACATTTTAAACATTTGACCTGGGTGCATTGAGGAAGGCTTAGCACAATTTGGGTATTTAAAGAATACTACTTATATATATATATACATGTACACATACATATAAACATATATTACTAGTCAATAGTATATACATATCTCAATAGAGAAAAAGTAATGCACACCTTTGATCTTAGACGGCCTCCAAATGTATGTTGAATAAAAGTTGTTTCTTGCAATCTGGGATCAACAAGCTTCTCTCCACCCAGACCCTCCAAGCATATTGCTTGCATTGAGGTGACTAGAAGCCTGGACAAAGACATTTTTTTATCAAAGAAGATGTGAGAAAACCAATAAATAAAATGGTGTGTGTGTGTGTGTGTGTGAGAGAGAAAGAGAGAGAGAGAGAGAGAGAGAGAGAGAGAGAGAGAGATGTCTATGTGAAACTATACAAACTGACAGACCTTAAAAATTCATGTGCATCTTCCTGGCTGCCATCACCAATCTGGCAATTGATGCCCCGCATATGCGAAAGAATTCGTCCAGGAGACAAAGGACCCTCACTCTCTCTCATCATCGTTACATGTTGCTCAAGTTCACACATAAGACACCAATTTTTCCCGCAACCTAACATGAATGTAACCGATAAAGGAAGTTAGACATGTGCCTGAACTAAAATATATATCTGCATGCATATGCATATGTGTGTGTGTGTGTGTGTATATATCATTAGCAACTTATAGTAAGTCGGACTGAGAAGGACTAAAGTACAGGATCTGGAATGCGATCTGCGGAGCAAATAGATGAGCAGAGGCTTAGTGCAAGTCAAGCACTGCAACACAGCATTGGCATAACAACTGCAAAATAGAAATAAATTTAATCAAATAAATAACTAAATAGAAAGTAAAAAAGCATAATGAAGTCGAGAAATATACGACCACCGATTTATAAAAATAAAAAAAAAAAATTAACAATATTAATGAAAAAAATCTTTTACATAAACGGATAGGATGGAAAAACTGTCAATAGATTGATGCCAGAGGTTCATCTCCAGATTCTTTGCATCATCATTAGCACAGACCATCCTTCTAGTTTTAACATATTAGTCACATTATGTATGGGCACGATCACAATATATTCCATTTCTTTCCATCTCCTCTGATTATATATTTGATTCCAAAAAGTAAAAAGCACGAATTTCAGATAGTACCTGTTCCCACAATTTACAAGTCCTCTAGGAGATAGGTCGAACACCCCACTCTGAAAGTACTTAACAAATTCTTCATAAGGAAATAGCATCTGAGAATTAGAAGAAGTAGATTATAATGAGATCTTCATTTGCATCTCCAAGCAAAAATACAGTAAGGCTCTATGTGGTTTATGGATTTAGTGATGAAAAAGACAAGAAAACAATGAGGAAAACACTTGTCTTTGTTTATTTAATAAATAGGGCTTTGTTTGGTTCATGGTTTTAGCTAGGGAAAAGAAGAGAAAACATACAAGGAAACATTTTCCTTTGGTTGGTTAGCAAGGAAAATGACGAGAAAAATAGGAAGGAAAGGAAAGCTAGTTGTGGTTTAACTTAAAACATTTTGAATTTTGTGAGTCCTTTAGATTCCTTTTTTCTTATTTCACAACTATCTATTTTAAATAACTTTAATGTTTAATGTCATTTAAGCATGATGAAGGAAAACTCAAGGGAAAACACTAGGGAAATAGTTTTCCTTCTCGCTTTCCTTCCCTTTGTCTTTTCCTTCTCTAAATCAGCCAACCAAATGGAGCCTAAGGGGTTTGCTTTAAGTCCATATAGGGGTGCTTGTAACGGGAAACAAACCGTTAATATCTTATGCTTCTCGCCAATAACTTGTGAGGTTTCCTGTTTTGATGACTTCCTAAGACCAATCATCTTCATGATTCCCATGCTTGCAATACCATTACTAGCCTTTGTCGGACTTGTATCCCTTACTCTTGAAATATCTGCATCATAATCATAGCATCAGAGGAAAGAACCAAATGCAAATCATGGTTAAGAACAATAATAGGACACTTACTTGAATCATCTGAAATTTGTCCTTTCCTCTCAATTTCTGAACATGATTGTTCTCTTGATGCTTTCGTCATTGATTTTGGCGATCTATACATTTTGGTTCCAAGATGATGCGATGCACTTTTGGTTTTAATGCTCCGTTTCATCAAGGTCATTTCAGAAGAACAATTTAGGTCTTCTTTTTCATCATTACAAGTAGACAAGTCCATTTCGTCATCACACACGTTCATCCCATTATTTGTTGTACTTAATGAGGTTGACATGCCAAAACTAGTTCTTGAATCAAGCATGGTCTCGCGTTGGCTTTGCGTCTTATGACTCTCATGTGTTGTACCTCTTGAAGTAGGCACTCCATTACTAAGCCTGCCAGGGATGCTAACTTTGTTTTTCTGTGGGATTTCTTCTTCTGAGTGCATAGAGTCACCATTTCTTAACTGCAGTCAAGAGAGAACCAGAAATTATGAGTCAAAAACGAAGAGAGAGAGAGAGAGAGAGAGAGAGAGAGAGAGAGAGAGAGAGAGAGAGGATAAAAACCTTATTGCTCATATAAGCTTCCGTCAATGGAGGAGTATTAGATGAGATAGAATGGGTAAGTCTAGCCCTAGTGGCATCGTCAGAAGAATCTAATGTAGCTCCATACTCTTTTCTCAACATTTCTCTGTTGGATTTGCGGGAAATCCGCTTTTCTGTAGATCTTCTCTCTGAAATGGAGACTCCAGACGTATTCACTGTACAAGCCTCCATTCCATAGTTCATCTTCTCGTCAAAAGAGACCCTTCCATGAATTGACTCTTCATGTGACGAATATTTAGGTGATGAACAGGAGCTATTGGTTTCCATTGGCTGGCACTCTTGCTTGTGGACTTCCCTCCAGTGCATTATCTGACACTTCCCCGAGCTGCAGACATATCACAATTTACTAATGTTACACCACCATTCACTTTTAATTACAACGCGTGCAAGAGAACTTCCTATGTGACCGTCAAACGGTGGACTGCCACTGTTATTTCTCCGCCACTCGGGACCCACAAAATACTCAAATCATAGTGGCGTCCCACAGATGTGATGGTCACACGTTATAACTTTTAGACATGCACTCTGACTTTTATCGCTTACAATGCTGAATTTGTTGCTGAATAGGAGGGCTATATAACAACCAGAGTATCAAGAATGAAGAGCAAAAACACCACGTAAAATTTTAGATAAGTATCAGAGGTATGGTTCTGGACTTCTCGACTCCACCAGAAAATGCAGCATCTACGGAGACCAACCCAACACATTTTTGGTTTAGAACCTCAAAAAATTTGCATCCATATCGTGGTTTTTAACAGCAACGATTATGGCCTGAATAACGCTTATACAGAGGAAAACCAGTATATCAAGTTCAACAGAAGGAACCCCACAATCAATTTTTCTTATTTTTATTCTTTTATCGTTCAAGAAAATGGCAAGAATTGAAGAACCACTGCTATTCTTTTATATGCTAAAGATGTTGCAAGGGAGGAGCCAATAAAAGAAATACTCCCTCCGTCCCAAATTTGATGTCCCATTTTAAGAGCCCTCTTTGTAAAGTCAATATACTTTAATCTAGGAAGCATTGTCGCACGTCGTATCGTGTCCGACGCATGGACACGACACTTTTCCTGTATGTGCAATCTTTTTATTTTTGTCGTGTCCACATGCCCGTGTTGTGACGTATCGTGTCACTATGTCCATATCCGTGCTTCATTGACTTTAATACACATTTTCCAAGTTTGCCCTTTATTATATACAACTCTTCCCTCTCTCTTTCATTGATGTGACACTAAAATTTTGAAATTCAAAAAGGGCAATATTGGAAAGTTGAAAATTTCACCACAATCAAAGATGTCCCCTTAAATAGTTGGAACTCCTAAAAGGAGTCCGCAATATGATGGAGGGAGTAACATTTATGAAAAAGGTCATGAACAGAAATTTGAGAAAAGTTAATATACAAGTTTACAATGTGAATTTGAATAGGCTGAAGATCAAAGCAAGATTCTTGGTGATTCTTGGCGTTGACTCAAAATGGCTGAGAATGAGACAAATAAGCCTCGGTTGGATCAAATAACGCTTTGGGTATGGTGAGCTAAAGGGCGGGCATATAGGCAAAGCCACTGAGCATGGAATCATATTCCTATATATTATAAATGAATTTCATGCAATAAAATAAAGAAGAAAGAAAGTAAGGAAACCATTCCCACCAAGCCACAAAGCCATATCCCCTTGTGAAAAAATAGAACCAAAGCCTTGAGGCTGGTGCAAATAGTAAGCTTACTGAACTAGATCCTAACCTTACTGCTATGTTTATATGGTTACTTCATCAAAAACAACAATGTGTCCTAATAAGTTTGAAACAAGAAGGTTTTAGTCCTAAAAATCTATTGACAAGACTTCAATTGTAATTCGCATACCCACAGTTAGATTCGAACTGTAAGAGAGAGAGAGAGAGAGAGAGAGAGAGAGAGAGAGAGAGGAGTTGCGAGTGGGGGAACCAATCATCTCTCTCAATGTGACAGATCTAGAATTGAGCAGTTTGAGGACCCCCAGAGGGTACAACTATAATCATTTAGAGTACAGTCTACAAACATTATATACTAGACAACTTCTATGGAGACACCATTACAATAGAGGTCAGTCAGCACTCTTACAAACAGAAGAAAGTTAATAGAAGTAGTCTGCTAGTGTTTCATAGATTTTCATGGACAAAGTCTAATTCAAATCCTTCACTTTTCCCATTTAGCCTCTGCTCGGTTCAAGGATTTGTCAAGGGAAAGTAAAAGAAAGCACCGAGGAAAACCCTTTTCTTTGTTCCGTTAAAATGGAAAATAGTGAGGATAATAGGAAGGAAAAAAAAAAATAGTGCCAGATAAAATAAATTTTTTAAATTTTGTGTGCCGATTCCCTGACTTTTTTCTTCATTTACAATTTATATTTTGAAAATTTTTAATGTTACAAGTACGGAGGAAAACACAAAGGAAACTAGTTTTCTTCCTTCTTTTTTTTACTTTTCCTTCTCTAAATATAGTATCGTGCTGCTAGTGATTAGTATGGTCCTTTGATCCTTTCAACAGCATGTGTCGACTAACATTTCCTCAATATATATATCAAGGCAAATATTTTCACAAAGAAAATCCTCTTCTTAATCAATGTGCTTCATCTAAATTCTAAAATCTTGCATGTGGTTTCAAACTTCGTATGTATAAACAATTACGATGCAGTCTTTAAAATAATAAATAAATAAAAAAGAAAGAAAGAAAGAAAAAAGACGAGATCATACCAATAGCGAACAGACTTGCACCGTGAGCATCGGGTTGTAGCGGGACCGAAGCACCTAGCACACAAATGAACACCATTCTTCGAGGAATGTACAAGAGGAATAACACTAGCAGTGGCCATGGCTTCTGCTCTGAGAGCTTCTTCAGCAGCCAACTCAGCAAGCAAACTTATCCTCTCTTTCTTCTTTGCAGCCTCACTCCATTTCCCTAATAATATATAAGCAACCAGAGGAAGCACAACCAGTACCAGAAACAAGGCAGGTATATCTGATTCCCTAGGTTTAAGCATGTCCCCACTACCACACTCATGACCAGTTTCCTCTCTCTAACCAATTCCCAGAGTCCGAACTCCTTTATATATACGTAGATATATATGTGTTCATATATACATCAAGGTGAATGATGCCCCACCATCAAGCCGCTCAAGTTTTCTGCTTGACATTTTTCCGCAAGATGGTTAAAAAGGGGACAAAATGAAACACAAATGGTACAATGAAACAACATAATCCACCATGATTTTTTCTATGAATAGGCCGGGCGCAGAGATAGAGAGTGAGAAACGTTAGAAGAAATTTTTTTTGTACAAGACTAAAAAATTATTCACCTTCTAAAATAAGAAACTAAATGAGGTTAGTTCCTTTGACGCCATGATTAAAATGGAAATGAAGGTAATGCCTATTGTTAACGACTTAAAATCCCACAAACTGTGGGTAAAATTCAATTACGGTCAATATTTTAATGCGGATAGCAAATAATTGCTTATGGTTCACCCATTATACAAGAATCAGTCTTCGGTTTCTAATCTAGGAAAGCAGAGACAATTCTTAAAAAAGGTTATGTATTCATGCAGACACCGCATCGGACACCAAGACAGGCACACTGGACACTCCTTGACACCTGTAATGTAAGACACCAAAATCCATGTCCTGTTTCGTTTTAATTCCTTTTTTCTGTTCGGGCATGCGTAAGACACCTGGTGGATACACCTAGATACTACAACACCAAGTACCATATTGTTGAAATTTTTAAATACAAATTTGAAGCTAAAAGAGATTTGTGCAGCTTTATGATGAGGATAACTAGGATTCTTTGACCTCATAATGGGATTAAATAAGTTCCGGTGAAGCATAACAGGGGGCTTTTACAAATTGAGACAACCTTGGGAGGTATGAAAGAAAAAAATAAATAAATAAATAAAGACTATTGGAGGATTAGAGCGTAACGTGGAAATGGGAAACAGACAGCCAAAACATAAATTGAAGATTTTTTTCCCAAATTCATTTTACATTAAAGGGCTTATTTGTCCTATTAGAGGATATGCTTTCAATATACCATGGTAGTATTAGATAGTTGTTTTGGGAATATCGCCACCCAAGAACATAAAACTACAACCCGACAAAAACCAAATTTTGACACTTTAGGAAAGGTGTAATGGACAGATGTCTGTTTGGACAGCTGCTAGTTGGAAATGACAGGACTCTAGTAGCTAAAGATATGTACCGTAGACCATGTGTTAATGGCACTGGCGGATACAAGTCACGACAATGAGATCAACAGCTTAAAAAAAAAACATTTAGACACTTCATCTGCCCTACTATGAGGATAGAACCCCAAGGGTTAGCCCGCAAAATGCCTCATGTGGAAAAAGTCGCAAGTTCAAATCCTCACCAGGGCTTGTAATCTCCTCGGGTCCACCGATCTCTAACCTACCTGATTCGTGCGACAAGCTAGCTTTGCACGGGTCTGGAAGTTTACACGACAGGTTAGCCCTTTGGCTCGGCTGGAGCGGTTCCCTCATTGTTTGAAGAAAAGGAGGACTGCTAGTGCCGCCACCTCAATACATCTAGCCCCGAATCTTAAAACGACTTATATTTTAACCTTGACCAATTTTTCTAGTCAAAAATTAAGGTTAAAAAAGATCCTAGGCATGTCCTATTAGATTTGTGTACGTACAATGATTTAGGAATACCCATGTCATAAAGGAAAAAGTTAAAAATGTATCCTATGATGCTTCAACTTGATTAGGGATAAATGTCCAACAGAAATGCACCATACTCGTACTCTAACCAACAACCATATTTCATGTGGTGCAGTGTCCAACATGGATACTCCATACACTACAAGAGAGCCAATCTCTCACAAAATGTTTATCTTAGGAAAAAGATCACTGAATCAGACACATGGATACCCTAATGGATAGGAACTCAAAAAGTTAAAGGACCATTTGACTTACTTGACGATATGAAAATGACAGTAGTTTCTTTTATACATAGAGTTTTTTATGGTGGTTGTAAACCCTATATGTCTCCTATAAACCTGCTGAATGCTGATGTCTCCTCTCTCCTTCACACTTCACAAAATCCTGATTTCCACCAGCTATTTCCAAAAATTTGTTTCCGTATTTATCATGATAATTAATGAATTAAGCTTCCAAAATTTTGTGAATCCTTCATTTCTTAGATTCGGAGGGTACAAATACAAATTTAGTTACCAAAATTAAAACTTCTCCCATGTCGATGTGCGCTAGGATACTTTTCAACAAAATTCCCCTTTCATATCTATCTATGCACAATAGGCAAAGCACTAATTCAAACATCACCATTTCCAGCAAACTATATATTCATATCTACGCACATTCATAGACAAATGCACAAAATTACACTCATTTTAAGCAACCGCACAGGTTGCATATGAGAATTCAAGAAAACCCAAATGGACCAAAGGTCTCCTTTCTGACTATAACACAAATATTCTCACAATTATGCCCTTCAAAAACCCAGAAAATAAAGCATTTTCTAGGAGGAAATGTTGGAAATCAAAGAAAACCACCACATTGTCCCAAGAAAATCCAAAATTTCCCACACCTAACAAATCAAAGAGCCTATCTTTTCAAGAGAGACGAGAAAAAACAAAACCCAAATTGAATCAAGCAGTAAAACTCCAGGATTCAAACACCATATGCATATGCTATGCATAAACAAATAAAATATACTAAAAAGGGGCAAAATCTTAGGGAGATTTGTAGGGTGAATTAAATCATACCTTTGAACAGAAGAGGAAAATCTAAGAAAAACCCAGAAACAAGTCCACTCTTCTTCTTCTTCTTCTTCTTCTGCAACCCACCAAGAGATTCTTTGATTCCTCAAATGGCAACAACACAGTTCTTCCTCCTGCTTCTACATAGGCCTCACTTCACACTTCGTACCCTCTTCGACTTTTAAGATTTGGGAAAACTTGTGTCCATACACTCACACCCACAATTTAGTCACTTGGACACGTGTCACATCTGGGTTTGTTGAGAACCCCAAGAAATTGGTGGGACCCAGTTGGTTTTTGTAAATTAGCCATTTGATTTGATTTGGAATAATGGTGAGAGAGAATAATTTTGGTACCCTGCAGGCAGCAATCGTCAACAATAATAGTTTAATCAAACGTCATGGTTTTGTAGGTTATAGATCTCTTCTTGTGGGGTCCATGGGTCGTCTCTAAGGAACCAATAATTTACTCCTTGCCACGTGTACGGCTGTGATCAGTCAATCAAAACACAGTGTTAAGCAGCCCACGGGGCTTGAAAATGGGGTCAAATACAATTGTTGATGGTTGACCGCTAACTTGTTCTGTTTGGTAAAGTCTACGACTATATCAGGTTCAGTCATTTTTTATTTTTAAGAGAATTATTAGTTTGGGCATTGATAATAGGCAATATATTAAGGGTATGTTTGATAATTCAATTAAATACTGAAAATAAAAAAATTTCAATACTTATTCTTTTTTAGTACATTTGATAATGTACCACTTAATTAACATAGTAGTTAAAAAATCACTGAAAACTTTAAGTGAAAATTTTTTACTGAAAATAATCACTGAATGCATTTTGTTTCAGTAGTTAAAGCACTGTTTTCAGTATTACAAATTCAATCACTTAAAATTTTCAGTATTTAAAATCTAGCACTTAATTTTCAGTTTTATCGAATGCACCCTAACATTTATCAAAATTTTAAATTCGTAGAACTGGTTCACTTATTAACCACAAAACACATTTTTGTTTTCCCCAACAGCGTCCAATTAAAGAGTGTTGGAAGAAAATTAGAAAGTTAGGGCGTGTTTCAAAATGTTTGAAATAAAATTTAGTTCAGTGAAGTCTAACCTTTTTTTTTATTATTTATTTTTTGTTAAAATTAAGGTTGTACTGGTTTGATAAAGAATTAGTTTTAGGAGACATGAGATTGGACACAAACTCATTAGCAAGAAATGGACATTCAACATTTGTCAAAACACTTGAATTTATCAAAACAATTCAGTTTTAACGTAGAGAACTGGTTTTCTATTTGAGAAGATAGACAGCTTAGAAATCAAAATTCAAGATGTTCTACTATAATTGGGTGTGACTCCGAGTCAATAGATAGGTCTTACTCACCCTAAAATTCTAAATATTGAGAGTAATCCAGTGATCAAAACATGGACTACAATTCTTCAAATTTAGAATTCATAGCATTACTCTTAGCATTTACCATTTTAAACTTATATAAATAGTAGTAAGTACCAAGGTTGCAAATATACTTTTAACATAAAGTTTGATTACTATTAATCAAACAAGTGTTGAAGTTAAATAACAGTCTTATCCAGTAAAATAATCACAAATTTATTGTTAATTAAACCCAAAAAAAAAAAATATTTTAATTTGTATATCACACCAAACAGCGAAAAGATTGCATATATATATATATATATATATAAATAAAAGTCAAAATCAATGTATTTTGCACGTATACTTTTTTACTTGGTCTTTTGTAGGGTAATAGTTGATGTATTTCTTGAGGCATAAGTAAATCAAGTGATGTTGGGAACTTATGACCATAAAAGAGAGAGAGAGATACAGATAATTAACATGACCCTACTAATAGAAGGGGACAGTGACCTACCAACTACAATGGTGATTTTGATTCAAAAGGTTGTAAAAATCATTGCAAATATGAATAGAAATCATTACGGGTATAGATTGTATTTGAGCAAATTATATTTGCTTCTATTTTTCTTGTCAGCAAAACAGTTTTTCAGGGCTTTGCATTTCTTAATCCCACTTGGATGTTGTATGATGGAGTTGGGCTTTGTTAGGTATGTCCACACTCTACCGAACAATTTTCACAATAAGATCGCAACTTTTCATGTTCCTCAAAAGATAATCTTAATTCCTCATTGATTTTGAGTTGTACCTTTTCATGTACCTTAAAGGATGGTTATTTAGATTTAGCAAGAATTTAAAGAATAATAAGTAACCCTTCAACCAAATGAAGCATTTTCGAGTAATTAAGCAATGATAAATTTAAAGAATATAGAAAGTAGACCAAGTATATAGAAATATAGTAGTAAATTATTCCCTGATTTCAACAAATCAAATTGGGTAAAGTTTGGAATACACTCAAAACCAATATTCTAAGGTAGACCAATGGGAAGAGAGAAAGAAACTGTGGGATCCGCTGTTAGTGTAGGATCCACCAGAGTGATGTGAGTGGAGTGTGTATTTGGGTGTGTATTTTGGGTGTTTCCATAGCACTAGCCAATCAAATTTCAGACACAAAATAATATTAGAATTTATTCATCCTTTCTCATTTTCTGTTTTCTATATAAATATTTTTCTTTACAATTTGATGTCTTTTCATCTTCTTTTTCTATCATGCCCCGACGTAGTAAAAATAAGAACAAAAAAAAAATTCATTTCTTTTTAGGACTCGTAGGTCATGACAGGTCATGAGGGATTCAATGTCATGTACTTAGCTTAACATTTAAATAAACAGAGTATATAAAGCAACAGAGAAGAAAATAATATTAGTCATTGCCATTAAGAAAATCCATTTAGAGTTATTACATTTTCAATATCCGAAGGCACACTCCGCCTTATTCAAATAAAAACATTATTCTTTTATTACAGATTTAAAGTAAGATAAATGAAAAGAATTTCCACGTGCTTCTTCTTTCTAGCAGCCATAGTTGTACTGCGATGTGTAATCATCACCTGAGAAGCCTAGACATTTTGGGTGTCCAGGGCACAAATATCGTCAGCTTATGAAAGCCGAGTGAGTATAATAAACAAGCACACACAATATACATAGAAGCATATTTAAACATCGTCGTGGTTCAATATTTTAAATCACGGTTAATCAATTATTCAAGTTGTCGCTTATAAACGTTTATCGAACTATTAATTCATAAATTATGACCATGCATGAACAATGCAACATCTCATATTGCCGATTATTTTACCTCAACAATCTCTTGACTCAATCAGTTCGCCAGAACCATCCAGCACAAGGCCATTAATTTAAAACATCGTCGCCCATAAAAAGCCGCTTGATAGTACTACTGTACCGATAGGGCATTGGTAAAACCCATCAAGATATTCAAGGTTACAATTACCTGTTTATCGTGATTGAAATAGTATCGTCACCCATAAAAGCTGCTTAATCAAACTCTTTTGACTGAGATAGCATTGTTGCCCATAAAAGCCGATCAGTTCAGATAACTATGCCCATAAAGGCCAAGCTATGCCCATAAAAGCCAAACTGACATCTCTTACTCTTTTCTCACAAAACACACGTGCTGAAACAAACTCGACCCCTTTCAAACATGCCATCTCATCTATGTAAGTGTACGACGTATTTCTTTTATGATTTTCTTATAATAGTAACCATTGACTGATACTGTAATACCCTGTATTTTTAATATGTAATACTACGTAATGAAGAAGATCTTGTATTCCTTCCATGTTGTATGTATGAGTTTTACTTTGCCTTTGCTAAATTTTGTGTCCCAATTGATTGGACTTACTTTTTTACCAATCAATTGCTTTATTTTGATACCCAATCGATTGGAACTTTCATCAATCGATTAGCACATTTATTACCCACTCCTAGTCCATTGGAGCATTTAATACCAAACCCCCATCGATTGGACCATTGATCCAATCAATTGGTACATTAACTACCTACCCCAATTGATTGGAACTTTCCCTAATCGATTGATAGCAGCTGTTTTGATCCTCTTGCTCTGGTTGGAGATTGACCACGTGAACACTCATTTGCCTATATATGTTGGACGATTTTTTGTCCACTGTTTATTGACTCTATTTAAGAGATAGAGAGAAAAAGAGATAGATACATTGAATTATATATATGCACTCGTATATATACATACATATCTACCTTATACACGTACACACACATACACACACACACACACACATTGTGGACTGAAGAAGAAGACCAGAACAAGACGAGAAAGAAGAAACAGAAAGAAGGAAGAAGACAGAGAAAAAAAAGAGAAGAGAGAGAAAGGAGACTCCATTAGAGAGCCCAAGCTTTTCAATCCCACACCCAAACACACCCTACACTTCTAAGGTGAGTTCTAAACTCAATTGGCAGCCATTATTGATGTTAGATTATGTTCAAAAGAAGGAAAGACGCGTTATACATCTTTCTCCAATATTCTCGTTTTTGGACTGCTATCTCTGGGAAGAAGATGTTGTCCCAATAATTTGGAACTTTTCCCAATTGATCGCCATAAGTCATTTAAATGTTGTTTTATAATCCCTTGCATGTAATACAATAATAGAATGAGGTAATGAGACGTCAAATCGTAGTAACGTTAAGGATATAGGATAATGTTTCGTGACATTAGCTAACGTAGAAGTCATGGATCAACTTTGATTATCATTTGTTTCATTCATGTAGTTAGGCCACATGGGATTGTGGTGTATCAATGATAGAGTAGAACTTAAGTAGATTTGCTAAGATATGGAATCTTGCATGGATGGGCTTTGGTCATTAATATGTCCTTAAAACAGTGGGTTGGTAATATTCTCTCAAAAGAGGTGGATCGAACCAAGTAGCCATAGGATAGACTAATGATCCATTCATATGTCCTTAAAAGCAATGTACTGATAATATGTCCTTGAAAACGGTGGACTGAGATCACTAGTAGATTATGAGAAGTCGTGGTAATAGAATGGTGTGTCGTTGCTCAAAGCATTATATCCCTGAATGCGGTGGACTGTCATATGTTCTTAAAAGCTGGGGACGGACTGGCGTGGTATCCATGACATGCGATGAATTATGAATATGTACTTTAAAGCGGTGGAGCAATGGTGTATCCATAGAAATGAACTGCTATCGAGTCTATTCTTCGATCAATCGAGTGTAGTTAGTCTTCATATAATAAGACGGTTGGTAATCATTAATGAGTTAGAATAAAGAGAATATATTATTTAGTAGCACTTAATCTATATCATTCATAACTTGTAATAACTTCAATAATTCGATACCCTATTAGTATCTAACTTACTCAGCTTTCATTAGTTGATAGTGTTTATGCCACTAGACATTCCCACGTTCCAACGCACCTTGTCTATGACTTTACATGTGAAGGAGATACAGGCGGGGACTACTACACTAGAGATGGCGATGTTGTGGAGGAAGATTACTATGCCAATGACTATGTCTACGCTAACAGAAGATTAGGCTAGATACTAGTTTAATTTATTTTCATATATTCAGACCTTTTTTGTAAACACACATATGTTGCCTTAAATACTTTATGTTTTATTTGATTTGAGACTCTGATCTTTAATAGCTTAGTAACTCTGTTTTGACTTTAAGTTATGTTACCCATGAAGTTAGACTTCTTCATTACTGCCATTTTATTTATCTGTTGTCTAGTACTGTGTGGTGTGGACAATCATGTGACTTCACTAGTCACTGCCTATGGGCCCAAAAAGTAATTTATTTTATATATTTTTGTTGTTCTAGGGCGTGACAAATACATGTGATTTCCTCAATTAATAGCAACATATTTAAATCTCATTTCAAAATATGTTTTCTATTTCTTTTAAAAATAGTAAAGTAGTGGGGTATATTTAATATAGTAGAAAGTATACTGTTTTAAAGCAGTAAGTAAAAATTTCCTGAAACTGTTATACTCAAGTGCTCAAACTGCTCGAGCGCTCGCACTCCACCCAAGCGCTCCAGTTCATCGTCCCCAACCTTCAAAACTGACTGTGTCAATGACATATTTATGTTTTACAAACTTAAACCAAATAGGGGTTATGATATACCATTCTCTTCATTCTTTCGCGTAGATTATGAATATATTCGATTCTCAATTATTACCGTAGCTCTACATATTTATGAAAATCCGAGAGTCACTAAAACTTCAAGTTGACCATTCATCGCAACCGTTACAAATTAGCATCTAATACTTGAAAATAAGCATACAAGGACTGTTATCTACTATTTCTAATTTACAGAATTCATTTTCGTTAAGATTTTCAGTACCATAAATTTTAGACCTCCATCGACATATATATACATATATAGGCATATTCATCCCTTTTGAAACCCACGGTTTGTTCATATACGCTCAAAATACATGGAGATTGAGTTTGAAAGACTCATCGATTTTTAGTATTGTTGGATTGGGCTGCCGAGAGAATTCCAAGATAACAGAAATAAAAGCTTTTGTAATAAAAATGGCTATAGATTTTGAGAGTTCTCTCTCTCTCTATCTCTCTCTCTCTCTCTCTCCTTCTGAACCCACTGCTGTATTTCTCTTTCTTTTCTTATTGAATTTCAGATTGTATATGTCTTGCGTGTGTACAAATTCTAAGAGTTTGAATGAGAGTAATGTGAGTTTGTGAGTGTTTGAATGTGTCTATGTATGTATATTTATTCAATTAGTGAACTTAGAAGCCAAGCTTAGAATGTGGTCTACAACCCATACGCAACGTACATACTTACACACCACATATTGATCATCATTGCACACCAATAATTTGAGTTAGTTCAATTGATCTGTAAGTTTGTTTAGGTAATTCGGTTAGACGGTTAAGCTTGTCCGATTAGATTTATAAAATATCCCAAACATAATTATTAGGGACAATAATGTATATGATGTGATGTTTTGATTTTATTAATGACTTTTATCCCAAATCGTAGGTTATCTTTGGGAGCATAGTTTTTACATGATATTATAGATAAAAATACTAGGGGTTACAAAATTAAGGGCATTGAATTTACAAATAACACCATATGTACTAATTATTGATTAAAATAATATAATCATTAAGAATATTACATAATAATAAAACAAAACTGGTATTTTATTTAATATATGAAAATAAGAATTTACAGGTTGCTACATCTTTCCCTTCAGTTCCGAAAATTTAGGATCAAGATCCCCTAGAAACCACGATCTGGATCACGGTTCTGAAGGGAATACCATGATCCCTGTAACCACGGGCTCATCATTTTCAACTATAATGTGCCAACACTATTGGAAACCCGCTTACAATAAGGATAACTAATTCATTATAGGAAACAATGACTCATATATTGTATCAGGTCATTGTATTTCACCGTACCTTCTAATTCCGTCCTCTAAATACAAAGTTTCTTCTTAGAATCCTTACTCATTAAAAGATTTTTTCCTTTTTGATGCCGCTACACGTTCTCTATTTATTTCTTGTTTGAGAAGTAAAGGGAAATGCCATTAAAAGGGCACCAAGACTAGGTACGTACTTGCACATAAGGAGTACACAACAAAAAGGCTACAGCTCTCTTAAGTGACAAATCCAAGTTTCTCTACACCAAATCTAGAGAAACATTGGTTCCAATTCGAATCATCCAATTCATTCAAAGAGAATCATCAAACAATTTGTTCTCTACCTTTCATTATGATAAAATCATCAACTATTCAGTAACTAAATCACGTTGCAAAGATCTTGCATCCTTTCGGTCATAAAGGCATCATAGGAACGATCAACCAAATCATTGGGGAACACGCTATTTCAGCCCTCAAATTAAAGACATATCAAATTAAGCAATTGATTCAAGGAGAAGCATCACCAAATATGTTCTCTTCTAAATCTCAGTTCATTAGTTGATGATCAAATTATCTAAATTTTTTATTCTAGGAAAAGTGTGCCCGATTTCTTGTGAAGGCAGGAGCAGATGTGAAGGCTGTGGATGATAAGAACAACACTGCTCTGCATTATGCAGCTGATTGTGCAGGAAGCAGTGTGTAGTAATTCTGCTAAAGAGTGGTGCAGATGTATAAGCCAGCTTTCTTTTGTAGTTAAGTTTTGCCCATATGGCATTCCTTTGAGTACTTCACTTTTCAAATTTGTCATGTTCTTGTAGAAACGTTCAAAATTCGGAAGGCAAGACACCCATTGATGTTGCAAATGATGCGGTTATGTAAGCCAACTTTCTTATGCAGTTAAGTTTTTGCCCTTATGGCATTCCTTTTAAGTACCATCCTTTTCAAAATTTTGTCATATTGCAGAACACCCTTGGATAAAAACTAAAAAGTACAATAACATAAATAAAATAAAATATAAAAGAAATAAACTAGATAAAACAAATGAAACTAAGTGCCTTCGCCGAGAACGGAGCCAAAACTTGGCATGAATAAAAAATTATGCGCTCTTGTATGCAACACCCAAGTGTAGGTGATCGTGTAAGTAATATAATACTGAAAGTCTAAGTCGATCCCATGAGGAAGGAATATATTTTTGAGATGTTTTTATCTAAATTATTTCTTAAAGAAAAGAAAAGATGATTGGTTTTGAAGGATTATTAAACTAGTTGTAATATTGAAAAGTAACTAAAGTAACTAGACTAGTGAATTCAATGAGAATAATTAAAACTAAGAATTAACTTGAACTAAGTAAAATATGAATTAATGGGTTAGGATTACACAAATTCATACTTGATTCACCAATTATCATGCTTAAGGAAAGATATGACCACCTAATAAAATTCAACGGTTGCCTCTTGATGTTTGTGTCTTGCTTGAGTCAAATCGATACCAAATATTGACATGAAACAACATCAAACAATCCTATGAATTAAATATGGGCAGATTCAAAACACTTCCTCTTCTTATTCAAAACAATTTTACAAGTCCAAATACTAATTAATTGAAGTGAGAAATTGATTTGAGTGTCTAAGTTCATGAAACGAATCAAAAATTAGATTAGAATGTAAGACCGATGTTTAATATAGTTATAAAAAATTCTGACAACAATTCTAAACTGAATTCCATGGAAAAGTTGAATTATGAAGATTACCCTTGGAGAATATGCATGAAAATCGGCTTTTCTAGTGCTTCATCGCGTAAACCTAACACTAGGTTTATCCTACCATTAGAAAAACAAATCTATGAATCATAGATAACTTAAACATAATGAAAACCATGATTAAGCAATCATTAATTATAACACCCGTACCCGGAAAGAGAGTTAATTATTATGTTAATATCCATAAATTTATATAATTAGTGTATAAACTGGGTTAAGGGGAGGCTTTGGACTCGTCTGTGAAAAGTGTTCAGAGAAGGACATAGTTGGAAAAAAAGTCCCCAGTGAGATGGGACAGGTATGGAAGTAGAACTCAGTAAAGGGCCCAGATAATATAATTTGCATTTCAAATGATTAGATATATTTTTATATGATTAAATGGATACTTGTTTAAGTTGCTTACAGATCATGATGTTATATGTTAGCTTCTAATACCGGTTTGGGTACTCGTATAAGGGTATAAATGAAAATGATTTGTAATTGGTAGGTGAGATAGCAACTTCACAAAATATTTGGGACCCATACGTGACTAAGACAAACGCTCGTTAGATAATTGCGTAGTTAATGGAATGTTTGGGGGATTTCATAATAAGAACTTAATAAATTTTGGGGGTGCAAATGAGAATATAGGAAAAATGTGGCATTGACAACACAACATGCATAGAGAATGTGTGTCAAGAGAATAAGATGTCTCTTAATTTACAAAAAAATTAGACTAAGGAAGAGAGAGACCGGAGAGAGAGAGAAGACGAATACGAGATGCCGACGTCCAATTCACACTGTTCTGTCGCAGTCCGACGTCCAATTCACAAATCGAAGTTGTATTCAGACTCGTGGAGGTGAGACGATCGTTTCTATACCTTTCTTTTACATTTTTAGCGTCGCATTTTGGTAGCTCATTCTAATCGTGACAAGCGATTGCTGAAAATTTGTAAGAATTACTCCAGAGTAGGATTTGGGCAAGAATCGTTAAGGAATTCGCTTGTTGGGGGTAAAATCTGGAAGAGGTGAGTGACTCTAATCCATGAGCTAAATGTAAATCATGTTAAATGTGTTAATTTATATGTTAGTATGTTGAATTCTTGTAGATTAAAGTATGGACATAAGAATTGGATATATTAACTTGTTGATTTATTTGGGTTTGGCTAGTTTACTTTAAATTGGAAGTTATTATACCTAATTTTTGCAAGGATTGTCATGTTGAGATGATTATGTGACTATGTGTTATGTGGGTTAAAGAAATCCTTATGTTGGTTCACCGTGAATTTACTCCATAATAAGGAGACGTGGAAAAACACAACGGTGTAAGGGTACTCACCGCACTAACTGTGTAAAGGTGTGTGAGTGATGACCCAGCTATGGAAGGGTATGTGAGACGGTGTGATTTAGAGGTGCTATATGCGCATAAGGGAAAAAGGCAAGAGCGACATCACGGTGAATTGATATTTGGTCTTTTGGAGACTAAATGATATGTTGATTGTTGACTTGTGCATTGAATATGACATTACACTTGTACATGTGATTAGCTTTACTCACTAAGAGAAAGCTTAAACGAATATGTATTTTCTGTTGTGGTTATTAAATAACCACCGCAGGTACGGAACGGGAAGAGGAGAGGAAATGACCGGCACATCGGTTTTGGGCTCGGGAGTTGTAAATATGTGTGATTATGTCCATACGCTTAGATGATTTTAGTTTCAAAATGTAACTCTAATATTTGAACAACTTGAGTTTTAAGAGGTTGTAATAAGTAACGTCCAAGTTGATGTTAATTATGAGTTTTGTTATGTGGGTTACACTTGCAAACCCCAAGTTGTGTATATTGGGAAAGAACTTGAGGATTAGCTAACCATGAATGTTAATTAACTTTGGTTTCCTTATACTTGAATGTTTATTCATATTTTGGTATAAATGAGGAGTTGATGCAAGTTCATATTTCTAGGGAAGAACCTATGTGTTTTGATTGATAAAATAACTTCTCAAATGCTTTGAAATGCTGCTGAAAACTCTCATGGTATTTGGTTAATCTTAATGAGACTTGTCTAAACTTGAAAAGTGAGAAGGGTTGTATTTTGGTTTGTGAATGGGGGGTAGAACCCATTGAGTCTTATGTAAAACTTGTTTCTACATCCTTTGAGTGCTTCAAATGTTATGGGCATGATTGGATTTCAAATGGAACCTATATGAAAGGAGTTGGAGAGGGTTGGACAAGTTTAGACAGATTTTGTTTACTCATATTAAGCTTAATGTTGGAAATGATGCATGTTTATGTTCTTCTCTTGTGAAACATGGTTTCATGGATTGTTTAAGACAATAGAGAGTTTGTGTGCAAGTTTTGGAGCATTTGAAAGTACTTAGACATGTTTTGAAGTGTTTTCCAGAAGTCCCATGAGTTTTGATGTTGAGTTGGTTTGGTTTAGACTTGCAAGTAGGAATTTTTAGCAACAACATAATACTTCTGCAGAAGTTGGATTAATCGAACTTTGGGCAGAATTATTTCTGCAGAAAGTTGGATTAATTAATCAAACTTTGGGCAGAATTGTTTCTGCAGAGAGTTAGATTAATCGAACTTTGGACAGAATTATTCCTGCAGAGAGTTGGATTGAGCTAACTCTTGGCAGAATGCTTAAGAGTAATTTGGGCACTCAAATTCAAAGTTTAATGAGCATAACTTGGTCTAGGGAGTTCATAATCATGCGTCGATTTCAATATTGGGTTCCTCATTTGAAAAGCTAACTTTTGAGATGGTATCCTGACAAAAATCTTAAATGACCATTGTACCCTTGGGGTTAATTACATGCAAATCAGTTTTATAAAGAGTTTAAAAGAGAGTTTAAACTTGATTTATGTTATTTTCATTGGGGACATGTCTTGGTGGCATTGTTACACGTGTCCTAATCCGCCCGAGGCGGTTGGTGTGTGACATTAATAGACTGAAAGTATAAATAATAGAGAGCAATAGATCTTGGAATGAAGAAAAACTACTTTATTGACTTGAAATCTTGAAATAGCATCCATACATGGCCTTAGAAATCCTAACCTAGAGTTTTAGAGAGCTCTAATAGCCTCTCTAATTCCTCATATATGTAAGAGATTGATAAAATTACATATATTACATTTACAAGTCATATATATATCAATATAGGAGTCCCAGACCTAAAAAGAAGTTGTTGGTGCAAATCTGTTGAGTGGGATCGGTTATGCTAAACTACCATGACCAGTCACGCATATGTATTGGGATCAGTCGTGGTCTTTTGCAGATCATAACTCTGTGCATTGATGGGAGAATTACGATAACTCTTTGCTCAGACCTCGGATTGATGCATGGTTTATGGCTACGCGACCGTAACTCGACAAACTACAACTTCTATCTCTGGAACAATTTCATAATTCGAAGGTCTTCAATGTCAAAAATGTCATTTTCTTAGCTATTGTTGTCTTTCTCCTTCACCGGAATCACCTTTTAAGCAATGAATGCTTTCTCCAACCCACAAAACACTCACAAACCTCATGTAAATGTAGTAAATGAAATATGTAAGGGTCGTGTGACAAAAAGTGAGACATTCATTGCCAAACTTCAAGATTGACTTCTTCTAAATTCATCCAATAGTTTATAAAACAATCATATACACATATTTTAGCATTAACATCATGAAAGCGAAATGTGATTGAAATGCAAGTAACTCTCGGGACTTGGGGATAAAAGTACGCATAAAAGACCATATAACATGCTATGAATATGCATTTTCTACGTCTAATCAAATGGGTACTTGTACCTTCTTGTTAACTTATTTAACTCCCGATAATCAATGCACATTCTTATAGTTCTTTAATTCTTCTTCACAAATAAGACCGATGCACCCCACGTTGATACACTAAGTCGAATAAATCCCTTATCCAGAAGTTATTGTAATTGAATTTTTAGTTCCTTTAACTCCACTGGTGCCATTCTATACAGTGTCTTCGATAACAGTTGAGACCCGGTGTTACCTTAATAGTAAACTCAATTTCCTTCCAATCAAAACATCTGGAAAATCATCGAGAAACACATCTGGAGATTCCCATACTAAAGATGTATCTTCAACCCTTTTCCCGATTTCACGTGTGTCGATGATTGAATAAAGGAAACCTTGACAACCTTTCTTCAACAATTTACTCGCCTGAATAGCTAACACAAAATACGATGGTGCCACAATACCAATTCCCTGGAAACTAAACTCTGGTCCCATACTTTGATGATCGAAAAACAACTCTCTTCCGTTCACAATCAATAATGGCTTGGTTCTTGGATAACCAGTCCATATCCAGAATAACGTCAAAATAAGGAACAATCAATGGTATTAAATCTCCTGTCAAAACTTTATCATCTATTCGAATCTCATATGCTTTGAATATTAATGAGGTCACTAAAGGTTTACCTAAGGGTAATGATACAGACAATTCATACCCTAAGTTGGACATACCATTTAAGTGTTTAATAAACTCGTGTGCAACAAATAAGTGTGTGGATCCTAAATCAATTAAAACATGTGTTGGGTGTGCACAGATAGGTAGTATACCTAAAACACAGTGTCAGTTGCTGACACTTCACCCGACTTGAGCTGAAAGAACCTCCCTTGCCTTTGCTCCACACCTTTACCCCTTGTCCAAGTTCTATTCCAATCTTGGTCCAGACGATGCCATTGAACTTGTCCCTTGTTGATGACCCTTTTAACAATCCTTAACATAATTCCCCACATCACCACAATCAAAACATCCTCCCCTCAATCTCAAAGTTGAGCTTCCTGTACCTCAACACCTTGTTTATGGATAATTTCTTGATGAATGCCCTACTTGCTTACAAATGTTGCAGGTTGTGGATAGGTAGCACACCCCCTCATGCCTATGCTTACATGTTAGACACAATGGACGAGCTTCCGATGTTGCAAAACATCCTCCTTGACTACCTGAACATGTACCTGATCCAGAACCTCATGAAAACATCTTCTTGAAAATCCCCTGCCCTTTACCTCTTCCTTCCACCGAACACTTGCCTTGCTATCCTTGTTTATATTTGTCAATATCTTTCCTTGCGATTAGTGCCACATCTTGCACTGCTACCATAGACTTAAACTGATGAGTATCTACCTGACTTTTGATATTATCTCTTAAACCTTCCTCAAGCTTTATGGCTCTGTCCATCTCTCTTGGAACGGTGTGATGCCCAAATTGTAGTGAACTATTATACTTGACAGCATATTCATTTACAGTCATATCCCCTTGCTATAGATTCGCAAACTCCCGTGCCAATTGAGCCTTGGCGGACGCCGAAAATTATCTCTTATAGAAAACATTTACAAATTGTTCCCGTGTCTTCGGTGCCCCTTCTAGTCTGCTAGTTTTGAGCTTTGCTCTTTAGAGTGTCAGTCACACACATGATCTTCTCCTCATCTGTACAATCCACTGCTCGAAAAATCTTATTCATGCCCATCACCCAGTGATCAGCTTGTGATAAATCAAGACCCCCAACAAACGGACTCGGCTTTCTCTTATAGAATTGCTCAATCACTCCACGTTCTACTCATTGACGTGGATTTGTTGGTCCAATTTTACCCGTCGGTATCTGTCACTGATAGCTCGTACAAAATTACTCACTACATCTTCCAAATGATCCATTATTGAGTGTGGTGAATGTTCTCGGTTCGGATCCATTCTTTACCTGTCAATCAAATTCGCATAAATACAATGCGTGCTATGCCAAGATATCATGCAGTGCTCTTGTTACAACATCACAATATGGCAGTAACTACTCATATACATGTATAAATGCATCTACATGCTCAATATAACGCGTACTCTCAAATCATCGCCTCTTACACCTAAGTTTCTAAGCCTATTGCTCTGACACCATTAAATGTCCTGCCCCGGAACCACCCATATGGCTCTAGGACACATGGTACACCACCAAGGCATACACAATACTCCTAAAGGTTCAGTATAAACCATAAAATACAGAGTTATAAATTTTTTTCCCATTTAAACACTTATACAACATTTCATTTTAAATCAGGGGAATCTAATGGACTGATTAGGGACCCAGTTGACTGTTTTGAAAACTGCAAAGAGCCTGAAATCTCAGAGTTCCAACCCAGTTAACTTACCCATGTCCGGTCGACTACATTTATAGAGGGTGGTGCCAAAATCTGGTCGAATGGTACTTATCCGATTGACTGTACTCGTAGTTCCATAATGTCCTGTTTTGAGAATGGATCTAGTTGGCTGGAATAGCACTCCTAGTCGACTGGTTTAGGAAAAACAAAAACCTAACTTCATTTTATTCACGAGTCCAATCGAGTGGTTTAGGAAGCAGTCAACTACATTAGGCACAACTTTTGATAAACAACACAAACAGCTTATATAAACACGAACCAACCATATTATAGCACTCCCGAGTTATCCATTTAGAGTTATTACAAGTTTCTAACCCGGATTAGAAACCGGTATAACATAAAACAAGTTCTACAAGTCTAACGTTGAACATGAAAATAAACATAAGCTAATCTTCCAACCCTATTCTTGCCCCAGCCCGTTGATTCATTACTTCGGGTCCTCACCGGCATGATCACATACAATGGTTATTCAATAACCATTATAATTTATAAACTGTATGCTTAGTGAATGATAATAATTGAAAAGATGGACGAACAATAAGTCATAATCCACCATAATACATTAAACTATAATTGTCAGGAATACATGTGCTGTCACCCTCAATCCGGTTCACGATTCCACCATTGAATCTCCCACACAACTGGTGCCTACCCACGCTTCTTCTTTCAAACATGCAGTACCCAATAGCTTCTGGCAGCTTGATGAACAACACAAGTACCCCCATTGACCCAATTAGACAACTTAACGAACCCATATAAGTTCATCACATCATGCTTTTAACATACTATTGGGCCTAATTACCAAATGGATTTGCCCATTATTGACTAAACATGCTAAATTATACAATTGGACATGCTTAGCATACAAATGAATCAAAACATGGCATCAACCCACTGAATCCCTAATTAGTATCACTCACCTCATAGAATTCGTTCTTAATTCCAGATTATTATTTCCCTAATCACTAGGTACCAATCCTATCACAAAATTATAGATTATAAGCAAAACCCCCTGAAATGGGTCGCAGAAAAACTATCATGGAACTTAACCAATTTCGTATCTATGCATTAGACTCGCCTCTAGGAGTTCAAATATGCAGTTAGAATTCAAATTGAATGTCGAATGGCGTGGCAATTGACGTCGAACGGTCCGTAGAATTTTCGTCGAACAAAATTGTATAACTTTCTCTCTCTCTCTCTCTCTATATATATATATATATATATCTCAATCTCACCGAATGAAGAAGGATTACGAAGTGACATGTGTCACCAAGGACACATTTCACTCAACATGTAAATCTAACTTTCCATTAATTGTGTTTACATTCCCACAAGTTCTAATGTGTTAAAATTACGCCCCTACAAGTTATAGAACTGTATTAAAACTATCCCAAATCTAAATGGGTATTTATCTGTCTCTCATGGGTCCCATAAGTGGTCCTATATAATATTTTAAAGGGTAAATTGCATTTTGCACCCTCGAACTATAGCATGTTTTGGACTTTGGTCCCTAAACTATCCATTTTCGCATTTTGGAACCTCAACTATCATTTTGTGGCAGTTGGCCCCCTCCCTCACTTTTAGTGATTAAAAAAGTCATTTTTTAGTGACACCAAAAGTGACGTTGAAAGTGAGGAAGGGGGAAAACTGCCACAAAATGATAGTTGAGGGACCAAAATGCAAAAAATAATAGTTTAGGGACCAAAGTGCAAAATATGGTATAGTTTGAGGGTGCCAAATGCAATTTACCCTATTTTAAAATTGCTAATTAGCTTACTAATTATGTAGCGTGTCTATTTCATACTCACAAAGGTACCCCAAACCCAATAACATGATATAAAACAATATACTAATATAATATTTCACATAACCCCTTAATAAACACATAAGCATATAAAGTAATTCCACATCACTATCCCATCACACAGGGACTTCATAACCCATGTCCTAATAGGGGAGTGCCACATTGGCTACATTTGGGTTCCCAAACGGATACCCATAATCAACTCAGTGGGTCAAAACTCACATCACAATGCATTTCCAACATTATCATACAATTAAGAATACAAAATAATTCATCGCAGGAGCGAGTGTCACGTGTATCCTACTGCCATGTCCTTAATACTATTTTTAAATAATATTATAAATGGTTTTACAATCAAAATATGATATCTTAAATTTAATCGAATTTGATCGCATGTTTAAATCAAGTTTAATTATGTTGTGAAAAACTAAGGGCTCGCATGGTAACATTGAGGTTTTAGTTTTTCAGTTTTTGTATTGATGTCTGCCACTAATTCAATACAAAAAATAAAAACCAAAACTGAAAACCAAAAATCACAATGTTACTATGCGAGCCCCAAGTTAAATACGAATATGATTTGTGTCAAACATATTTAATGATGAAAAACTAGGATATGTTTTGGTGAAATTGATGTAGGTCGAGATAAGTGTTATAAACCACGGATAAGTATTCACAAGTAATATGTTGCATGTTAAAAAGAATATCTTATTTAGTTATGGAATATTGTACTTCATGTTTATATCGTATTGGATAACGTATGAGATTGAGTATCATTTATGCTAAGCTTGTTACACTTTATGAAATTAATGTACCACATGATTAGAAGGATATGCATGTTATGATACCATAGCCATTCATGTCACTGCATTAGTGTCAGTATGCATAGTATGTGTTAAGTCGAGAGATGTCGGTATGTATAGTATGTTTTGAGTAAAGGGATAGACAATGGATGGTTTTAGAGAATATCTTGATTGTTGATCAACCCTTGTGAGGCACGCTACTATCTTGGTCAATATGGGTTGACCATCGGCTAAAAGGCACACTAGAATATCAAAATCATTCAGCCTTGGTCAACATGGGTTGACCATCGGCTAAAAAGGCACACTAAAATATCAAAATAATTCGGCCTTGGGAGGCATGCTATTTTGAACTAACAGTATTATACGAGTAGATGGAGGAGATGGTGACCTCGAATATCTTGATGTGGTATTGTCGATAATAACAATCATTTAGGCCTTGGGAGGCTCGCTATTTCGAAACTATATGTCAGTTATGAGATTGTTGTTGAGGTAAAAGAGTCGGTGAGATGAAAAGGTTGCATTATTCATACACAGTCACATGTTTTATAACTATTGAAAGGAATGATGAATTCTATGAATGTTCACATGTTAATCTACATCTTCTGTCAATTGACGACGCCTTGGAATAATTGATTAACAATAACGTACTGAACAAAGACGACAGTTAAATATGCTTTTATATACATTGTGTGTGCATGTTTGTTATGTTCATTCAGATTGTATTCAAGTTGGAGGCATTTATGCCTTGGACACCCACTCTGTCTAGGATTCCTAGAAAATGATGACACATAGGGCTACGGCTATGCTAGCTAGAGATAGGAGCTTTTGGAAGGAGACTTCTTTTATATTTCTTATGTTTAAAGTTGTAAGTTAAAACAATATGTTTTATTTGGAATAATATTGTAAATGCGATATGTGCCTAAGATAGATATTGATGTAATAGTTTAGTTAAGTTTGAGAATAGAATATTAAGTCTTATTTATCCCTGCATGCCATTTACTCTGCTTTAGCATTACTATTTAGTTGACTTATGGACAATTGGTTACTCTCACATGTCGTGACCTACGGGTCCAAAAAGGAAATGAAATTTGTTTTCCTATTTTTGCTACATCGGGGTGTGACACCACCACCACCAGCCCCTTCATCATCACCCTCATTACTTCCCGTCAGGCCATTACCATCACCTTTTTCTGTGGCGCCCCGACCCGGCGTGGTCAGAACGCCCACTAAACAGCTCAACTAATAGCAAAGACGATTAATTAATCTTGAGAGTAATAGTTTTAAAACAAATCAGCTATATAACGGCTCAAATTTGGCTAACCCAACCTGTATTAAACAGCTTTATAAACATGCTCAGTTATTTTGAAGATCCAAATATATTACAAATAATTTACAATGACTATCGCAGCCCAAATAAACTAATCCACACTACTGAACTTAAAAGTTTAAGTTTTTGTTTTTTTTTACAACGTCTAACAAAAGTTGTAAACCAGACTGTATATTACATTTCCAACAAAGTACTACTCCTATATGGCCATCCACAGCGAACTTAGACCCACGGCAGTGCAATCCTACAGCCCAAGAGATCATTTTACCTGCACAAGAAAATCTGTGTGGGTGTGAGCAACCCTTGGCTCACGGCTAGAAAATCAAAATAATGCAATAAAAACATTCAGGTCAACACACGATCCGCATTCAAGTTATTTCAACCAACATATACGCTAATGCAATGCATTCTCATAAATGAAATGACTCACACACCCGGGCCCATTTCACTCGGCTCTTTTGGCCGTTTCCAAGTTTCGCTACTTGGATTTTTATCGCTTTCGCTATGCACGTGCATGACATATAATATTCGTGCCATGCTCAATGTATGTATTTCATACAACTCACTTAAGATTTTCATTCAACAAAAATATAAACTCAACCAGTAATGTCCATACTACATTATTATGTTTTCTAGAAAAACCCACCTCAAGTCTTTATGAAAATTAGTGCAGTGATTTAGTCCGCTCGCTCCGACGGTTCTTTCGGGGCGCTCCCACTTGCCTCTGAACCTGAAATCTTAAACAATTAGGTTCTATCGCATATATAGGCTAATAAGCATAATTTTCAATCAAAATGAAACTTAAGAATTGATTTCATAAGTTAATTCTAATTATTTTTAAAGCAGCCCATGTTTTGTTCTTGTAATACCAATCACGAATGCGGAAGCGACATTGGAAATCCCACAGGGATTCCTACGAGGATGACCTACTAACATACAAGCTGAAGTGGACTTACATGTTAGTGAGTCCAACAAGGATGAAAACATATGAAAATTTAATTGAAAGACTATCCGGCCAAACACTAGTTCAAGAAGAGAAGGAAAGATACAATAAATTTGATTAAAAGACCATTTTTGAGTAGTTGCTGAATTTTAAATCATCTATAAGTAGCTGTATCTTTAAAATTTTCACATTCTGTCCGCGATAGTCCATGTAAAATTCAATTCTGCACAACTTTCGTCAAATGGCATTTTTTCCAAATCCTCACTGTTTGGGCAGAAAATCGAAATAACAGTAGCAGTTTTTTATTTGACAGCAACTCTTGACAGCATTTTGGGCAAGCATAAAACAACCCAAAATCATAAATTTCATGAATTTCTAACCTACAAGTCACTTCTACCATTCAAAAACCTATCCTACTTCATCATTCCATCTATCAAACTCAAAAAAATACCCAACTTCAAACCAATTTCAGATTTACAAAAATACCCAAAAGATCTTCTTCAAGCTCTTGAAAGCTTCAAGAACACAACAATGGTGAAACTCCCAATTCACAACCAATCTTTACCAAACTTGAAACCAAGAATCTCAATGGTATATAAAGCAGATATAAACACTTAAACAACTCCAAAACCCCACAAATTCATACACCCAAACTTTCTATTTTCGGATTTATTAAAAACCCCTAAATTTCAATACCCCAACAATTCCAAAATCAACTATATTCAAGCAAAAATTTCCATACATGATATACATATCACCTAAGGCATATGGAACACATATTCACTTCCAAAATTAACCAAATCAAACTTCAAATTTGAATCTAAAATATTCAATTTTCGGATTTATATCAAACCCTAAAAATACATGTTCCAAAATTGCCCAAAACTCAAATTTTACACAAAAATCTTCATACCACAACATATATACATATCAAGAATCATATAAACAAGTTCTACAACATCAATTACAACTTTAATTTCAGATTTTAACCTATGAACACAAAACCCCAATTCAAGCTTTTAACCAATTTTACTTACCTAGGGTGTAGAAGATGAAGACTTCTCTTTTCCTTCCAATTCCTAAGCCTTCTTCTTCTTTTTTTTCTTCTTCTTTTTCTTCTTCTTCTCCCCCTCACTCTCTTTCTCTTCTTTTCCTCTTCACTGTATCTCTCTCAAAATGAAGAAGAGAAGAGACTAACGTAAGTCTCCTACAATTTGTTTTTTTTTTTTAAAGTTTTAAAAATTATGTTTTACACCCCAATATTTCTTAAAACATGCATTTAAGTTCCCAAACTTCCCCATATCGCTTTAGGACCCCAAGATATCAATAATTAACAATATAAACCCCCATTGTTCAAATATAAATGCCCCTAAAAAAACATAAATAAATAAAATATATATAATTTCCGCATCGCATTCGCTTGACTAATTAATTTAAATTAACCTATTTGGTTCTAGGTCTCACATTTTCCATCATCAACGCTGGCATCGTACCTCTACCAACGGATCCATAAAGTACTAGTCATGGAAAATTGATTTCCAGATCTGCCTGGTTTAGATATGATTAAATGCTTATGTCATTTTTCCGCATTAGATCTGTAACCATGTCTTGCCATCAGTCTTAGATATATGTATGTATATAAACGAGATTATTGATCTTGTCAAAATCAATATATAAAAGTATACTTTACTTTCTAAGGATTTATAGTGTGGAAGTAAAGGTCGAACCCACAGAGATTGAATTACTAAAGCACTTTAATTTTTAAAACCCTTAGTCTAATTAATTAAGAAAACATAATTTTGATTTTAACTTTTATTAAACTAAGAACGATGAAAATAAATCTAAACTTTGAAAGCAATTTAAAAGTTGTTTTAATAAATATGGGAATTGAACCTAGGATTGCAAATCCATCACTAGCTTCATTAGAAGGGTATTTATGCATTCAATTAGCTTATTATGTTGGATGATAATGGGGAATCGTAGCTACAAGTCAAATTCCTTCGTCAAGAAGATAACTACGATTCAAGCATCAACATAATTCATCTTCGGCTAGCACGGAGTGTCTCACACTAAACTAGGGTTGCGGCACACTCCGTTTTCCCTAGGCATGAACTATTCGACTACTTGATATCACAATTCAAATAAGCACCATTACATGTAAATAATCCATGCAAGCACAGCAAATATAGACTATTGAGCACATCACATTCAAAATAGATCTAAGACAAGAATAGATTTTGAAAATAACGATTTAATCAATGAAGTTTGATTTTATTATTTAAAATCCTCTAAACATGTAATCATCATCCATATATAATAAAACTAAAAGAAAAATATAAATAACACCCTATTACTTGGCTAGGGTTTCATTGAAACCCTAGATCTTGGTCTAAGCGGCCATAGAATCAAGGATTGACAAGAGGTTGATGGAGGAGGCCATGGGAATCCTTGGTCTTCTCTTATTCACCTTGCTTCTTCCACTTCAATGGCTGAAGTTTTAGTTGTATATGTATGTATCTAATGTTGTGTAATGATGTGTAACCTTAAATTTGATTTAGAATAGGATTTATATAGATTTTGGAAAGATTTAGGAAGCTTTCCTAAGCCTAATTGCACTAAAATTGCTATTTTTACGTTTCTAGACGTATTCAGCCAATTCGGATTGCACAGGGGTCTTTAGTACCTCGAAATACGCATTTTTGCCTTTTTCAACAGGTCGCTCGTGCGGGTCATGCGAGCAGGTTGGGTGTGCGGGTTGCTCCAGCGACCTGGCCATTTTTCCAATTTTCTCAGATTTTTTCAACTTCGCGCACTGATCATAGAATTGCAATACCTTTTGACTCAGACCTCATATTGACTCACTGTTTACGACCACACATCCATAACTCGAAGATCTAGATTTTATGTCTCTGGAGAAATTTCTCAAATCCAAAGTCTTCATGGTCAAAAATGTCATTTTCTGAGACTGCTTCTGTATTCAGCTTTCACCGGAATCACCGTTTGAGCCCAAAATGACTTCCAAAACCACTAATCATTGGATTTTTGTGCATTTTCAAGTTTAAGCTCCAAAACCTACAAAACTTAGAATACTTATTAAAAATACAACTAATTACTAAATGAAATAGGCTAACAAAGTGTAACTTTAGGACTATATACGGCAACTATTCGTCGCCGATCAATTATGATTGATAATATTTGTATCTGTATAGTGCACTTATACCTATGTATATACACTTCACATATATAATCAATGAATGTCTCGTGAATGTATTTGTGGTGTATTAATGTCGAACCAAATCCCTAATCATCGAATCACCATCAAAGATGCTAGTGATGGCAGTGATGGATTTAGCCAAAGATGGTCGAATATGGCGATGAATGTGATGAAGGTGGCACATGTCAGGAATGATGTTGACTATGGTTAGAGGTATACTCGAGCAGAGTTTTGGAGGCTCGGCTCGTGAATTTTCCACCTTGCTCAAGCTCAGCTCGAGCTCAGTAAAATATTAAACAAGCTAGCTCGAGCTTGACTCGTTACAAAACAACTAAGTTCAAGCTCGGCTCGAGCTCTGCTTGTTAAAAATAAAATTTATCCCTGAGCTAAAGCTAAGCAAAAGACTTGGCTCAAAGCTCGAATCTGCTCAATTAACAACTAGATTAGGTTTGCCTTGGCTTGGACTAGTGCTACTAACTTCTCTCTTGAACAATGAGGCATTTTATGGAGGGCATCTCTCTTGCCTTTTCTTGTCCACAACCGATGTGGGATAGAATTCATGACCTTGATTTTGATACAAAGCCTCCTTTTCACCGAAAATTTTGAACACAAAGCATCCAATTTTTTAAACAAGCTCCATGTGCCACAGTGCAAGTTCCAATTTCTTTTTTTATTTTTCCATACTAAATTTGTACCAACAATTACTCCAAGTTCCAATTTTTTTACTAACAATTATGTTTTCCAAATTATCATCCTAAATGGTTCTTAAATACATTAAGTTATATAATTTACAATTATGATGGGGCCAATTTAAATACATATTTTTGGGAAGTATTTGGGATGCAAAATTTGGTAAACATAATATTATATTTAGTATATAGTACTCTATATATATATAATTAAACAAGCTCTTATCAAGCCTATTAATGAGCTTTTTCATGAGACTACTACACGAGCTGTTGGGTTTGTGAAGTCTGATCCACTCTGATACCGGGGGGTTCGGGGGGCGGGTCCTTAACGGCCCGAATTGCGCCGAATTTTATTTCTGTAATATTTCAAAATTTTAATAAGGGTAATTGGGTAATTTTGCATGTTCTGTGTGGACTGGTATTTTAATTTACTGTATTTAAATTTTTCAGAGCATGATTAAATTATTTTATTTTGTCTTTCATATGCTTTAGAAATTAATTTCTGTACCTGTGGATGTGTTCATTTAATTTTGGGGTTACACGTTGGGTCAGACTATCCGTTTGGGTATCAAAACATTCAGTATTGACCAAATAAGTGATGTGGGTCCCACCCCACACCACTATAGCCGACCACCCCCTCCTCCCCATTTCATTTTCACGTTAGTTTTGGGTTGGAAGCATTCCTCTTCATCTCTTCTTCTCTAGACACTTCAAGAGCCAAGAAAATCCAAAGTTCTTCTTCTTCCTTGGGTTTCCTTCTACAATATTGCAAGAGAAGCTCAAGATGATCATTATCTAGCATCTCTAACCATCCTAGACCTTGGAATCATCATTTGGTAAGCTTTCTAGAAAACCCCCAAATTCTAGGGTTTCACTAAATTTCAAAATTTTGGGATTTGATTGAACTTATCTTCTTTTTTATAGCTTCCTTGGAGTATATAGAGTTTCTCTTTCACATCCTAACCATTTTTATGGAGGATTTCTAGTGTGGGTAAGTTTTCCCAATCTCTAGCAACCTAGGGTTTACTAGCTTTATGTTTTCTATCCTAACCTTGAGTTGTTCTTGATTAGTGGTGCATTCTTGAAGCATTCTTCAAGATCCTAGCACAAGCCTTGAAGTTATTTTGGTTGTGCTTAGCTCTCTTGAGTTGCCATTGATCTTTTGGAAGCTAAGCATTGAGGTAGATTTACATTGTGCAATTATATATGTTAAACTTGCCTAAGGTGTTTTGGGTTCATATATATGTGCTAGGAGATAATTTAGACACATGTAATGGGTATTTCCCCAAAATTGTAATGTAAGGGTTGTATGCCAAATTGTGGAATTATATGCCTTGGTTGTACTAGTTGAAAGTTTGGGGTGTTAAGTGTAATTAAAATGATGTTATGAGAATAAGTTAGACGCATGCATTAGGTTTTCCCCAAAGTTGTAAATTTAGGGTTATATGCCTAATTGTGAATTTACATGTTTTGGTTGTTCTACAATTGATTATGTGATGCTAGACGTGCCTAGGATGCTCCCTTTATGTGTAAAAGCATGCTAGGACATTAGTATAGAAATCCTTGTTAGGAACGTTAAATTATGAAATTTAATTACAGTCTTTGAAGTTCTTGATATCATGTCTAATGGACTAAATTATTGCTTAGTCTATCGTAGTGGATCATCTTTAATGTCATTGTTAACATCATATGCATTGAGGCCTAATCGACAAGCACTCAAGTATCACAACATAAAAGTTTTATTTGGAAAAGAGAGAAAAACCCCATGTGTGGGAATTTGATTTAAGAAATCCGGACGTGGGTTGTGATGTGAGACAGGGAGAATGACCCTTAGAAACATTCAAACTCCAAACTATATTCGGGTAGCTCCCGGAAGTTGGTATGCTACACTCCATACGTGGGTGGCTCATGGTCCGGTAACAAGAGAGATGTGCATTTGTCACGCATAGCCTTGCGGCTTTAAACATTTCATGGTAGCCATGGTGGCGATTCATTGCACCTCATTTCATTTTAGTCATGGATAGCATATAGATTTGTTACAATGTTGTCTACGAGCCCTCGTTTTCATAAAAACGACAAAACATTTTTCAGGTGAACTTGATAAGGGAAAAAGGGCACATGTGACCGACGCATAGACGTTGGTGTATTTTGTTCTATTTTGAGGACTCGTGTCTACATATGTAAATGGATAGTTCCCATGTAAATTTTAGTCTTTGAGAAGTTTGTAATAGTTAGAGCTCTTCAAGAAAATTGTTGTATTACTTTTATTAAATTTCTAAAGTTTGGAATCCATAATTTTGTCATCGGAAGGTCTTGTTGTAAGTTTGATAGACAAGTGTTAGTCCTTTTATTTATGTTATGTAACTATGTTTCCGAGACCGTAGCATTTCTTCTAAAGTTTTATGTATGTGTGTGGATTTGTGTCCTTGTCGGATTCGTTTATGATTGGTTTCGTCCTTGCCGGACTCATTGTAATTGTATGGAATCCTTGCCGGATTCGTTTATGTTTGGTTTTGTCCCTACCAGACTCATTATATTTGTATGAAATCCTTGCCGGATTTGTCCATTTTGTTTTTAAAGGAAATGTTCAAAAATCTCTCCCATTCTCTTTCTCTCCTCTCCCCTCTTTGATCTCTTTCCCTTTTTCAAATATTCTCTCCTTTTACTTATGTTGGAATTATGTATATATATGTTTTAAAAATGTTTCCGAATGTGAAAATACACATGTGTGCGTGTTTAGTATACCTCCCCTCTATCTCTCTCCCTATCTCTCCCTATATCTCTCTCCCAATCTCTCCCTCTCCCCTTTTTCCTCTCTTTATCTCTTTCACTTCTCGTTTTTAATAAATTTTGAGTATATGAAGTTCCGTTTGGTCTAGGCATGTGTTATATGTCAATTAGGACTTGTTTAGTCATGTATTGGTGTTTAAACTCGAGAATTTAGCAAAGTTGGGAAGGTTTCGAAAAGCTGTCACAATGCTGTCAAAAGTTGCTGTAAAAAAAAAAACTGCTACTATTTTTTTTTTTTTTTGCCCAAATGGTGCAAAATTGGAAAAAATGTCATTAGACAAAAATTGTGCAGAATCGAATTTTACATGGACCCTCGTGGACAGAATGTAAAAATTTTAAAGATATAGTCACTTACAGATGTTTTAAAATTCAGCAACTGTCAAAAATGACCTTTTATCAAGTTCATTGTAATTTTTTTCTTCTCTCCTTGATCTAGTGCTTCCCCGGAAAGTCTTTTAATGTGATTTTCAAATGCTTTCACCTTTGATGGACTCATTAATATATGAGTCCACTTTGGCTCATGCGTTAGTAAGTCATCCTTGTAGGAATCCCCATGGGATCCTAATGTCGCTTCCGCGTTTGTGATTGGGTTTTTACTTCTTTCCTCTCTATCTTTTCTCTTTCCTCGTGCTTCGGTTTTCGGGGCATAACAGATTGGTATCAGAGCTAACCGGGTTTGAATACCTAGGGGCTATGGGTGTTTACTTCGGGCTTGTTTCGTTTTCGTCGACGCTTGAGCTTGTTTATTGTTTTCCGTTTATTTCATTGAGGTTTTTCGTTGAGATGATGCGATGCCGCGTGGGCATGCATAGAGGTTGAATTCCTTCGAGACCTATATGGTTGCATGTTCAAGGTGTTTACATGTTTCACATTCGACGTAGTATCTACTTACATGTTAAATATTTACATACTCCATGGGATAGCATTAGTCCTCCTATGAGTTGCTTAATGTGGTTAATAGTCATTCAATTCCTCATTCAATGTTAATTGTTTTAACTATGCCATCGTTTACTTTACATAGTGAGATGTTGGGTAAACATTTTTATTTTATTTTATTGAGTGAACGTCTTCGGGACTTTTATGCTTACGTGCACAGTTTACATGTTTTATGTCTTACGTGTTATGTGAGTTCATATGAAGCCTACATGCTCTATGTATTGTGTTGTGCATTTCCTTTGGCTATGATATGAAGAGTACGTATTTCATGCAAGGCGAGTATAATGCTAACATGCTTAATGATGAATACCTTTGAGGCTAGGTATGTATATGCTAAGTGCTTACTTGTCAAAGATCACATATTCCATACCCGATGTGCTAAGTGTTTATATGATTTCAATCGTTCTAATATGTATTGATGCATGTTGAGTAATGTGATTCCTTATTGTTGATGAGCATGCTTCTATGTGAATTTGATGTTTATGTTAATGTTTACACGTGATATGTGTACATGTTCTACGTGCTATGAGCTAATCGATTCCAACATTTATATATGTTTAGGGTACATGCCAAGTACATTAATGTTTGACGTGCCCATACGGTTATGTTATAACCGTGCATATTCTCAGTGCTATGTGTTCCCATGAGTCATGATAGGCATTGACTAGTATAAATTATAATATAAGTTGCTTAAGGTTGCTAGTAATCCATATAAATGTTGATTGCCTTTCCTATACTATCCTTGCCATTTATATTAAGTATCGAGTTGATTTACAAAGCAATATGGTATCATCGTTCGCAAATGTAAATGGAATTAAAAAAGGGAAACGTGATATGTTATAGGTGAACATGATTTATGTTACGAACTATGCGATCTCATGCTAGGTATGCGTATCCTCAAAGTGGTGTGTGAATTAATGTTTAACCTATATAGATTCGTGCCCGGTTCACGTGGAACTATGACTTGAGTGCGTATTCATAATTTGGAATACCTTGGTACTATTTGAGGAGAATCTTCGAGTAGACGCTATAGCTTTTCAGTCAGATTTAAGTGGGGGGTTAGTGTTGACTACACCGACTATGGAGAGTAGGTTATGGGACACCCTCAGCCAATTGTTTCGTGAGTAGTATTTCCCATTCGTAGTTCGTCGAGCTAAGAGGATTGAATTTCTGAAATCTTCATTAGGGAGCCGTGACAGTTCTGAGTATAAGACTAGTCTCATTCCCGATATAACATTGGACTATAGAATGAAGGTAAGAACTTTTGAGAATGGACTTCGTCCAGGCCTACGCACCAACGCGGTTGGATTCGAGTTGAATGTACTTAGTAAAGTGGTTTAAAAAATATTAGTATTTGGGTATTTGAGTTTGAATAAAAGAGTTAGAGAACTTTGTGCACCGACTAAGAACAGTCAGTTGGACCACCCCCAGTTCGTCCACCTTTTCAGCAGACTTGTAGGCCACCTTTGTTACCACCACAGCCAACTTCTTCAACTCAGATTTTTTTTGGCCAAGCGTCCCTAGGGGGATAATTAGGTCAGCTTAATCTTTTACCGCCGCACCTTCCGTGAGTAATACTGATGCTTCTGTAATCCGAGGTAAGTCGTTCGTGTTTAGTCCCAATACCACTATGCCTATAGATATCGGCGCATCGTATCCATTTAGATACCACCTTGTGCATCATCGTTGAGTTGAGGAATGAGTCATTTGGCTCCTACACGGTCAGTTGTTAATTAATACTTCTGTTGGAGGCTTAGTTCCCTTGGATCGAGTGTCGTGGCTGTGAACTGTGATAGCTGACCAGTACACCATCTTTGATTTATGATTGTGAGTGTGGACTAGTGAGTACTTGCCAAGCACTTGTGACTTGTTTCAAGAGGAAGGTAGCTTTTGCATTACCATTCGGGAATCTTAATTGTTTCATGGGTGATCGTGTAGAGACTCCGATATATCCACTTCACAGTTGGTACAACTGTAAAAGTCGTATTGACTCCTTAAATAGCTTGTTTTGTTTTCCAATGAGAATGAACCAAATTTGATTGATTACTCTTCCGTTGTGGGTTAGTACACTGACGTGTTTCCTGAGAATTTGCATGACTTGTCGCCTATCCGTGAGAATTGAGTTGTGACAGATTAATACCCAGTACTCCATCTATTTTGATGCCGCCACATTGCAAGACATCAGTAGAGTTGAAAGAGTTAAGGGCTCAGTTGGAGAACTTACAGGTTAGCAATTTCATTCGTCTTAATCCGTCTCCTTGGAGAGTACCCATTTTTCTGTGCCAAGAAGATAGGTGGTTCGCTTAAGTTGAGTATTGCTTATGTCATCGAATATTGTGACTATAAGAATCAGTAGATCCTTTTGACCAGCTTCGTGGTTCAATGTGTTTAGTTTTAAAGATTGATTTAAATAGAGTTATCACTAGTTGCGCACTAGGGAACGTGAGATTCCTAAGACTACTTTCTGCCCGCGTTACGAATATTGTGAATCCCTTGATATACCATACAGTTTGACGAATGCACCTTCTACTTGAGTAGATTCGATAAGCCGTGTGTTTAATCCTTGCTAGGATAAGTTTGTGATTGTGTACCGATGACTACATATGCCAAATTATCTAACTGTGGATGTTGATTATCTGAAGTAAAAAGTTTCTTGAACATGTCGTTTCTGGTAATGGACTATATGTGGATCCTTTTCAACATTGGGGCCGTTATGGATTTGCTTTGTATCTGAGATTCATGGTTCCTTGGAACTAATAGGTTACTACCGTTGCTTTGTTGGAAACGCTTACCGTTTGGCAATTAACAAAGTTGACTAAAATAGAGGTGGACTTTGTTTGAGATGCCTTGGGTAAGAATGGGTTATACCAAAGCTGCAAAACTTGTTTGACTTCGACATCTAATCTTGTGAGCATTGAGCGTGAGTTGATTGAACTATACCGTATGCTTCCTGAACGTGGATTGAGCTACCCATGACTTAGGACTTGAGATATCATATATGAAACATTTCTGACTCAGAGAGACATTAATTTGGGACAACGTCGTTGGGTAATTATAACTGTGACTATAAATGTAACTTTAGTTGACCTTGAGACTTGAATTGCATTGCCACCCGAGTTAGGCCAACGTCGTGACAAAGAAGTATGACTATGACTCAGCTTCCTTACCTATGCAAGAGTGGAAAATGTTGAGACTCGTGTGTACCCTAGTGTATTTACCAGTGCAAGAATGGAGAATATTAAGACATTGTGATGACTTTGAGAATTGTGGTTCGGAGACTTATGTCCAAATTTCCTTGTTTGACTTGAATGTGTTATTGAAAGTTTTGACTTGAAGTTGTTAGCAGTACAGAAACTCGATGATGAGACCATTGCCTTGACATACCGTATAATTAATGGAGACTTTGGACAGGATTGGACTTTTGGTGACATAAGTGGTTTGAGACCTCGAGACTGAGTGTTTGTTTCCGTTGCTTGCCGTGGAGATTTGTTGAAAGAGTTCTGCCATTCCCGTTTTGCCCTACATCCGGGAGGCACAAGATGTACTATGTTTTGCGTCGCCACTATTGGTGGAAAGGGTTAAAGAAATCCATTGTCGAATTTATTTGAATTGCCAGCAGGTAAAGACCGACACCAGAGAATCACAGGTTTGTTACGACCGTTTTCAATTACCTATTACAGCATTTCTAGGAACTTTGCGTAAGGACAACTTCCTTTTGGATCCTTGTAGATCGTTTGGACCACATCTACACATTCGTTACCGGTCAGAGTGACCGACATCGTAGTTTCCCATAGTGTGATTCATGTCTGTACGATCATAAGATGCCGTTGTGTATCAGTGTCGATGTTTTTAACTGTGATACGAAGGTTGTGTTTCCTTCCTGGCAGAATATGCAGTAAATATGGAGTATTCAGCTCCTTCTATTCTGATTGATTTTGAAAAAACTTGCTGAGAGTAATATTATGACATTTAGTAATAATCGGGAAGAATAGTTTATGTTAGCCGAGTTACATCCAACATCAGTTATCAGATGGCATCGCCTGAGGCATTGTATGATCGTCCATGTCGACCACCATTACGTTTGGAAGAGATAAGTGAAACCGTTACTCATAGTCCCGATATGGTTCGAGAGACTTCCGAAAAGATCAAGATAATTAGAGGAAAGTTGATTATAGCTCCGAGTCAACATAAATTGTATGCCGACCATCGTCGTCGACTGTTCGTGTTTGAGATTGCTATCCTGGGTTACAACATTTGATCAAGTGGTAAGTTAGTGCTATGTTTGTTGAACCGTTTGAAATCATTGAGAAGATGGTACAGTTGTGTATTGTTGGACTCTTTCGCCTCAGTCGTTGAGAGTGCACAATGTGTTTCATGTGTAGATACTCATAGAGATCCTGACCGTCTCATATGTTTGATTGGATCGTAGTGTCTCTTGGTGAAGACGTATAGTATAAAGAGAAGAACAACCCGTTCATACAATTGAGAAGAAAAACCGTGTGTTGTCCATCATGTTGGTAAGGATTCTTTGGCCTCATCATAGTATCGCCGAGGTAAGAGTGAAGCGAGGAAAAGTTACCGTCACCTATTCCCGAGTAGTGTAAGCTTCTTGTTGATCGCCTTTCTTCTGCTTTGTTGGCCTAAGGTTTAAGCAAGACGTTGCTCCCTTCTTGCACTTAGTTGTTCAGAATTCCGGGACGGAATTCTTTTAACGGGGGGTAGACTGTAATATTTCAAAATTTTAATAAGGGTAATTAGGTAATTTTGCATGTTCTGTGTGGACTGGTATTTTAATTTACTGTATTTAAATTTTTCAGAGTATGATTAATTTATTTTATTTTGTCTTTCATATGCTTTAGAAATTAATTTCTGTACCCGTGGATGTGTTCATTTAATTTTGGAGTTACACGTTGGGTCAGACTGTCCGTTTGGGTATCAAAACATTCAGTATTGATCAAATAAGTGATGTGGGTCCCACCCCACACCACTATAGCCGGCCACCCCCTCCTCCCCATTTCATTTTCACGTTAGTTTTGGGTTGGAAGCATTCATCTTCATCTCTTCTTCTCTAGACACTTCAAGAGCCAAGAAAATCCAAAGTTCTTCTTCTTCCTTGGGTTTCCTTCTACAAGATTGCAAGAGAAGCTCAAGATGATCATTATCTAGCATCTCTAACCATCCTAGACCTTGGAATCATCATTTGGTAAGTTTTCTAGAAAACCCCCAAATTCTAGGGTTTCACTAAATTTCAAAATTTTGGGATTTGATTGAACTTCTCTTCTTTTTTTATAGCTTCCTTGGAGTATATAGAGTTTCTCTTTCACATCCTAACCATTTCTATGGAGGATTTCTAGTGTGGGTAAGTTTTCCCAATCTCTAGGAACCTAGGGTTTACTAGCTTTATGTTTTCTATCCTAACCTTGAGTTGTTCTTGATTAGTGGTGCATTCTTGAAGCATTCTTCAAGATCCTAGCACAAGCCTTAAAGTTATTTTGGTTGTGCTTAGCTCTCTTGAGTCGCCATTGATCTTTTGGAAGCTAAGCATTGAGGTAGATTTACATTGTACAATTATATATGTTACACTTGCCTAAGGTGTTTTGGGTTCATATATATGTGCTAGGAGATAATTTAGACACATGCAATGGGTATTTCCCCAAAGTTGTAATGTAAGGGTTGTATGCCAAATTGTGGAATTATATGCCTTGGTTGTACTAGTTGAAAGTTTGGGGTGTTAAATGTAATTAAAATGATGTTATGAGAATAATTTAGACGCATGCATTAGGTTTTCCCCAAAGTTGTAAATTTAGGGTTATATGCCTAATTGTGAATTTACATGTTTTGGTTGTTCTATAATTGATTATGTGATGCTAGACGTGCCTAGGATGCTCCCTTTATGTGTAAAAGCATGCTAGGACGTTAGTATAGAAATTCTTGTTAGGAACGTTAAATTATGAAATTTAATTACAGTCTTTGAAGTTCTTGATATCATGTCTAATGGACTAAATTATTGCTTAGTCTATCGTAGTGGATCATCTTTAATGTCATTGTTAACATCATATGCATTGAGGCCTAATCGGCAAGCACTCATGTATCATGACATAAAAGTTTTATTTGGAAAAGAGAGAAAAACCCCATGTGTGGGAATTTGATATAAGAAATCCGGACGTGGGTTGTGATGTGAGACAGGGAGAATAATCCTTAGAAACATTCAAACTCCAAACTATATTCGGGTAGCTCCCGGAAGTTGGTATGCTACACTCCATGCGTGGGTGGCTCATGGTCCGGTAACGAGAGAGATGTGCATTTGTCACGCATAGCCTTGCGGCTTTAAACATTTCATGGTAGCCATGGTGGCAATTCATTGCACCTCATTTCATTTTAGTCATGGATAGTATATAGATTTGTTACAATGTTGTCTACGAGCCGTCGTTCTCATAAAAATGACAAAATATTTTTCAGGTGAACTTGATAAGGGAAAAAGGGCACATGTGACCGACGCATAGACGTTGGTGTATTTTGTTCTATTTTGAGGACTCGTGTCTACATATGTAAATGGATAGTTCCCATGTAAATTTTAGTCTTTGAGAAGTTTGTAATAGTTAGAGCTCTTCAAGAAAATTGTTGTATTACTTTTATTAAATTTCTAAAGTTTGGAATCCACAATTTTGTCATCGGAAGGTCTTGTTGTAAGTTTGATAGACAAGTGTTAGTCCTTTTATTTATGTTATGTAACTATGTTTCCGAGACCGTAGCATTTCTTCTAAAGTTTTATGTATGTGTGTGGATTTGAGTCCTTGTCGAATTCGTTTATGATTGGTTTCGTCCTTGCCGGACTCATTGTAATTGTATGGAATCCTTTCCGGATTCGTTTATGTTTGGTTTTGTCCCTACCGGACTCATTATATTTGTATGAAATCCTTGCCGGATTTGTCCATTTTGTTTTTAAAGGAAATGTTCAAAAATCTCTCCCATTCTCTTTCTCTCCTCTCCCCTCTTTGATCTCTTTCCCTTTTTCAAATATTCTCTCCTTTTACTTATGTTGGAATTATGTATACATATGTTTTAAAAATGTTTCCGAATGTGAAAATACACATGTGTGCGTGTTTAGTATACCTCCCCTCTATCTCTCTCCCTATCTCTCCCTATATCTCTCTCCCAATCTCTCCCTCTCCCCTTTTTCCTCTCTTTATCTCTTTCACTTCTCGTTTTTAATAAATTTCGAGTATATGAAGTTCCGTTTGGTCTAGGCATGTGTTATATGTCAATTAGGACTTGTTTAGTCATGTATTGAGGTTTAAACTCGAGAATTTAGCAAAGTTGGGAAGGTTTCGAAAAGCTGTCACAATGCTGTCAAAAGTTGCCGTAAAAAAAAAACTGCTACTGTTTTTTTTTTTTTTTTTTTTTTTTTTGCCCAAATGGTGCAGAATTGGAAAAAATGTCATTAGATAAAAGTTGTGCAGAATCGAATTTTACATGGACCAAGGCGGACAGAATGTAAAATATTTAAAGAAATAGTCACTTACAGATGTTTTAAAATTCAGCAACTGTCAAAAATGACCTTTTATCAAGTTCATTGTAAATTTTTTCTTCTCTCCTTGATCTAGTGCTTCCCCGGAAAGTCTTTTAATGTGATTTTCAAATGCTTTCACCTTTGATGGACTCATTAATATATAAGTCCACTTTGGCTCATGCGTTAGTAAGTCATCCTTGTAGGAATCCCCATGGGATCCTAATGTCGCTTCCGCGTTTGTTATTGGGTTTTTACTTCTTTCCTCTCTATCTTTTCTCTTTCCTCGTGCTTCGGTTTCCGGGGCATGACAATTTCAGACCAAGGGTATTATAGTAATTTTCAGTGTAACCCTAGTGGGATATATTATCCCTTCTATGTGCAGTCGCAGTGTGATGAGTGTTGTTTTTTAGAGAGAAAACTAGTAATCCTTTCTGTTCTTTGATTATAGTGAACTGGTGTGAGTGGCTGTGGACGTAGGCAATTTGGCCGAACCACAGGGTATATCTTGTGTCGTGGTTTGTTTGTTTCTTGTTTTTTGTGTACGTTTGCATTGTGTGTGTTACAGGTCATATACGCAACATGAGCCTTAATCAAACTATTCACGAGCATTATCAAGCCGAGCCCATGTGTGCTCAAGCTTGGCTCGTTTATTAAATGAACCCTATATTCAAGCTTGATCTTAGCTCATTTATTATACGAGCCGAGCTATTATCAAGCCGAGCTGCGAACCTTGTTGAGCAGCTTAGCTCATGTACACCCCTAACTATGGTGGATGATGGGTGAGGTCAAGATGATTATGTCAAGAATATTAGGGTTAGTGGCGATGGTAAGTGAGAGGTTGAAGATGATGGGGATTTGGGGAGTACGATTTGCACTCCACATGAACCAATGCACTCCATAGGTACCACTGTTACATGCAGTACCATCTAGACAATATACTTCATGGAGAGCATTGGTTTGAATTGGGAGTGCGAATAGTAATTTCTTTTTTTTTTTTTTTTCCTTTTTCAAAAAAAAATTATATTGATTGTTTTTTTAAAAAAATTGTATATTTTTTGTTAATTAACTTTATTTTAAAGTCAGATGAAAGTAATTATGTGGTCAACTTTAACCTTTAAACCATGTTAAAGGGTAGTTTGGGTATTTTTAAAAAATGTAACAACTATTTTAACGGCGGACTAACGGAGGTGGTGTTTTTGATACATGGAACTAAACCTCAGGAAGGAAATTGATATTCCTGAAACCTGGGAGAAGAAATTGATATTACACCAAACCTCAAGGGTTTTTCGTGAAAAAACGAATCCTTTTAAAAATGTATTTGTGAAAATTCAAACTTTTAAGGTTTTATAAAAAATGAAGAATGCTAACAGGCTTCTATTATTGAATTCGTCGTAAAATTTAAGCAAAGACATAATGGAATTGGTTTTCCTTCTTATTCTCCTTCTTCTTCTCTCCTCTCTCACTAATACCAATTAAACGCTTGTTGAACTCAATACACAATTCAAATATGACATGTTTCCTTGAATATAAACAGTACATATAATCCTTTCTGCTATCCACGGTTTCCATTTATAGTAGAGATAGGTCTTTTCTTTCAAGCCAAAGGTAGAACCATCGTGCAACCACCACATACCACAATCATTTCCACTCTTTTATAATATTACATGTATGTTACATGCACATACTCTTTTTCTTTTCTTTTCTTTCCTTTTTTCACTTAGTGCCCTCGAGCACGGGCAATATCTAGTGTATATATAACATATGCTTATTCATATATTATTTTCTTCATGTGGGCTAAATCTACCACCTTTTTTACTATACCCATCATTTTGTACCACTTTTAACACTCGCAGTACTTCTCTGTATCAATACAAGGTGATGGATATAGCCAAAAAGTTGTTGAGTTTAGCCCCACCATTTTTTGCACTCAATTAATTTCAAATTTTAGGTGTTGTTTGGTAAAACAAAGAACTACTATAGTTCTTAGGGTGTCATTGGGCCATTACAAGTTGTGTCTTTGTTTGGTAAGGGAAATGCTAACACAGACCTAGTTTTATTAGTATCTTATTTCGCCCAAAATTGTACTTTTTTTAAAAACCCAACTTGAAATTGATCAACACAAGCCCTAGCAACAAACCAAGTTGGCCATAGAACTAGATTAACCAAGGTAAATTTACATGGCTTGTAACAACCTGTATTTTCATTAATTGCTAAATGTAATTTCAAATGTGTTTGTATTAATTATTGTACTTTTAAATAAAATACCTGCTTTTGAGATAGACTGTATTTTCAAGACAGTAAAAAAATTTTCTTTGACTCAAACAATATTTTAATACAACCGGGAATTTATTTTCTACGCTAATATAATTTTTTTGTATTTTTATCGCGACTATGGATGCCGCATAAATACCTGTTAATGAACAAAAATGTCCGTGCCATGAATGGACTCCCACAGATTTATGGAATCTCTGTCTATTAGTATTTGGCATATGCTTTTAAACCATTTAGTTAACACAATGATTGTGCTAAGCTTGTTTGGGAATGCTAAGTGAGCACGTAGTAATTTGTGGCTATAAGTTAATATTCCAAACACCCCTATAATTGACCCCTACTAATCCTAACAACTCCTATAAATCAAATTGAGTATATACGTATTATATGATCTACTATATGTATATATGTATGCTGTGTATAATTATGTGTATATAGCAATTGAATTAAAATCAATTTGTTGAGTGGTCTTGAAAGAACTTGGAGGCCAAGTTCAAGATTTTATATATACCCACATACACTTTCACACAACACACATGTCTGGGATTTCAAACAAAAATATAGAGAGAAAGAGAGAGAGAGATACACAGAGTTTACGGAAAATTTGTAGAGTGGGAAAACTTCTCTCCACCATAGCTAGAGCTTGAAGTGGGTATTCTGATTTTGGTTTCTTTCTCAACAAACACACCACCTTCAATCACAGTGAGTATTTCTAATTCACTTGAAATGTAATCTATGTCTTATTTACTGTATGTGGCTTAGATTATGAATCACCACTGTTGAATTTCTCTTGAAGCTTGAAAATAGTGATTTTATGAAACTTAACTAAAATGAGTTTTGATAGATATCAATGAAAGATTACTGTCCATAGAAGCTTTGGTTAAGATTGTAGAGCTTAAATCATATCAAAAAGTATTTTAGAAATGAAATTTCGTACCTTGGTTTTACGTTAAATCCGAAAGCTACATTTTGAATTGGGTTAATCCGATCATGTATTAGTGATCCTTGCAGAAAAATGAAGAAAATGATATATTAAATGTCATGTTTAAGTTCGGATTTCAAAATAGGTCAAAACTAGCCTTTAAAACTAAAACATGGGAGAAAACTAAGGAATAAGACGACTCTGTAGATTCTCGCGAGAGCGACTTGCGCGACCTGTATAATTCCCATTATTCTGAGATTTTCTAAAAAGAATTTGAAAATACATGTATCGAGCGCGCGACTCGTGCGAGCGACCCGCTCGCACAACTAGGCATTTAACCAATTTTTATCTATTTTGTATAAGCAACTGTTTGGAAAAGTTTTTAAAGGTTTTTAAGGCACTGTTTAGGAAATATGTTATTTCAGAATCTATTTTTAAAAGATTAAGTTAAAAATACTTGATTTCTCGTATGCTCGTCGTTGTTACTTTCCAGTAATTATGTATTGCTCACATAAGTCATGTGACATACATGTTAAAGTTGAGTTGACATAAATGGTAGGTGATGGTGAGTTGAGAAGAGTCGAGAGTGAGAGTTATGTTTCATGTCGACCTTAATTATCCTAGGCCGACTTGGATATGGCAAGTTAATTAGGAAGGATTGAGCCCTGGCCGACTCAGATACGATAATCCAATCAGCGTTATGTTATAGCCTTAATTATCTAAGGTTGCCTTGGATACGGTAGGTAATTATGTAATACCCTGAATTTCTAGAGAGTATATATAAATGAAACTTCATTCTATAACTTTTCGTTCTTTTTGGTGAAATTTGGTTACCAATCGATTGCCTTTATCCCAATCGATTGACACTTTTTGATACCAATTGATTGACATGTTCCCAATTGATTGCCATTATACCGACTAAAAGTAATGATGTGGCAACATCCCAATCGATTGACATTCTTTCCAATCGATTGCCTTCTAATATCTATTTTCAATCGATTGACTAGTGTCCCAATCGATTGACATAAGCTGAGACAAGTTTTCTTCTTTTCTTTAGCTTTGAACGTGTGACACTCTCACACCTCTATATATATGTATTCCTTTCAAGCCTTGGGTCTGTTTGGTTGGTTTTGGGAGAAAAGAGAGATTGTTGATATATATATACACACATATATCTATATCTATATGCACCCACACCCACACACACTGCCTTTGGCAGAGAAGGAGAACAAGAAGAAGAGAAGAACAAGGAGATGAGAAGAAGAAGAGACAGAGAAGAGAGAGAGCTGGGCAGAGGAGAAGAAAGAGAAGGAGAGAGAGAGAGAGTTTGAGCACACACACCCAAACATATCCTTGGTGAGTTTCTAACTCACTTGGTCCCTATATTTGAAGTTTGTACAAGTCATTATGAAGCTTAGAGGTGTAATATGCATGTGGTGTACGTTTATATATACTATTTTTACAATCTGCTGGTGAAGACGAAGTTCCAATCGATTGGCATAATTACCAATCGATTGCCATCAGTCTGGACCCAATCGATTGCCATGAGTAACAATCGATTGACATTATTTTTATCCCAATCGATGGCCAATGTTAGCAATCCATTGACATTGTTTCAGACCTAATCGATTGCCATGAGAAGAAATCGATTGACATAGTTTTTATCCCAATCATTTGAACCTTATACCAATCGATCGGTGTGGGCAGAGCATGGATTCCTTTTGCTTGTTTATTATATTAAGGGTTCGGTTGTTTGATTTTTGATTTCGACTTCTGTTATGCGATTTTGGGTTAGACAGGGATAATGTGACAACAAAGTTAGGTATAATTATACAGAATGGATAAAAGTAATAACGTGGGTAATCTGTTGATTCTTGTATGAGTTCGATATCCATTTTCTTTTAATCTGAGTAGTCAGGCCACATTGGGAAATTGTCATTTGTCCTTATTAGTACTGAGTATAAGCTGGATTGGTAAGTTCTGGGAATGGTATGTGGACGGACGTTTGGTCATGATATGCTCTTAAAAGCGGTGAGCTGTGCATATGCTCGTAAAAGTGGTGAGCTATGTAATATGCTCTTAAAAGCGGTGAGCTGTGTAATATGCTCTTAAAAGCGGTGAGCTAGGATGTCTGGTAGATGACGCTGAGTTGTGGCAATAGATGATATGCCTTTTTTGAAACATTATGGCGCTGAAATGTGTTGAACAGGATATATTGTTCTTAAAAGTTGGGGACGGACTGACATGGATTCCATGATATGCGGTGAGCTATGTAATATGCTCTTAAATGCGATGAACTGAATGAGGTTGTATCCCTAGAGTTAAACGATTGAGTCTGTTCGTTTTGTCAGAATATGTTAATATCGATGTTTGAGTAACAAGACGATAAGGGTTGGTTTACGAGGTTGAATAAAGGAACAAGATATTGTTATTATTATAATAAGATGTTAACTCGTGTTTTCATGGGCTTGTGTTTTACTTCAAATAATTGGTACCTTGTTAGTTGATACTCACTCAGCTCTCAGTAATTTGATGGCCTTTTATTGCATGAACTTTCGCCCGTCCAGACTATCCTGTACCTTTTACTGCAGGTGAGAACACTTATAATGACAGCTACTACACTGAGGGTGATTTCACAGAGGGTGGCCCCACTGATGACGGTTATGCCAGGGAAGGCTACTATACTAACGACTACCCTTACACCAGCTGAAGATCTGAAGATAGTTTATCTAGTTTATATTTAAGCTTTATATTATTGTTGACCTTGTTAGTTAACGGGTACTTGGGCATATCTTGTCTCCAGACCTGTTATGATTCTGTGGACCACACTCTGATATTTTGTAATAGTATTACTATTGATATATTTCAGTTGGTTACTATTCTTGTTTGGACTAGTACTGTGTGGTGTAGAAGATAGTGACATTCACCCGTCATTTCCTATGGACCCATAAAGGAAATTTATTTTTCTTTATTTATGCTATTCCGGGGCGTGACAAAATTTTTGGTATCCGAGCCTTAGGTTTATGATACTTTTGTTCACTAATCATCCCACATTATCTGGTCCTAGTATGTTCAGAGTTCGTTGAGATAAGATATGAGTTTAGGATAAGTTCGTCTGTTTGACAATAGATAGTTTGCTTTGCAGGATAACATGGATCCTGAGTTTCATCAGTTTGTTACCGATGCTTATGGAGGACACGTCATCCATAGGGATACCGTGGAGCCAACTAACCCTGAGTTTTATCGTGAGCGAGTGTGCCAGATAGCTAGTTGACATTTGGAGGAGGACATGTGGAGAGCACTTTATGTGACAGGGAGTACTCACCCAACACAGATGCGTATAGATGCTTACCATTCTGCGAGAGTTGGTAGAGATATTTGTCAGGAGATATTACGGTTGGTTCAGAGTAAGCCAGAGATGGATGAGATTGAGTTAAGAGCCATTTTAGCTAGTTCACCAGAGCCTGTAGTTATACCATCACTAGAAGCCCCACCATCACCAGCAGCCCCACCATCACCAGCAGCCCCACCATCACCGGTACCCTACATACCAGTTCAGGAGCCGATTCAGGATGAGGAGGATCCAAAGCCAGAGGACGAGCATCCCAATGAGGATATTGACGGGGATGGAAAGGAGGAGCTGATAGACGACGAGGACCCAGCAGAGGAGAAGCATATGGACGACAAAGATGATGATGAGCTGGAGGATGATCTGGAGGAGCCAGAGTTTGAGCCTGAGGATCCAGCACCATATACACAGAGGTCATGGAGGCAGACATAGGGGTGGAGGCCGATGTAGTAGTTGAGGACGTAGACGATGAGGAAATCGTTGTACCAGATGCCCCGATTATGCTTCAAATAGCAGCCAGACCTATTATGCATATGGCAGCCATGGCCAATATGGGAGTAGGATGGATAGTCAGTATAGTAGCCCAGCCAGGAGGTTTTGCTATGGGAGAGGGTGCGATAGCAGGAGCTCTTAATATAGCTGATGGATTTGCAGCAGTGGCGGTCGAGGTCGCCAACCAGGCAATAGTAGACGCTATAGAGGACCCTGATGTAGAGGTGATAGAGGATTGGGATATTGGAATGGTAGCCGGAGATCTTGTCGCACCAGTTCAGGATGATCCACTCGAGGAGATGGATATTGATTTAAAGGATGAAGCGCTACTAGCAGGATTAAATGCTGACGACCTTTGAGTCAGGATCTGCAGAGGGTTTATGTTTTGTTAGATTATATCAGGACATGTTGTCCACTAGATTTTTGGGAGCTTGAGAGATAGCTATTTGACCATAGCTTTGTATAGATAGTAGCAGTATTAGTCGTAGCGTTGTAATAGCTGACCTTAGTGCTATTTTTGCTTTATCTCACGTGGTACACAGTTTGACTAGTGTGTACTATGCTGTACATCTTTTGTTATACGAGCAGTACTTTTGTTATTGATCGTATGTTTGTTTTGGTGTGTTATTTTGTAGAACTGTTATTCTTGTGTTTTCTCACCCTATCTTATTTCATTTCTGCGAGAAGACTCTCAGCTAATAGTTGTCTCTTGTAGGCAATACTCGTTATCAGAATGGTAGGACCCTTGAGAAATCACTAAGCACGTATTAGAGCACCTATTCCAGAAGGAATGGACCCGTCTGGAGTTTTTGAAGCATTCATGCAGAGAATGGAGCATATAGGCAATATCTACAACAATGCTACAAATCAACGATCGGTCCAAACCCCAGTTACACCGTTCCAGGAGAGGTAAACAGGAGACAAGTTATTGGCAAATTTTCGTGGATTACGTCCCGAGAAGTTCGATGGACTAACAAAAACCATGAAAAGCCGAGCAATGGATAAGGGAAATGGAATTGATCTTTGAAGCATTGGATAATGTAATACCCTAAATTTCTGGAGAGTATATATAAATGAAACTTCATTCTATAACTTTTCTTTCTTTTTGGTAAAATTTGGTTACCAATCAATTGCCTTTATCCTAATCAATTGATACTTTTTGATACCAATCGATTGCCATTATACCGACTAAAAGTAATGACATGGCATCCCAATCGATTGACATTCTTTCCAATCGATTGCCTTCTAATATCTATTGCTAATCGATTGACTAGTGTCCTAATTGATTGACATAAGCTGAGACAAGTTTTCTTCTTTTCTTTAGCTTTGAACGTGTGGCACTCTCACACCTCTATATATATGTATTCTTTTCATGTCTTGGGTCTGTTTGGTTGGTTTTGTGAGAAGAGAGAGAGTGTTGATATATATATACATATATATATCTATATCTATATACACCCACACCCACACACACTGCCTTTGGCAGAGAAGTAGAACAAGAAAAAGAGAAGAACAAGGAGAAGAGAAGAAGATGAGACAGAGAAGAGAGAGAGGTGGGCAGAGGAGAAGAAAGAGAAGGAATAAAGAGAGAATTTGAGCACACACCCAAACACATCCTTAATGAGTTTCTAACTCACATGGTCCCTATATTTGAAGTTTGTACAAGTTATTATGAAGCTTAGAGGTGTAATATGCATATGGTGTACATTTATATATACTGTTTTTACAATCTACTAGTGAAGACGAAGTGCCAATCGATTGGCATAATTACCAATCGATTGCCATTAGTCTGGACCCAATGGATTGCCATGAGTAGCAATCGATTGCCAATATTAGCAATCGATTGACATCGTTTCAGACCCAATCCATTGCCATGAGTAGCAATCGATTAACATAGTTTTTATCCCAATCGATTGAACCTTATACCAATCGATCGGTATGGGCAGAGCATGGATTCCTTTGCTTGTTTATTATATTAAGGGTTCGATTGTTCGATTTTCAATTTGGACTTCCGTTATGCGATTTTGGGTTAGACAGGGATAATGTGACAACAAAGTTAAGTATAATTATACAGAATGAATAAAAGTAATAACGTGGGTACTCTGTTGATTCTTGTATGAGTTTGATATCCATTTTCTTTTAATCCGAGTAGTCAGGACACATTGGGAAATTGTTATGTATCCTTATTAGTACTGAGTATAAGTATGTTTGTTAAGTTCTGGGAATGGTATGTGGATGGAGTACCCGCTACGTTTGGTCATGATATGCTCTTAAAAGCGGTGAGCTATGCATATGATCTTAAAAGCGGTAAGCTGGATCAAGTAGTCCTAAGATAGACCGGATAATCTATGACATGCTCTTAAAAGCGGTGAGCTGGAATGTATGATAGATGACGCTGAGTTGTGGCAATAGATGATATGCCTTTTTGAAACATTATGTCCCTGAAATGCGGTGAACAGGATACATTGTTCTTAAAAGCTGGGGACGGACTGACGTGGATTCCATGACATGCGGTGAGCTGTGTAATATGCTCTTAAAAGTGATGGACTAAATGAGGTTGTATCCCTAGAGTTAAACGATTGAGTCTGTTCGTTCAGTCAGAATATGTTATTATCGATGTTTGAGTAACAAGGCGATAAGGGTTGGTTTACGAGGTTGAATAAAGGAACAAGATATTGTTATTATTATAATAAGATGTTAACTCGTGTTTTCATGGGCTTGTGTTTTACTTCAGATAATTGGTACCTTGTTAGTTGATACTCACTCAGCTCTCAGTAAGCTGACGGCTTTTTATTGCCTGGACATTCCCCCGTCCAGACTATCCTGTACCTTTTTCTGCAAGTGAGAACACTTATAATGACAGCTACTACAATGAGGGTGATTTCACAGAGGGTGGCTCCACTGATGACGGTTATGCCGGGGAAGGCTACTATACTAACGACTACCCTTACGCCAGCTGAAGATCTGAAGATAGTTTATCTAGTTTTTGTTTAAGCTTTATATTACTGTAGACCTTGTTAGTTAACGGGTACATGGGCATATCTTGTCTCCAGACCTGTTATGATTCTGTGGACCACACTCTGATATTTTGTAATAGTATTACTATTGATATATTTAAGTTGGTTACTATTCTTGTTTGGACTAGTACTGTGTGGTGTGGAACATAGTGACATTCACCCGTCGTTCCCTATGGACACATAAGGGAAATTTATTTTTCTCAATTTATGCTGTTCCGGGGCGTGACAAATTATAAGAGGGATTGAGCCCAGGTCGACTCAGAAATGGTAGGCCAGTCCAATCGTGTCCAAGCAGACTCGAATACGGTAGACCGATCAGGTTATTATAACCATGAATGTCTAGGTACGCCCAGGCTGACTCGGACACAGTAGACATATTAATAAACATTCTAAACCTAATGGCCATGGGTCGGTGGTTCAAGGGAACCGTTTGTGTTGGGTTTCGTAGTCGAGGTAAAAGAGTCAGTGAGGTGAATTGGTTGTATTGTTTCATGCACGGTCACATGTTTTATTGATTGAATATTATTATGTTGTCCTATTGTTTCTAATTCAATACGAATTCACTCAAGTATTTCTAACATGTTGAATAATAAACCTGTGAAACGGAAATGGTAAGAAAGTATGTTTTGCATTAAAAACATATGTTTTTAATACTCACCAGCTTCTTGAAGCTGGTGGTGTTGATGCGCCCTGGACATTTATGTCTAGACTTCTCAAGTTATGATCAAGATGAACAATATGACTATGCAAATTGAGAACAACTACTTGTGAAGCGAAATGATTTAAATTTTGCTTTTATTTATAAATTGAACTTGTAAAAAGGGTTGATGTAATAGATATTAATATTTTTGTGAGGTGGATTGTGCAATAAGATTTCTACATGATGTAATAAGTATTATCTTTGAAAAATTTTATAAGTTTTGATTGGTTTTACTCTGATATAGGTTGTTATTATGTTTGATGTTTGGGATGGAATTGATCCTTCAAACTATCACGACCTACGGGTCCATAAAGGTTTGTTCAAACCCAAAACAATAGGCTTGTTCAGACCTCCCCTTCAAACTTTCCCTATTTATGCAATGTCGGGGTGTGACATTGCTAAACCCAAAACAATAGGCTTGTTCAGACCTCCAATTAAATTTTAATAATTGCCAAACCTAGCCCTAATTCACATCCCCTCACTCTCTGAAACTCATTACCAGTAAAGTAGCCACCAAATAGAGAGAGATGTAGAGATGAAGATGGAGAGAATTTATTTGTCTCTCAATAGTCACTGTTACTGATGCTGTACCCTCCTCCTCTTTATCTAATCTCAGGTTTTCTCTAATCTCTAGTCCATTGGTTTTTGGGTTTCTTTCAATTTTTTAGGCTTACTTTAAAGGTCAAACACACAAATTACTTACACACACATACTTGTAGAATTCAATGCATATGATATTCTCTCATGGCTAAAAAAAGATCCTCATAAGAATCGTCAAGGCCCTTCTAAGCATAAGAATGGTCAGTCCAGTACATCAGTTGGTCAAAAATGAAAGCATACCAAACTGAAAGAAGACTATTATTACTCGACGTAGCTTGATAAAGCCAAAGAAAATCTTTCCATTCCTTTTACAAATGCTTTATTGTTCAATTGCGACAATGTGGACTACGCAAATGATGGCATTTGGTCCCATTATGGTGATGTTATCAGGAGAACTCGCCCTCTAATAGCTAGTTAAAAACTATGTTTTAAAAATCCAGTGTGTACTAAATAGCATATAGTAGCGCGTCACTTTCTTAAGTTTGTTATATATACGGGTGACCATGAGTTAACTTTATTCCTACAGAGGGACAATCTTTATGTAGTAGCAATGTTCTAAAAATTGCTAGGCAGTAGGCAGGTGGTGGAGTGGGGCCTAGGCAAAAAATTAATTTTTAAACAAAATTAATAAAATAGAGACAATTCTCATATAAACAAAACTCATATTATGAACAAACTAAGTTTCTAATTCTTCTTGTCCACATCCCTCCAATACTTTCTCTCTATGGGACTCAAACTCATAATCCTAATCAAAGTTAACTCCTCATAAAACTTAACCCATCAAAGTTTTCATCTTTTTCAAAAACGCCATTGATTTGATTTAACCTCATTTTATCAAAATAACAATCTCACCCCTAGATTTTAAACAACATTTTAGAATAGACCCACCTAGGTCTGAAAGTGTCATGGCTTGGGATTTTCTCAAACATTTGGAGTACAACGTATGGAAAAAGGTTCTAGTGTATTGGAAAACTTTTACATTCTACAAGAATCTAGGACTTTCTGTGTGCTTTTATATATCGCACATTGTAGACTTCTATAGTGAATTCTATATGATAGTAGAGCTTGTAAATATCTAGATATTTTCTAGGAGTATTCAAGATGATTGATGATGACCGATAGATCAAAATAATCTAGACCATCCATTGTATTCTTAGTTCCCTATAAAAAGGTGAGGCCCTCATTTGGTCAAACCACCCAAGAGTTGTAAAGCATTTGAGAACAATACAATACTTTTTCTCCCTACTATACCCCTCTTCTCTACTTTGAGTGTTGGCAATGCTTACTTATCTTACAGTAGTGGGTTGAGTCTAAGTGCTGCACGGGAAGGTGTCAGAAAATTCGAAGCCCGTGACACTATGTTCCGCCCAGTGCCTAGGATCCGCCTAATCTCCAGGGCAATTTTTACTAATGCCTAAGAAAAAATTACTGCAGCCAAGATCCGTCCAGTGCCTAGGCACTGGCTAGGCCAATTATTAGAACACCGATACTTTCAATTGAAATCTATAAACAACAATGCCCCATTAAGGTAGGAAAAGGTGAAACAGTAATTCTTCCCTTCGAAGGTGGGTATGGTGACTTGGGAAACAAGGCAGACATGTCATTAGAAGAGACGTGTGTAGGATGTAATCAACTTTTCAACTTTGTATAAAATCATGTAACTCTGAATTATACAAAGACTTCTCTAAAAAAAAAAAGAATTATGCAAAGACTGCGTAGGCTATGCTGAACGAGAGAATAGCCCAATGTCCTATGGTTGTGATTCTCATGATTTCTGAGTCGTTACGCTTTGGTAGCATGGAAGAGCATATCACACGTAATCTTGGGAAACCACTTCTGGGAAGATATATTTCCATAACTCATAGATTGTTTAAGTTATCGAAGGCGTTCATAGAGTTTTTACTAGTTAATAGAGATACACAACTTCATGATGCAGAGTTCGTTGTGGAATTCAACACTCAATTTCCATGGTACATAAATTACGAGTTTGTAAGACCTCACATCGGAGGCACAAATAGTAATGAGGCCAAAGGTGAAGCCTCAATTGCAATATGTCAAAAGGTTAATCTTTGATTTTGTTATCCATTTTCCTTGATTTTTAAAACAAAAATTGGAAGTGATTTTATCTTGCACATGATTCCATGTCCAATCCAATAAGTGTCTTGGAACATGTTCTATGTTAATCCAATCTATCATTAGATGATCTAATAAGTGGATAAAAAATTGGACTTGGATACCTTACGTATTTAGATATTCCCAAACTTTGATAATCCTCCAAAATAAGATCAGGTTCGGCTCAAGTCCAACTTTTGGTGATAATCTAGTTTGATTAGTGCTTATATATTACGCATGAATATGTGTCCAATTTTATATGTTGCTTGAAACACGTTATATATGAAACTCAACCTGCTATGGGGTACAGAAGAACTAGATGATTAACTTGGACAAAACTTGATCTTCTTTTTTAATATTTGAAACCAACCTAAATTTGCTAAATTCAAGGACTGGGTGTTGAATTATTTGAATGGTGGATGTGGTTGGTAGGATTGATGTCTTTGTTGTGAACTTTGGGTTTTGATTTTTTTTTTTTTGTTGGGGGGGAGGGGGGTGTTGAGGACCTATGATATTGTTGTTCTAATAGTGTTGCATCTATGGGATTCTTTTTCCAGTTTATCTTATGTTATCTCTGGTTACGAGAATTTTAAGTATGCATTCTGGAAGTGCTGCTAGCTCTTCCTATTAAAATGGCATGATCTACTGAATTGGGAATTTCGCCTATTAATTGTTTAGAACATATTATCCTCCACTCATTCACTGATACAGGACAAGTCATAATTTGAATATGTGTTCTCCAACAGGCCATATGTAGATGGTAATGAATCAGTGCATTAAATGTTTCTACTTTATTTTTCTCATACTTATATGCTGGTAGGTCTTATACATTTTGTATACTTGTGGATTTTATGAGGAGATGACTGAATTTTATGGATATATATAGTGAGTTACTATTGTGAGTCTATGATTGAACTTCAGGGTGTGAAATAATGTTTTCTGCAAAGTTTGTTTAACTCAGGTGAACATTGTTGGTAGGTCTACCCTATTCGTGTGCTTGTGGATTTTAATGACCTGTGACTAAAGTTCAAGATGACATGATCTAAATAAGTGTCTATGATTTATACATTTTCTTTGATTCTTGCTTTTCTTATATCCAATTTTTGTTTACCCTTTACTTGCTTTGTGTATGATCATTGGAGTATGATAGAATGCATGTCACGGTGTTTATCCTGTCTACCTTATGAACCATTGTCTATGCAAAAGTATAGTTCTGTTATCAACCATCTTTTATTTATTAATTGTTGCCAATTTGTTGTCCAACATATTGCCCATTTTGATTTATTGTTTCGCTCACACATAACCATTATCTATGATTTACCTCTAGACTATTTTCTCCATGAAGTTCACTTGTTTTGCTACTTGACTCTAACATGGTGTTCAATAAAGTTCTGCCCTATAACATTGTGATTGTCTTTCTACTTCATTGATTCATCATTTCTTTAAATCATCTATTACGAAGATGCTTGCTTTTGAACTTGTAATTTATGAGTAATCTTTTAAACTTTCTTTGATGGTGTGATCAGAGTGACAGCTAGATTTACTATCTTAACCTCATGCTACTAAAAGAAATATATAATTTCTTGCAATGCGAGTTAGTCAGTTCTGAAGTGCTTTCTCTTCCTTATTCTCTGACTTCCATTCCTGCTGTTCATGATATAAATTTTCACATGTGTTATAGTTAATTTTAGTGGTGTCTCTGTGATTTCTAGGCTACCAGACAGATACAGACATGATCAAGGAAGAGGGAAAACTCGGGAAGAGAACCGCAAGACATTCAATAATAAAAATGACTTCACACCAGAAGAGAAAGATGAAGAAGAAGTATGTAGGGAGAACCAATGGGCCTTTATTGGTGATCTAATCTTTTGTTCTATGGGGTTGATGTGGAGAAGTAGTGGTGGTTTCTACCATATATTTTGTCATCTAAAACTAATCTCGATATCCCTTCAACCAAATGAAGTATTCTCAAATTAATACAATATATATATATATATATATTAGCCTGCTATTCTACTACATGAAAAAGTATGATAGCATTAGGTTCAAACTTAAAAATACAAGAAAAGTTGTTGTCATCTCACTTAAAATGGAGACACTACAGTAGTCTTGCAACAATTACACTAATAATATATTGAGTGGTTCTATTGACACCCACCTACTTTGCTTACTACACTCGTCATTTAATAAAACATTTTTATTACAATACTACTGTGGGTACCCCTGAACCAAGCTTGGGGCCTAGAAGGATTAAGCCCACTTAATTGATCCCATTCCAAATCTCATGCCAACAGCCACAAGTGAGGTTCACCACCATTCATTAGCCTTTATCCGATCCGATCCGACCAATTTGGATTACTCATATTATGGATTTCATAGGGCTTTTTATCCCACCCGAGGCAACAATCGATGACCATGATCCATATTTGAGGCTACACAAGGGAGTTATCCATGTTTTATCCCACAAGGCTAAATTTGGAGAGATCCTCACTAATAGAGTCGCTACTTGGTTTGATAAAGGAAACCAAGAAAACTAAATCTATCAAGTCCAATGGATAGAGAGTACCGCCTCGTCGTCACCAAAGAACTCGGTTTGGGGGTTAAGGTACGAGAGAGGAAGGAGTTAGATCATGCTAAAACACCCTTTCTCATCCCATCGTGAGATGGGCCTCTACTCAGCTTTCAAGGTGTTTGACTAGACATTGAGTGCACCGTTTCATTTATTTCTAATGCAATCCTAATTCAGGTTATAAACAACTAATAAAAGGAAATCGCGTTTAATGCAGATGCTAAAATAGTAATTCGGAGATTAAGCGTATTACAACACTCCCCTATACATGCAAAAGGAAATAAAATTAAGTAAATGTGGAAGTCACACTCAAAAACCATAGAAAAACAGGAACTCTAAGCACAAGTAATCATGCAAGGAATTTAAAATCTATATTTTATCCACCTAATCATGCTCCTATGTTATCCTAAGAAAGCAGTAAATAAGAGGGAGTGTAGGAAACTTACCCAGATAGCATAGCATTCCCAATTATCCTAATTAACCATGGTTAGGATAATAAAGCATAATGTATAGGATAATCTAAGAATATCCTACTATTTTAGGCATGGATAGTGTATATACATGTCCAAACATTAGTACTATGTGTAGTAGTGTACAAGTGTAACTGTAACACCCATACCCAGAAAAGTAGGTTAATGTAGTAGTAATATGTGTTAATCAATGATAATTAATGCATAAGATGGTTTAAGGTAGGGTTACGAACCCACATGTAAAAAGGTGTTCAAATGCAGACACAGATGAAAGTTTAGTGAAAGGCAGGACTGGTATGGAAGTTGGGCCCAATGAGGGCCTAGTTAAAATAAATTTCATTTAGATGTCATTATATGCTTATATGAATAATTGTTTAAATGTTTAAAGATATTAGTATGTCTTATGATAAGTAAAGGGGACCAGTTTGGGTACCCATGTGAGGGCGTATTGGAAAATGGTTCATAATTGGTAGGTTTTATATCAACCTCATATTATATGTGAGATCACGTTTGGGACCTATGCGGGATATAGATCAAATCCATTTAGAAAATGTGGATAGTTAATGTAATTAACTTGGGGGTTTCATAATAAAGCTTAAAGAAAATTGGGGGAGGTGAATTAAAATAAGAAAAGTTGTTGACAATACATATGCATGTTGAATATATGTCTTAAGCACACAAACACAACTGCATTTATAGAAATTAAGAGACAACCGAGAGCCCTTGACGAAGACGAAGGGTTTCTGACGATGTTTCTTGTTGTATCTTCGCCGTCCGACGATCGTTTTGTGAACCGAGACCATTTTTAGACTCGTGGAGGTAAGAAGATCACATGCATGTCCTTCATTTTTATTTTCGGCAACGTTTTTCTGAAGAGTGTTCTTGGGTGTTAACTTTTGGTGTATCAAAACTATACAGAATTGACACTAATAGGATTTGAATTAGGAATTTGCAAGAGTTTGGGGATTCGAGGCTTAATTTGCTTATAATCAAGGAGGTGAGTGTTCTAATCCCAAAATTGGGTGTTTAGATATGTTAATGTAGTAATTGTAAGCAAATATTGCTTAATTCATGCTTATATGGTTAAATGATGTTGAATTTGTTGAAAAGCAGGTCAATGGTGTGATTTGCTATGCTTATATGCTAAGTTGCTTATATGCTTATGTGGATCAAAGAAAGTCAAGTAGTGGCCACCATTTACAGGTCCCATATATAAGGGATAAAAAGGCCCTCAAGAGTGGGGCATGGTGACGACCATAATGAAATGACGGTATAACCTTCAGGGGTCACAAGTGTGAAAGAGATGCTATATGCGACAAAAGAGTGAGGAAGATTGGGGGTGAGAAGGACCCAGGGGTGGTGGCTGGAGTTACTTAACTTTTCGGAGATCAATTTTTTGATGTTTATGACAATTGATACATTTACATGTTAAGCATTCCAATAGCATGATTAATCCTCTCACTAAGCGAAATGACGACCATAATGAATGACGGTAAAACCTTTAGGGTCACAAGTGTAAAAGAGATACTATATGCGACAAAAGAGTGAGGAAGATCAGGGGTGAGAAGGACCCAGGGGTGGTGGCTAGAGTTACTTAACTTTTCGGAGATCAATTTTTTGATGTTTATGATAATTGATACATTTACATGTTAAGCATTCTAATAGCATGATTAATTCTCTCACTAAGAGAAAGCTTAAACGAATATTATTTTCTATTATGGTTATTGAATAACCACCACAGGTACTGAACGGGAAGATGAGAGGAAATGTATCACGCGGCGGGGTGGGCTTGGGAGTTGTGAATATGTGGATATGTCCTTATAAATCTTTGATTGTAACTTTTGGTTTGGAGATGAATAGTTTACTTGTGTTTTGGTATCCTCGTAATATGCCAAGTTGGGGTTTTGATGTTGGTTATGTTCTATATTAGGAGTTGTTCTCACAAGTCATAAGTTACGAATGGTAGGGGAAAATTTGGACAATTTGGGAGTAGATTTTGTGGTATTCAACTTGTTTCTTTCATTATGTTGAAGTGTTTATGTATATGTTGGGAAAATGGTGAATTTTGATGCAATTCATGACCCTTGGGAGGAATTTGTGTGTTTTGATTGTTATGTCACACTTAGAGATCATGTGTTAATGTTTGGAGGTCCTTGAATATATTTGAAATGTGTGTTTTTAAAGTTTCTTGAAGTTGGTTGAGTTTGGGTATGTTTTGAATTGGTAAAACCAGAGTTTTTAGTAGCAGAAATGCATTCTATAGAACCCGGATCAATCTAGGTTAAAGAGCGGATCAATCTGGACTTCTTGGGGGACATTCTGCGAGAAACTGCTTAAATCAGATCGATCCGGCTTAAAGAGCGGATCGATCCATGTACAAAATTTCAAACCATCGACTTTTACGGAAACATGCATATCTCTTTCTAGAAAACTCTGATCCGCACGCCATTTTTGTGTTGAAATCGAAACTCAAAGATCTATCTTTTGGTGTAAATTTTGAATACACTTTATTAATGACAATTTTGCCCTTGAGGCTATTTTGTGTCAATGAAGTTCTTTATGTTGTCTAATTAATGCTTATCTAGTAATTGGAGGTTGATTTGGTGTTTGGGCTTTATTACACGTGTCCTAATCGCCAGACACGGGTTAGGATGTGACAATTTTTGGTATAAGAGCAATAGGTTAGAGCCTTGGGGACGAGTGATGAATACGACGTGCTAAAAGCATTTAATGATGCGTAGTTATGAAGATCATGCATCCACGTTTACTTAGCATGCTTAAAAATTGTTTAGCATGCATAACATGTTATCTATGGTAACATGATGTCAATGATTATATGGATACCAGGCTTAATTGTCTGGTGGTAGTGGATTTAGGAAAAGGACAAACTTCATCATCTAGAGGGAAACAGGTGAAAAGTATTGTAGAGATAATAATAAGAATAGTGGAAGGGGCAAAAGGAACTCCAAACGTAGAGGCAAGAATGGAACCGCCACTCACATAAGAGCTTCCAAAGGAGTCTCGACAACAACAAGAACGTATGGGATTAGGGAAAAGTCAAGGCATAATTAAAAGGGCAAATGTGGGGAGTTCATCGGTAAGTGGTATTCCAAAGGTAAAGAAGTTGCGTTGTATAATGGATGAGAAGCAACATTAGGGTATGCTACTTGAATTGTGATGCTTGTAGGCAACTTGGGTACCTTGTGACAAATAGTTCAAATATGGGTACAAAGTTTAGGGGTAATTGTTATAGATGTGGTCAATGGGGCCACTGGGTATAGGACTGTTTTAATAAATGATAAGAGGGTCCAAGCTTTTTGACATCTAAGACTACCTCGAAACTCATTCAACTACCAAACGTGAGAGAAGCACGAGAATATAGAAGTTCTTAACTTATCTTTGAGTCACCATGAATATCAGGTAATATGTAAGGTTACTTATTTATCAATCAATGCAAGTATTTTTTGATTCCGAAAGAACTATATATTGGTTGTATCGTAACGATTGGCAAATGATCAAGCGTATTATTGGGGATTTGGGAGGTTGGCTTAACAAGTGATATTTTAATCAAGGGGTATTCATGATTGGTTCTGGTATACCAGGGATATATGATGTGCGAGTAATATGAACTGTTATTAGTGGTTATATTGTTATTCTTTGAATGCATAACTGGGTATGCATGGATAGGTTGCGAATCAAGCATTATAGAGTTGATTGTATATTGATTGGGTACTGAGTCAAATGGAATTTTATTTTCAAGATAGTCAATACGATGTTATCATTCGATATTGTGAGATTATTAGAGTTTGTCGGCTAACTGAGAGAAAGTTGTTAGAAGTTTCTGCAAATAAACATGTGTATCGAGAAAATGTGGTATAAATGTTATATAATATTGTTAATCGTGGGATGGTGTTGATAACTACTCAATGTTCGAGAAGGCACTAGATATGACATGATTGCCAATCAGGTATATATGCTACATGATAATGTGTAATAGGCGAGTAACGAACTGAACAAACTCTTATTTCTATGACGTTGATGCAATGTGATTATTTTGTATTGTGACCGTCATTAAAGTTTGCCAAAGAGTGAAAAGGAACAATCAGAAGTTTTATGTGTTTATATAAATAAAACCAGACATCAAATTAAAGGTAAAAATGTTTTAATAGTGAATGAATTCTCGAATGTATCATGTGAAGACTTACTGATCAATAACTCGTCTAGTAGAGGAAAATTGAACTACAAGGTGCTTGAACTATAAACGCTTTGAGTAGTGTATTGAAGGGGTGACTGGCATTGCTATGAAGAGATAAACAGAACAATTAGATTGGATGCTTAGAATTAGGACTGAATGAAGCTATAGTTGAGAATAGATACAAAATCATTAATAAATGAATTGTTGACTAATCTTAGAGATGTTAGTACTTTTTTACCAAGATTCGAGAATGATTAATGAAAGATTAAGGTAAGGGATATTACAAGGAATTTTGGTGAAAAATCAGAACATATGATGATTGTAATAAAATTTAGGGCAAATTACACTGAACTCCCCTAAGGTATCTGACAATTACAGGGACATCCCCTGTGTTTTCAAAAAATACACTCACCTCCCTTCTATTTTGAAAATGACTGTTGTACCCTTGGATAAATCATCAAAAAAATAATCCACTATCTTTTAAAAATAAATATATATTAACAATTATGAAAAAAAAAAATCATAAATCATCGACAAAATTTCAGTATTATACCATCAAGTTTTACTAAAAAATTTTTTTAAAAAATATCAACAATAAATTTTAAAAACATACATCAACTAAATTATCTACTACCACTTTAAAATGAAAAGAAACTTAATTACTACAGGCCTTGCACGGGCATTGCCGGAGTGTGTGTGTGTGTGTGTGTGTGTGTGTGTGTGTGTGTGTGTGTGTGTGTGTGTAGATCCATTGAGCACGTTTTTTTTAAATAAAGCAGACAAAACTGAAATATAACTATTCATTTTTTAAAAAAAAAATTGTTGATGTTTTTTTTTCATTATTGTTGTTATTCTTTTCATTTGAAAGTAATAGTAGATAATTTTTTATGTTTTTAAAATATTATTGATAGTTATAAATAAAAGAGTAATGCTACGCTTCCCAATTTCTTTTCCAAAAGTTTTTTTCAACACATGTGGCAGTGAACCTAGTTGATTTTGATTGGTTGTGATGTTAAAGTGGTTCAACTATGGTCCCACTTCAACATCATTTGAGATAAAAATTCGAGAAGCATGGTATTACTCTACATAAATGTTCTAATATCTTTCACCTACTACTTGGACAAAAAAATTAAATGACTTAAATTAAAAGCTAAATCTGTAAACTATTGTAAGTTAGGCTAAAGATTGTAAAACCTAAATTTGAAATTATTATAAATTTCTTTTTTCGAGTTGTAGATTTTTACAAAGTTAGGCCTAAATACTATAAATTTAAATCTGCAAAATTTGCTAATGTATATATAATTTTATCTATTGTGCGCGCACACGCACACACTCACAAAAATACACACACATGTACATATATATATATAATGATATAAGGGGTAAATTGGTAATCTTACACTCAAAAAGTAGGTAGAGGGGAGGTCCCTGTAATTGTCATATACCTCAAGGGAGGTCAGTGTAATTTGCCCTAATATTTAAGGTAACCCGGGTATCCTTCGTGACTATTGATGCTATGAACTGAATTTCTGAGATGTATTGAGATAAACTTGTAATGGTGTTGCAAATCGACTGTTCCATTTTGATATCAGGAGATTTTATTAGTGGCAGAAGTTTATGTTATAAGACCGGGTTATGTTTTGACAAAGTATGATAACAAAATCTTCAATGCTTTGCAACGATTAACATTTTGTGGAAAAGAAATGAAATGATAGAAGATGAGAGGTGTATAATATTTATAATCATAGAACAATTTTGTTTATTTATTCAGGGTACATGTGAATGTTTTTTGGGAGTTAAAGAACTGATTCAGGAATACAATGACATTGACTAGCTTAATTAGCACTGGGAGTTTGTTGGTTAAAATGAAGTTATAAGTCAGAGATTGAGATGTATGTTGTTTATATGGGTTGCAGGGATTCAGAATATGGTCTAGTTGACATAAATTGAGTACGTGATAAAGAAAACAGTTGAAACTCATGATAAGCAACATTATGAAAATCTAACACTAAACAAGTCAAGTGGTTGTTACTGCTATCAGTATGAGATCGACGAGGGAAAAATAAATATGTGAATTGAATATTCGAGAATAATTGGGTCAAGATTTAGATTGTCAGAAGCTGAAATTAATTCAAAAATTAGGGAAGAAAAGTCGGCGATAGTTTTGGTTTAACCAACATTATTTGTGTCAGATTGTAAGAGGTTGACTTCAAAGGATTCATGTTCTTTTGTTTTGTGCCACAAAAGAGAGATATAATAAGTTGTTGAAAAAGAAATGATCAAACTCTACTTTGTAGAAAGACGTGTTGAAATCTAGAAGTTAAGCATATATCTTAAATGAATATATTTCAAGAAGAAGATTCAGAAGAAATATTGAACGCAAATGAGGTTGTGGGGATTAAGTTGTTAATGATTGGGTATATAGTGGTATTGATTGCATTTTATAGTATGTGATGACTTTATAATTAGTTAAAAGGGGTAAGAGTCTTCTTGAAGATTGATTTAAACTTTGAGTACTATTACTTAAAAGCTGAGTTACTGTGATGATTATTTTAGATGGGAATTGTGAAGCACTCCATGTGACGTGTTGCATAATGGGGAAATTAAGGCAAAAATATTGAAGGTTCGTGGGAGTATTGCAAATGATATTGATGACCAAGTGAAGATGAATATATATTGTGATAAATTTCATGATGGGTTGTTAAAGTCAACAAGACTTAGATGCCAGCATATGAATGATTGTACACAGGTTGACTGAGTCAGATATTGTTGTAACTGCTCAAAACTAGAGACCTACAAATGTTAACTGGGATATACATGAAAGGAAATCATGATATTGTGTAGGTATTGAAACCTACCAGAAAGTAGTATTTGATTGTATTGAAAATTCTAAAGTTGTGCAAGAAGTAAACGATATGAAATTGAGTTGTAGCAGAACAATTTTCGCAAGCTAATGATTAGCAAGAAAAAAATATATTACAAGTAACTGAGTTCTATTTTCAGAATGATTGAGGAAAAGTATCTATTGTGGGAAAGAAATGTTCCTAAAGTGTTATCTTTGGTAAGTAATGTAATTTGAAGAATTGAATAAGGTTACAAATCCAATTTATGTGATTGCCAAGTATTGAAAGAAATGCAAATTCGTAACCTATCGATTAAGGTTGCAGTCAGAATCAACCAAAGTGGTGTGATGTGTTCCAAGCCTTCGTATTATAGTATCAATCATCAGGTTTGAATCGGATGTGTTTGTGAATTATTAGAAATTTGAGCAAATAAATTGTGTCTATTTCTTTGATACTACGAGATGGGGAAAGTTTGGGAACAAACTTCTTAAAAGGGAGTGAGAAATGTAACACCCGTACCCAGAAAAGAAGGTTAATGTCGTAGTAATATGTGTTAATCAATGACAATTAATGTACAAAATGGTTTAAGGTGGGGTTACGAACCCACATGTAAAAAGGTGTTCAAATGTGGACACAGATGAAAGTTCAGTAAAAGGCAGAACTGGTATGGAAGTAGGGCCCAATGAGGGTCTAGTTAAAATAATTTGTATTTAGATGTCATTGTATGCTTATATGAATAATTGTTTAAATGTTTAAAAAAACTATTATGTCTTGTGATAGGTAAAGGGAACCAGTTTGGGTACCCATGTGAGTGCGTATTTGAAAATGGTTCATAATTGGTAGGTTTTATAGAAACCTCATATTATATGTGGGACCATGTTTAGGGCCCATGTAGGATATAGATTAAATCCATTTAGAAAATGTGGGTAGTTAATGTCATTAACTTGGGGGTTTCATAATAAAGCTTAAAGAAAGTTAGGGAAGTAAATTAGAATAAGGAAAGTTGTTGACAACACATATACATATTGCATATTGTCTTAAGCACACAAACACAACTGCATTTATAGAAATTAAGAGAGAACTGAGAGCTCTCGACGAAGACGACGGGTTTTCGATGATGTTTCTTGCCGTATCTTCGTCGTCCGATGATCGTTTTGTGAACCAAGATCATTTCTGTACTCGTGGAGGTAAGAGGACCACATGCATGTCCTTAGTTTTCATTTTTGACAACGTTTTTTCAATGACCGTTATTGGGTGTTAACTTTCAGTGTATCAAAACTATGTAGGATTAACACCGATAGGATTTAAATTGGGAATTTGCAAGAGGTTGGGGATTTTGAGCTTAATTTGCTTATAATCAAGGAGGTGAGTGTTCTAATCCCAAAATTGGGTGTTTAGATATGTTAATGTAGCAATAGTTAGCAAATACTACTTAATTCATGCTTATATGGTTAAATGATGATGAATTTGTTGAAAAGCATGTCAATGGTGTGATTTGCTATGCTTACATGCTAATTTGCTTATATGCTTATGTTGATCAAAGGAATTCAAGTAGTGGCCACCATTTATAACTCCCATATATAAGGAATAAAAAGGCCTTCAAGAGTGGGGCACGGTGACGACCATAATAAAATGACGGTGACGCATCCGGGGTCACACGTGTGAAAGAGACGCTATATGTGACAAAAGAGTGAGGAAGATCCAGGGTGAGAAGGACCTGGGGGTGGTGGCTAGAGTTACTTGACTTTCCAGAGATCAATTTGTTGATGTTTATGATAATTGTTGTATTTACATGTTAAGCATTCCAATAGCATGATTAGTTCTCTCACTAAGCAAAAGCTTAAACGGATATTATTTTCTATTGTGATTATTGAATAACCACCGCAGGTACCGAACGGGAAGATGAGAGGAAATATATCATACAGCGGGGTGGGCTTGGGATTGTTAATATGTGGATATGTTCATATGTTTAAGTGTTCAAATCTCTTGTTGTAACTTTTGGTTTGGATATGTATAGTTAACTTGTGTTTTGGTATCCTTGTATTATGCCAAATTGGGGTTTTGATGTTGGTTATGTTCTATGTTAGGAGTTGTTCTCACAATTCACAAGTTGCGAATGGTTGGGGAAAATTTTGGGCAATTTGGAAGTAAATTTTGTGGTATTCAACTTGTTTCTTTCCTTTGGTTGAACTGTTTATGTATATGTTGGGAAAATAGTGAATTTTGATGCAATTCATGAACCTTGGGAGGAATTTGCGTGCTTTGATTGTTACATCACAATTAGAGATCATGTGTTCATGTTTGGAGGTATTTGGATATGTTTGAAATGTTTGTTTTTAAAGTTTCGTGAAGTTGGTTGAGTTTGAGTGTGTTTTGAATTGGTAAAAATAGAGTTTTTAGCAGCAGAGATGCATTATGCAGAACCCGAATCGATCCGGGTTAAAAGGCGGATCGATCCAGACTTCTTCATGGACATTCTACGAGAAACTGCTTAAATTGGATCAATCTGGCTTAAAGGGCGGATCCATCTGCATACAAAATTTCAGACCGTCGACTTTTACGAAAACATGCATATCTCTTTCTAAAAACTCAGATTCGTGTGTTATTTTTGCGTTGGAACCGAGACTCAAAGATCTATCTTTTGATGTAAAATTTGGCTACCCCTTAGCCTATTTTGTGTCAATGAAGTTCTTTTATATTGTCTAATTAAAGCTTATCTAGTAATTGGAGGTTGATTTGGTGTTTGGGCTTTGTTATACGTGTCCTAATCCGCCCAAGGCAGGTTGGGGTATGATAGTAACCCTGATTGACTTTTATCCCCAGTATGGATAACATACTATTCTATGTGAGAATAGTGTGCAAGTGTATGCATGTGCATGAATAAGAATTAATCCATGAATTAAACTATTGAAATTAAATTAAGTGAATTAAACTAATTATGCTGGATATTCTATTATCCCAACTAATATGAATTGCAATATTATTCCTACATGAATGCCCTAAATTTAGACTCGTAGATCCAAATTAAGGTTTCATTATCCCCGGGGATCTGATATCCATGGATTGGACACCAACCCTATGAGCATTGGCTACCCCAACATAGAGGGATAGCTTCGCTTGGGATAACTCTACTTTAATAGGGATACTACAAACAAGGAATTAAAACTATCCTAGAACTTTAAAGGTCAAAACTAATAAATAAAAGCAGAAAAATAAGCAGAAAGGAAGAAGAACTTACCCCAAGAACTCCCCTCAGAAGACTCCTCTAGCAGAGCTTCGCTGGCACTGCGGACTCCAAGACTCAATCCCTAACTCTAAAAACTTATACTTATCCTATGAACTTTCTAGGAATGATTGAGGAATCCTCCAATGGGATTTCCTTGGGCTTTCTAGTACTCAGGATTTTCAGGTGTAGAAAATATGTAGGGTAAAGGCCCCTATTTATAGTTTGGGATTTGGGTTGTGTTTTCTGTGTTTAAGCGATGTGGGACGGAGATACAAGCTTTAAAGGCTTGTGCTTAGTATATTTTTAGGTGTACCTAGGAGTCTTTCACTAAGTGGTTAGGTATATTAGAATATGGAAGCCTTTAAATTTTATCCTAATCCTTTTAGAGAGTTTTGGCAACTAAAAATACAAATTTTTGTATCCTAATCCTTTTATTTTGGGTTTTTGTTTCTAACTTGTTTTTAACATTCCTAAGTCTTTTTGAATGTTATTCTAACGTATCTAAGAGACTACAGTGCTTCACAGAGTTTTGCTTTATAACCAACATTTCACGATTTCAGTCATCGATTTGTTCTTAAGGCGGGTCCCTTCTGTCGAACAGACGAACAAAACTAGGATGTCTACAGTTTGTCCCTCTTTGACAGAGCTTTGCATGCAATTTGCATCATCAGGGAATGTCAAAGCATTAATGACAGCCTTTTAGTGAGTTCGGAAGACAAGAAGGGTCTATAGAGCCACTTAAGGCAAACTATGCTCGGAAGATACAGTGATGAGTCATAATTGCAGGAAAACATCACGAGCATTTGCAACTACGACTGCCGGGTGTCCCTAGCGCGGACGATTCATGCGACATCTCAGTGCCTAGCTCTTTGAGTGAGCTAGGTGGAGACATGAAGGGTCCATAGAGCCACTTAAGGCAAACTATGCCTGGAAGATGCAGTGATGAGCCATAGTTGCAGGCAAACATCATTAGTGTTTGCAATTGCAACTACAGGGTGTGGTTAGCGCGGACAATTTATGTGACATCTCCGTGCGTAGCTCTTCATGTGAGCTAGGTAAGAAGAATAACTCGGTTGGGGAACAAATTCATAGAGCCATTTAAGGCAAACCACATGATATGATGCTTTGCGATGTAACTCTACTGGGGAAAAGGCACTCATGGAGCCGTCAAGGCAAACTAGGAGCACTATGCATGATTGAAAGCTTGCTTGAACGGATGAATACAACAATGCGGGACTTCTACGACTAATGCCATGCAATTGTAAATTAGACTAATTGCTCTTCTGGGGATTCATATGCATGCAAACGATATTCTATGAATGTTTCCAAGCACTCAACATTGTGAAAATTGATCAAAAATGCATCAAAAGGATCAAATAGGAGCCAAAATTGGGTCCGGTGACCAAACGGGGCAATGCGGGGGCATAAATGCACAAACTAGAAAATAATTTTAAACGAACCGAGTTAAGCCACGCTCAGAATCATTTTGAGTGGGCCGAGTTAAGGCATGCTCTAAAATCATTTTGAGTGGGCCGAGTAAAGGCACGCTAGAAATCATTTGAAGTGGGTCGAGTTAAGGCACGCTAGAAAATTATTGTGAGTGGGCCGAGTTAGGGCACACTAGAAAATCATTTTGAATGGGCCGGGTTAAGGCACGCTAGAAATCATTTGAGTGGCCGGGTTAAGGCATGCTAGAAAATCATTTTGAATGGGCTGGGTTAAAGCACACAATAAATTCATTTTGAATGGGTCGGGTTAAGGCACGCTAGAAATTCATTTGAGTGGACTGGGTTAAGGCATGCTAGAAATTCATTTTGAATAGACCGAGGTAAGGTACGCTAGAAAATCATTTTGAATGGGCTGGGTTAAGTCACATAAGAAATTCATTTTGAATGGATCGGGTTAAGGCACGCTAGAAATTCGTTTGAGTGGGCCGGGTTAAGGTATGCTAGAAATTCATTTTGAATAGGCTGGGTTAAGGCACGCTAGAAATCATTTGAGTAGACCGGGTTAAGGCATGCTAGAAATTCATTTTGAGTGGGCCGGGTTAAGGCACTCTAGAAATTCATTTTGACTAGGCCAGGTTAAGGCATGCTAGAAATCACTTGAGTGGGCCGGGTTAAGGCATGCTAGAAATCATTTTGAGTGGGTTGGGTTAAGGCACGCTAGAAATTCATTTGAGCTGGCCAGGTTAAGGAATGCTAGAAAATCATTTGAGTGGGTCGCGTTAAGGCTCGCAAGGAAATTATTTGAGCGGGCCGGGTTAAGGCATGCTAGAAAATCATTTGAGTGGGCCGGGTTAAGGTACGCAACTCTCAAATCTCAAAACAACTTCAATCAATTCTAATGCAATGGGGGCGTTACCCGCTCAACCATCAATGCATTGTAGAGCCCGTAAAGGCGAACTACAAGTGTGATGCATGAAACTGAAATGATTATGCAAGAAAATCATCATGCTCTACGGGGGATACCTGTTCAACTATCGAAACCATGTAGAGCCACTAATGGTGAACTACTCTCAAGGAGAAGCATCGTGGAGCCATCAAAGGCGAACCACATATGCATTACACAATCGTTATGGATACCCTTGAGTCGTGGGGTTAAACTTATGAAATCTAAGAGATGTGATCACTACTCCTAGTTTAGACGTTCATGCTTGATGATAATGATACTGTGAACATGGCTCATTTCAGAAGATCATGTGGATGCTCATGGTCTTCCTTTCTTATTTGTATTACCATTCTCAGAAAAACAATTTCTTATTCCATTGCTCACAATACACCCATAAAGTCTATGAATCTATAACCCAAACATTATACTAAAAATAATCAAATCATACGTCTTTTGTTTTTTTTCTTTTGATGCAGTGCCTTATTACGAGTGATGTACCTCAAGGATTGAAAATTTTCCCTAATCATGTTTGTAATCAACTCTTTACTCCGCATTACGACCTCAAACTTTTATTTCTAATCAAAGAGCAAAAATATGACTCCGTCTAAACTCACATGAAGACATTATCTTAGAATAACATCGCCCCTTGTTTATGACAAGGGATTTAGAATTGTTTGCCCCTTGTGTATGAAAAGGGGTTGGGCTCGGCTAAACAAAAGAGCATAATGGGGATTGTCTCTTGTATATGACAAGGGGTTGGACTCGATTGGATAGAACGGGTGGTAGAGGGCCTTGCCCTTTTTGTGCAAATCAATAGGTGATGAATTCTGTCAAAAATCAAACTAAACCCACGGAGTGAAGGGCTTGCCCCTTGTATACGATTGATATGAATTTAGGATAAGGGCTTGCCCCTAGCATGGAGATCAAAAAGTAATGATTTGTTTAACATTCATAAATTAAGGAATTTGTTCGTCATGCAAAATTTTGACTTTAAAGCTCACAACGGGGCCTTGCCCCTAGTGTGAAGGCAATGTAGGACACAAGATTCAAGGGTGACTTGCCCCTTGTGTGAAGGGAAAATGACTATAGGTCGATGGATGAAACCAAACCTTTTGAGAGGTTGCCTACGTACCCCCTAGTGGGAGTCAAGTCAAACGTAGTGCCAAGCACGAACAGGGCTAGATAATATCGGGATTGAGAAGCGGGGTTGGAATAAAGTCAAGACTCTAGAGGTGAGAGTTAAGCATAGGAAGATCGAACCTTTCGGGAGGTTGCCTATGTATACCCTAATGGGAATCAAGTCAAATGTAGTTCAATTACGGCATGAGACTTTTGGCCACTGGCATAATAACCTTTCTAAGTTTGGTCAAGCTGGTGAATTTCAAGATCAATTACATTTTGATTAAAGATTTGACAAAACAAGATTTGAGCTGAATCGATTTAAACTCAAAGATAAGGTAAAAACTGGTGCTCAGAGCATTTCACGATTAGGTTCATTTTAGTAAGCAAAAGTTCAATTATGGCAGAGTGCCTTCACTCGTTTTTTTCTCTTTTCTCTTTTTTTTTTCTTTTTTTCCTCACTCTAACTCTTGCGCGCCTAGATGCTCTTTCAGGTTTTTAGCCTAGCGAACTTCATTTTTTTGTTATATCCATGAGAGTCAACTCTTCATACTTCTCTTCTTATCAATGTCTATATTATCTCATCGTGGTCACCTTCTAGGTATACGACACATTCTTCACTTCGTGTACTTCTACGATTCTTCATTTTCTTTCCTTCTTTTTGTCACTTTTATCTTTTGCATTCTCCTCCACTTTTCTCTTTTCTTTCTCTTTTTTCTATTTCTCTCTCTCTCTTATTCTCCTTATTTGAGGTACATCCTATCCTTCTCCAAGTTCACAGGTTTTGGAAAGTGACTATTGACACACTCATTTCTTCCTCATCTTATTGATAGCTTTCGAGGTCATAGAAGTTTTCCCACATGGATAAAATTTTTCTTTTCTTTTTCTTCTTTTTCTTTTCTATCTTTTTTTCTTAGGCAAAGGCATTATACCACATGATTACCATAGCTTTGAATTTCTTTTCTCACTAGTCTCTTCAATTTCAAAATCATGTTCCAACCCCAAAAATAACAGTGCCCCCTTTTATTTATCTTTTTTTTTATTCATAGGTCCCTATTCAGTTTTATTCTTTCAATTCCCGTCTACTTTTATTTCGAATCATTTTCTTCTCTTTTTTTTTCAAAATTGGAAGTTCATCCCTTTCTTCTTCTTCTAAAATAATTTTTTTTCTTTAAAGAAAAACAAATCAAGGGTTACTCCCTTTCCCTTTGTTATTAAAATATGGGGGAAGAAAATAATTACACATCTTGAAAGTAATTTTTTGTTTTGAAAACATGGAATTTTATTATGGGTAATACTTGGGGCACAACCAAAGCCACAACCTTTTTTGCACAACCTTCATTTTGTGTCTATCTCTCTCTTGATGGATCCCACAGTGCCAGTGACTCCACAGTGCCCACTAAGAGAAAGATAGACACAAAATGGAGGTTGTGAGCAAAATGTTGTGACTTTGATTGTGCCCCAAGTATTACTCTTTTATTATTCTTTAGAAATGCAAGACTCTTAAATCCTTTTTTTCTTTTCTTTAAATAATGTTTTTTTTCAGAACGGGAGAATTTTTTTTGTTCATAGAAATTCTATTTTATTTTAAAAAGATTTTTTTTTCTTTGGAAAAAGTGGTCGGAGATATTTGTATTTTTAAAATAAAATATTCAAAATGATTTTGTTGGGAATGTATTTTGAGAAGGGACTTGTGTCTATTTGGAAACTATATCCATATATATTTTGGATTTTGACTCTTTTTTTTATGTTTTTATTTTTATGATGACATTCATGAAATGCGAATGTAGATGAACGACCTTATTACAAATCATCATATAGCCATTTAATTCCTAATCGCATCATCGAGACTCCCTTCTTATGCATGGACCATCATAATCATGCTCCTATGTGATTCTAAGAATGCAGTAAATAAGAGGGAATGTAGGAACTTACCTGGTATAGCATTGCATTTCCAATTATCTAAGATAATAAAGCATAATATATAGGATAATCTAAGAATATCCTACTATTCTAGGTATGGATAGTGTATATGCATGCCCAAACATGACTACTACATGTAGTAGTGTGCAAGTGTAACCCTAATTGAGTGTTATCCGTAGTGTGGATAACCTACTATTCTATGTGAGGATAGTGTACAAGAATATGCATGTGTATGAATAAGAATTAATTCATGAATTAAATATTTGAATTAAATTAAGTGAATTAAACTAATTATGCAAGAATAGGAATTAAAGCATGGATATGAATAAAACATGGATATCCTACTATCCCAACTAAGAAATTAAAACTATTCTAGAACTTTAAAGATCAAAACTAATAAATAAAAACAGAAAAATAAAACGAAAGGAAGAAGAACTTACCCCAACAACTCCTCTAAGATTATTCCTCCGGCAGAGTTTCGCTGGCACAACAGACTCCAAGACTCAATCCCTAACTCTAAAAACTTATACTTTTCCTAAGAACTTTCTAGGAGTGCTTGAGAAATCCTCCAATGGGGTTTCCTTGGGCTCTCTAGTACTCAAGATTTTCAGGTGTTGAAAATATGTGGGGTGAATGACTCTATTTATAGTTTGGGATTTGGATTGTGTTTTCTGTGTTTAAGCGATGTGGGACGGAGATGCAAGTTTTAAAGATTTGTACGTAGGCTATTTTAAGGTGTACCTAGGAGTCTTTCACTAAGTGTAGTAATATTAGTAGGATATGGAAGCTTTTAAATTCTATCCTAATCCTTTTCAGAGAGCTTTGAAAACTAAAAATACTAATTTCGTATTTAAAAAGTATCAAAAAATAAAATAAGATAGAAATTCTGGTTTGGACTTTAATCCCATCACTGCACTCTAGGCCAACTTCCTGAAATATCGGGATCATATGTAATACAAAAAATATAGGTGCCGAGGGTTGTACCTTCTGTCTATCATCCTTGTCTAAGTCAAGACCAATTAGTTGTTTGGCGAGTTTTCCCTCGTGGTACTTGTTACGATAAAGCATTGTGTTACGTCTCAAGTTCTGGACAAAACTTACAGACATGACCAACTTTACCGTAGTTAAAATACTGTACTCCTCGTCTATTAGATTTCCTTAACGCTCTGCATTCTTGGGAATGGTGTCTTGGTACTCCACAATTGTAGCAGATATCTTATTCTATGTGTTGTGTTGGAGTCGCAATTGGTTTTGATTCTTTCTTGTCCTTCCCCAATCTCTTACGCTTCTGGCGCTTTCCTATATGTAACTTCTCTCTGTGTTTTCTTGTTGAACTTGGTTAACTGCCAACACATCCTGACTGTCCCTTCCTCTCTAATCTCCTAGGAAAAAATGATCGTTTCCTTGTAGGGCTTGATCAAATCGTTGTCCTTCACTAATCTAAGTGTCATTTTCCAGTTTCGTTGCCATTTCTACCAAAGCTTCAAAGGATTTGTCTAAATGTCCTATCGTCATATGAGGAATATGCAGACCTAATCCTTGATGATATCTTTTGATCTTCCTTCTTGGTGTATCGATCATATGCGGTGCAAACCGTGATAGCCTCTCAAATTGAGTTGTATATTCTGGCACTGTCATACTACCTTGGACTAATTGTATGAACTCCATTTCCTTTTTGTTCTTCTCAGATTTTGAAAAGTACTTTTCTAGAAATCGAGTCTTGAACAATTCCCAAGTCATTCTTCCAATAGCTTCTTCACCTATCGTAGCTTTCATTGTATCCCACCAATCTACTGCTGAGTACGTCAGTTGAAATACGGCCAAATGTCTTTTCTCAGTGTCAGTATATTCGAGCATCTCAAATATAAATTCAATTTGGCGAGTCCATTGCTTAGCTTGCCATGCTCCCATTAATCTGGTAAAGGTTCTTGGTTAAAGAGTACAAAATTCCTTTAACAACTTGACTCTTATCTGACATATTGGTGCTCCATTGCCGATGACACGATTTGCACGATTGATAATTTATTCCATGCGACGGATGAAAGCTCCTACCATTCCTGTTTGATCTATCTCAGGAGGTACTACATCAGTTACTTTATTCAGCTGGCCCGGGTTTCCTCAATTTGTCCTAACCATAACAAGTGTTGGTAGTGTTCAATGTCTCTACCTACAAATAAAAAACTACTCGGTCGGTCACATTCTAGCTTACAGCTCAGGCAAGAACATGTAGTAACAAATATATAATACCACTATATAATACGATCACATCAAGCAATACGAATACCTCAATAAATAATAATATTAACCACAGAGGTCAGTCTACCTACCAGGTATGCTCCAATGTATCTATGCTCAAGACAAATGTCACGAAACTACAGGTTCTACGCATAACATCAAATCTAAACATTCTATTTCTATTCTCATGTTCCAAACTACGAATACTGCTCAACTAACATGTGAGACCACTCAACTAGCATGTGGCTTAAGGTAACAAAAATCTTATCCTTAACCACTTTCTATTTCTATATCATACTGACTGTTCCGAGATTGCTCAAGAATTTGTCAGTGTCCAACTCCAATGGTTCTATATTTAGGATCTCCACAACCACAACTAACTCTCTATGCTTGTTTTCCATGAACTTTGCTACCAAGAGTTCTAAAGATTTCTTATTGGCACCAGCAGTTACTACCCTCCAAAGAATCATCCTAAGGCGGATCCTACTAACTTCTTGTCTACGCGACAAAATAACAGTTCCATCTCATCTCAGCTAATCCTTATGCTATCGATATTAACTTAGAAGTTATAATCACAAAAGACAAGCGGTTAACTAAACCTAGGCTCGGATACAAAAATCCTATCACGCCCCGGAGAAGCAAAATAGAGAAAATAAATTCCTTTTTGGTCCCGTAGGCCCGTGATTGGTGAATAATCGCATTGTCATCTATTCAAACCAAAACACTCAATGATAGGGAGGATGCTATTCATTGAACATATCTTATTAACATAATCAGAGGCAATAGCAGAAATATAAAAGGTTTGGATGCAACATATGTCCAAGTACCAATTATAAAAGTGTACTAAATCTATTACAACAGCTGACTTAGAGTTTGAGGCCTACAATAAATATTAACAGAAGTACAACAGATATACAAACTAACTATTACAAAGTGGCACGTCTTCGTCTTTAAGCCTTCAGCTCCAAGTCTGGCGGAACATCAGTCTTAAGTCCTCAAGTCTTACAAAGCTCTAGACATTGGAATGTCCAGGGAATATTTAAATAGAAAGCTGAGTGAGTACATAAAACACATTTCTTACCCGTTACTGTTCAGCATCTTAAAATGTGGTCAATCTCTTATCAATGACGTCTCTCACGAATATAGCAGAGGTCTCATTAAACTATATCAGAGATAACAAGAATATATTAAGAAATGGAAAAGATAAAGATCATGGTATAACATGTCATCATGCTATTCTCCAAATCCATGCATGCAACCTATGCATCCTCCCCATGGATCTATCTTTATGCCGGGACGCTAAACCCACGACTGAGCAATCATCTTACTAACCATTATCATATTCGTATCCATTCGTTGATACAATATAATATCATCCTGTAACCATACGTCGATACAATAATATCAATCTGATATCACATAACTTGGCCAGCAGGTCATACGAGATCTTGACAGGTTACCGGTCATCTACACAGTACATCCTATCTGTAAACGACAAAAGTGGTACATCGGACGTCTATTATGATGTGTATATCCTCACTAGTCGTCTACACGGTGAGTATACATTAGGGCACTAGCCGGATGTAATCGTCAATGGTACACTGGACGTCTTCAACAGTGCATATGCATCACTGGACATCTTCTACAGCTAGAGGTACACTAGGAACTCTAACCATCCTACGTCTACCCGACTCATCAGTCATTGATCCCATGGATCCAAAGTATACAAATCATATATTCCACATTAAGGCATAGTTCCCATTTCTCATCATATTCTCTTATCTCTTCATAATACTATCCCATGCATGCTGACCACATATTGTGCAATGCTCATGCTCTAGATACAGGACTTACCATATGCTTTGTATTCATCATATCTATTCTTTATTCGATTATTAGCATGCAGTCATATTCCGTTCTACCATTCAGTTCAACAATATCATCATGAAACAATTAAACAGTTCATCTTGTTACCATGTTGCACTATCTCTGTCACACCCCAACTCATCCCCGGCGGATTAGGACACGTGTAACAAGAGTAACCGTACCCAAAACACACACTAATTAGAAAGAAAATGTGGGTAAACCACTTTTAAGAACTCCATTGTGACAAAACAGCCCCCAAGGGCAAAATAGTCATTAATAAAGTATATAAAATTTTTAAACCAAAAGTTAAATTTTTGAGTCCCGGTTTCAACGCAACAAACGGCACACGAATTCGAGTTTTCTAGAAAAAGTTATGCACGTTTTCGTAAAAGCGGACGTACTGCGAGAAAAAAAAAGAAAAAAAACAAGCGGATTGATCCGTTCAAAAAATGCGGATCGATCCATTTATATGAGTCTCTCGCAGAATGTTCCCTTAAAAGGCTGGATCGATCCCTTCATAAACGCGGATTGATCCGCAACCTGCAGAACAGGTTCCTACTGCTAAATTTTGCTATCAAACAAGTATTAAACTTTCCAAAACACAACCAAATCACATGGAAACCTTATGAAACTTTGGGAAAACATATCCAACACATTTCCAACCACTTTTAAACTTAAGTCAAGCTTAGATCACACAAACGTCTTCACAATTTGATCAAATCAACTAAGAATTCATTTCATTTGAACTAGAACAAATTTTTAAACTTTGAAACTCAATCTTAACCAAAATACATGAAACTTGCTGGGGATAAACTCAATGTTATAACTAGCATTATGAGCACTAAAGAAACATGTCCAAGACACTAGCGACACATCCGAACTTGCAGAGATGGTCCTAACTACTAACTTGCACCACTTGAGCAAAACAAGAGAGATTACACATAAGTTCTCAAACTCATTTCCAACTCTCCAAAATACAACTTTAGGATCCAAATTCCTTTTCTACAACCCAAGTATTAACATTAACATGAAAGAAACCATAATTTACATCTTTTTACAAGTTCCAAAGGATGCTCATCTACCTAATATCCAAATCTCTCCCATCTCTCCCATCGCGCCCATTTCCTCTCCGAATATAGCTTCGAACTTGTGGTGGTTGTTATGTACCACAACAGAAATAGGAAAACGGTTTTCTTAAGCAATTTGCTTAGTGAGCATTCTAATCATGATTGTATGTTTAACACGTGTAATGCTATAATTAACACAAAACATAAACGTAATCGCCGAGTCACCGGTTCAATGATTCATTCAGACCTGAAGACCTCCCTTGGTCCCGTGGTCACTTCTATTCCTTGGACTTCCGTCTTTATCGGATTCTTCTTCTTTGTCTGCCTTATTAGTCCCAATTAATGAATCATTTCCCCGGTGTTCATTGATTACCACATAATCATATAAACATATAAGCACAACAATTTTTATATAACTAACATGCAACTCACAATTTCAACCATCTCCATGACTTCTAAGCACGAATAATCAATACAACACGACACTCTCATAGCTCGTAAGCACAAATTGTTATCTTTAACATCATCGAAGCCTTGAACATAGTTAAACACAATCATTCTTTAGTGTAGAAAACTCACCTTAGCAAGATCTACCAAAATTCAAGCTAGAGAAGTGCTGAATTTACCAATTCCTAGCTCAATTTCTACTCCCAAGTGCATCCTATAAGAATTCGGTAGACGGCGTCTCATCGATTAGTACGGCTACCCAAAATCTAACGATTAAACATAAATTGAAGGTATAGAAACGATCGTCTCACTTCCACGAGTCCGAAAATAGCTTCGGTTCGCGAATCCGATGAATGGCGGCGACGGAACGGCGAGATTTCGACGTCGGCGTCTCGAGCTCATCTTCTCCTCTGACTCTTTAATTTCTTTTGTTTAGTTTTTACAGATTTCTTAGAGTCTCCCTCTCTCAAACACCTATACATGCATAAGCATGAGGTGTTTTAACCTCAATTTGCCCATTTTTCATTTACGCCCTCGGATTTCTTAAGTTCCTTATTATGAAATCCCCAAACATTCCATTAACTACCCAATTATCTAATGAGTGTTTGTCTAAGTTTCGTATGGGTCCCAACGTGGGTCCCACATACTTTGTGAAATTGCTATCGTACCTACTAATTTTAAATCTTTTTCAGTTATACCCTTATTTGGGTATCCAAACTAATACTCATGGCTAGTACATATATTATCATATAATATGAAATTATTTAAACAAATATTCATGTAACCACGTAAAAATGTATTTAATCATTTAAAAATGTAAATTATCAATTTACCCTTCGCTGGGTTCCATTTCAATACCTATCCCACCTCACTGGAGACTTTTTCAACTAGTGTCCCTCTCTGAACACTTTTTTACATGGGCGAGTCCAAGCCTCCCCTTAATCCATTTTATATATACTAATTATATTAATTAATGCATATAAAAATGATAATTAACCCATTCTCCGGGTACGGGTGTTACATTTCTCCCTCCCTAAAAGGAAGTTTAGTCCCCAAACTTACTCTTACCTCAAGTCTCGAATGGATGCGGGTATTTATCTCGGATTTCATCCTCTTGCTCCCAATTAGCTTTCTCGTTTACCAAACCGTGCTATGCCTTTCAAAGGCAATACTTTCCTCACCTCATAGTAGTAGATGACTATAAATGTTCATTCTTGAACTTTCAACAGTTCACGTATAATAACTTGATGTAAGTCTGACTTCTAACCCTGTATCACATAATGAATTATACTGATTGATTCTGATTAGAGTCTCAATCCATAAATAACTTGTTCTCTTTCCCCCAGTATTTCAAATGGCCTCAACAATTCTACAAATTAACTCACTTACCTGAACTATGTTTTCCAACCCATCTTCATCTTGTAGTAAGATATTCTACCATGGTTTAGTTTCTTTTCCATTGCCTCTTGGAAGATTCAGAACTTTTATTCAATTCAAATGTTACCCTTAGATGATAGGCTTGTATTTTCATATCACTTCACAATTCATCTTCACACATAACTCGATTAACTTCAACGAATTTGCTACCTTGTTCACATGCCCTCAATCATTCATATGGCAACACCTTATCTCGTCGACTTGAGCGTTCCTACCATGAAATTCATTGCAAGTATTAGCTACACATTCTCATTTAACAATTATTAACATCAACTATAATAACTCTGCCAATCTTCCATGATCCTGTCTTTATTACCAGTTAGCTCACATTTCAAAGAATGTCTATGATTTCCCATCTGAATGCAATCTACTCAACATCCCAACTTTGACTTGAAAGGATAGTGCTCAGACTTTAAATCAATTCTCAAAGACTGATATCCCCCGTAGTTGATTAATAAGTCATCTCATATAATAAATATGTAGTTAGTACCATGAATTAACCAATTGGTAGCACATCCTACAATCTTGTCAAAAATTCAATATCTCATATGAAATTCCTTCCATAAGCAACCTTCATTCAACTCTCATACTCGACTTCTAGATTCCAACATATCTTACTATGAAGTGGAATCCAGTCTCTTTTCTTGTCGTGATAATTCTAAGTCTCCTCGCAATTATTCTCAAATGATCATTACATGTATATAATACTTCTTCCAATCTCGCTTCAAATATTAGCAACTACACTGACCTTACCCAATTAGCCTTGAATTTTTTTTTTCATATCGTGGCCTAACATAAGTTCCAGTTATCTTCTCTATTGTACCTTTGATGTTTATAATGCAGGCAAGTATTTAAATCTCTGCAATCCACATAAGCCTTGCTCATAGGAATAATACCGCTGAATGTTCAATAAAAATAATACCACCAACTTTCAATTCTTACATCTGATAATTTGTCTCATGTAGTTCTACCCTTTGATAAACTATAAACAATTCCAGCACCAACACTCAATCTAATCCCAATACAAGATTTTACCACAATGACAAATTCTTGATGCCAGTATAGATTTCACACATGTCTCTATTCAAATAATTGAAGCTGTAGTACAAACATATTTACTGCCAACTCTCTGTCGATAACAAATTTCTGATACTCAGTAAAGTAGTTAGTATTTCCATACAATTATGAATTTAGGTGATTGGCTCAGTTTTCACCAATTCCTTCACATCTCAAGTTCATTCAAAAGAAATAACTTTGGTTAATCACTTCATTAAGGATAGCATCAGAAATACTTAGAATAACCATGATGGCCTTAATGATGTCTTCTCAACACCCTTGTTTTAATCTTTCGTTAATAACACCCATATCTAAGATCATATCAATGAAAACTTAAATCTTTGAGATTAATCAACAAACGATTTTCTCATAGTTTAGATACTTGTTCTCAATTGTAGCTTCATTCGACCCCAATCATTACTGCTAATTTCCTTTACCCGATTTCTTTTTTTCACAACAATTCTAATAATATCTATCGTAACATGTTCAAATGAACATATTCTCTATCATACAATTGTCACAACCTGCATTCCCGTTCCTTTAAGTCTCGTAAATTCTTTCAATACAATATCCCAGATATCAGTTATAATCCCATTGCTTTATCGATGGAAACTCTATTATCTTCTTCCAATCAAATTAACTCAGCGGGTTTGATGGCAGTTAGGCAATTCATCTACTACCCAAACATTTTTAAGTTCAAGTTAATGCCTTCCCATATTCCATTATTGACAAATTCTAACAGTTATCATATCACGGAAAGACGACATCATATTAACTCCCTTGAGATTAAACCTTGTTTAATTTAACACCTTACCGATACCCAATCAACTTCAGCTTACTTATTCGATAGCAATTTCATATCCAATAGTTTATCAAATTAACAACACTACACCCACCGTAGCCAGCCCTGTATTACACTTACTTCACTTACCCCTAGCATATTAGAGCCAATCAAAGAAATCTCGATTAATTATTAATAACCAAATTCCAAGTCTAATGATTTACGATATCTCTGATTACTCGACAACTGCTACGATAGAATAAACTTGTGGAATTACTTATATAAAGTATAAATAAATAATAATTTTTTTACCTGCTACTTGAAGTCCATAGCGGTTCAAACATAAGTTATGAGTTTCTATCTTCTTGTTGTTCTTTCCCTTTTGGCGGTTGTTCAGATCATGGAGTGGTTATAGGTATCAAAGAACTTGGACCTCCCTATCATCTATTAGGACAGTTGTGTGCCCAATGGCCCGGTTGACCACATTTATAACACTTACCCTTAAACTTTGCACCCACGCTTGGACAATTTTTTACTATATGCTTAACCCGTCTACAAGCATAACAGACCATAATTTTGTGACATACACCCCAGTGTTGCTTATTACACGTTGAACAATGTGGCTTCCTCTCCCTCGGTGTATTACTTGTTGATGAACTTCCAGCATTTGCTCTTTTACTATTACCTTGACTTTCACTTGCATTTTCTCCTGATCTCTTACCTTCTTGATGTTGTCGGGACTTTGTTGGAAACTCCTCTACGGTCGGTTGTTCTATTCTTACCTCGGGATTTGGATTTTTGGGTTCTTCCTCAACTGATGACATTCTAATTTCCACCATTCTTACCATTATTTCAACGACTCATTTTACTCGGTCCACCCTTGACAGTGATGTTTGTCTTTTTCCCGAATCCATTACTAACAGACAATTAGCCTGACATTCACAAGAGCATTCCCATGCATGTTACTATAAATAACATGCTATGCATGCTAAACAACTTTTTAAGCATGCTAAATAAACGTGGATGCATGCTTGTGCAACTATGTGTCGTTATGTGTACACTACGCGTCGTATACGTCACTCGTCCCCCAAAGGCTCTAACCTAATGCTCTGATACCAAAAATTGTCATACCCCAACCCACCCCTAGCAGATTAGGACACATGTAGCAAGAGTAACCGTACCCAAAACACACACTAATTAGAAAGAAAATGTGAGTAAACCACTTTTAAGAACTCCATTGTGACAAAACAACCCCAAGGGCAAAATAGTCATTGATAAAGTATATAAAATTTTTATACCAAAAGTTAAATTTTTGAGTCACGGTTCCAACACAACAAACGGCGCACGAATCCGAGTTTTTTAGAAAAAGTTATGCACGTTTCCGTAAAAGTGGACATGCTGTGAGGAAAAAAAGAAAAAAAACAAGCGGATCGATCCGTTCATAAAATGCGGATCGATCCATTTATATGAGTCTCTCGCAGAGTGTTCCCTTAAAAGGCCAGATCGATCCCTTCATAAACGCGGATCGATCCGCAACCTGCAGAACAGGTTCCTGCTGCTAAATTTTGTTGTCAAACAAGTTTTAAACTTTCTAAAACACAACCAAATCACATAGAAACCTTATAAAACTTTGGAAAAACATATCCAACACATTTCCAACTACTTTTAAACTTAAGTCAAGTTTAGATCACACAAACACCTTCACAATTTGATCAAATCAACTAAGAATTCATTTCATTTGAACTAAAACAAACTTTTAAACTTTGAAACTCAACTCTTAACCAAAATACATGAAACTTGCTGGGGATAAACTCAATGTTATAACTAGCATTATGAGCACTAAAGAAACATGTTTAAGACACTAGCGACACATCCGGACTTGCCGAGATGGTCCTAACTACTAACTTGCACCACTTGAGCAAAACAAGAGAGATTACACATAAGTTCTCAAACTCATTTCCAACTCTCCAAAATACAACTTTAGGATCCAAATTCCTTTTCTACAACCCAAGTATTAACATTAACATGAAAGAAACCATAATTTACATCTTTTTACAAGTTCCAAAGGATGCTCATCTACCCAATATCCAAATCTCTCCCATCTCTCCCATCGCGCGTCATTTTCTCTCCGGATATAGCTCCGAACCTGCGGTGGTTGTTATGTCCCGTGGTCACTTCTATTCCTTGGACTTTCGTCTTTATCAGATTCTTCTTCTTCGTCTCCCTTATTACTCCTAACTAATGAATCATTTTCCCAGTGTTCATTGATTACCACCGTGGACACGCGACCTCCGCCTCTTGTTGTTTTTTATTTGAAATTGATTTAGATCAAAGAAAGAAAAGAAAGGGTCTATTGAAAACAGATACAGAGTCGCCACTTGGTCTTTAAGGAACCAAGAAACCTAATTTGACTCACCCAAACAGATAAATGGCACCGGCCCTTCATAACCAAAGAACTTGGTTCGGAGCTTTGGTACGAGAAAGAAAGGAGCTTTTGTCACGACTAAAACACCCTCAACTCGCCCTGTCTCTCGACGAGCCTCAATTAGCATCCAAATAATCATCTTTTACTATGTTTGGTTCTACAATTAATACTATGATAGGTATATTACATCACATAAGAATCTTGAAATGGAAGATCAAAAGATAAGATATCATTCATAAGATCTAAGCCAAATATCACACGATGCAAAAGTGAAAGATCACACAAATAAACCTAGGAAAAATCGTCTAATCACATATCAAGTAATTAAGTTTCCCTAATCTAAAGGGGATATGAATTGTTCTTGAAACAAATAAATCAAAAAGGATCAAAGTATGCTTAGCAAGCTAAAATGATGCATGCTAATCTTTGAGAAAAGAAGACCTTTCAATCCCCGGGATGGATGAGAAAGGATGATTAGATCGAGGAAAAACATGAACGTATGATCAGGTTCATTCCTTATAATCTTCTTAGATTAGGAGTCACAAAAGCCCCAAATCTTTGCATGGATGCAATGTATGTATCTAGAATGTGCCAAGGTTGTAGTGTGTTTTGAGTTCATGGATTCCTAGAATGACTTAGAAGTCTAGAATGCGTATGAATGGATGAAGGAAATCATCATGGGATATGTACAAATGTAGTATGAACTACTTCCTAAGACATGAGATAATTTGGAGTGCATGTAAGCATCAAATCAAAGGATGAAAGTAAAAGTATGCTTGCTGTAAATAGTGGACAGAACAGTAACATGATCTTTTGGAAAATGAAAAGAGGGGTTAGGGATGTTTTCAATGCATGATTTTTTATGGCGATCTTCCTTATTGTGTCTATAACATAATACGAAAAGCCAATCTATAATAACTATTACAGATTGAGAGAAATCATATGAACAATAGAGGTTACTCAGAAACAGAGTTCGTACTGTCGACGGAAATGTCAAAAATTCTTAGAAAATGAAAACAAAGGATCTAGGGGCCCATTTTATACATAACGTTCCCTAAGACACTAAAGTTGAAGGAAAAAATAGTTTGGGATCACTCCTTTTGGAAAAGTTTTCTGTAAAACAAGTTGAAAGTTGACCAAGTTGCTATGACAGTAAAGGCAGAATATCTGGAGAGAATGTTTGGACCAAAATGGAATCCTTCCAAGTATTTTCAAGTCAAACCAAAAATCATGGGTGTTCTCTAATGAGTTAGGAAGAATTTCCAAGTGGTCTTGAATCCATACATTTAGTATGTAGTTCTAGAGAAATCTTTGAGCTCAAATCATTCACTGTTTTGACTCACTGTTTTAAAGATTTTGTGAAAAACTTGAGTTTTCTTTCTTGAGATCAAAATGAGAGGGTTTGAGAGGGGTTTTGAAATAGAAGTTTTGAAAGTATATTTTCAACATCAAATAGAGATTATGACCTCTTGAAATATCAACATCAAACTCATTATCAAGAACCCCCAATATTATTGGAGAGTTTCATTTTTATTTTGAACACAACTTCAAGGATACCTTGGAGGTATTGAAGTTATAATCATCATCTATTAAACATGTTTTTGAGGTCAAGAGCTACTATCCATAAGGATTCACTCACCTCAAACTTCATGTCATCATTTAGATGATGAAGATCAAGTGAATAAATAAAGAAAAATAAAAAGAAATGAGGCAAGAAGAGATGAACATATATATAAACAAGCAAGTAAATAGCAATCAATAGATGATAATCAATGTGATATTGGACTTGTAGCTTGGTGCTTCACTCATAGATATTGACATTTAGACATGGACACTACACCATTCAGCCAAATTTCTAACACAGAGGTTTTTGGTTTTCTAACGGTAATTTACCGTTACAGATTTGTAACGGTAAATTTCCGTTAGAAATTTAGCTTTCCGTTAGTAATTTACCTTGTGAAAGTGAAAAAGGTTTGGGAAATAAAAATCCAGTGGCATATTTGTAAATAAACAACAAAATTAAAAAGACGGTGGCAGTTTTGTAAATAAAATTCGGTGGTATATTTGTAAATAAAACAACACAAAAATTTTGCCCTATTTTTTCCCCCAAAAATTTCCCTCCCATTTCTTGTATACTGCTCGGGTCAAAACAGGAGAAGAGAATAGAGGGAAAGGAGAGGAGAAGAGAGGGAAAGGAGCACTACGCCGCCGCTGCTGTCACTCCGCCGCCGCTACCACTCCAAGCTTCCATCGCCATAGCCATAGTCAGATCAGGTATATCTCTCTCTCTCTCTCTCACGAACACCCAGATCTGGGTATGATTGAACATATCTATATGTTTAATATATGTATGTGTATATATATATGTGTGTCTCATGAATTTTCTTTTCTCAGACTACTGTTTATAAACATATATATATATATATATACATGCATACATACAAATATGTGTGTCTGTAATATATATTAAATTGAATTTGTTATGCAATTGTATGCATTGTTAATTTGCAGATCATACATTTTTCGTCCCATGGAGGCTAGACAAAGATCAACTATGTCAATGTGAGTTTTTAATTTTTTTTTTTCTCTCTATTTTTCTTTAGCTTTGTTACTTTGCAATTTGTCAATTAATTAGTAATTTATTGCTTTACACTGGGCACCGGGCATGATATGCAACTAGTTCTGACCTAATTGGTACTCTAGAATTTTCACTTTTGGGCAATGTGTTAAGTTTGGTCCTGATTTTGTAGTTCTACAATGGGCCAAAGCTGCACTAGCAAAGTGGTACACTCTTGTCTAGGGGTGGGTTTCATTATTTATTTTTTTACCCAAGAAGATATTACAAAAGAAAGGGCTTCCCTCTATGGAGTTAGTGTTTGACTACTACAAGTTGTGTATAATATTTGATGTATTACGTAAGAATATAGGTTATCTTTCTTGGTTCAGAATTGATTTTCTGTGATTTTCTTGTGAAACTGAAACCCCATCAATTTTCAAAGTAACTTTAAATCAGAAAACCGAACCCTGTGCTTAGGGAAGTTCAAAATCCATCTGTTTGGAAACTCCATATTAAGCTCATCTCTGTCAAAATAGAATGTTCAGGGACTGTTTGGGTGAGCCATGTAAAGTTTGGCAAGGCCCGAGATGATGTTTGTTCTCACTGACATCTATTAATAATTTCTTAGTTGCTATTGGCTGCTCTTATAAGTTGCTCTTACAATTTCTTAGATTCCTAATTGCATATCTACTGTTAGTTAAGGTGATCACTACTTCTTAATCTTGCAGATTCTTAGTAGTGTATATGATTTTCGTGTTCTTTTATAGTGCGGGTTCCATTCTTGAGTATAAATTTAAATCTCAAATCTGTTCCCAAGTGTATTGTCAATTGTATCACATGCAGTGGCATGTGGTACCACCGGCCGCGGACACATGTGGTGAAAATCTTACGCCATTTGGGTACCAAATTTGGGAAGTATAACATTATTCCTTTTGATTTATTAGAAAACCAATAATGCTATGCTTCCTTACTATTAAATTCGAATTGGTTCCAAAGTGTTTTGTGAGTTTAATTGAAAGATTTAATCTGGTACGGCTTGGGTACGTCGTGGGTACGAAAGGGACACGGGTACTTCTTCTTCTTTTTTATTTTAATTTTTTTTTCTTTAATGTTGTAGACTTGTAATGCTAAAACAATGTTGTTTAGTCCTTAGACTACTTATTTGCTAAGTAATGTTCAATCTTCTTCTTTTTCTTTTCTTTTTTAATTATTATAAGTATGCTTTTAAAATTATATTTTTTCAAAAATATTTTTATTCAACGTACCCTAGCCGTACCTGTACCATACATTTTTGGAAATTACCGTACCTACATACCCGTATCGTATTGTATCGTATCGTAACCGTGTCAGGTGTTAGTACCCGTGCTACATAGCTTATTAATTGCTTTGTGGTATGGAAGTTGCTTAGAAATTATCTCTGGAGAATGCTTCTATAGATGGGCCTTTTGGAAGTTTTCCAATGGAAAGGTATCATTGCTATCTCCCTTGTCTCTTTTCTTGTACTACATTATTTATGCTAAGTACAATACATACTGCTCTTAATCATTGGCTATGACCAAACCAGGATAATGAATAAAAATCATTGGCTATGGGAATGAATTGGCTATAAATCATTTAGTTATATATTTAATGCATGTACCACTTAACATTTTGAGGGGGGTGGGTGAGGGCAATCGTTTAGGTATAAATCTTTGCCTTGATTCTAAAATCAGGAACCTTTTGTGTATGTACTAGTTTGGATCAAATGGCTCTCCCTTCATTGATAGTTGCACTCTATTTTGGGATTTTAATGTCAAATACCATGTATAGAATGACCTTAGCCTAACATTTTACCTTCTGAAAAAAGAGTTGAAAAGACCCAAGTATAGTTATTTGTGTACATACTTAGTTGTACAAAAACACCAATCATGTACTAGACCATCCCATACTTAACTATACCAATGACTTTTGGAAATTATTGATATCACTTTTTGCAGGAAAAATATTATTTTAGTCATTTTATTGATTTTTTTAAAATTTGATTTTTTAACTTTTATGTGGTGGATTTATAGGATCCAAGAACAATGGAAAACAAAAGACAGTGATTGCATCGGTAACCATAATCATCTGTTATGTTATCAGAAAGAGGGCTGCTCATAGGAGAGAGGTAAACTTTGGATCTTAAACTTTTCTTGCGAAAAATAGCTTCATAGATAAATGCATTCCAAGTGGTTGACATAATGCTTAATTGATTTTGTTCATTAACTACCACCTTTACATCTGTGTTTAGTGTATTTTAGATGCACCTGCTAAGAATTCAATTGCAAGGATTCAACATCTTTGGGACCCTTGTGGCATAACTATACAATTTGTTATTCATGGGTAACTTTGCTTTTGATTTCCAGAAATAGTGAATTTTATGACAGAAATAGACGTGATTGCAGTTCCAAATGTAGATTAAGTGTTAGTTTGTGCTTTCCAAAATAGTGTAGACCCTGTGTAAAAAATTCACACAGCATAATGTACATATATTTAAAGCATGTATTATAATTTGGGGTGTAATTGAAGGTATATGCCTAACATTATTGTTAAAACAAATAACAAAAATAGTGGGGACTCAAAATATTCACTTTCTGTATGTAGCTCATAGTCTCATTTCTCATTTCATTTTCATCAGCACAAGCATGTCTCTCTCTTTCTATATAATGCACCCCAACTGATCCCCATAATATATAGTATATAGTATATATATACACACTCACCCCATAATATATATACATTACTCTGTGTGTGTGTGTGTGTGTGTAGTTATATTATATATAGGGTCTTGAATGATTTTTGGTTGCAGGGCCTGGTTCTTCTTCATTGGGGGTTGGGGCATTTTCTAAAAATGGTCCATTTAGGCCTAGTGGGGAGGCTCTTGTCAGAAATGAATATAGCTGGAACAAAGGTTCTAAGTAGAACCATATACATACACACATATTTATATATACACACTTGATGTACTGTTGATTTTAATTTGTGGAGGCTGGGTATGTTTAATACTATATTCTTATTGATATGCAGAGGCAAATATGTTGTATTTGGAGTCACCAATTGGAGTTGGATTCTCTTACTCAACTGATCAATCGTCCTATGCAGTAAATGACAAGTTAACAGGTTTTTTTTTTCAAATTTTGACACTTTTCATTTCAAAATTCTTTGAATTTTCTTCAAGCTAATAAATGCAAAAAAATAAAAATAAATAGACCCAATTTTCCTTCTGAGTCAAGTAAGAAAACAGAAATCAGTTCTGCAAATAGTTTCTCTAGTCATAGATAATCTTTATCTCTGTGCTGAAAAATACAAGTCAACTTTTTTACTTTCTTTTTATATTTTTGTGTTCCCTCTTCATATAGTGAGTGTTGAAGAGTCTTTATAAAGATACAATACTATGTAAGTTTTCACTTTATGTGCTGTGTTCATCATACATTTTCTATACAAATCAAATAAAAAAGGGGTAATTACACTGACCTCCCTCGAAATTAGGTCTAATTACACTGACCTCCCTTGTGGTTTTCAAAATTATACAGACCTCCCCTAAGTTTTGCATTTAGGTAACAATTTGCCCCCTCCATTATCTTCCGTTAGTAAACCGTTAAATATAATTACACGGACCTCCCTTGAGCAAGAATAACCTTAAAATAGAGCAAGAAAAATAAACTCTGACATGCCCAACTTGAAAGATAAATATTGTAAAGGAACCCAAACTAAAGGCTATGTACAACATCACGCGACTGATTATCTGAGTGAACATAAGAGGTGGCAATCGGTTTCTTCATCAGCAAATCTCGAATAAAATGACATTTAACTTTTATATATTTGGTACACTTGTGGAAATCAACAACCTCGATCCCACTCGTCCCAAGTTGTCCCAAATCTTAAGTACAGCTAAAAGCACTATATTCCTTGTCAAGCATGGTTTGTTTTGTTAGCTGTAACATTAGCAATTGTGGACTGCATAAGCTAGCAGTTCATGATTTTATCTTGAAATCTTATTCCAGCCAATGCGTGCTTAACAATCTTATTGCCTTTTGTAACATTTGCATTTTGGGTTTTTATTGTGAATTGAAAATGCTAATGGAAGGCATGAATTGATAGAGAGATATAAAGTAATGCATGCGCGAGAAAAGAAAGAAATAAAGGAAGAAATAAAGAAATATACCAAAAAGTGGAAAAAGGCCATTTTGATAAATGCTGAACTTTTATAAAATTCGTAAATAATTATACTTTTGGAATTTTCATATTCTGTCCGCGCTGGTCCATGTAAAATGTGATTCTGCACAACTTTCGTCTAATGGAATTTTTCTAAAATCCGCACCGTTTGGGCAGAAAATAACATATCAGCAGCAGTTTTTTTTTTTTGACAGCAGTTTTTTTTTTTGACAGCAGCCCATGCGCTCGAGTTTAAATCCTCAAGTTTAAACATCGATACATGCCTAATCAAGTCCGAAACAACATACAACACGAGTCTAGACCAAACGGAACTTCATACGCTCAAAATTTATGAAAACCGAGAAGCGAAAGAGATTAAAAGAAAAAGAGAGGGAGTTAGAGAGGGAGAGAGATTGAGAAGGAGAGATAGAGAAAGGGAAAGAGAAGGGGAGTTCTAAACATGCACGCACGTGTAACATTATTTTCGGAAACATTTTAAAGTACTAATACAACATAATTAAAAGAAAAGAAATACTCGAGAAATAGAAAGAGATAAGAGGGAGAGATAAAGAACGAGAGGGGGAGGGAAGTTTAAAACTTTTGAAATGGTTTAAATAACAATCACAACAAATCCGGTAATGATTCCAACATCAAAAGAACGAAGCAACACAAGAATTGTCATGATCACTACTAAAAAAAAATGAATCCGGCAAGGATTCAAACGAAAGACAACAATGCATAACACGAATCCGACTAGGATTCCAAATACAAGGGAAACTCAAACCACGAACAAAGCAATTATAATTATGTGAACTTAAGGAGATTCGACGATCTCAAAAAGTAAATACTTAATCCGAAATGAGTCTAACAGGTAGGAAAGCAAGGACTAGACACGTGTCCATTAAACCAATGAAATTCTTCAACGACAAAATACAAATTCACGAACAAGGGGTTTTGTAAAAACGTAATCCAACATCTTAACGGTTCAGAACTCAAGAGATTTTGTAGCGACTGTCCTGTCACTCCTGTGTCTGCTAAGCTTGCATTCCTCAAAAAGGGAAAAAACAAAATCACAATGTCACAATCGGTTTTTGTTGAGCTATTTTTGGTGGACAGGTTCTACAAACTCTAAAACTTCTGGGTGTGAAAATTCATTCTGTCACACAGCTCACAAAAACAACAGATTTTGTGCACCACAGAATATGCACACCCCCGATCATGCCACATGCACATCCGCACACAACACAGCATGGGCACAATACACGTGTACATCATCCCACGCCCACAGCACATGCGGACAACCACATGCACAACGCACACACTCACTGCTTCGCACTCCACGCACACAGTGCCGACTACTTTTTTATGTTTGGTTTTTTACTTTTAGTTCGTGTGCTCTAATATTAATTGAAGTAATTGTAATTACTAATGTTGAAAGATCGAGTTTTTATTACAACCACCTTCGAATGGTGGAAAGTAACTAAACAACTTTTGAATCAAGCAGAAACCATTCCAGGAATTGGAATTTTCTTTTGTGTTTTTGGCTAGGCCAGATTCATTTCATCCATGTATTGGTTCCCAACACGTGGTCGTGGGAACAAAATACAAAATAAAAATTCAGTGACACCACTCTTTTTGGTGCTCCCATCAACCACATGTGTTGGAAACCATATTTCGCAAATATTGGGAAATATGTGATGACTAAAATTTTATGTAGCACCATATTTCGCAAATATTGGGAAATGGAGCTACTACTCTATGATTGAAGTTTTTTTTTTAACAACTGTATCAGTTGAAGAACACTTTTAAAGTATTTTTCTTTTTTCATTTCAGAGCAACCATAGTACTGCTAACTTTCATGGTGCCGCGAGAGCATTGGGTTATGTTAGGTGAGCCAGAGGCGAATCAAGTGTTCAATATTTGTTTACGTTTTAGAGATGGGTAGTATTTTCAATAAGTTCAAGTAAGAAGTCCTTTAATCCGATCATATACTAATATGACAGCGACAAGCCCGACAACCATGATTTCAAAATCCTAAGAAAGCTTGTATTGCCTGATGGTTCTGTACTCAGAGTTAGATATGTCGACCGACCAACTCGAGACTGTCTGTTTAAGGACCCTGTCATGGATGGGAAAAGGTAATATATATGTTCCCTGTCTTAGTGTCTCCTCTTGAAATTCTAAGGCTATGTCTTATTTTTTATTGAGGGAAAAGAAAGAGAACCATAAAGGAAAGTGTTTTCTTTTGTTTGGTTACCAACGAAAATCATTACGAAAACAAGGAGGAAAAGATTTTGTTTTTGTTTTTTGTTTTTTATTTTCAAGGAAAAGAAAGTACAGTGGGACTGGGACCTGCGTAAGTCACGTTCCTCTCTTTTTTCTAGGTTACAGTAATATTTTGAAAGTTTTTTACTTTTAATGTTTTTGAAACATGAACGAAAACATACAGGAAATAGTTTTCCTTCTTGTTTTCCATTCCATTTTATTTTCCCTCAATGAACCTGCAAATCAAACAAAGCCTAAAAGTCAATAAATCACTTCATTTTAGCTAAGTCTTATATGTCTAACTTTTTTTTTTGCTTGATTCTGCAGTCTTCTAAAGATATGGAACTTGAACAAGCTATGTGGAGTCGTAGGTGTTTTCAATTGCCAAGAAGCCGGAATTTGGCCAATGAAACAAGTTGATCCAGACACACAAATCTCCACATCCACCAATGATACAGTTGGGGAGCATATTTTAATATTTATGTTTGGATTTAGAAATAGTTTTTATTTAAGGATAATTATGCCTATTTTGGATTATATTTTTTGTATTTAATATAGATTGAGCTTGTATTTATTATGGTTTAGATTTGAGCTTATTATATATGTTTATAGTAAATGTGATATGGTTGTGATGGAAATTAGGTGCAAATAAAATTTGGGAGCATATTTTAGTATTTATGTTTTTCATATTTAAAATAATTACTAACGGATAATTTCTGTTGGTATTCTTACACATGTGTTAGAAAACAAACCGTTATTACTAACGGTTTATATCCGTTAGTAATTGTCTCGAAAGTGTTAGAAAGTGTCATGTTACATACCGTTAGTAATGAAATTACTAACGGTAATTTACCGTTAGTATTTTTGTATATAAAAGTGTTAGAAAATAAACCGTTAGAATAAATATTACTAACGGAATATTTCCGTTAAGAATAATAAATTACTAACGGTAAATTACCGTTAGTAAACATATTACTAACGGTAATTTACCGTTAGTAAAAATAATTTTTCTAACGGAACATTACCGTTAGAAATTCCGTTAGAATTATTAGCCACGCTCTATTTCTAACGGTAAATTACCGTTAGGAATAATTTTACTAACGGTAAATTACCGTTAGTAATGTGCCCTTTTGGTGTAGTGGGAAGTAGCTTTCTAACTCAAGAATGCTCAAGAATGGTGATTGAGGGTATTTGGAATGTGAAGTATAAGAGAGGTAATGGAAGAAAACAAGATTAAAACTCACTTTCTTATAGAAAATCAATGGGAGAACCTCCCTTTCCTTCTTCTAAACCTATCTCTATCTCTCTTTCTCTCTACAACTGCTATGTACTTTGCACTTGCCCCCCCCCCCCCCCCCTAAATGAAGAGCAATGAGGGGTTTATATAGGCTAATTTGGGGAGGTTTTTGGGATTTAGAAAGTGCTCTCATTGGTCCCAAACATCTGTGAACATAAAACTACATCGTTTTGGTTTTTAATTAATCAAATTGGACCCCCAAATAAATTACAAAAATGGACTTTGCGAGGGTTGAGTGCCGCCGCGGTAGTGGCCCAGTGCCGCCATGGTAGTGGCCCAGTGCCGCCGCGGCACTGCTCCTCAGATGCCCAAAAAATTATATTTAGGCCCCCAGAGGATCCGGTATTCACGAAAAGGCCCTATTTCGTCCGAAATTCACAGAAAATGCGTAAAAACTCCAAACTGAGCTTGTGATATACCGTTGAAAGGTATCGAGTATACTTTCTATATAAAATATTTTGGAGTCAGGTCACTTTGAAAATTTTTACGGTATTCTCGATAAAAGCCAATTTGCTCGCCTTTTTTACTTTCGAAAATTCATAATAAATCCGTTTTAAATCCAGAAATTATGTGCGATATACCGTTGGAAAGCTATTGACCTCTAGTATCCATGAAAAATATTTGAAAATTGTTACGGTGCTCTAGTTTCAAAGTCAACTTTTAGGTCAAATCGATCGTCCTGGGCTCTTTAGAAAGTTCTGGGAACCTCTAGGAGCTCCTAAGAGCTAACGTCTTCGTCCGATTTTCTTTTAAAACCCGTTTTATTACTTTTCACATGATCCAGAATGATTTTGGAATTTCTTGGCGAATTCGGATGATTTCGATCAAACCCTGATCAAATCGGTCAAACCTAGGTTAAACCGGTCAACGGGGACTTTCCGGGAACTTCCGGGAGTCTCTGGGAGCTAACGATTTCATTTGGTTTTACTTGAAAACTCATTTTCATACTTTTCTTATGACATAGCATGCTTCCAGAACTTTTGGTCCAAATCTGGGAGTTTTCGGGCTTTCAGGGGCATTTTGGTCATTCTGAGCATTTTGAGAAATAGAACTAACTTCCAGGAGTCCTTTTGAGTCTTTTTCGATCATTGTGAACCACCAAGCCATGGGTCTCCTAAATCTCATAGCCGACAAAATGGGGTGTCTACAACCACATAATCATATAAACATATAAGCACAACAATTTTCATATAACTAACATGCAACTCACAATTTCAACCATCTCCATGACTTCTAAGCACGAATAATCAAAACAACACGACACTCTCATAGCTCGTAAGCACAAATTGTTATCTCTAACATCATTGAAGCCTTGAACATAGTTAAACACAATCATTCTTTAGTGTAGAAAACTCACCTTAGCAAGATCTACCCAAATTCAAGCTAGAGAAGTGCTGAATTTACCAATTCCTAGCTCAATTTCTACTCCCAAGTGCATCCTATAAGAATTCGGTAGACGACGTCTCACTGATTAGTATGGGCTACCCAAAATCTAACGATTTAACATAAATTAAAGGTATAGAAACGATCATCTCACCTCCACAAGTCCGAAAATAGCTTCGGTTCGCGAATCCGACGAACGGTGGCGACGGAACGACGAGATTTCGACGTCGACGTCTCGAGCTTGTCTTTTCTCCCGACTCTTTCTTTTCTTTTGTTTAGTTTCTACAGATTTTTTTAGAGTCTCCCTCCCTCCAACACCTATACATGCATAAGCATGAGGTGTTTTAACCTTAATTTGCCCAATTTTCATTTACGCCCCCGGATTTCTTAAGTTCCTTATTATGATATCCCCAAACATTTAATTAACTACCCAATTATCTAATGAGTGTTTTTCTATGTTTCGTATGGGTCCCAACGTGGATCCCACATACTTTGTAAAATTGCTATCGCACCCACTAATTTTAAATCTTTTTTAGTTATACCCTTATTTGGGTATCCAAACTAATACTCATGGCTAGTACTAATATGAAAGTATTTAAACAAATATTCATGTAATCACGTAAAGATGCATTTGATCATTTAAAAATGCAAATTACCAATTTACCCTTCGCTGGGTTCCATTTCAATACTTGTCCTACCTCACTGGGGGACTTTTCCAACTAGTGTCCCTCTCTGAACACTTTTTACATGGGCGAGTTCAAGTCTCCCCTTAATCCATTTTATATACTAATTATATTAATTAATGCATATAAAAATGACAATTAACCCATTCTCCGGGTACGGGTGTTACAATCTCTTAAATTAACAATATCGCATATTGAAAGCCTGGATCAATATTTAAACAGCTAAACAATATGTATTATAAACAACAAGAATTAATCATGTTCTGTTAGGTTTGATTAATTGAATTCTTTTCAATCAATCGAGGAAAAGTAGTTTCGATCAATTGAAGTCCCTTCGATCGATTGAGGAAACAGCAAGTTCGATCGATTGGAGTCATTACAATTGATTGAAGAAACACCAAGTTCAATAGATCGAACAAGGTTCAATCGCTTGAGAATCATCTTCTACCCAGAAACTGGTATAGACGAGCATGGGTTTCAGGGTCACAGTATACACGTTTTAAACATACAGAAATCATCCTAGAATTATCCCTTAAGTGAGTTAATGAAATCACCTTACTCCAGCGGTTCGGTGATGGCATCCCCGAGCCTGACGGCGGCGACTATGGTGAGCTCCTTATCTCTCTCCATCTTTTCTGTTTCTCTTCTCCTCTCTGTCTTTTTCTTTCTCTTATTCTTCTTCTTCTTCTTCTTCTTCTTCTTCTTCTCATCCTTCTCTCCTAACCCAAGAGTATATATATCTATATCATACATGCATACACACACGATTATATATATATATGGAACATACACATACCAACTCTCTGTAGACTCTCCTTTACCCTCCCCTGAACTGCCAAACGCCCACACACACAAAATATACATATATCTATAGGGAGGGGAAAAGAGCAAGTGGCGGCTTCTGCGGGATAAGAATAATAACACTTTTGATTGATCAAAGTGAGTTCAATCGCTTGAGAACAGATCGGTCAAGGTTCGATCGATTGAAAGGAGTTCAATCGCTTAAGAAAGAGTACACGTCACAGAATCAAGTCTGTAGAGTTTTGATTGATTGAAAAAAGTTTGATCACTTGAGAATACAAAAGTTTAAGCGATTGAGAAGACTTCGATCGATTGAGAAAGGTTCTTCACCAAGGGCTCACACAAGCATACAAGGACTTATTGATATAATTATGTATCCGAAAATACACGGTATTACACTTGTGGGTCCCAAACGTGGTCCCACATATACTATGAAGTTGCTATTAAACTTTAACAATTATGAATCGTATTCAATACGCCTTTATATGGGTACTGATTAGACTCGCACTTTGCATTCTTGATGTCATGTTCTTGTGCAAAATACCATCTCGGAGCTTCTAAGCACATCATTTATACACTTTTACCATGTAACCCTTGTTTTTCTCTCTTACAACATTTTTATGGGTTACTTGGCTATTTTATAGGTAAATAAGATTATCCTTATGCAAAAGGGAATCATATTTCAAGAATAACACGAAAGTTTCTACTTAAGACCATGATTTGAGAAGCTACTTTAATTAAGGTTAATGAAGTTCATTGAGTTAGCTTCGTGTGACCGCAAATTTCACGTCAATTCGAGGTCCAAGCTACAAGATATTGCGATTCTACGATCGGTGCGCAAGATAGAAGTGATGTCAAAATTATGGCCAATCAGAGGGGCATTCGACCGGTCGAAGGGGCACCTTCGACCGGTCGAAATACCCCTATTTCTTCCCTTTGTTTTTATAAGTTTGCCACTTTGGGGCTCACTATATAAACTTGCCTTAGGTTTTTTGGACGGGATATATCTTTTTTTCAATAGTTTTTGACATACCCTCTCTTTTCTCTCTTAGGTTTCTCAATCCCCCTTGTATTTACTTCCTCATCTACCCTCCATTAGAGTAGTTAATATTAGAGAGATAGAAGATTGGTCTTATACGTTGTGTACTTTGAAGTTGTTCTTGATTTATTAAAGCTAGTATTGAAGTTCTATTTACATTTATGATTATTTCTCTTGGTTGGTATCATTCCTCTTTCCCTCTCTTTAATATTAATGTCTGCACTTCTATGGGTAGCTAGATTATGTAGTGAGCTCTCATGTAGGATTTCTATGCTTCATAGTATTTCTAGGGTTCATGTGAGTAAGGTTTGAACTTCTAGGACTTCACTTATGATGCCAAGCATCCTAAGTTGTTTAATCCTTCTATTTCAAACCTCACCTCATGTTATTAAGCATTGTCGGTTGACCACCACATGTTTGATAGTTTGTCTCAATGGAACTTTCTACCCTAGATATACTATATACATGGAATCCATTCGTTGTTTGGTTCAAGGTAGGGTAATGATCCCCAACCTCTACTTTTTCCATTTGAAAAACCCCTCTCCAATTAAACATGTCTTTAACCAAAGCTCACTTTTCATTTCGTAAATAGTCCTTGTAGTATAATTAGTGCTAATTGAACTTCACTAAAGACGAAAAGTCATAGTTTTACTTCTTAGTTTTCCTACTTCTCATCACATTGTAATTGGTTATTAAGCGTACATCCATCGTCGTTGCAATCCAATTCCTGTAGACTCGACACCCTACTTTCAAAATAATACGTTTTTAATAGGGTTAACAAAGAACTTGATTTTGACATAATCAGGTACCTAAACTGGTCCCTATAACCTGACATATGATATAACAATAAGTTTAAACAACTAAATGAATATTCATTTAAGTATATAAATGCAACTAAATATATTATCTAGACCATTATCAGGTCCCACTTTTATACTTGTCCCACCTAACACGGGACTTTCATATGTTCCCACATTAGAACATTTTTTTACCTGTGGGTTCATAACCCCACCTTAACCCTTCATATGTATTAATTAATTAACGTAAATCAACACATATTAACATAATATAAACCTCTTTTTCGGGTATGGGTATTACACTTCGACCGGTCGAAAACCCCTATGGCAGACCTTTGATTCAATGTTTTCCCAATGTTCTAATAATCATTTTACATAAATGGGAACTATTGGGACACCTCTGATCCACGAAAAAGGAATTTTTGAACTTCGACCTTTTTATGGGTCATTTTAAGCAATTGTGTTCGGACTTTTGAAGGAGTCATTGCTAGTATATGATTTACTTCCTAATCTTGTTTTTAACTTATTTCCGGAACTTTAATGTCTTGAGATGATCTTGATGGCTTACCACGTGTCCTAGATTCATATGGATGGATCCGGTCAGTTTTCGAAGTATTCAGTCGATCAATAGTGGAATCTGGTCAGTTTTCGAAGCATTCGGTCGATTTTAACTTGAACATTCATTTAAAAAATTGACCAATCGATTTTTGGTCAGTTGATTTCAGTCAGTTTTTGGGTTTCATTTTTTTACTTATACCCCTAGCAAAGGCCCTGTTGGCAATAGCTTTTCACGTCAATAAGTGATCATAACATTCTAAAATTGAAGATAAACTTGTTTGGTAATCAAACTTCTGCGTTTCAATTGCAAAAAAGTCTGTCAATCTGAAAATTTTGCAATTAATCAAAAGCTATCTTGGATATCTGTTTTTTGCGATTAAACCACAAATGCATAATAAAATTGTTTCCAAACGGGATAAAATATTTAGAGAGAAAATATTTAAAATTAAAGCACATTTTTTTAGGTTATATTTAAAACACATTTAGTAGTAACTAAAAGGGTGTGCAGATTTATGAATTGAGTTTCCACATAGAGAGTTGAAAATACATGAACATAGCCTAATTTATAGCATACATACATTTGAATCTTTTACGCAATTTCGTACCCTTTTTGACCATTAACTGCTCCTAAACTTAAAGTAACCCATAACCAAAATTATTAGCTGGTGTGTGTGTGTGAGAGAGAGAGAGAGAGAGAGAGAGAGAGAGAGGAACAACAGGAACTTTTTTTTAGGAGTAATTGGTCAGAGTTGATTCAGCCAGCCAAACACTAACTTAACCTGAATCACCAAACTATGTTCCAACAAGCTGGCACCCTGATTCTTGGGGATTCTCTCTCTCTCTAAGTTGGGGGAAGGAAGGAAGAAAGGAAGGAGAGAGAAGGACTCCCAACCCAATTCAACCTCACAAAATTTTCCCAAATGCAGCAGCAACAGCAGCAGCAGCAGCAGCAAGATTTGATCACTCCATTGAACACCCAATACGTCAAATCCCAACCCAAACCCACCATGGAAGATCAAACTACCAATTCCAAACCCTACTGGCGATTCGCCAAAAACGACTTCTTCCCAGAACCCTCCTTCCAAAACCTCACCACCTACCAATCAGCACTCTCCCAAACCTGCCACCGCCTCAAAGATCGCCTCACCGGCCGCTCTGACGACTCCACCGAGCTCATCGAAAGACGCAAGGAGAGCGAGCACGACATGAAGAAATGCCTCACTTGGTGGGACCTTGTCTGGCTCGCTTTCGGCTCCGTCGTCGGCTCCGGCATCTTCACCATCACCGGCCAAGAGGCCAACCAAGTGGGTCCCTCCATCGTCCTCTCCTACGCCGCCTCTGGCCTCTCCGCTCTGCTCTCCGTCTTCTGCTACACCGAGTTCGCCGTCGAAATACCCGTGGCAGGCGGCTCGTTTTCGTACCTCCGCGTCGAATTGGGGGACTTCGTCGCATTCATCGCCGCCGGCAACATTCTGTTAGAGGCCGTCGTCGGAGCCGCCGGACTCGGCCGTTCTTGGTCGTCGTACTTCGCCAGCATTATCAAAAGCGACCCGAACTTTCTTCGATTCCATGTGAGTGGTCTCCCAAATGGTTTCAATCTTTTAGACCCACTTGCAGTTTTGATTCTTTTGATTGCAAACACCATTGCTATGACAGGAACAAGAAGAACATCGATTTTGAATTGGGTTAGTTCCATACTTAGTTCTATGGTTATTGTGTTTATTATCATAGTTGGTTTTGTTCATGCCAAGACTTCAAATTTGGAACCCTTTTTCCCAAAAGGGGCTGAAGGTGTTTTCAGTGCAGCAGCAGTGGTTTACTGGTCTTATACTGGTTTCGACATGGTTGCGACCATGGCCGAAGAGACGAAGAAACCCTCTAGAGATATACCGGTGGGTTTAGTTGGGTCTATGTCTGTAATCACTGTGGTTTATTGCTTGATGGCATTGGCATTAACCATGATGGTTAAGTATACCGAAATAGACGTAAACGCAGCCTATTCGGTTGCATTTGAAAGTATTGGGATGAAATGGGCTAAGTACTTGGTGAGTATTGTTGCTCTAAAGGGTATGACTACAAGTTTGCTTGTTGGGTCGATGGGTCAAGCTCGTTACACGACTCAGATTGCAAGGGCTCATATGATCCCGCCCTGGTTTGCTTTAGTTCACCCCAAAACTGGAACCCCAATTTATGCTACTCTGTTGGTTACTATTCTTAGTTCAATTGTCTCGTTCTTCTCGAGCTTGGATGTGTTGTCTAGTGTTTTTTCATTCAGCACGCTCTTCATTTTTATGCTCATGGCCGTTGCTTTGCTCGTGAGGCGATACTATGTGAAGGATGTTACCGGAAAGGGCAATTTCGTTAATTTTCTTGTGTGCTTGTTTGTGATTATTGGGTCGTCGATAGGGATTACGGCACTTTGGAATTCGAATTATAGAGGATGGATTGGGTATGCGGTGGTGGGTTTTTTGTGGTTTGCGGGTACTTTGGGACTTATGGTGCTTCCGAAGCAGAGAGTTCCAAAGGTTTGGGGTGTTCCTCTTGTTCCTTGGTTACCGTCTTTGTCAATTGGGATGAACTTGTTTCTGATTGGATCACTAGGTTGGGTGGCGTTCTTGAGGTTCTTTATATGCAGTGCTGTGATGATAGTTTATTATCTGTTGGTTGGCGTACATGCAACTTATGATGTGGCTCATCAGGATCGACAAGAATCAAAACTTGAAGCGGGAAAAGGAAATTCCGATCAAGTGACATTATAACGGGGATGATGGTATTGGGTAAGAATTTCTTTTCAATTTTATGTACCTATTGATGTTGTGCATTGTTTATGCTTGTTACATAAGGTGTTATGTGAATAGCTATAACAAGCTAATAATTTTCTGCCATTTTGAAAAGAAATCATATTGCAATAGTTTTATATTCAATTATCTGTGTAAGATAAGGATCCAACCAAACATATCAAAGAAGAGATGTTTTCATGAAATAAAAATTGAAGAAGAAAAATAAATAAAATACACATTCAGTGCCTATAGGGGGTCGCATTTGATTTCAATGTCCACATTTGGATTTCAGTATGTGAGTATTCTCATTTCTGATGTTGTGGTGGCATAGAACAGGACTCTCCGAGAATTTAGCTCAAATTTCGCAGATTCCTAGTGTTGAAACGAAGTCATAGTATCTTCTTCTATTTCTTTTTTGGGTTTTTTTGGCAGAGTATTTATAATTTTGCTCTTCAGTAGTAGGAATAAATAACTAAGCTGCAATTGAACTTAATTCCACAATGGTAAGGTTGACAATGTGTTTGAATTTTCCCAGAACAAATTGATGACCCTTCTTTTGTTCAACTTCAGCCATAATAGTGTATGTTGTTTACGGAAGCCCAGGTAACTGATGGATTGTTCTTTTACATATCCATAGATTTATTGGCGATATAACCAACTTCTGAGAGGATAAAACTGTCTCCAAGTTGTTTTTTTTTTTTTTTTTTAATCTTAGTAAAAGATATGGGTGTTGCTTTTGGATGGGTCATAATCAAAATGTGATTCCTTTTCATTTACCCAGTAATGTAAAAATGAGTCCTTTTGGTTTTAAAAGCCATTTTTTGAAATTGTTGTTGCTTCATAAACCTGGGTTAGCTCCAATCTTTACCTCTTTTTCTGGTTCAGGAATTTACCAAGAAAAGCCACAATGGCACCAATACAAAATTGGTTCAGTTGGCAAAAGTCAAGCCTTCTTTGGCTCTTATACAAAACACACACACACACACACACACACGTGCGTATATATATATATTTTATATATATGTTGCAAAATATTGAATATAATTGGAATTGAGGCATTTATTTACCTTGGAAAAATAAATAAAGCAAGATATATCACTTGGCATTTTGTATTATGTTTTAAGAAATAGCCTACTAGAATTTATCATAAAATAGGGAAATAGTCCACTAGTTGATTAGTACCAAATAGAAAAAATTAAGTTTTAACTAGTCAACTATATAGTGGATTATTGCAAATGGAACATTTGGAAAAATTATCCATTATCGATGTTACTTGGACTCTCCTACTACCTCCAAATACTGAGTGTTTGACCCCAGTACTACCCAATCGGACACTAAGATCCACCACATGTGATATTGAAAAGGTTAGAAGAAGCTCTAAATTGAGAGCAAAGAGGGTATCTAACTATCCATATGGGGAAACATAGTATGTTTACATGTTCAGAATGTGTCTGCATACTTGTATTCAACGTTTGGACACGTCCTCGGATCCTAAGATTTGGATTTAGAGAGGTCCCAAAACCTAGATGCACACGTAGCATGCTTCATAATTAGTTTTTTTTGGCTAAACTAGTTGACTATGTTGTAAAAATAGAATACAACAGAATATACATTTAAGCTGAAGTAGTTAACTATATATTGGATATATTACACATAAAACATGTTTGTAATTTAATGGTTGGACTATATTGCAAACAGAACGAATTAATATTTTACTAATCAGTTATCTAGTCTACTCCACTCGAATAACATATTTAAAATAAATAATAGTTGTAGACATAGAAACTTCTCTCGGAGTCATGGGAGACCTGGTGAGGACCACTGTCCGAAAGACTGTATAGCCTCCTTACGTGTAGGTTCTAATGGTTGAGACCGTTTCCAAGTGCCTAACAAAAAAAGAAATAAAAAAAATACTTTTTCCGAGGTAAAACCAACACAGCTTGTCTTCATCCATGGGATACGTTCATAGGAAGACCGAACCAGCTAATCAAGAGCTGTCCAATACTCATATAAACATCAAAGTATAAAATATTAGACACATTATATGTATATCTCTCTATACGTGTTTTTCTATAACAGCTTCTCTCTGTTTAAGCTTTGGAACTTCCTCCTAGAATATATACATATGAGCTCTTGGTTGGTTGGTTGGTTGAAAAATTACGCAAAACATGCGCTATGTTATTAAATGAAGTTGGAGAAATGGCATGAGATGGGTGGAGAATCTTCTACGATCATAGAAAACTCAAGGATGTGACTAGAAACATGCTCTGGTTGGACCTCTCAGGCAAACTCTATATTGCCCAGAGTGGAAAAAGTTCCCCCCAAAATTGGATTGTTGTTGTTTATACATCTAATGTTGTCACCTTCTACACACTTCTGATTCATGCTTATAAGCAGCTTTAGTATTAGTTTTATATTTCTTTGTGAAAATGTTAACATTTGAAGGACGTTCTTTGGAGAATGAATAGGTCAATTTTGGTGGGTGTATATTATTCTTTGCATGTATGCTTTAGATTCTTGTTGATTTATGATTAATCAATCTGAATTGAACTTGAATTCTAATGGCCGCGTTTGTTTCACGGGACTAGGACCGGGACTAATTGTCCATTTTAATTGGATAGTGCGGTGTTCACCGTGTTTGAGTACGCTAAAATGTGGGGAACTAAGTATCCATTTTAAACAAATAGTCCCCCATATGGGGCACTATTTTATTCCATGGGAACTGTGATATTATTAGTCTGCTATTGGGCCACTAATAGTGAAGGGATAAGTAATCATGTCAGAGAGACAAATGTGGCTTAAAGAGTATGATTTAGCATTTGGTGAGGTATGCAAGTTCACCCTTAATGAGTAGCAAAAAGAAAAACATCAGGGTTTAGCTCTTTTATATCTTTAAGACAGTACTATGATGAGTATGTTACTAGAAACTATAATCTGAGTTTGTGTTAGAAATCTTATGCCCCGTTTGGCTACAACTTTTGTAGCGCAGAAGTGATTATGAAACTCCAAACGCTAAAACAAAACTGTTTGGCAAACCAGCTTTTGCAATTCAATTGCATAAAAATGCGAGTCAATTGTAGAGATTTGGGATTTGACAAAAAAAGCTACATTGGGCAGCTTTTGGCCAAAAGTCATTTTTTGCAATTTAATCGCAAAAGCATAAGGTGTTGCCAAATGACCCCTTGGTAAAGAATGATTGGGTTTCGATTCTCATAGAAAAGTCATTACTTTGTCCTGGTTTCCGTAGCATTTGAATGAGTCTGTATTGTCTTCCCAAAGGAATTTCCATTAGACTACATAGGTTCTGTTCGGTTCATGGAAAGTAAAGAATATATAAGAGAAAACACTGCTTTTTTGGTTGGTTAGCAGGGAAAACGGTAAGGAGAATAGGAAGGAAAGAGAACATGGTGAAAATTAATTAAAAGTTTAGAATTTCTGAATCTCTTCCGTTACCCTTTTTTGAATTTCTTTTATATTGGTGAAAACCTTTAATTTTTAAAGTTATTTAAGCATGGAGGAAAAAAAAGGCAGAAAAATGTTGGGGAAACTGTTTTCCTTCACCTTTTCCTTCTCCAAATCCAAAAACCAAACAGAGCCTTAAACTCTTGCATGTCAGTATTTCAAGAACTTTGTTGAAATTATGCTAGTGGAAAGACAATGTTGCCCTTCTTATTGCTAAATGAAGGAAATGCAGTATTATTATTTCAGTAAAAATTCAGAATGTTTGTCTCCAGGGTTCTTAACCCATGAGCCTGGATTGAACAGGGGACATGATCTCTCAGCTTAGACATTGCAGGTTAGTAAGGTCCTGTTGGCAACAACTGATTCTGTGATTCAATCGTAAAAACTGTTTTTGGTCAAAAAGTTACACAAGGTAGCTTTTGGTTCAATTGTAAATTTCTGCGTTTGGATTGCAAACAATTCCATTTTAACATTTGGAATTCTATAATCACTTATGGGCTCCAAAAGCTGTCGCCAAATGGAGCCTGACGAGGGTACTGTTTGACGGCCAGATTTCTGTTTTAACTCTTTCTGTAGGACCGTAGGGGCCTGTTTGTTTGCTCTTCTGCTTCTGCGTTGGGAATGCAGAAGGCCGCGGTGGAGAGAAGTGCAGCTTTCTGCATTTCTAACACAAAAGCTGAAGCACCAAACACGTCCCGGCGCAGAAGTAGGAAGGGAATGCGACTCCAAAGTGGGGCCGAACGGACCCTAGAGAATGGGATGGATGGTGATGGTCATTGGCAATGGCAATGGTTGGGGTAGTACCAGCTAGAGAAATGGCTCCAGTTTTGGTCGGAGGCTCATTCATGTGATGTAATTTTATTCCATTCATCAACCTGGGTTAAAAACCATACTAGCTGTTTGGAAATCATATTAAGGCTCTGATTTGTTAATGGACTTGGTGAAAGAATGGAAAAAGAAAACACCGAGAAACGGATGTATTTTTTTCTGTTTTTTTAATATGGAAAACAGTGAGGTAAATCTAAAATACATGAGAATAGGATGTAGAATAAATGAAAATTTTTTGATTTATATTTTTATATTTTTGGTTTCTTTTTATTTTTTCTTTTCTTGAGTTACTATATTTTTTTTAAATTTAAAAATCTAATGTTATGCAGACATTGAGAAAAATGCTGGTGAATTCTAACCCTAGCCACCCTTATCACAACTGCCCCTCCGGCCACCATCCTCGCCATCTCCAGCTACCACCCCACCACCTCCAGCGACCATCCCATGCCTCGTCAAAACTCCAACGATCACCCCATGCCTCACCTTACCTTCGGCGACCACCTCTTTCTCGGCTACCCCTCATAAGACATTTAGCAACCACCACCCCATGGTGGTGGTGGTGTTCATGGTCACCGGTGGCTATTGCGATTCATAGGGGTGGCAATTTTTGACCCGATACGAAAATAAACGGGTTTGGTTGACCCGTACAAGGACAGGGGTCATAAACGAATCGACCCGTTTGACACGATTAATAAATGGGTTGGTCACACTTTAAATGGGTCAAACTCGTTTGACCCGATTAGGTGTAGTGAGGGCATATATATATATATTTTTTATAATTCTAAAATAATTTTTAATAATCTGGAAGTCTGAAATACAAATAATATTAAATAAGAATAAAAAAATATTTATTTAAAAAAAGTTTTTTTTTTGCTCCCCCCCAAAAAAATAGTTAGTAGGTACCAACTTACCAAACAAATAAAATTAGTAAATAGACATTAAATGATACAAATATACAATGTAAAAATATATGCTGTATACATAAGACTATAAGAGTGATTTATCAAAAAATATATATATAAGCCAGATTTTAGAGCATAAAAAAAATTAAGTGAAACTGATCTGATCGATCTGAATTGGCAAAATCGAGAAAAAGTCGAAGAAAAAAAGAAAAGAAAAAAAAAAGACCAAACCGACCACTTTGGTTGGTTTTCAAAACATGAAAAAATCGGGAAAAAAAAAATTAAAAATTCAAATTAAATTGAATCAAACCGAACCAATGACACCACTTAACGGGTTAGACGGGTGGTCTGTATATGACCCGACACGATTATGACCCGGCACGATTACAATCCGACACGATTATGACCCGATTGCCACCCCTAATGTGAGTTAGTGCTGACGATGGTGGTGGTGGTGGTGAGAAGAGAGCTTAGAGAGAGATTGTAGAGAGAGAGAAAGTAAATACAGAGTATGAGATAGGAGAGAGAGAGAGAGAGTAGATTTAGGTTTTTTTTTCATTGTTGGGTATTTTGGGAAGATAATATGTGAGATTTATATCTCTAAGGATCTGGCAACATATAAGACATAAAATCAGGATTTTTTAACAAAATAAGAACCAAAATAGAGGTTAACCTCTTAATAGTTTGTTATATGGATTTTTCACTAATTTTTCCTGAATAATATTAGATGGACTTGGACTGAAGTGGCTGAGTCAAATGATTATTATTATTATTTTTTGTCAACAAAAAAAAAAAAAAAAAAAAAAAAGGAGAAGAATATTTATACAAGATATTCCAACTAAAGATTATAAAGAGTACTCGCACGAGATATTCCAATCTACTTTTAGTAGATACTAACACTTTTGCAGCTGCTTCAAGTCATCCAAGGATATTCCCCTAAACCATGACTACTTGAGCTGGTGGAAGCGAGTCTTAGGGGGATGTTATAACCCTTTGATTGAGGGTTCGAAACTTTACAACAGCATAATGGTTGTGGCCAGAATTTCTTGGCCACTCAAAGGGGTTCAAGGGTTAGAAGCCCCTACAAGAGTCGTGTGAGTGGATTAGAAGTACAATTCTCAAGTAACTAGATGACCCGTATCCAGAGCTTTTGTAGGGTTGAATCCTACCACTCACTCATCTCCTTGATTTACCTGGTGCGTGTGTTGTAGGGTCAGTATACGTAGGGGTGGGCAAATAGTTCTGTTAGTTGAACAAACCGAACCGAATTTTCAATTTCAATTTGGTTATTTTAGTTTAAAAAATTTCAGTTCGGTTTTCAGTTACCTATAGGCAAACCAAATCGAACCGAAAAACTAAAATTTTATTTTTTATTTTTATTTTCCATATTATTAAGGTACTTATGTATAATTTTAGATAATAAAATATAAGTATTTTTACAATTGAAAACAAAGAAAAGTATGTTTTCTTTGCAATATGAAATATAAAGGAAAAAAAGAACATAAAAATGTTGCGAAAAATGAAAATATAAATTGAGTTTTTTACAATTCGGTTAACCGAATAACCTAACCGAACCAAAATTTTAATTCGGTTAATCGAACTGAATCAATCGAATTAAATTTCAGTCAGTTAGCAGTTTATAATTATCAAAACCGAACCGAAACCAAAATCGAATTGAATTATGCCGAATCGAACTGAACCGAATGGACCGAATGTCCATCCCTAGGTGTATTGCCCGGGGTTTGTCCCTTGTTCTACTCCGATAAAACGACAATAGATACTGATTCCAAAGTCATGGAGAACGTGTTGAGCATCTGTCCACATCATCCACAAAAAAAAGGAAATTCCCCGAATGTTTAAAAGCACTAGAAAGCATAGTAGTAAATGGAGAAAAGAAGCCATGACAATCGCTTCAACATAGAACTGTCATATTAAATAAGACAGAGTTGTTATCCCTTTGAAATCTTTTTGAACTAAAAAAAAAAGGTTTAAAACAAGGTGGAAAGAGAGATTGTGATATGGCTAAAACACAACAAAAGCTAAAAAAAAGTTAATGGTGGACTTTCAACTATACTCTTTATGAAAAGGGAACTTTCTACCTTATATTATAGTAGTTTAGAATATATCATACATTCTAAGTCATAACATTTTGTCACATAATTTGATGACAAACTGTTGTAATTTTCAAAATCACATTACTTTTGAAAACACTGCTTTGTTTTCTAAAATTACTACTCTTTTAAGTGATAGAACGTTTTAGCACTAAAATTACTAGGATGTATCATAGAATTTTTCTTACGAAAATTCCATACATCCATGTCTTTTTTGGTTGAATGATACTTCTAATTTTTATATCTGAACTTGTAAAAACAAGTGCTATTTTCTTTTAACTTTGTTGTCAGAACATAGTAATTTTTCTAAGGTATCATTTCATAATATTAATTAATGTGTTATTTGTTAAACACTTTTTAAAGGTATCAATAATCAGTCCCAATGTCAGTACATAGTAATTTTTCTAAGGTATCATTTAATGTGCCATTTTCTTTTAACTTTGGTAGTAACAATGATCAGTCCCAATGTCAACAATTATTTGCGAATGTATGGTACAACCAAATTATTGTATGGAAGAAGGTCCCTATTCTTTAATTTGATTTGGCTATGTGGGTTCAGTTTGGGACAGACTCGTCTAATCCAAACCCAAAATTAATAAATGAGCCTGTAAAATAAAGTACAGTCATGTCTATCCAAGAATAACATTCTTTTCATGTCTTAAAAAGCAGTGTTTGGATTTGATGGAACCCGAAGATGGGACTTTGAGTTGGAAGTCACAAATGTTTTTAGGCCCTGATTTTTGCAACTAAAATTTGAAGAAATACTTCAGAAAAAAAAAAAAAAAATTTGAAGAAATGAAGCAGAAATTTTTTATGTTGGAGTAATTCTTTCTTAACTAAAATTAAAAACTAAAATTCATTAGTTGATATAAAATTTTAGCCGAAAATCTCTAGAAATTGTTGCCAAGAGGTCAAAGTTATATTTGAATATTAGTTGTTAAAAAGTCATGAAAGAGGAAATTCACTTAATATTTATGTACGATCGATTGAAATTTTATTTAAAATTCATATACGAGGAGAATCTTTTCCAGATTAGAAATCTTAATTATACTTAATTCTAAAGTGAAATGGCATAATGAATTCATAATTAAATTGCCCCATAATAATACCCTTAAGTCATGAAAAGAAAAGATAATTGACCAAGAGAATATGAATATTTCTCGGAAAAAACTGGGGAGACTCCAATTTGGGACTCCCTTATCTTTAATTTGCCATAAATGGCAAGAAAAATAGTTCTCAATGCAAGGTAGGTGCATTGAGAACTGTTTTTCTTGCCATTTATGGCAAATTCAGATTAAACGAGTCCAAAAATGGGAGTCTCCCTAAAACTGCTCATATTTCTGTTCCCTTCCCCTCTTATATCTTCTCTTTCTATATTCTGTGTGCCCCATAAGTTCTCCAATCTAATGAAGGAGAGAGAGAGAGAGAGAGAGAGAGAGAGAGAGAGAGAGAGAGAGAGAGAGAGCTATATTGGGGGAAAAAGTGAGAGGGGAAAAGGAATCATTTTCCTCTTATTTGCTTCCACTCTTGAACAATATTGGAAACTAAAAATTTTCTCAAAATTAGTTAAATTTTTTTTTAAAAATAATCAAAAACAAAAACGAGAAAAAAGAAAAATATATTGCACTTAAAATTCCATTTTCTTTTCTCACTATTTTGTTTTGGCAACTAACAGAAATGTTCTCCGTTGCATTCTTTTCACCTTCCTCTTACTGAATTCGTAGTCCAAAAAAAACATTATGGGCGAAGTTTAGAGTGGGCTATTGGCTGGGTAATGTAGATCATCTCAAATATTTGTCCTGTCAACCTTTTTTTTTTTTTTTTTTTATTGTTTCTCAATTTAGTCAAATTCAAATTATTTTATAATCAGTCAGTTTTTATAAACTATAATATCGATTAGTGATCAATCCTCGTATAAAAAAAAAAGTGATATACGGAAAATCCAAAAAAAAATTTAAAATTAAAAATAAATAGAACCTGAAAAAAGAATAGTCTTTGGGCACTGTCCCAAACCCCCGTATAAATCTATCACTATATTCATGTCTATTCAATCCCAACCCTCAATTGAAAATCCTAGCTCCGTCCTTGGCATTATGATAACTAAACAACGAAATTTATTACATGATAAGTTGATACAGTGCCCCAGGTGGACCGATCATCATTTAGTATAGTATTGTGTGTACAATACAAATAATAATAATAATAATAATAATAATAATAATAATAATAAATAAATAAATAAATAAAAATAAAACTATGCTGGTTGTTGGGGTTAAACTTAGGCGCCACACCAAGGTGTTCGCGGTGGGTCTAGTGGCGGACTCAGGATTTTGGCTAGGGGGGTCAAGTTCCATGCGGGGGTTGGGGGACAGCTCCCCCGAGAAATTTTTTTTGGGTTATTTATACATATTTTTTATTTTTTAAGTGAGACAAAGAGTCGAACGAGTAGTTGTGACAAAGTAGATTTAGATATTGTTTATCTCCTGAGTTGAATAAGAGGATATTACTCTTCCCTTTCACTATTAATAGGGACTTTTAATGTCACACTAGTGAATATTGTTATTAATCCTGCAATGTTATTCTTCCCAAATTTTTTTATCCTCAAATGTGATTCCTAACACATCACCATTTCAACATAATGAAAATCAAGTGGACACTACGTGTTAAGAACCTCCACATATGAAGTCACAAATTTGGGGGGGCCGTAAAATATTTTCAAATCTTCAAAATTCTATATAGACCCTCAAAAATTTCAATTTTTTTGCAGGGGCCGTGAACCCCCCCCCAAAGGTCTCTCTTTGGGTCCGCCCATGGATGGGTCTTATGCGTTGACCTCGATATAGGTGCGATGAGGACGTCTACAGATCAATCCAAAATAGGCACTGAGGCCCAAAGCTCTCTAGCAGAATTGTGGGTAGCCTACCTGCATTTTCATTTCATGTTCCAACAAAAAAAAAAAAAAAATTCCCAATTCCTTTCTGAAAAGAAATATCACTTTGTTTTCTCTCATGACTTACACAGCTTTGGAGGAAGAAAAGTGAAAAACATAAACATATGCGCAGAAGCAGCATCTTTAATATTTTCCTTTCTTCTAATATGAAGTTAGGTACTACCAACTATAAAAAAAATTTGACATCTATTATACTGTTAAGAACGAATAAGCTAGCACGTTAAAAAATTTAAACTTCCTCTTTTGCTATTTGCTACACTATATTACTCATACATCTATCTATACGTCGTAAGGATTTATTGATTTTTGAGGGTAAATCGGTTATTTTAGACAAATAATTACATTTAAGTCAGCTTTTGAAATTTTATTTAATATAATATGAGGTTTCAATCAACAACCTTGTGTCTAATTACATTTGGATCAACAATTTTTTAGATATTTATTAATCACTTCACAATAAGTAAAAAAAAAAAAAAGTGGCTATTTTAGTGGTTATTTTGGAATCGGTCACTAATATTTACAGTTTCGTCAACTTCTTCTCTCAAATGATGTTTCAATCAACAATCTTATGTCTAATTACGTTTGGGTGAACAATTTTTTGGATATTTATTATTCACTTAAAAAAAGTAAAAAAAAAGTGGCTATTTAGGAATTGGTCACTAATATTTATAATTTGGTCAACTTTTTCTCTCAAATTTAGGATTCATATATTGTAATATGTATAATTGCATTTGGATCAGTAAGTTTTGGAATATTTATTATTCACTTAAAAAAGTAAAAAAAAAAGGCTATTTTAGTGGCTATTTAGGAATTAGTCACTCTAATATTTACATTTTGGTCAACTTCTTATCTAAAATCTTGTGTCTAATTACATTTGGGTCAACAATTTTTGGGATATTTATTAAACACTACCAAAAAAAAGTCAAAAAAGTGGCTATTTTGGAATTGGTCACTAATATTTACAATTTGGTCAAGTTCTTCTCTCAAATGAGGTTCCAATCAACAATCTTATGTCTAATTACATTTGGGTGAAGAATTTTTTGGATATTTATTATTCACTTAAAACAAAGTACAAAAAAGTGACTTTTTAGGAATTGGTCACTAATATTTACAATTTGATCAACTTCTCTTAAATTTAGGATTCATATATTGTAATATGTGTAATTGCATTTGGATTAGTAAGTTTTGGGATATTTATTATTCACTTAAAAAAGAAAAAAAAAAGTGCCTATTTAGGAATTGGTCACTAATATTTACATTTTGGTCAACTTCTTCTCTAAAATTTAGGATTCATATATTGTAATATGTGTAATTATATTTGGGTTAGCAAGTTCTTGGATATTTATACTTCACTTCAAAAAATGTCAAATAAAGTGGCTATTTTAGTAGCGATTATGAATTGGCCACTAATATTTACATTTTGGTCAACTTCTTCCCTCAAATTTAGGATTTATTGATTGTAATATGTATAATTACATTTGGATCAACATTCTGTTGCATCTTTATGATTCTCATCTTTGCTTTGAATATCAATTAAGGTTACAAACACATTCATGTCCTTTTTTTTTTTAGAGAAACTACCCTACTTGTGTCATATATTTTTAGTGGTGATTTATTAGGTACCTGTACTACTCATTTACAAGATAGTCAAAATTATAACTTCTTCCGTAGGAAGAGTTTTAGATAAAATAACTACATTTATAATTTTCTATTTAACCATTTTAACATCTTATTATACACTATTAACAACCACTTAATCACACGAAACGACGCAATTAAATTTTCCTAGCAACGCGCGGAACTCCAACTAGTATATACATATATATATATATAATATATATATATATATAAAAAATAGAGAAAACGTAAGACAGATAAAACTAAATTTCTTTTCTAGTTTTTCTCATACTTTGTTTGTCATCCTACTTATGTTTACCCAAATAAGAAAAAGTTTTTTTTTTAGCTTAAAAGTTGTCTTCTTCGTTTTCATTAAAACAAAACCCAGCTGAAATTATTTAATTCATATTTGTTAACATACAAGTATTAATTTATACAAGTACGTATATTTAATATTTGTACATAATTAAATACTAGTTCAAAACAAGTTGATCATATAAGTGCCATTTTTCACATGAGTAATGGTAGAAGAGTAATGATAGACACACTTTGAAATCTACACTAAATTTGAGTCAGTTTTAAATGTATGTACTTTGTGCTGTATGAGTGGTGCACAGAAAAGTGTGAAAAATTCACACATCACAAGGTACATGTATTTAAAGCATAAGATGTCAAATTCAGTGTGGATTTCAAAGTATGCCTAGCATTACTCCGGCTAGAGTCACAAAGAGATGCTCACAAAAGGATGTGACATCCAATGTGGCACTCATGTGACAGAGTTAAGTGTGATAGGTCCTACTGTTACATGAGTGCCACATGGAATACCACATTCTTTTATGAGTCTCTTTACGACTTTTTTGTGACTTTAAGATTTTTGTTTTCACGTTTTTAAATTAGCATTTTAAACGTTAGTTGGATAAGACTGAACAGAGATATTATTAGTATCCCAAGAAGATAATAAAAATATTCAAAGGGAACAATAATATGGCAGGAGATGTCTAAAGGTTGAATGGTACATGTCGGTTCAGTCGGCAAATGGACCCTTTTTTCTCCAGACAGCTTTGGCCTTCTAAGGTTTATCTCTTTGCTCCTTGAGTACCTTGACATGATATAATTTGTGCCCCCCTTTCTTGTTTTTGTTACAATCTACTTATGCTTTGGATGAAAAACAATGGATAAATTATATAGGTATTCCTTTGACTCCCAACAATTATTATTTTTCTTCTCAAATTGATCCCCTCAAATACCCCTCTCACAAATAGTTGAGGGAGTCACTTTTTTTTTTTTTTTTTTTTTTTTTTAAGGAGTGTTAGTGAAAAAGTGTAATACATGAGAGGGTGTCTATATAATTTACCCAAAAATAATTTCACTATATTTTAATTGTTTACATGAATGTCAAGTTATAATGCGGATAAAAGGTCCCATTTGCGAACCACGTTGGAAAGCCAAACACGCGATAGTCTTTCCAATCATGGTTCACTTTACCGTTTTGAAAAATTGATATGCAGCAGGATTGGAAGTTTTTCCGGTGGAAATTGCGGATTTTCTGTGTTAGCCAAAAAAATTTTATTTTTATTTTTATTTTTATATATTTATTTTAACAATTGTGGAAAATCGATGATTACCATGCAATTCCCAAACAGGCCCAAAGATACTTGTTAGTTAAGTACCTACAAGGTTTGTCCACAAAAATTTCTGAGTTAAGAAAACAAAATCACGAGAATGTCCCCTCTTATGGACGATTTTGACATTTTAGAACCTTATCTTTAGGGTATTTTTGGTAATTTTATTCTCTTGCTGTGGCAAATTTGTCTTTTCATACTTAATAGATAATTTTTTGCCATTAAAAGAGACTAAAATTTCAAGGTTTTATTGAACGTTTGTCAAACTTATGGTATGCCAATACTAATAGAAAGTCATATTTCAAGGCACATCAATGTAATTCATCCAATTGTTATTAGTAAAACAAGAATTTGCAGAATATCTAGTATATTTGTCTTGCTCTTAAAATTATCTAAATTTTTGGGGGTTACTTAAACTACTTAGATTGGACATGACATTGACATTGTTGGGGTACACTAGTATGGTACTAAATAAATATCTAGTGTGTGCACCTTTAAGGTGCCGTGGACTTTTATTTAGGGTTAATTACACTGATCTCTTTTGAATTTTGACGAAATTATATGGATCACATTTTTATATTATAAAATTACACACATTTTTCTTGAGGTTTGGATTCGCATTACACACCCCTCCCCTCTAGATTATAAAATTTATAGAAATCTCTCTTCTTAATTTGCTAATGTCAAAAACACCTGTAGAAATCATATGCACACATGCATACTAGTTGAGTTTAGGTGACTTACCTCGCGGAATAACTCAACGGATCGTTGTTCGGCGTTGCTAGCCCCGCGATGACTAGCCCGGCGATGAAACCTAGTACGGCTGCGATCTTCAAGCCTCCGTGTACTCTCTTATACTTTGCATAGGTCGTGAAGATCACTACTAGTGATCCTTAGATGTGTCACGTGCTAAATCTCAAGGCTCCAATGGTGACGACCTAGAGAGAGAGAGAGAGAGTAAGAGAGAGAGGGTAAGGATTTTATGTGATATATATGTATCTATATAGGCATACAAAACCCTACTTGCTTGGGACTCCAAAGCTCACTGCTTGGTGCCTAAGCAAGGCTTCTTTGGACCCGGTCCAATAATATGTGGGTGCCCGTATGGCTCGGCCACATTATTTCTTACATCTCACACTCACCCACATAGGGTTAATTCCAAACCAATCTCTCAGACAACGGAACTTTTCAACTCTTCATACAGGAAATAGAACGTGCGACCTTACGAAAAAAAAGTACAACGACAGGTGTGTAATGCCAAATTATCACCATAACCAGCAAGACACATCACTTGGAAGCTTCTTGTGTATGCCTTGGACGGTTCAACCACACCGGATACAACATTCTTAATCCCTCGGTGAAAAGAAATGCCGCACCACCTCAATGTAATGAACTGATGACATATCAGTAACAAAATACAATTATCACAAGCCTGCTAATGAGTCACAAAACATGGTGTGTGTTATTGTTCCGACTAACTTGACCGCTTGCCCAGACACGCCCCATAGAACAGAATCTTCTCTTCGTCCCAAGATAGCATGCTAAAGTAACAGTCATCAAGCGTCCCCTTCATGACATAGTCTCAAGTTGTGGAGGCAACCAGTCTGTAGGATAACTAATATTTTGGATATGCTACGTGGCTAACACAACTATGAAGAGGAATTCATTCACTATTCCACAGTCAATCGCAAAAGCATAGACAGTATAAAATGTGTACTATGCCGTTCTTCCACAAAAAAAGAGCATGCCACTATGTGTTCGAAAAAAACAAGTAACACTATACGAATCTTAGTCTAGACGTTACACAAAATGTATAACATGAGTTTCCTAGCATAGTCTCCCCTGCTGACGGCCGTCTAAAAACTCACATTTGGCTGTAAACAGGCTATATAGAGTCATGGGATCTCTATATGTTCGACCAAATATAAAGGTCTTATCTTAGCTCCATCTAAGGCGATATACAAAGATATTAAGGGCTTTTATCTAGCTCGCTGTTCTTGTATTCCGTAGATATAAGTGATCAAGCTCGCTTTCTAAGCGCTATGGACACGCATGTCCTAGCTAGTTATCTAAGTGCCATGAACACAAATGTCTCTTCTTGCTCACCATCTAAGTACCATGGACTTATATGTCTTACTTCGCTATCTCAGCGCTAAGGTGAATCACCCGTTTGAGCGAGTCGATTCAAGCCAAGTGACATATTAAAAATGTGCATTCATTCCATTCATACAACAATTATATATGGAAATCAACAAGTTTAAATTCATTGAATAACAATAAGAATAATAATGTCAAATCCAAAACAAGTGTCTAAGCATATTAAATCCTACGAAGTTCCATACTACTAATGTGGGACAGAAAAACGTCTCTGGCAATGGACTTGGTCAAAGGATCAGCCACCATGCTGCCAGTATAGATATGCCTCAAGACAACGTCCCCTTGCGTAACTATATCTCGAATGTAATGATGAAGGATGTCTATGTGCTTGGACTTTCCATGGTATTTGGGGTCTTTTACATAGGCCAAGGCTGATGTGCTATCGTTGTAAATAAGAATGGCTTTGTCTCTATGAGGTAAAGTGCCCAAACGCTGCAAAAACCTCCTCAACCAGACAGCTGGCGAACAAGCTACATACTCTGCCTTAATCGTGGACAGTGCAATACACGACTGCTTCTTGCTACACCATGAAATCGCTCTACCTCTAAGTGTGAATGCATAGCCAGAAATGGACTTGTGTTCATCTTTATCACTAGCCCAATCAGCATCACTATTTCCTCTTAACTTCAAATCTCATCCAGATGAGATAACAAAGGGCAAAGTCCATAGTCCTGCGAAGGTATCGTAGGTTCCGCTTAACTGTTCTCCAGTGATATTTGTTAGCCTTGAATTTCTTTAAGGCATTACTTATGTGTGTTTTGATGATGACAAACATAATGATAATAGCATGGTCTTATTTGTTATATTCTAATCTATTATCAAGTCATTTTCATTGTGCTAATCTCTTAAACTATGCTCTTAAATGTTCTAACTTTGTTTGTTTAATTGAGATAGCATATTGTGAAGCCCAAGAGTGATTAAGCTCAATAAGGATGAAGCTTGAAGATTTGAAGATCTTTCATCCTTAGTTGTAGACTAAGTTTATTTATAAAAGCATTTTGATTATCACTCATAAAGGGCTTAAAGGTTTAAAACTTGGATAAACCTCTCAAAAATAAGAAAACTATTTTTCACAAGAAAATTAAACAGTCGATTGGACTTTTTCCCAGTCGACTGGACGCTTCAATTTTCAGTCGACTGGACCCCCTTTTAGTCGACTGATTTCTGCAAGAAAAGCATAGGTTCTGTCTCGATGCCTTCAGTCGACTGGGGTTATTTTAAGTCGATTGAAAAAGGCATCAGTCGACTGGGTCGCGGCTTCAGTCAACTAGATTGTGCAGTTCTGCATAACGGCTAGTTTTCTTTCAGGGCCAAAATATTTACCATTTTGCCACTAACGACTATAATTTTTCTTGGCCTATAAATACATGTTTTTCCAAAGCTTTTTATGTTGACCAATCCATAGGATAACATCTATTTCAATCACACAACTTGTTGAGTCTTAATCATTTTCATTTGAGCCTTAGTTGTGTGAGTTAATTATTTTGTTCTAGTCTTTCATTTGTATATCTTTGAGAAAAAATTATAGTGAGATTTTAATTGTATTATCCACTCTAGAGAGAGAGAACTTAACTTGTACTTCAATTATTTGTCAAAGAGTGAGGGTTAGTAACCCTTGTGTGCAAAGAAGAGGTGTTCTTCTTTGGGAGAGATTGAAGACTCTTGTAACGGTTTGGTGTACACCCGTGAAGTGTACCAAGATGGTTTGGTCTACACCCATAAGTAGATTGATAAATAAATCCTCAAGAGGTGTTCTTGAGGGGTGGACGTAGGTCGTGGTGTGTGAATTGTCGAACCACTTGAAAACTCGGTTTACAAGTGTCTCTTCCATTCTCTCTTTACATAATTGCTCGTGATTGTGTTTAATTTGCTATTAAGTTTTAAAAAAGGTTAATTTTCTGCTAAAACTTTATTCACCCCCTCTAAGGTTTCCATATTTGGGCCAACAATTAGTATCAAAGCTTCGGCTCTTCTATTTTTAAAGTTTTTGAAAAATTTGAGTTAAGATCCAAATGAAAACCAACGCTTCTCGCATTTCTTATTATGAGGGTCAATCGGCTTCTAGACCACCATGTTTTAATGGCTCAAAGTATGCTTATTGGAAAACTAGAATGAGAATCTATTTGATTTCTGAAGATTTTGATTTATGGCAAATAGTGGTCAAAGGGCCTTATCTTCCAACAAAAATTCAAAATGGTATTTCTATTCCAAAAACGGAAGATGATTATAATGATGCCGATAAGAAACTCATAAAATTTAATGCAATGACAATGAATTTATTATATTGCAATTTAGACCCAAATGAATATAATAGAATTTCATCTTGCGAATCTGTAAAAGAAATTTGGGAAAAACTTGAATTGACTCATGAGGGAACAAGCCAAGTCAAAAAGTCAAAAATTAATTTACTTGTTCAATCTTATGAAATGTTTAAAATGTTGCATTTTGAGTCTATTGGTGATATGTCTACTTGGTTTACAACTATCATCAATAGCTTGAAAAATCTTGGTAAAGTTTATGCTAATGAAGAAATATTTGAGAAAAATCTTAGGGTTTTACCAAAGCAATGGCAACCGAAGGTCACAGCTATCTGGGAGGCGAAGGATTTGACAAATTTGTCAATTGAACAACTCATGGGATCACTTATTACCCATAAAATGGAGTTAGCCGTGATTGTCAAAGAAGACAAGAAAAAGGAAGTGAAAGAGATCAAAAGAGGAGATATGACCTTGAAATCCTCAAGCTCAAAGAAAAGGGACAAAGATCATGAGAGTAATGAGGATAAGGACTTGGCTTTAATCACCCAAAAATTCGCAAAGTTTCAAAAGAAAGAAAAATGCAAGAAGAAGGCAATGAAGGCCACTCAAAGTTGCTCCGAGAGTGAATCATCGGACGACAACTCAAATGAAGATGAGATTGTCAATCTTTGCCTCATGGTAATTGACAATGGGGTAACCTCTACTTTTTTCTCTTTCAATGACTCTGATGATTTTATTGAATTTCAAAATATTGAGTCAGGTTCTATGGAAACAAAAGTTCAAGAAAGTTATTGCATTAGTACTCCTCCATTGTTGAAAGATCATAAGTATGATCATTGGAAGAGGAGAATATAAATTTATTTTATTATATCACTTGATATAAATCTTTGGAACATTGTCAAAAATGGTTTTTCTCCAACACCAAAGATTGAGTGGAATGAAAGTGATCAAAATAACTTTCTATTGAATCTTAGAGCCATAAAAATTCTATATAATTCTTTAGATGATAGTTCATAGAATAGAATTCGTTCATGCTCTAGTGCAAATGAAATTTGGTTATGTTTAGAAAATTTTCATGTTACAAATAACCAAACTTGTGAAGAGGAAAAAGTGTGCCTTTTTGCAAATGAGGATGAATAGAATGAGAAAATGGCAAATTGGGCCACTTGGGATGATGACGACTCATCCGATGATAACTCATGTGACCACGAAGGTGCACAAGAGAATTTAGTAAACTCTAACCCTACCTCTATTGTTGAATCTCCTAACTATAATGAGCTTCAATGTGCATTTGAGAAGTTACATGAGGAGTTTCTAAATATATAACTCTTAAAAGAAATTTTCCAAACTTTCAAATGAGTTAAATATTTTGAAATCTCAAAATGAATATTTGAAGATTGAAAATGAAAAACATATTTCAAGAGCACAATTTTCAAATGAGCTTGAAAAAGAAAATTTGTAGTTGAGAAAGAAATTGGAAGATTTAAAATCTCAAAATGAAATTTTTAGAAAAAAAAAATTTGTTTCAATCAATCAACCTTCAAGTGAATCTATTGAAAAAGAAAATGTTGAATTGAGAAAGGAGGTGGATGATTTGACAAAAACTTTTTGCAAAATTCACAAAAGGTGAAAAAAAATTTGAATATGCTTTTGGGAAAGCAAAAATGTATTTTTAACAAAGCCAGTTTGGGATTTAATCACATATACAAGGAAAAGAAGTACAAAAGCTTCTTTGTAAAGTCCACACCTTCTAATTCAAATTCTTAAAATTCTCACAAGAATTTCTTTGTTAAGGAATCAATCTCAATAAGACCCTCTCCCATGTAACTTGTCATTATTGCAAGAAAAAGAGGCATGTTAAATACAAATGTCCACATAAAAGAATAATTAACATGATTTGGGTTGTGAAAGGATCCTCTCCTACCTCCTTAGTGAATGTTGCATCCAAGAGGCACTTGGACAATGGTTAAATCTTTTACCTTAGAATGAGTAGGATATATTAATTTGTTTTGATTGTGAATCATACTTGCTTTTCGAATGACATATTTTAATGTTCATAGTTATCCCATCCTCCTAAGGAGATAATGCATAATTTTGATCTTAAAATTGGTATTTATTTATATATGCATATGTTGAGGGGGAACATATGACTATGTTCACTTTAGTTTATTTGGTATCATACTCGGTTTTTAGTTGTTTTTGGTATCTTATTGCCTCCATGAAATGTTTGCTTATCTTTAGAACATACTCCCAATCTTTTTGTTGTTGTCGAAAAGGGGGAAAATGACAGAGATCGAGGATGTGAGTGCTAGAGAATATGGGATAATGATATGGTGGAGAGATATGATAGAGATCTTTAAAATGGAAAATGATAATAGAGATCTTTTAGAAAGTTATCATTCTTGGATTCATACTTTGTATTTCATGCTACTTTGAATGATAACATGAAAATGACTCTTCTTATGCTTTAATTGCTATATCTCTATTGCATGTTTTGACATCATCAAAAAGGGGAAAATTGTTAGCCTTGAATTTCTTTAAGGCATTACTTATGTGTGTTTTGATGATGACAAACATAATGATAATAGTATGGTCTTATTTGTTATATTCTAATCTGTTATCAAGTCATTTTTATTGTGCTAATCTCTTGAACTATGCTCTTAAATGTTCTAACTTTATTTGTTTAAATGAAATAGCATATGGTGAAGCCCAAGAGTGATTAAGCTCAACAAGGATCAAGCTTAAAGATTTGAAGATCTTTCATCCTTAGTTGTAGAATAAGTTTACTTGTAAAAGCATTCTGATTATCACCCATAAAGGGTTTAAAGGTTTAAAACTTGGATAAATCTTTCAAAAATAAGAAAACTATTTTTCACAGTGAAGGCCAAGAGTGGCTAAGCTCAACAAGGATCAAGCTTGAAGATTTGAAGATCTTTTATCCTTAGTTGTAAACTAAGTTTACTTGTAAAAGCACTTTGATTATCACTCATAAATGGCTTAAAAGTTTAAAACTTGGATAAACCTCTCAAAAATAAGAAAACTTTTTTTTCACAAGAAAAACAGTCGATTGGACATTTTCCCAATCGACTGGACGCTTCAATTTTCATGCAACCGGAACCCCTTTTAGTCGAATGGTTTCTGCAAAAAAAAAAAAAAAAAAAAAAAACATAGGTTCTGCCTCAATGCCTTCAGTCGACCGGGGCTATTTTAAGTCGACTGAAAAAGGCATCAGTCGACTCGCGGCTTCAGTTGACTAGATTATGCAGTTTGTGCATAACTGCTAGTTTTCTTTCAAGGCCAAATATTTACCATTTTACCACTAACGGCTATAATCTTTCTTGGCCTATAAATACATATTTTTCCAAACCTTTTAATGTTGACCAATCCATGGGATAACATCTATTTCAATCACACAACTTGTTGATTCTTAATCATTTTCATTTGAGCCCTAGTTGTACGAGATAATCAATTTATTCTAGTCCTTCATTTGTATATCTTTGAGAGAGCAAATTGTAGTGAGCTTTTAGTTGTACAATCCACTCTAGAGAGAGAGAGAGAGGGAGAGAGAGAGAGAGAGAGAGAGAGAGCTCAACTTGTATTTTAATTATTTGTAAAATAGTGTGGGTTAGTAACCCTTGTGTGTAAAGAAGATGTGTTCTTCTTTGGGAGAGATTGAAGGCCCTTGTAACGGTTTGGTGCACACCCGTGAAGTGTACCAAGACGGTTTAGTCTACACCCATAAGTAGATTGATAAGAAATCCTCAAGAGGTGTTCTTGAGGGGTGGACACAGGCCGCGGTGTGCAAATTGCCGAACAACTTGAAAACTCGATTTGCAAGTGTCTCTTCCATTCTCTCTTTACACAATTGCATGTGATTGTGTTTAATTTGCTATTAAGTTTTTTAAAAAAGTTAATTTGTCGCTAAAACCTTATTCACCCCCCCTTCTAAGGTTTCCATATTTGGTCCAACAATATGGACCAGGGTTACTCTGGTTATGACTAACTAGACCCACCGCATAGTGGATATCTGGACGAGTACACAACATACCGTACATCAGACTCCCTATTGCAGATGCATATGGCACGTTGGACATTTGTTCCTTTAACTCTTCATCTTAGGACAATGATCTAAAGTCAAGTGGAATGCCTTATCAACTTGAGTGTCAATGGATTTTGAGTTATTCACGTGAAAATGCTCAAGAACCTTCTTTAAGTAAGTCTCTTGAGACAAACAGAGAAGTTTCTTTGACTGATCTCTCACAATCTTACATCCCAACACGTAGTTGGCCTCACCCATGTCCTTTATCTCAAACTGAGAGGACAACCACTCTTTAGTGGTGATAATGGCACTCATGTCATTTCCAGCTAAAAGGATGTCGTCGACATACAACGATAGAATTAGAATGCTCTTCTTGAACTATCTGATGTCACACAGTAGTCCTCCTCAATTATCTCAAAACTGAAGGAGGTGATTGAATCATGGAATCTCAAGTACCACTGCCTTGTTGATTGCTTGAGTCCATAAATGGATCGCTTGAGATGATACACTTTGCACTCATTCCCTTTGGTTATAACACCAACGAGTTGATCTATATAGACCTCTTCATCTATTTCTCCATTGAGAAACGTAGTCTTGACACCCATTTGGAAGAGTTCCAAGTCTAAATGTGTGACGATCGCTAGGATAAGGCGTATGGAGGCAAATCTCATCATTGGGGAAAATGTGTCTCCATGGTCTATACCCTCTCGTTGGGTATAGCCTTTTGCCACTAGGAGTGCCTTATACTTGTCAATTGAACCATCTGCCTTACGCTTGACTTTGAAAATCCACTTGTTTCTAATAGTTTTTCAGTCAGACGGAATATCAACTAACTCCTCGACTTTATTCTTGTCCATAGAGCTCATCTCCTCTAGCATAACAACCATCGACTCAGATTTGGCAGTAGACGAAAGCACTTCCTTATAGGAAGCAGGCTCGTCATCATCTACTGTATACATGAGAACTTCTTCCTCAATGTCAAAATGCCGATGAGGAACTTTTCCTCGTCTGCTTCTGTGGTGTGCTACCTAAGGATCGTGAATGTCTAGTGGTGTACTCCCTCTGTCTGGTACAGTCCCACCAGCGTCTAGTGGTGTACTCCTACTCGACTGAAGATTAGTACCATTTTTAGCGATTACTAAATGTAGAATCTCAATCTCCCCACCATCGCTTAAAGATGGCATGTTGTCTTCAACATCCTCCATTTCATAGAGTTCAAGATCTTTCTTAGAGTCACCAATACTGGTGAAGTCATTCTTAATGAAATCAACATCATGTCACTCAATTTCTTTCATTCCTCCATCTGAATGTTCACTATACATAACATAGCCTTTTGAGCTATCAGAATATCTTATAAAGATATGCTTGTTAGCTCTCAGGCTAAGTTTTCCATACTTATAGGAAGCACTGTGAACATATCTTGATGAGCCCCATGGGCGCAAATGCTCCAAATTAGGCTTTTCGCCTTTCCATAGCTCATAGGGGTGGAAGAAACTGATTGTGAAGGCACTCTATTAAGTATGTAGGCAGCAGTCAAGAGTGCATCCCCCCAGAATGATATTGGGAGGTTAGCTTGCGACATCATAGATCTAATCATATGTAGAAGTGTTTTATTCCTTTTTTCTGCAACACCATTTGTTGCGAAGTTCCAGGAGCTGTCTGCATATCCCCTGTCCCTCACACAGTTCCTTAAACTAATCAGATAAGTACTCGCATCCTCTATCTTTTTGAAAAGTCTTTCAAGACTTTCTTTCGATTCTCAACCTCTTCTATGAAGCATTTGAAATAATCTAGTGCTTCATAGCAGTGAGAAATCAGATAGACATATCCATATTGCGTGTAGTCATTGATAAAAGTAAGGAAGTAAGAGGCGCCATGTCGTGCCTTTACATTCATTGGTCCACATATGTAAAAGTGAACTAGTTCTAATGCATAGGTAGCTCTTTTAGCCTTACAAAAAGGCTTACGGCATGCTTTGTCTGATAGACAAGACTCACACGTAGGTAGGTCAACCTTAGCGAGTGAGCCTAGAAGGCCTTCTCGAGCTAATCTAGTCATCCTATCACATCCTATGTGTCCAAGTATAGCATGCCATGTCACAGAGTCAAAATTTTTATTTGAATCAGCAACTAAAGAAGTAGAAGGAATGGAATCAAACAAATCAATTTCAAATAGAGTATTCTATAAAAAAAAAACCATGTCCAAAAGTAATACCATCCATAATAATATCCAACTTATCATGTCCAAACTGAAAAACCTAATTCTAGAAGTGCTAAAACCGAAAATAGATTATTTTGAATTCTAGGGATGTAGAGCACATCAAGTAGAAGTAAGGTACGCCCTGTGCGCAAATGAAGTTGGTATGAACCTATTCCCGCTGCTTCTTCACAAGTGCCATTCCCTATGTATACCCTACTGGTACCACTTGGAACTTTATGATAATCTACAAACCCATCTCGATCTCTGGTCACATGCCTTGTTGCTCCTGTATCTACAATCCAATCGTGGACCGAATGAGCAATTAGGGCATGAGAACTCATAAAAACATAGAGAGAGCTAGGTGGGAAAGTTACCTTCTTCGGCTCAATGCAAACACGAGCGAAGTGTCCCAATCTTCCACAGTTGAAGCATTTAGATTTAGAAGTGTTTTTTTGCTAGCGCGCTAACCTCTACGCTTCTTTTGTTTATCAGCCTTTGGAACTAACTTATTAGCCCCACCCTTTTTCTAAGCATGTTTGTCCTTGGCATTGCGCTTCAGCCCATTAGCCCAACGCTTACCTCTACTTATGGAAGTTCTAGCCATGAATGTTGTAATACAGTTCGCCTCTTGGCGCTCCGCCTCTAGCTCCACATGTTTAGATAAGTCAGCAAATTTCTTGATATTTTCATTATGTGTCAAAATCTACTTCATATGGACCCAAGTTTCAGGCAGGGAATGAATCACAACTTGAATCTGTTATTCGTCCGTGAGGATGTTCCCAGCAGCACTAAGATCTCAAATCATACTGAACGTCGTCCTTAGATGTTCAGTCATCGATTGCTTGGGATCTTTCTTGCACACTTTGAATTTCAACACCAGGCTCCTAAGCCTTGTAGTTGATGTCCCACTGAAGGCAAATTTCAGCTAGTCCCATAATTCTTTGGCACTGGAGTATTGGAAATACTCACCAAGAAGATCATTGTTCATGCTGCTTAAAAAGATATTGCACGTGCGATGATCCTTCTTGACCCATTCATTATAGGTGTCAAGCTCTCTGCGATATTGGGCCATGGGCCCATTTTCTAGCACAACAAGTTGGACCATTGACTGGGTCAGATGAGGAAGAAGCTTTTCCTCAATCAATAGGAGGGTAACTCTTCATTGTCATGGGTCATAGTTTTTCCCATTAAATTTTCTATCTTTATTCAAATCAGCGACAATTTCGTTTGAAGCCATTCCTACATTTAAAAAAAACATGCCCAAAGGTTTTGACATTATTATTTGCACATTTCATAAAAGTTTATTTTAAAATCCAATTACAAATGATTTTTCCCCTTTTTACAATTTAAGACCAAAAAATTTGCTATTGCTCATTAATCAAATCTTAATTTTGCAAATCAAGAAAAAACTTGTATAATTGATTTTTCTAAACAAACATCAATTAGATGGTTCATAAACCTATCTAAGATCATCCACAATATATAAAGTGCATCATACAACAAAAAGTGTGTATGAACCCCATCTGAGTCCGAATTTATGATATATGAACAAAGAAAACAATCCCTTTACAAATAGGCTTTCCAATACAAGAAATAAAACACTCATCCTCACATTACATTTATAGCTCAAAAAAATAGGGATGCTGTTCATAAATATATTGTAGACACCCCAATTTTGACCAACCGTTGAATCTAGGGTTGGTTATCTCTGAAGACCGATGACGACAATGACCAGTGAAATTTGAAGATTTTTTCCAAAGAATTCAAGCCCTTCGAAGATTCTTCAAATTAAGTTTTCAAAAATAAAGGGAAAAGACGAGAATTGGGTGTTCGAAAAGACCCGGGTACATGTGAGAGAGACACCCTGAAAATTAATTTCAAAATTAAAGTATATATGTTTGTATAAAAGAATTTTGAGAGAAAAAAGAAGGAAAAGTATAGTTTACTAAAGTATAGTGGTATAAGTTTACTAAAGTATCTTAGTATATTAGTATAGTATATAAAGTATATTAACATATTAGTATAGTTTACTAAAGTATATTAGTATTTAGTAAATATATATTTTGAAAATAAAAAAAGAAAGGGGATTCAGTTAGCCGCGGCACGCAATAAAGCCGGCGGCACATAGCGAGTGCCGTGTCGGCATTCACCAAGTGCCACTCGGCACTCAGTGAGTGCCGGAACGGCATTCCGTGAGTGCCGCAGCCAACTCTTCGAATGTCGCATGATATAACACTCTGTTTTTCTCACATATTCTAGAAGAAATCTTTGCACATCATCCGAAATTTACCCAATTAACCCTATGAGAAAGGTCTATATAAGGAGGTTTTCACCTGCATTAGAAAGGATCTTCTTCTTCCACCATCCTCTATTGATACATACATTGAATTTAGAGAGAGAATTGAGAGAAAAACAAGGAGTTCTTAAAGAAAACTTTGAAGAATTTGAAGAAGAGATTGAAGAATTTGGAAGATCTTCATCCAACAACTAAGAATTCCTTGAGGTTATAAGAGGTAACCTCCCAATCTTGTAGAGAATTAGGCTAATTCAATCACAAATTCATAGTTCTAGGATCTTTACACATTTTCAAAACCTCTCTTCTTACCCCATTTCATCACACACCACATAGAATTTGTGATTGAATTTGATAATTGTTCATTGATCTTGATTTAAATTAGCCTTGTGTTTCAAACAAAAACTAGTTCATGAGGAGATTTTATAAACTTTGATTTTATTTCATTCTTGTTAATTCTTCCTTTAGAAATCTATGGGATCTCTAATATCTCATGAAATTTCTTTGGGGTTGATCTCCTAGTCTCCCATAATCTATGGCTTAATGAGGAGAGTAAGGTTGTTTCATGGTTATATTCATATGTTAGTTGTTAGGTTGAAGTCTTGGTCCATGGCTTGAGTCCTATAAATTGAGTCTCATAGATTTGCTTCCATATTCTATGAGGTTCACATAGGTTTTGATCATATACAATCTCCAAGGACCATTAATTTGAGAGGAGAATTAAATCTATATTCCTCAAGGATCATATGTTTAAGAGAGGAATAAAATGTAGGATCAATTTAATTCCATTTTTTAACTATTCAAAGTTCATAGGATTGAGTAAGACCTAGAAGTTCTCTTACTAGATCCTCAACATGAGGACTATGAGGGAGATCTTTAAGGCTAAGTCCATGAATCTCTTATATATTTCATTATACTTTTGAATAACCACAATCATACTTGATCTTAACTCTCTATAGAATCAAGGATCAAGATTGATTTAAACTATGAACACTAATTCAACAATGGTGCTGTGAGTTCACTAACCAACCGTGATCAAAGATTTTTAATTAAATCATGGCAAATTGGAATTGAATGAGACCAATTGGAGAGTGTTCATAACCCATATATGTACCACTAGCATGTTTTTTTTGATTAAATTCTATACTTAGGTGTCACACCCCAACCCGCCTCGGGCAAGTTGGGACACGTGTGACAAACCCACACGACAAAACACCCTTAATCCACTAAGAAAAATATGAATTAGACCTCATTAAATAGCTCCGTTGACACAAAACAGCCCCAAGGGAAAAATGTCATTAATAAAGTATAGAAAATGTTATACCAAAAGATAGGCCTTTGAGTCCCGGTTCCAACGCAAAAAATGGCACGCGAATCCGAATTTTTTAAAGAAAGTTATGCTTGTTTTCGTAAAAGTCGTCGGGCTGAACCCAAACTAGCGGATCGATCTGCCCCAAATCCGGATCGATCCGGTTTTGGCAGATTGTTATTTTCTGCAGCTCCAGGTGCCCCGGATTGATCCGCACATGACCCGGATCGATCTGTTTTCTCCAGATTGGTTTTTCTCCTGCTAAAAACATCATATTTCAACTTCAAAACACTTCCAAGTTCAATAATTTGTTCCTAACATCATGTAAACTTTTGAAAACACCTCCCAAACACCCATAAACATATTCACAACATCTTTAAGTCTTTCAAAAACATTTAGAAACATACTCTAAGTACATTCAAATGAAGAACGAGTCATAGAAACTCCACCCTCACAAATTGGTAAGAAAAAGGAAATGTTCTTGACAAAGTGAGCTCAAAACTTCAAGTAAAGTCCTTAAACTCTAGAAATCATCTTTAACACGGAATCAAGTTCTTCTAACATTCAAACATGTACATGATCTCATTTGAAAAGTTATTTAACATTCAAACTCATTAACCCCCTTTCACTAAAACATCAACTTGTATCACATTACCCCCAATACCTACATAACCATTCAACATGTGGAAAACAAGATAAGCTTTACAACCAAAGCTCTAGCTCCTTTCAACTCCACTCCCAACATACATAACTTACAACTTGCAAGCTCAACTCACGATTTGGTGCATAGACAACCAACAACACCCAACTTTACATATTACAAGTTTTCAAAAAGAACTCAAGATAAATTTACATTGCCAACAAAAGATACACTCTAGGCATAAACTAGCTAGACATATGAACATATACACATGGACACAACTCCCACGCCCAACCCGTCGTGTGGGTCATTTTCTCTCCTCTTTCCATGCCGTACCTGCGATGGTTATTTATTAACCACAACATATATATTTTCGTTTAAGCTTTCGCTTAGTGAGAGAACTAATCATGCCATTGGAATGCAAAGTATGTAAATGCAACAATCATTACAAACAACAATAAATTGACCTCCGAAAAGTCAAGTAACTCCAGCCACCACCCCCGGGTCCTTCTCATCCCCGGATCTTTCTCACTTTTGTTGCATATAGCGCAACACACACTCTTTTGTGACCCCGAAGGCGTCACTGGCATTTCATTGTGGTCGTCACCACGTCCTACTCATTGATAACTTCCTATCTCTTACATATGGGACCTATAAATAGTGACCACTACTTGACTTCCCTTTAATCCACATAGGCATAGAAGCAACTTTGCATATAAGCATATCAATTTCACATTACTAACATGCTTTTAGCCCAAATTCATCAACACATATATACATGAGCATGAATTAAGCAACTATGAACAACAATTATCACACTAACATAACTAAACACCCAATTTTGGGAATAGAACACTCACCTCTTCGATTTACTAGCGATTAAGCTCCTAGAATCCAACTTCAAGCTAGATTCAAACTCAACTCTTGTTCTAGAGTAATCATCCACGAATCCAAAAGTGGTCTCGGATCGTAAATCTGCCGCCGGACGACGAAAAAACGGTAAGAAACGTCGCGTGGATTTCCGTCGCCGACTCGAGAGCTCTCGTTCTCTCCAATCTTGTGAATTTCCAGCTGTGTTTTGTGTCTTGGAGACACATATCAACACATGCATATGTGTGTATCAAGTTTTCATTAATTATGTTTACCTCCCCTGACTTTCTTTAAGTTTTATTATGAAACCCCCATGTTATTTACATTAACTACCCATCTTTTCTAAAAGGATTTAATCTAAGTCTCGCGTGGATCCCAAACGTGGTCTCACATAAATTATGAGGTTGCTATTAAACCTACCAATTATCAATTGTTTTCAACTACGTCCTCACATGGGTACCCAAATTGGTCCCCTATACCTATCATAAGACATAATAAAATCTTTAAACATTTAAATAAGTATTCATATAAGCATATAATGACATCTAAATGCAAATTATTTTAATTAGACCTTCATTGGGTCCTACTTTTATACCAGTCCTGCCTTTTACAGAACTTTCATCTGTATCCGCATTTGAACACCTTTTTCCCTGTGGGTTCATAACCCCACCTTAAACCATTTTATGCATTAATTATCATTAATTAACACATACTAATATCATACTACTCTTCTTTTCCGGGTACGGGTGTTACATTTCTCCCTCCCTTTAAAGAAGTTTGTCCCCAAACTTTCCCATCTCATAGTATCAAAGAAGTATACACACATTGTTTTCCTTTCTCGAATTTCCAACAATCCACAAACACCTTCGATTCAAACCTGACGATTAACACTATAACACGAACACTTAAAACATATCTCATCTCGTTGGTTAATTCTGACTGCAACCTTAATCGATAGGTTACCAGTTCGCATTCTTTTCTATACTTCCAGCAATCCCGTGAATTGAATTTGAAACCTTTTCCCATCCTCTAAGTCATGTTACTTTCCAAAGAGACACCTTTTGAAACATTGCTTTCCCATCATAGATACTTTTCCTCAATCATTCCAAAAATGAAACTCAATTACCCGTAGTACATTTTTCCTGTTCATCATTAACTTGCTATGACTCAATATCATTTTGGTTTCCCTTCTTGTACAACTTCAGAATTTTAATACATTCAGATATGTCATTCCAGAATGATAAGTATCAATTTCTACACAATCTCATAGTTTCCCTTCACGTATAATTCAATTAACCCTTGCAAATTTGCAGTTTTAACCAATAACCATTAATTGACTCGGTCAACCCACTCACAATCATTCACATGTTGGTAACTCAATCCCGCTAACTTTAACAACCCTATCACAAAATTTATCACAACACATGTTCTCTTTTCATTGGTCCTCAATATCATTTATAATAATCCCTTGAACTCTCGGCACTTTGCTTTATTTTTCTCTATATACCACATGTCACATAGAGTGCTTCATCTAGAACAATCATCACTGTATCTCAACTTTTAATTAATAATACTCAGATTCCAAATCAATCTTTGAGAAGACTGATACCCCTTGTAACTGATTATCAAATCATCATATGTCATAAAATGTGATCAATACCATTCTATACTCAATCAATAACAACTTATTCTCCACAATCTCATTTACGACTTCCATATTTCTTGGGAATCTCCTTTCTTAAGCTCTCTTCATTCGGAATATCTATTTAACTTCTAGATTTCAACACTTCTTTCTGTAGAGTAGAGTTTGATCATTTCTTTCTCAACAACTTATTATATCTCTCTTTTGCGAAACAATAAACAATACATACCCTTAAGCCAGCTTCTTATAATATGACATAATATTGTAAGTTAAACCCAAATTACGACCGTCTTTACTTCCCCAATTTCTAAAGAAATTTCAGCTTCTAACAATTCTAATCTTCCCAATTATTCTCGAGCAGTCAATTCACGCACTATCCTTCCCTCATCAATCACTGACTGGTAACATTAACAACCACTTGACTTTACTTGTTCAGTGTTAGATTTTTCACATCATAACCTAGCATGAGTTTCAATTGTTTCCTCTATCACGTACTCGATTTCTATTAAATAAACCATATTCTGAATCCCAACAACCCTTATAAACTTTGTACTCGTAGGAATATCATCGTCTATTCTAATCCTTATGTCAAACAACATACTCATCAAGTTTCAATTTCAAGCTTATGTAAAGCATAAACAATTATTTTATCACCATATGGCCTAATCTCTAATATAGAATTTCATTATAGTTAATAAATCTCTCGATGCTAATTAAACTAGTTAAGGTCATTGTCCTCACAAATCAATTCTTTATTTCTCAGAACAATAACACGTACCCGGAATCATTAACCAAACACGTTCTATGATTATGAATATTATCAACCTCTTGTCTTCTATCATTTCATTTCTTTTCCACAAGGTTTAACAATTACAAGGATCGGAAATTTCGTTATCGCACTTTATCGGAATATGACCTAATCTTTAGCATAAGTTTTCAACTCTAACAAAATCCCCTGATATCAAATAGAGCTGTCGATCTGCATCAACATCACAAGTTCATTTCAATACTTCTCAAATATTCAGTTCATAACATCAATAGTCAATAAAGGCGCTTAGGTTACTTTAATTATCATTACAATCATCGTCTGCTCTAGTTTTCACCAAAATTCTCAGAATTTCCATTACCTTAATCTTTCATTAACCATTCTCAGATCTTGTCTAAAAATACTAATATCTCTAAGATTAGTCAACAATTTATTCATTGGCTATTGTACACCTATTCTCAACTATAGCTTCATTTAATCCCAATTCTCAATACCCATTCTAGTTGTTCCGTTTGTCTTTTCATAGTAATGCTAATAATCCCTTCAATTCACTACCCAAAACATTGTCCAAACCCTTTTGTAATTCAATTATCTTCTACCAAGTAAGTTATTCAATAAGTCTTCTCATCATACACTCAAAATTTCATTCACTATCAAAATATTCTCAAACTCAATTCAATTACTACTCTTACTTTGATAAATACAAATTTTCTGGCATTTCTTCCCCACTATATGATAAACTATGATGATAGCACAATGCAAAATATTCTCATTATATCAATTTCTCAGAAATAGAAGTTTGTTCGGTTCGACACTTACCTCTTACACATTATACCATATTCACCTGATTGGTAATCATGTTATACCCAGTGCTTCCTCAAATGTTGAGTAGTTATCAAAACATGCCTACGGCTGACAATATTATATTACCCTTACACTATATTTTCTTGATGCACATGAATCACTAGTAGAAACTTCTAACAATTTCTCCTCGGTTAGCCAACAAATTCTAACGATTTTCACGATATCAAATGACAACAATATAATATTGACTATCTTGAAAATCAAACTCCATTTGACTCAGTACCCAATCAATTCACAGTCAACTCTACAGTTCTTCCTTGCGACCTATCCATACCCTGCTGTTCATTCAAAGACTAGCACTATAACCACTTCTATCGGTCTTGTCTTACCCTTATATCATTTACCCCTGGTATGCCGGAAGTAATCACGTATACCCTCGATTAAAATATCACTAACTAGACCAACTTCCCAAGATCCCAAACATTACATGTGATCATTCAATGATTGTTATGATACAACCAATACATAGTTCTTCCGGAATCAGAAATACTTCCATGGATTATAGACAAATAGATAATAATCTTATACATTACCTGATATTTGTGGTGATTTAAGCATAAGTTAAGAGCTTCTATCTTCTCGTGGTTCTATCCCCATTGGCGGTTGAATGAGTTTCAAGGTAGTCTTAGATGTTGAAAAGCTTGGATCCCTCTTGTTATTTATGAAAATAATCATATACCCAGTAGTTCCGTTGACCACATTCATAATAATTACCCCTGAACCATGTACCCTTATTTGGACAAAACTTCACAAGGATCCCAAGTTGTCTACAAGCATAACAATTCAAGCAGCATACCCCAATGTTGCTTCTTACACATTATGCAACACGAATTCTTTATCTTTAAAACATCAATTATCGATGAACTCCCCACACTTGTTGGTTTAAGCATATCTCAACTTTCACTTTGACTTTTCCCCGATCACTTACCCTCATGTCATTATCGAGACTCTTTTAGAAACTTTTCTATGACTGGTGGTTCTATTCTTCCCTCTGAATTCGAAGTTTCTTATGCTTCTTACACAACTCTTACTATTATCTCCACAACTCTTTTACCAGTTCCACTCTTGATTGTGATATCTATCTTTTTTTCGGATTCCACTACTATAGACAATTAAGCCGGACATCCTCACAATCATTTACATGCATGTTAACATTAATAATATGCTATGCATGCTAAACAACTTTTAAGCATGCTAAATAAACGTGTATGCATGATTGTCATAGCTTCATATTCTTTTATACTTTTTACACGTCGTATTCACCACTTGTCCCCAAGGCTCTAGCCTATTACTTTAATACCAAAAATTGTCATACCCCAACTCACCTCGGGCGAGTTGAGACACGTGTAACAAGCCCACACTCAAAATACCCTTAATCCACTAAGAAAAACATGAATTAGACCTCATTAAACAGCTCCGTTGACACAAAACAACCCCAAGGACAAAATGATCATTAATAAATTATAGAAAATTTTATACCAAAAGATAGGTCTTTGAGTCCCGGTTGCAACGCAAAAAATGGCGTACGAATCCAAATTTTTTAGAGAGAGTTATGCTTGTTTCCGTAAAATTTGTCAGGCCAAATCCAAACTAGCGGATCGATCCGCCCCAAATCCGGATCAATCCGGTTTTGGTAGATTGTTATTTTCTGCAGCTCCAGGTGCCCCGGATCGATCCGCACATGACCTGGATCGATCCAGTTTCTCTAGATTGGTTTTTCTCCTGCTAAAAACATCAGATTTCAAGTTCAAAACACTTCCAAGTTCCAGAATTTGTTCCAAACGTCATGAAAACTTTTGAAAACACCTCCCAAACACCCATAAACATATTCACAACATCTTTAAGTCTTTCCAAAACATTTAGAAACATACTCTAAGTACATTCAAATGAAGAACTGTGGATGCTAGCATTTTGGGCCCACTTTTGTTTTAATTTTAAAACAAAATTTCAAATTTTGATTCAAAGAGTCGCCACTTAATTTTTTTAGGAAACATAAGAAACCATTTTTAAAAGCAACCGTTTTTTTGTGAAACCAAAGATAATCTGGGTCCGGGGATTATGGAATGAAAGGGGAAGGAGCCCGGCGGACTAAAACACCCCCTTTCATCCTATCTCGTGATAGGCCTCTACTCATCATCCTATTTAATCGAATTAATAATCTAAGCATTACCTCAACTAATACATAGATATAAGTATACATATCACAAGCATGTCAAAAAGGGTGTAAAATTGCTAATGATAAAATATCATTCATAAGCCACATAATTCAAGTAGCAAGCAAAATGATGTGCAAGTAGAGAACTAGAGAACTTACTCGGGATCCAGCCGCGAAATGAGAAACGTGCAATGCATACAAAGAATAGAAATCATAGGAAAAATGTCTCTAATTACATATACACGTAAGGCAAGACCTAAGCTAAGGTGTCGCGCATGGAGTCGAAAATCAATAAAATCAACAAATGAAATAAACTAGAGAAGAGATCAGAAGTCATAACTCCAAAGCGCTACAAAACAAGGGTTAGTCCACATGCTTCACATAATAATATGACATCAAATAATCAATCCTAAATCTCTAGCTTAGATCTATCAAGCATGGAAAGAATTGACAAAACTATGAATTCCTTTTAATTAGTTGGAGTCATAGCACCTTTATAGTTATACAAGCCTCAACTAGGAGCCAATGTAATGTCCATGTAGGGGTTCTATATTCCCAACACGATCATAATGAATCCATGTTTACATTCAATTAGGTTGAACTAAGTCCAATTTTATCCAAGAACTAGCTCTAATCATAAGCGTCAACATACATGAATGAATGAATGAACATGAACAAGAATGAGATATGAATTTATTCACTAATTTGGATCATTTGGCCTCTGGATTTAAGCTAAATTATCATTATTCAAAATATGATTTGGGTTCCAAGACATTAGGAAACCATCTAAAGTTAAAATCAATGAGATTAGACAAAAACAGTGACTGTTTTTCCTAAATTACAGAGAGCAGACCAGATTTTAAAAGGTAGAAAAACCATACTTCCAACGGTTAGATCTTAATGATTTTCAGATATGACATGCCTCTGTGAGTCTAGTTTCTAACCCAAAAAGAAAATCAAGGTTTGAACGGTTAGATCTATGGGAATATGGAAAACACTAGACATCACTCAGGAATCTTCAACTCTCTGTCCAGAGATCTTGTACGATTTTCTCAAAATAGTAAAAAAAAAATGAGAAACACTTAGATCTTTTTAGGGTGTCTTCCTAACACATTGAAATACTTAGAAAAAATTATTAGAGACCCAGGAATTTCTATTACAGTTCTGATTTATTAATTTTAAAACGGACTTACTGTTATGAAATTTTGGACAGAGAGTTGCTTGTTTTGAAATCATAAGACCAAACCATCTTAGACATGGAATTTCATCAAAACAAAAATTACAGAGATGCTTAAATGAGTTATGAACATCCTCCAATTGGTCTCATCCATTTCCAATGAATCATGACTCTATAAAAAATCTTTGATCACGATTGGTTTATGGATTCACTGCACCTTTGTTAAATTGATGTTCATATTTTGAATCAAACTTGATCCGTGATTCTAGAGAGAATTAGGATCAAGTATGACCATGATTATTGGAATAGATAATGAAACATGAAGAGATTCATAGATTTAGCCTTAATGGATTTCCGTCATAGATCTCATAGCAAGAGAATCCTAAGGTCTTACTCAATCTTATGAACTCTTGAATATTCAAGTTCCCTAGATTTCAACAAACAAACTATGAAAACTTACATCTAAATCCTCTCTCAAACATATGATCCTTAAGGAAATTAGAACTATGATATATTATTCTCCTCTCAAATTAATGGTCCTTGGAGACTCAATGAGACTCAAACCTACTCAAATCTCTATAGAATATAGTATGAATCCCATAAGATTCCTAGTAGGGAGATCCAAGTCATGAGCTAAGATTTAAACCCAATCAACTATATATGTGTAGATATGACCTTGACCAATCTTAATCCCCATATAAATCATAGGATCATAAGGGACTAGATGATCAAACTCAAAGAGATCTAATGAGATATTGAAGATCTCATAGATCCTATGAGAAGAATATAAACAAAAGAAATGAAATCAAAGGTTATTTAAAAATTTCAAGTCAAAACTCTTTTATTCTTAAATCCAAAGCTCTATTTAGACCCAAATTAATGAAATGTTATGAGATTCAATCACAAGCTCTAAGTGGTGTGTGATGAAATGTGGTAGGAAGAGAGGTTTTAAAAATGTGTAAAGTTCCTAGAACTATGAACTTGTGCTTGAATTTACCTAATTCTACCAAGGATTTAGAGGTTACCTCTATGACCTCAAGGATGTCTTTTATTTCTTGGGGAGTTCTTCCAAAAGTCTTCAAGTTCTTCAATTCTTCAATTTCTTCAAGAAAACTTTCTTCTTCCTCTCTCAATTCTCTCTCTATTGCCTATATAACTCTTGTATCTCTTTCCAAGATTAAATGAAAAGTTCAAAAGTTAAGTAAGAGCCCCCATAAAGGAGATGAAGGTCTGTTTATATAGACCAACATGACAAGATTAAATGGGTAAATTTGGGTGGAAACCCATGTGCAAAGTTTTCTTCTAGAACATGTGAGAAAAGCAGTCTGTTACAGTTCACGGCACTCGATGGCTGCCTGCGGCACCCACTGAGTGCCGGGCGGGACTCACTGAATGCCGACGACACTCAGTGAGTGCCGGCGTGGCACTCAGTGAGTGTCGGCGCGGCACTCAGTGAGTGCTGCCGGCTTTCCCGCGTGCCGGGGCTAACAGAATTTTGCTCTCTTTTTAATTTTCAACATATATATTAATGTAAACCTAATTTATCTAGTAAAGTATATACTTATGTACTTATATTTGCAATGTACTTTATTAAAATGTACCCATATGCATAGTATACATTCCCATATAATCCTTTTATTTCTTTTTTTTTTTCTTTTCTTCTTCTTTTTTTTCTTTTTCTTTTCAAGACTTTTTTTTTTCAAAATTCTTTTTCACTTTCTCCTTTTATATATATATATATATATATATTTTTTAGAACTCTTTCTTTTCTTCTCTCTCTCTCTCTCTCTTCTTTTTATTTTATATATCTTATTATTATTATATATATATATATTTTTTTGAAGGTATTCTCATACTGATTTTCTCACACGTTCTTCAACATTCAAGTTTCTCTCGAATACCCATTTTTTCCTCTTTTTTTTTTCATTTTTTTCTTTAATTTTGAAACTTTACTTGAAGAATCTTTGAAGAATTTGAATTCTCTGGAGAATCTTCGAATTTCACCGGTCATCGTCATCATTGGTCTTAAGAGGTAACCAATCCTTAGATTTGACGTTTGGTCAAATCCGGGGTGTCTACAAGAACTAGTCATAGAAACTCCACCCTCACAAATTGGTAAGAAAAAGGAAATGTTCTTGACAAAGTGAGCTCAAAACCTCAAGTAAACTCCTTAAAACTCTAGAAATCATCTTTAACACGGAATCAAGTTCTTCCAACATTCAAACATGTACATGATCTTATTTGAAAAGTCATTTAACATTCAAACTCATTAACCCCCTTTCACTAAAACATCAACTTGTATCACATTACCCCTAATACCTACATAACCATTCAACATGAGGAAAACAAGATAAGCTTTACAACCAAAGCTCTAGCTCCTTTCAACTCCACTCCCAACATACATAACTTACAACTTGCAAGCTCAACTCATGGTTTGGTGCATAGACAACCAACAACACCCAACTTTACATATTACAAGTTTTCAAAAAGAACTCAAGATAAATTTACATCGCCAACAAAAGATACACTCTACGTATAAACTAGCTAAACATATGAACATATACACATGGACACAACTCCCACGTCCAACCCGTCGTGTGGATCATTTTCTCTCCTCTTTCCGTGCCGTACCTATGATGGTTATTTAATAGCCTTAACAGAAATATATTTTCGTTTAAGCTTTCGCTTAGTGAGAGAACTAATCATGCCTTTGGAATGCAAAGAATGTAAATGCAACAATAATTACAAACAACAAATTGACCTCCGGAAAGTCAAGTAACTCTAACCACCACCCCCGGGTCTTTTTCACCCCGGATCTTTCTCACTTTTGGCGCATATAGCACAACACACACTCTCTTGTGACCCCGAAGACATTACCGCGATTTCATTGTGGTTATCACCATGTCCTACTCATTGATGACTTCCTATCCCTTACATATGCGACCTATAAATGGTGACCACTACTTGACTTCCCTTTGATCCACATAGGCATAGAAGCAACTTTGCATATAAGCATATCAATTTCACATTACTAACATGCTTTTAGCCCAAATTCACCAACACACACACACACACACACACACACACACATATATATATATATATGAGCATGAATTAAGCAACTATGAACAATTATCACACTAACATAACTAAACACCCAATTTTGGGAGTAGAACACTCACCTCTTTGATTTACTAGCGATTAAGCTCCTAGAATCTAATTTCAAGCTAGATTTAAACCCAACTCTTGTTCTCGAGTAATCCTTCACGAGTCGAAAAGTGGTCTCGGATCATAAATCCGACGCCGGACGGTAAAGAAACGGCAAGAAACGTCGCGTGGATTTCTGTCTCCGACTCGAGAGCTCTCATTCTCTCCAATCTTGTGAATTTCCAGCTGTGTTTTATGTCTTGGAGACACATATCAACACATGCATATGTGTTGTATCAAGTTTCCATTAATTATGTTTACCTCCCCTGACTTTCTTTAAGTTTAATTATGAAACCCCCATATTATTTACGTTAACTACCCATCTTTTCTAAAAAGATTTAATCTAAGTCTCGCGTGGGTCCCAAACGTGGTCCAACATAAATTATGAGGTTGCTATCAAACCTACCAATTATCAATTATTTTCAAATACGTCCTCACATGGGTACCCAAATTGGTCCCCTATACCTATCATAAGACATAATAAAATCTTTAAACCGTTTAAACAAGTATTCATATAAGCATATAATGACATCTAAATGTAAATTACTTTAATTAGACCTTCATTGGGTCTCACTTTTATACCAGTCCTGCCTTTTACAAAACTTTCATCTGTGTCCGCATTTGAACACCTTTTTCCCTCTGGGTTCATAACCCCACTGTAAACCATTTTATGCATTAATTAACACATACTAATATCACACTAATCTTCTTTTCCGGGTACGGGTGTTACATTAGGGGTGTTTAACCTTATGATTTGTGAGTAGGTTGTTCTCTGTCCAAAATTTCATAACAGTAAGCTCGTTTTAAAATGAGTAAATCAGAGCCTTTATCAAGTTTTCTTGACCTCAAATAAATTTTCCTGGGTACCTCAATGGGTGAGGAAGATACCCTAACAAGATCAAAGTGTTTCTAATTTTTTTACTATTTTTAAAAAATCATAAAAAACTCTGGATAGAGAGTTGTAGATTCCTGAGTGATGTCTAGTTATGACCCTATTCCCATAGATTCAACCGTTGGATCTTTGATTTTCTTTCTTTTTGAGTTAGAAACTAGACTCACATAGGCATAACATACTAAAAAATAATTAAGATCCAACCGTTGAAAGTATTTTATTTCTATTTTTGAAAGTTTGGTCTGCTCTCAGTAATTCTTACAATTCTGTCACTGTTTTAATAAAACTTGAATAACTCTAATCTAATGGATTCATATTGACCTAAGATTTAAACCATGTCTTAAATAATATCAATTAAGCTGAGATCCAGAGGCTAAATGATCCAAATCAATGAATACGTTCATATCTCATTCTTGTTCATGTCGAAGCATTCATTCATGTATGTTGATGCTTATGATTAGAACTAGTCCTTGGATAAAGTTGGATTTAGTTGAACCTAATTGAACATAACTATGGGTTCCTTATGATCATGTTGGGATTATAACATCCCTATATGGACATTACATTGGCTCCTAGTTGAGACTTGTATATTTATAGAGGTGCTATGGTTCCAACTAGTTAAAAGGAATTCAAAGTTTTGTCAATTCCTCCTCTACTTGATAGATTTAAGCTAGAAGTTTAGGATTGATTATTTTATATCTTGTTTGAAGTATGTGGACTAATTTTTATTTTGTAGCGCTATTGAGGTACGATTTTTCAACCCCTCCCTAGTTTATTTATTTTTTGATTTTAGTTGATTTTTGACTCCATGTGCGACACCTTAGATTAGGTCTTACTTTATTGTGTATATGTGATTAGAGAGCTTTTCTTAGGTTTTATTTTCTTGTATGCATTACACATTTTATTTCGCGGCAGGACCCCGGGTAAGTTCTCTAGTTCCCTATTGCATATCATGTTGCTTGCTAATTGAATTACATGGTTTTGGATGCTATCGTTAGCAATCTTGTACCCTTTTGACATGCTTGTGTTATGTATACTTATATATATATATGTATTAATTGAGGGCATGCTTAGATAAATAATTCGATTAAAAAGGATGTTGAGTAGAGGCTAATCACGAGATAGGATGAAAGGGGGTATTTTAGTCTACCGGGCTCCTTTCCCTTTCATTCCATAATCCCTGGACCCAGTTTATCTTTGGTTTCGCAAAAGATCGGTTTGCTTTTAAAATGGTTTCTTAATTTTCCTTTAAAAAATTAAGTGACGACTCTTTGCATTTGTTTTTAAAGGAATTGTTTTAAAAAGTGAGCCCAAATACTGGTATCCACACATATACAAGAACAACCTTAAACATACATTGTGAGGATACAAGCTTTATAAATTATCAATTATCGTCCATTCATTTATTCTAGATTAAAATATTAATCACATACACCAAGAACTTATGCTGTCTTAGTATAAAATGAATAGACTCATTGTAGACACCCCGATTTTGACCAAACATCGAACTCAGGAGAGTGTTACCTCCAAGCCCGATGATGACAATGTCTAGCTAACTTAGGGTTTTCGAGGTGATTCAAGCTCTTTGAAAGGCTCTTCGATTTCAAAAGAAAGAAAAAAAAAAAGAAGGAAAAAAGAAGAAGGTAAGAAAATGGAGCGGTGTACATAGCAAAAGTAGAGCGGTGTACATAGCAAGATTGAATCTTTTATAAAGAAGAAGGGCACATGATTCTAAAAATTTCCACTTTTATAAAGTAGAGTGGTGTACATAGCAAAAGTAGCGGTGTACATAGCAATTCCCTATAATAATTAATATAATTAATAAGCTTATATAAGAAACAATTCCTTTCCCTTCTCTCTCCAAACCAATTCTCTTGAACCCATTACATTTTTGAGTGGTTTCTTCTTCATTTCTTGTTGTCCCTCCCCCCCCCCCCCCCCCCCCTCCCTCTCTCTCACCCTACTTTCTCTCTCTATACGTAAAGATCAAAGGGAATAGAGAGTTGTAATTGAAAGCAATAGTAAAGTATGTGGAGATATTGGATTTAGGGGTGAAACTGGTGGCCAGGTTTCATTCATACTGCCCTCACACTGCTCGATTGAACTACTACCCTCCCTCTAATGTCGCCAATGACCACCACAACCATTATCGGGGCGCGCTTAGCGGCGGAAGTGGAAGCCATGCACCGACTCAAGAATCGACACGGATGGCCATTTTTTGTGTGTTGCTTAGCCGGTCGGCGACCTTTTTACTTCAACACGGGCGTGATGGTGATGTATCTAGTTAAGTGGAGGCGGTTCAGGTACACGAAACAGGTCGAGAGTTGAATGGAGATCCAAAAGAGTAGGCGTATCTACGAGATCACAGTTTTCTATAGTGATAAATTCTGCACTGCATGTAGTGATAAAAGGGTTTTTGGTTTGGAGGAGTAGTGGAATTTTTTTTTCTAGTTTTTTTCGTTTTTGATCACTCATGTCTTTTTTCTTTTTCTTTTTTTTTTCTTTTCAGTTTAGCCCTGTAATTTGGTCGTTTTTATGGTTGAATGTTCATGTGATGGTTGGTGTCCTTAGTTTGGATTTTTGGTTTTGGTCAAATTCTGAAAATTTGGGTTGTTGCAAAATTTTACACTCATGCTGTGCACTCAAATTTTACACTCAAATTTCATACTCAATTTAAATTCTACACTCGAATTTGTTAGCATATCTACCATAGCAACACTCACATGACTGGTATAACAACTTTATATGGGTGTTAAAATTTATACATGAGGTGTAAATTCTACACTCAAATTTTACAGATGATTGGTAAATTTTACACTAAAAAAGATTCAATCTTTCAGTGTGGCATAGCAAATTCATACGGGTGTTGATAAAATCTGAGTAGTGTCTGGTCTTGGGCCAATTCCCAGAGATTGAACCTTTTTATCTTTGATTTTCTTTTTGGGTTATAAACTAGACTCATAGAGGCATCTTGAGTCCAAATATCATTAAGATTAAACCATGGGAAGTATGGTTTCTGGTCTGCTCTTTGTAAATTTCTGAATCCTGTTTCAGTTTTGATAAACTTTGTAAATGATGACCCAAATGACTTTTCTATGACTTGGGACTTAAATTATGTTTTGGATAAAGATTAATTGAACTTAAATCCAGAGACTAAATGATCCAAATCAATGATGAGTTCATAGCTTACTCTTGTTCATGTTCATACATTCGTCCATGTATGTTGATAATTATATTTAGGATTTATTTTGCATTGGGTTAGGTTGCATTTAATAGGACCTAATTGTGAGCTCCTTGTGATTATGTTGGGATTATACCATCTCTATATGGCAATTACATTGGATCCTAGTTCAGACTTGTATATCTATAGAGATGTTGTGCTTCCAACTAGTTAGAAAGAATTCATGGTTATGTCAATGCTTTCTATGCTTGATAGATTTAAGCTAAAAGTTTAGAAATGTTATTCAATATTATATCTTGATCAAGACATATGGACTAACATGTTGTTTTGTAGCGCTATTGAGGTATGATTTCTCGATCTTTTCTCTAGTTTATTCTATTTATTGATTTTATTAATTTTTAACTTCATGTGAGACACCTTAGAATTAGGATTTGCCTTATGTGTATATATGTGATTACAGACCTTTTATTAAGATTTCTACTTTTGCATGCATTGCACGTTTCCCATTTTGGGACTGGGTCCCGGGTAAGGTGTCTTGCTCCTTATTGCATATAATTTTGCTTGCTATTTAAATTATGTGATTTTGTATAACTTTTGTCGTTAGCAATCTTACACCCTTTAGACATGCTTTTGTAATGTATATTTATATATGTATGTATTAGTTGAGGGCATACTTAGATTAATAATTTAATTAAAAATGATGTTGAGTAGAGGCCTATCACGAGCTCCTTCCCCTCTCATTCCATAATCCCCAGACCTAAAAATCTCTAGTTTTCAAAAGATCAGTTTGCTTTTAAAATGGTTTCTTAATTTTCCTTTAAAAAATTTTAGTGGCGACTCGTATTTGAATTTTGAATTTAAAAAGTTTTAAAAAGCGTGGTTAAACTGCGATATCCACAATCTAGCGACTTTGCTGGGGATCGAACCTAGAATCTCTAGTTTCGCAGACCAAAATTTCTGATTTTGGGTTCAGTCGAGGATTAGACTTGAAAGAATCCTTTTAATTGAATTAATTAATTTTTGTGTTCCTATTGCATTTTGCTTGCATGTCTAGCCAGTCGATTGGACAGAATTATGACCTTGGAGGCTCGGGGCAACCCGGTCGGTCAAGTTATCATAGGACCATGTGATCACCCTTGATCTTGTACCATGTTTTGGTATATGAAGCATCCTATCGTATGTGTGTCAAGGGTCCCTTATTAGACCAAAACCCTGCCTTTGCATGATAGCTTCTATAGAACCTTTCAAATCTTAGGAAATCAATTCTTGATTAAGGTTATGTGCTAGGAAGTTTTGTATGCCCGGAAGGGGTTACTTGAGATGATGACGATACTTGCTTGATGAAAGATGTATAACCTCTTAATCGCTTTTTTACTTGCTTGATGAAAGATGTATAACCTCTTAATCGCTTTTTGAGCAATTCTTCTTCATGTCCCATGACATTTGGGAACATACCAAATCTTGATTTAAAGATTACACTTCTTATACCTTGTTAGCTAAGCATCATTAACCTTGTCTGTATCCGAATTCATGAAAAGTACAATGATAATCCGATCATGTGATCCTTCTACCCGAAGAGTTTTAAATCCATCTTTTGAAAGCAAACATATTTTTGCCATCTTTATTCCAAAGTTTTCAATCGCTCTTTCAAAAATCTTTGGAGTTAATTTTTTATTAAAGTTCCAAACTAACCTTTGTTAAGGTATACTTTCACATGATCATCTTCAAAGGAAAAATCCAAAAACTTGGGAATTGTTTTTTGGGAGAAATGCTTTTCAAATGAATTTCAAAGCAAAATTTCAATCCAATCATCTTTGTTCAAAGAAAAAGAATTCAAAATTCTTGAGAAATTGTTTTTAAAGATCCCATCATTTAAAGAAAAGTTTTTCTTTCAAATGAATTTCAAATTTTTTTTAAATATATCCAACCTCTAAAAGGGTAACAAGGAACACAATGTGAAGAGAAATTAGCGCACTTAACATGGATGAGGATTTTATGTGCGTATGTGCTTATGTACTAGAATTAAGACCTTTTGCATATAGAGTAGGCACACATATACATGCATTACATCCGTGTGACATAAGAACCATTCATATATGTTTTACCAAGTATTTGCAAAGATGACATCAAATAAAAAAGGGGGAAAAGAAAAATGACGAAATAAAATTTCATTTGAAAAATTCTTTTGTAGGGAAAAAATAGCATCTGGTTCGGGCATTGTCTGGTTTAGCGGTCCTGAGGCAAGGTTAGTAAGGAGAGAAAGTAACACTCAAATGGTACACGAATGGAATACTGGGGAAGTAGTAGAACTGAGGGCAATAGTAGAAAGGCAAGAAGATCACATGAAACAACAGACTGAGAACATGAACCGTATGATGAACATGGTAGAAGCAATGACCCGCCAACTGCCGCTCGCAAATCCACTAGTTGTCGACCCACCCCCTCCAGCGACAAGAGAAGAAGACTGGTTTGATGATCAGGAGGTACAGAGGTGTCACGACCCATCCCGCTACGGGCGGAAATAGGACACTGTAGACACCCCATTTTGTCGGCTATCAGATTTAGGAGACCCGTAGCTTGGTGGTTCACAATGATCATAAAAGACTCAAAAGGACTCTTGGAAGTTTAGCTATATTTCTCAAAATGCTCAGAATGACCAAAATGCCCCTGAAAGCCCGAAAACTCCCAGATTCGGTCCCAAAGTTCTGGAAACATGCTACGTCGTAAGAAAGGTGATAAAATAAGTTTTTAAGAAAAATTGGATGAAATCGTCAGCTCCCAGAGACCCCCGGAAGTCCCGGAAGTTCCCGAAAAGTCCCCGTTGACCGGTTTGGCCAAGGTTTGACCAAATTTTGACCAAATTTGACCAAGTTTGACAAAAATCGTCCAAATTCACCGAAATCATTCTAGATCATGAGAAAAGTATTAAAATGAGTTTTAAAGAAAATCGAGCGAAAACGTCAGCTCCTGGGAACTCCCAGAAGTTTCCAGAACTTCCAGGGAATCCCAGGTTTAACCAATTTGACCAGAATTTGACTTTAAAATCGGGGCACCGTAACAATTTTTAAATATTTTTTATGGATACTAGAGGTCAATAGCTTTCCGAAGGTATATCGCACATAATTTTTGGATTTAAAACGAGTTTATTATAAATTTCCAAAGGCGAAAAAGGCGATCAAATCGGCTTTTATTGCAAATACCGCAAAACTTTTCAAAGTGACCTATCCCTAAACTATTTTTTATGTAAAGTAGACTCCATTACCTTTCCAACAGTATATCACAACCTCAATTTGGAGTTCGTATGCATTTTCTGTGAATTTCGGACAAAATAGGGCCTTTTTGCGAATACTGGAACCTCTGGGGGCCTAAACGTAAATTTCTGGGCGTCTGAGGAGCAGTGCCGCCGCGGCACTGGCCCACTACCACCGTGGCACAGGCCCAGTGCCTCCGCGGCACTCAACCCTCGCAGAGTCCATTTTTGTAATTTTTTTGGGGGTTCAATTTGATTAATTGAAAGCCAAAACGACATAGTTTTGTGTTCACAGTTGTTTGGGACCAATGGGAACACTTCTAAAATCCCAAAACCACCCCAAATTGGCCTATATAAATCCCCCATCGCTCTTCATTTTGGGGGGGCCAAGTGCAAAAGCTTGAAAAGTTGTAGAGAAGAAGAGAGATAGAGATAGGTTTAGAAGAGAGAAAAGGAGCTTCCTCCTACTATTTTGCTATAGAAAGTGAGTTTTAATCTTATTTTCTTCCATTACCTCTCTTATACTTCACATTCCAAACACCCCCAATCACCATTCTTGAGCATTCTTGAGTTAGGAAGCTACTTCCATGTCCAAATGTCAAAATCTATGAGTGAAGCACCATGCTACAAGTTCTATACATCATGAATATCATCTATTGATTGCTGTCTATTTGCTTGCTTGTTTATATAATGTTCATCTCTTCTCACCTCATTTCTTTTTGATTTTCTTTATTTACTTACTAGTTCATCATCATCTAAATGATGACATGAAGTTTGGGGTGAGCGAATCCTTATGGATAGTAGCTCTTGACCTCAAAAACATGTTTGATAGATGATGATCATAACTTCAATACCTCCAAGGTATCCTTGAAGTGTATTGAAGTTATGCTCAAATAAAAATAAGTTTCTCCAACAATCTTGGAGGTTCTTGATGATGAGTTGAATGTTGGCATTTTAAGTGGTTATAATCTTTATTGAGTATTGAAAATACACGTTCAAAACCACTATTTTAAAACCCCCTCAATCCCTCTCATTTTGATTTCAAGAAAGAAAACCTTATTTTCCCCAAAATCTTCAAAACAGTGAGTCAAAACAGTGACTGAGCTGAGTTCAAAGATTTCTCTAGAACTCAATACTCAACATATAGATGCAAGGCCACTTGGAAAGTCTTCCTAACTCATTGGATAACATCCATGATTTTTGGTTTGACTTGGAAGTACTTGAAAATGGTCCATTTGGACCCAAACATTCCTTCCAGACATTCTGCCTCTGCTGTCACAGCAGCTTGACTAACTTCCAACTTCTTTTTCAGAAATATTTTCCAAAAGGGGTGGTCCCAACTTATTTTTCCCTTAAACTTCAATGTCTTAGGGAACGTTTTGTGTAAAATGGACCTCTAGATCACTCTTTTTCATTTTCTAAGATTTTTCAATATTTCAGTCGACAGTACGGACTCTGTTTCTGAGTGACCTTCATTGTTTATATGATTTCTCTCAATCTGTGATAGTTATTAAAGATTGGCTTTTTGGGTAGTGTTCTAGACACAATAAGGAAGATCTCCATAAAAACGCATGCATTGAAAACATTCCTAACCCCTCTTTTCCATTTTTACAAGATCATGTTACTGTTCTGTCTACTATTCACAGCAAGCACCTTTTAACTTTCATTCTTTGATTTGATGCTTACATGCACTCCAAATTAGCTCATATCTTAGGAAGTAGTTCATACTACATTTGTACATATCCCATATTGATTTCATTCATTCATTCATACACATTATAGACTTCTAAGTCATTCTAAGAATCCATGAACACAAAGCACACTACAACCTTGGCACATTCTAGATACATACATTGCATCCATGCAAAGATTTGGGGCCTTCATGGCTCCTAATCTAAGAAGATTATAAGGAATGAACTTGATCACACGTTCATGCTTCCCCCGATCTAATCATCATTTCTCATCCATCCCGGGGATTGAGAGGTCTTCTTTTCTCAAAGATTAACATGCATCATACTAGCATGCTAAACATATTTTGATTTCTTTGTTTATTTGTTTCAACAACAATTCATGTCCCCCTTTAGATTAGGAAGTCTTGATTATTTGATACATGATCAGACGATTTTTTCTAGGTTTATTTGTGTGATCTTTCACTTTGCATTGTGTGATATTTGGCTTAGATCTTATGAATGACATCTTATCTTTAGATCTTCCATTTTCAAATTTTCTTATGTGATGTAATATACTATCATAGTATTATTTGTCAAACCAAACGTAGTATAAGATAATTATTTGGATGCTAATTGAGGCCCGTCGAAAGACGGGGCGAGTTGAGGGTGTTTTAGTCGCGACAAAGGCTCCTTCCTCTCTCGTACCAAAACCCCGAGCCAAGTTCTTTGGTTATGAAGGGTCGGTGCCCTTTATCCGTTTGGGTGAGTCAAATTTGGATTTCTTGGTTCCCTAAAGACCAAGTGGCGACTCTGTATCTGTTTTCAACAGACCCTTTTCTTTTCCTTTTTCAAAAAACAAGTTTCAAAAGCAAACAAAGCGGTGGAATCCCGGTGTCCACAGACACGTGACACGCCACCAAGGCTCATACAATTCATTCTATAACTCTAGCAACGGAAAAGAAACTTAAACAAACTTTTTAAAACAATGTTCATTTTGGAAGAAGAAAAAAACATTGAACCATGAGTCCGTTAAATCCGTATCAATTTGAAAAGTTAATTATATTTCAAATTAACCATAAAAGTGTTATTAGGGACCCCAAAGGTACCCCTAGAAGCAAAATAGAACATTTCAATATTTTCCAAAAAAATATACTTCCTTTGTAAAAACACTATTCACGGGCAGCCCACTTTGCCTATTTCTTTTTAATATTTTTGTAAAACGTCGCAAACACGACAAAACTCAACATACAAATTTCCAATCATCCTGAAACTTTACCAAAGGTATATAAACATATTAGACAACATGTCTAAGCTTTGAAAACATTAATAGAACGAGTTAAGGACTCATTTGGATCGAATCATAAAAGTACTATTAACCTTCATTCAAAATCTGAATTTGACAAGTGTAACTTCAAGACGCGAATCCATGAGTTCAAATTCGCTACAAACATATTTAAAGAAGTTTTAATACTTATTACAATAATTCTAACCTATTCCATGGTTTCTAAGTTATAACAAAACATAGTCCTAGTTACTCGTTCCATTAATACAACATGGAAATGGAAACAAAAATATATACAAGAATGGTCCCGTCATCTCACGGCCTCACCCTTCTCTCTTCTTTTTCCCTGTCTTCTTATCACCTGCAATAGAGGACGTCTCCACTGCTCAGCTATATGCTGAGTGCACAATTCTAAAACATATGCATATGAGGCAATTCATGTTTTAAACATCTAAATCACATAATTTAGTCTCTGGGGAGAGAGATACGCATTCACCCAATATCGGCAAGTCTTAAATCTTAAACTATGATGCTAATGGCTAGCCAAAGATCACTCAATCATTGCATCCATCTGCTCTGGCTGACCAATTCCCACGCCAATCAAGTAGTCGTCACTATTGTAACTCTCAAACACCGAGAGGCGTACCCTAGCATGAAATTGTACCAAACTCTCCTTTGACCCACATAGACATTTAGCATACTCATATAATCATATCACCATGCTTTTCTATGTGCACTCGCTAAAATTAACAAGCCTAATTTAACACATGAATTTTGCTCGAATCACAAATTCATACACAATATTCAAAACATCCGAAATTGTCTATGTTACATAAGTTCGGAATTCATACCTTAAGCTATAACTCTATAACTTCGAGGGAAGTACTAGGATACCAATTAACTATCAAATATCCGATTACAAGCGATTCTTACAAGTGTACACATGTTTTTCCCAAATTCTTAAAATTAGCTTTTCAAAAATAATTTGCCAAATGTGGCCTATTAGATATCAAAACGTAGCTGATACCTCAAGGAGTCCGAAGATAAAATCTGGAGAAAAGTTGACGATCGAAAGTTCGTCAATTTGTCTCTTGAAGCTCAAAGCAAGAAATCCCCCCTTTTGGCCTCACTTGATTTAGGTTAGAAATTTTGCAACTAATGAAAGAGTAATGTTTGGGCCACACCCATCCACACCCTGAGGTGGACCAATGAGAAGAGACTGAGAGTGGATCCAGGAATATTTTTCTCTCTTCTCATTGGTCCACCTCAGGGTGTGGATGCTTTTTGGGTGTGAATGGGTATGGCCCTAGCATTGTTGTTAATGAAAATATCTCATGGTTTTCTATATATAGGCACGACTTTCGTAAATTACGTTTAACTCCCCATGGGTTATCAAAACTTCTAATTAACTCCTAAAACGACGCACATGTCCCATTTGATCACTTCTCGAGTAAAAACTATAAATTACAAAAGTTTTTGTCTAAGTCTCGTTTGGGTCCATAAGTTATGTTCTAAAACTAATATCGTGGAATCTCTAGATTACCTACCTTTTATGCAATGTATCGCATATGTTATCACTGTATTACTCAAAACGATCTCTAACAAGATCAAAACTACCAGAAATTGTACAAAACAGGCATAATTACTATTCATGAATACCAGATAATGTCAAATAACATTTAATCACATAAATGTCATTTAATTCATGCCAATGCCTCACAAGTTATCAAATCCTCGTGTACTCAATTGACCCGCACCGTTGACCCATGTCAACCACTTCCACAATTATTTATGAACATTAATAATTCATATGAAATTTAAATATGCAATTAAAATGAATATCTTTTCCTGGGACTGTGACAACTTTCCCTCCAAAAAAGAAGTATGTCCCCAAACTTATACCTCATACGTCAAATAAGTATGGATACTCATTCCTCATCTCTTCCTCGTTCTCCCACGAAGCCTCCTCAACTGTATGACTATGCCACAATACTTTTACCATTGGAATTGCCTTCGTTCTCAACACTCGCTCTTTTTGGTCCAAGATCCCTACTAGATGCTCCACATAAGTCAAATCTTTTTGGATTTGTAATGGTTCTGGTACGATGATCTTACTCATATCCGTCATACACTGTCTCAACATTGACACACGAAACACATTGTGCACCTACTCTAACTCAGATGATAAGGCTAGTCGGTAAGCCACTGGTCCTACTTTCTCTAGGATCTCAAACGATCCTACGAATCTCGAGTTAAGCTTTCCACGTTTCCCAAATCATACAATGCCCTTTGAAGGCGATACTCTCAAGTACACAAAGTCTCCTTCTTTGAATGTCATTGGTCGTTGTTTTGAGTCCGCATAACTCTTATAACGACTCTGAGCTACATTAAGTCACTCCTAGATTAATTTCACCTTCTTAATAGTCAAATGTATTATCTTAGGTCCTATCAATCTTCTTTTTCCAACTTCGGTCCAACAAACTGGTGATCGACACTTACGCCTATAGAAAGCTTCATACGGTGCCATTCTAATACTTGATTGAAACCCATTATTGTAGGCAAATTCAATCAATGGTAAATGTTTTTCCCAATCACTCTCAAAGTCTAGAACACACAATCGAAGCATATCCTCTTACATTTGAATCATACGCTCTGACTGTCTATCGATTTGAGGATGAAATGCGGTACTGAAACTCAACTTCATACCATAGCCTATTGCAAACTTCCCCAAAACCTTGATGTAAAACTGCTATCAAGATCTGATACGATCATTGTTGGAACTCTATGTAATCTCACAATCTCTTTCACATACAATTCTGCTAACTTGGATGGTTTCGTCGTCCTGATCGATAGAAAGTGAGCTGACTTTGTCAATCTATCAACTATAACCCAAATCTTATCGTTCTTGTTGGGTAATCATGGAAATCAGAAAATAAAATCCATCGTGATCTCATCCCATTTCCACTCTGACACAGGTAATGGTTGTAGTAATCCTACAGGTACTTGTCTTTCTGCCTTCACCTGTTGACATGCTGAACATTCGGACACAAACTTGGCAACCTCTGGCTTCATACCTCTCCACCAGAAGTTTTCTTGCAAGTTTCGGTACATCTTGTTACTTCTCGGATGAACTGAATATTTAGTACTGCGAGCCTCCTCTAAAAGTCCCTCTTTAAAGTCCTTTACATTCGGTACACACAAATGATTCCCAAGCACTAATACTCTTTGTTTCACAATAAACCCTGGTCATTTTCCCAAAAGTATCTCGTCTCTCATTCTACACAGGTAAACATCATTGAACTGTTCTGCTTTAATTTCATCTAGAATGTTTGGGTGTGCTATGATCGCCATCATTAAGCCACTGTTGGTCTCTGAAATTATATCCAACTCTAAATGTTCCATCTTTGTTACCAATTCTTTTTGCTGAGTTAGCTCGTTGGCTAGGTTCCTTGTTGTCTTACGGCTTAAAATGTCGACTACTACATTAGCCTTCCCCGGATGATACTCAATCGAAAGATTGTAATCCTTCATCAACTCTAACCATCTTCTCTGTCTCATATTTAAATCTCTTTGTGTGAATAGGTACTTCAAGCTCTTGTGATCCATGAAGATCTCACGCTTCTCACCATATAAGTAGTGTCTCCAAATCTTTAAGGCATGGATTACGATTGCCAATTCCAAGTCGTGAGTCGGATAATTAACTTCGTGTGTCTTCAACTGTCTAGACGCATAGGCAATCACCTTACCACCCTACATAAGCATACACCCCAAGCCTTGATGCGAAGCATCACTATAGATTACAAAATCCTCAGTTTCAGATGGTATCATCAAGATAGGTGCTCTTGTTAACCGCGACTTCAACTCTTGAAAACTATCTTCACATGCTTGACTCCATTCAAAAGTAACACCCTTTCTCATCAACTTTGTCATAGGCAGTGAAATCTTCGAGAAATTTTTAATAAAACGGCAGTAGTGTCACGCTAAACCTAAGAAACTTCAGATCCCAGATACGGATGTTAGTCTTTGCCAATTAGATACAGCTTGCATCTTATGAGGATCAACTGAAACTCCATTCTTGTCAATCACATGACCAAGAAAAGTAATGCTAGGTAACCAAAATTCATATTTCTTTAATTTACCAAACGGTTGTTTTTCCCGCAATCTTTGAAGTATTAATCTAAAATAATTCTCGTGCTCCATCTCACTCGGCAAATATATAAGAATGTCATCTATGAATACAATCACAAAATCATCCAAGTAGTTCTTGAAGACTCGGTTCATAAGATTCATGAACACGACTTGTGCATTTGTAACTCTAAATGGCATGACTAAGAACTCATAATGTCCGTAGCGCATCCTGAAAGCTATCTTCTCTACATCCTCGGCCTTTACTTTCAACTGATGGTAGCCCGATCTCAAATCTATCTTTGAAAATACATGTGCTCCACGAAGATGTTCAAATAGATCGTCAATTCTCGGCAGTGGATACTTGTTCTTGATTTTTAACTTGTTTAAGTTCTCTGTAATCAACACACATTCTCATTGAACCATCTTTCTTCTTCACAAATAATACTGGAGCTCTCCACGGTGATATTCTAGGTCGAATGAAACCTTTTTCAAGTAATTCTTATAGTTGGATTTTCAATTCCTTCAACTCCACGGGTGATTCGAGGTGAAAAGTGCATATTTCTAGTGTATTACGTAGTATTTTATGCATACTTTTATCCCCAAAGTCCCTATATTTAAGTGCATTCTAATAACAATGTTCTTTTTATTGTGTTAATGCTTAAATATATATTTTTGCATTATTTTATAGGTATTAGAATGTAAATCAATGAAGTGGAGCTAAAGAAAAGTGATTCTGGTGGATAGAACAACAGAAGCAGCTGGGAAAACGTCATTTTTGACAATGAAGACTTTAGATTTAGAAGATTTTCCCAAAGACATGAAATGTAGATCTTTGAGTTACGGTCGCGTGGCCGCAAATGGGAGGTCAATTCGAGGTCCGAGTGAAAAGTTATGGCCATTCTCCCATCGGTGCGCAGAGTTGTCAAAATCAGAAAAGTTCAAGCGATTGAGGAGAGTTCAATCGATCGAACCTTCGATCGATCGAACTAAGCTCGATCAATCGAACTTTATATTCACCCAAAAGTTGCGTAAACTCTGTGGGAACCCTATATATAAGTCGTTTTGACGCCAGACGAAGAGAGGACGCTCCAGAATGCAAAAAATAGCAGTTTTAGGGTAGTTTTAGGGTTAGATTAAGTGTAGATTAGGTTAGATTCAAGTTTTCTTCCTCCTTTTCCATTGTTAAACTCAAGATTGATGTTGATTACAAGTTATATTCATAGTATCTTCAGGTTTTTCTTCTCCCTTTTCTTTATTTGATTGTTTATTGCTTTAGATGTTAATGATTGCTATGTTTTGTTATTTCTGAATTAGTTTAATCATGTTTTCGTAGTTTAGACGTTGGGAATATATGATGAAACATTGATTTTCAACCTCTTCCATGTAATCTTTAGAAACCTTGGGCTCGATTGATCGAAGGTATTTCGATCGATCGAACCAGGGCCATAGTCAAGCGATCGAAGGCATTTCGATCGATTGAAGGATGATGATGTCCGATCGATCGATAGCGCTTCGATCGATCGAACATGTTAAATCCTGAGATGATTCTTTTAAGTATTTCATGACTTTCTATTTTAGAAATCTGTCATCAAATTGTCCCAATAAGCTTAGTTTGTCACAACAGTTTTTAGAACTTAAAGCCTTAAGGCTATTTTCTTCAATGACTTTTGAAAACCACTTTGAATGCTAACACCATTTAGAGTGCAAGTATTAAGCATTGTTTTAAACCTTCTTCCATGTATTTTAAATCAACTGTGATGATGTAGTCCCGGTCACGAAAGGGCTATTGATTCTATATCTTTATAAAAATACGGAATGCTGAAAAGGAATGAACTCCATAGAACATTAATGAGTATGCATGGTAGATGGTAGGATTAATGTGGATTCTCGTATTTCCAACACCTTTAGTTTATTTATTTAATTAGTTATGTTTCTTTATGTTTAGTTTATTATTTAGTTTAATTTAATTAATTAGGATTCGTAGAACCTCCACTTCTATATTCTTATTTTCCTTTCTTTTCTATAGGTTTTAACTTAGTATATATTCTTCCTTTTCCTTCCCTGTGGGATCGATCTGGACTTATCCAGTATTACTTGCACGATCACCTACACTTGGGTGTTGCACAAGAGCGCACAACTTTTTAGTCGTGTCAAGTTTTTGGCGTCGTTGCCGGGGAAGGTAACTAGGTTAGGATTTTACTAAGTTATTTCCAATTTTTTCTTATTTTTCAAAAAAAAAAAAATTTAAGTAAAAAAAAAATCAATAAACACTTTGGACTTTTTTTCTCACAAGTAAATAAATAAAAATTTTATTGTTTAAAATTTTTTTTGGATAAATATGTCTTATCCATATTACCCTCCATACAACACAAGTACCAATAATAGGTACACACTTGACAATCAAAATAGTTATTCCCCAAGTTGGCAAGCACCCACTTATGACACTCAATATCAAACCGAGTGTTACCAACCACCACAATGGGAAAACAATAGTGGTGATCTCCCATATTATCAGACATATCAAGAACCTCCACATGGAGAGTTCTATCAATCACAATGGGGATATGACCAAAATAATAATGTAGAATATAAAAGTAGTTCCCACGATTATCAAATGCACCAAGACTCTCCTTCTAGGGAGTCTTGCACACAAACACAATGGGATGGGAACTATTATCAACAACAATGAGACGAAACTTCATATAGTAATAATGAGGAGCATAACCAAGTTGAGGATAATGGTATGTTAAAATTACTACTTAGTGAAATGAAAAGGCTAGATAGTGCACTTGATAAATTAGAAACTAGATATCAACAAGCATATGCTAGCCAACCTTTAGAAGACTATACCAATTCTTCAACACTACAACTTAAATTTCAAGACACTAATAATGGAATAGAATTGGAGGATAATAACGAGTGTATAACAATGTCTGAACTCCAAAATCAAACCATTGAGCATGAAGTTGTAGAACCATCTTCTCCTCAATATACAATCCCAGACATTAACTCCTTCACTACCTTGATAACATTGCATAATCTCTTCATCCAAAGCACCTCAATAGATGATATATATGTCACGCCCCGACGTAGCATAATTCAGGAAAGCATTTAATTTCCTTTATGGACTCGTAGGTCGTGACAAGTGAGTATGACCAATTGTCCCTGCAACAAATAACTTAACAACATTTCTAAGAGAAAGGATACTAATAACATAAGCTCCGAAATTTAAAACTTACTAAACTATTACACAAGTCAATGTCTTAGGCACAAAACGCCCTTATTCAAAAGCTGTTCTCCAGTCTATTACAACTTTAGAAAATGAAAGACATAGGAAATAATAAGCAGCCTCCTGGAAAGTTCCCTGCCTCTAACTAGCGTAGTCGAAGTACCCTGGCTGCTCCTGCCCCTGAAAATCTGGACATACAGTCCAGGACGCATCAACGCCGTCAGCTTATGAAAGCTGGTGAGTAAAATAAACAAGTTCTCGCAATGTATATATGTATAAGCAAAATAAACAACGGTACCATTTAACTTTATCAGTAATATATTCAAGGTTCCAATTCCAACATAATTCACGGGGGAATATAGTGAGAATTAAAATACGAAATTGCACATGAATTGTGAAACATCTTATTTTACAAATTCTTTCCTTTAGAACAATCCAATTAAATCAACACATCATTTCAGCTACCAGAAGTAATAAGTATTCAGTCGTCCAATTCATATGCTACACTATCGCCTCCAATACCAGGAATACTATCCGATCGGTATTGAAGTCACACACCACGCTACTGTCTCAGATACCAGGAATACTATCCGATCGATATCTAGACCAAACACAACCAACCATCGCTCCGGATATCAGGAATACTATCCGATCAACATCCAAAAACGCGCGCCTTAGATACCAGGAATACTATCCGATCGATATCTAAGTCGTACACAACACTATTACCATTGCTTCGGATATCAGGAATACTATCCGATCAATATCCGAAACACGCGCCTTAAATACCAGGAATACTATCCGATCGATATCTAAGTCGTACACAACACTGTCGCCTCCAATACCAGGAATACTATCCAATCGATATTGAGGTCGCACACCAAAACGCCACCCTTTATTCTTTTCACGCTTTCTCACACACATGCATGTCAACACAACCTTGACCCAAATATGTATGTTAATGTTCATAGTTTTGCAGTATCGGTTAATAATCTCAAAGCTGAATATACGTTCAACATAAATCTCGATCTTAATCGTTCTTGCAAGTCCAAAGTCTAACAGTGAGCCTTTAAAACAGTGTATTTGTCAAACAGTTCTTTAAAATTTCCCAAAATATTTTCCAAACAGTCCCTTAACAAAAATCACACAAACTGTCAAAACTGCCACCTCGCGCGAGCGGATCGCGCGAGCGAGGGGGAGGGCAGATCGCGCGAGCGGATCGCGCGCGCGAAAGGGAAGGCCGGATCGCGCAAGCGGGTCGCGCGAGCGGGGGAGCTGGACAGGTCGCGCGAGCGGATCGCGCGCGCGAGGGGGGGAAAAGGTTCGCGCGAGCGGGCCGCGCGAGCGATCCTCGCGCGAGCGGGTCGCGCGCGCGAGTTCTTGCAGAACGTCGTCTTCTTCGTTTTCTCCCCTGTTTTCAATTCTGGACTGAAATTACCCAGTTTCAGATTCTGTTCGTACCAAGACAAGTGATATATGGTTCTCCTCGGTTTTCCGCGTAGATTAAGAATACGCGATCAATTTTAACTAATACGGATTGTATCGATTAATTTCTGCGATTAAAGTTAGAGTGACAAAACTTAAAATCAACCGTTCGTCGCGATACGGGTAAATTACTGCGTAGGATTCGAACCACAGCTTATCGGGATCAATATCTTCCATTCCCAATTTACAGAATCGATTTTGGTTACGATTTCTAAAACTCCAATTCTCAAGCTTTAATGGTGTATTGATATATATACACATATACACACATATATACACTGAAATATACACATATAGACATTGAGAGTGAGTTTAAATTACTCACAGAGACGATTATACAGAAAATTAAAGGCCGAGAACTTCCGCCGTAATAATCCGTCGCCAAAGAAATTATACCCCTCCGTTCTTGATTTTGGTAGCCCAATATATATATATGACTATGTATGTGTGGTGTATATATATCATATGTATAATCTGTGTGTGTGTGTGATCTTGAGAGCAAGAGAGTGATAGAGAGAATTAGAGTGAGTTTTGAGGGAGATTGAGAGTAACAGTGAGAGTGAATGAGAGAGATGAGAGTCTGATACACATACATATACTGTATGTGCTTTGGGCTCCAAGAAAGGGGAAGAATTCTCCCGGTGAGGTTGAGCTCACGTGCTCCCTCACCCAAGACGCGGTATAAGGCGCAGTTGGAAAACAAAACTGGTATTTTCTGGTTTAAAATAAAATACAGAAAATTATATTAATGTAGGAATTAAATTCCTGGTTATACAAAAATATAGATATCGATTTTGAAACCACAGAAAATATTTTCTATATTTTCAAATATTACGGTTTGGCCCCAGATAATTATTACAAAGAGAAATTAAATTAAAATACTCATGAAAATGAAATGCAGTATTTATTTATTAATGATAATAAAATACAGGGCGTTACACCCTACCCACCTTAACAGGGATTTCGCCCCGAAATCTGAGCTAACTAATCCTGAAACAACTCGGGGTATCTAATCCTCATGTCTGACTCTAACTCCCACGACGCCTCTCCTTCGTCATGATGCCTCCACTGAACTTTAACCAAAGGAACGTCTCTTCTCCTCAGCCTCTTGATACTCTGGTCGAGAATTCTCACAGGTCTATCCTTGTAGACAACATCCTGACTCGTCTCAATATCATCAAAATTAACCACATGTGAAGGATCCCGTATGTATTTCCTTAACATACTGACATGGAACACATTATGAACACCAGACATCTTTGGTGGCAATGCGAGTCGATAAGCCACTTTCCCAACACGCTCCAAAACCTCGAACGGTCCGATGAAACGAGGTGCCAGCTTCCCCCTCTTCTGACCAAAACGTACTATTCCACGAACAGGTGAAACCTTAAGGAGCACGTGATCACCGATACTGAACTCTAAGTCCTTTCGTCGCCGATCCGCATAACTCTTATGCCTGCTCTGTGCAGTTTTCATCCTTTCCTTGACCAGTGAAATCTTCTCATTGGTCTCTCTCACCAGATCTGGTCCCAAAAGTTCTGTGTCTCCTACTTCAGCCCAACACAACGGAGATCGACAAGGTCGTCCGTACAAAGCTTCGAACGGCGCCATCCCAATACTCGAGTGATAACTGTTGTTATAAGCAAATTCGACCAACGGTAAGTGCGTCTCCCAAGACTCTTCAAAGTCAATTGCACAAGCTCTGAGCATATCTTCCATAATCTGATTAACACGCTCGGTCTGTCCATCGGTCTGAGGATGGAAAGCAGTACTCATCTTGAGAGAAGTTCCCATAGCCTTCTGCAAACTTTCCCAAAATCCCGAGGTAAAACGTGCATCGCGGTCTGATACAATCGACACAGGCGCACCGTGCAGTCGCACCACTTGCTGTAGGTACATTCGACTCATCCTTTCTACTGGGTAAGTCATATTGTACGCGATAAAGTGTGCAGACTTCGTCAAACGATCCACAATTACCCAAATCGCGTCATGATTCTGTTGTGACCGGGGCAATCCAACCACGAAATCCATAGTTATGTGCTCCCACTTCCATCCTGGAACAGGTAAGGGTTGCAACAATCCCGAGGGTCTCTGATGTTCGGCCTTCACTTGTTGACAAGTCAAACATTTAGACACAAACTCGGCTACTTCTCGCTTCATCCCTTCCCACCAGAAGTTTCTCTTCAAATCCTTATACATCTTTGTTCCTCCTGGGTGTACTGTCAGTCTCGATTTATGTGCTTCTTCGAGAATATCTTTTCTCAAACCTTCTGAATCTGGCACACCCAATCTGTCTCGACATCTGTACCCTTCATCGGCCCCAACCTTCCATTCTGTCGGGTCCTTTTCTGACATCTTGGCGAACCATACTTGAAACTTCTCATCTCCCTTCTGGGCTTCGATGATTCGACTCACAAGTGTTGGTTGTACTACGAGGCATCCAAAGTGCTGCCCGGCACTTCCCTCTGAAATCTGCATATCAAATTCTGCGATTGTCTCTAAAGCTTTCCATTCCCTCAACATCAATGAAGCAATCATTCCTCGAGGTTTCCGGCTTAGGGCGTCAGCGACTACGTTAGCCTTACCGGGGTGGTACTCTAATGTGAAGTCGTAATCCTTAATCAGCTCCATCCACCTACGTTGCCTCATGTTCAACTCCTTCTGAGTAAACAAATACTTAAGGCTCTTGTGGTCCGAGAACAAATCAAACTTCTCCCCATAGAGGTAGTGTCTCCAGATCTTGAGCGCGAACACTACTGCTGCTAGCTCCAAATCATGAGTTGGGTAATTCAATTCATTCGGCTTCAACTGTCGTGAACCATAGGCGATAACCTTTCCGTCTTGCATAAGGACACATCCCAATCCTTGATACGAGGCGTCACTAAAAATAGTGAACTTCTCACCATCCCTTGGTATCGCAAGCACTGGCGCTGTTGTCAATCTCTCTTTCAATTCCAGAAAAGCGCGTTCATGCTTATCAGTCCATTCAAACTTCAAATCTTTCTTAGTCAAACCAGTTAACGGGGCTGCTATCTTGGAGAAACCTTCTACAAATCTCCGATAGTAACCAGCTAGTCCCAGAAAACTTCTGACTTCTGTAGCATTGGTCGGCCGAGTCCAATTCGCCACTGTATCGGTCTTTGATGAGTCAACCGCGATTCCTTGTTGAGAGATCACATGCCCGAGAAACTTAACTTCCTGAAGCCAGAATTCACACTTGCTGAATTTAGCATACAGGCGGTGATCCTTGAGAGTCTGCAACGCGATCCTCAGGTGTTGTTCATGCTCTTCCTCTGACTTGGAATAGATCAAAATATCATCAATAAAGACAATAACGAATTGATCCAAATAGGGCTTGAATACTCTGTTCATCAAGTCCATAAACACAGCCGGAGCATTCGTCATCCCAAACGGCATCACTAAAAACTCATAGTGTCCGTATCTCGTCCTGAAAGCAGTCTTAGGTATGTCTTCCTTCCGCACCCTCAACTGGTGATACCCTGACCGTAGATCGATCTTAGAAAAGGTCGTGGCTCCTTGCAACTGATCAAACAGATCATCTATCCGAGGTAAGGGATACTTATTCTTGATAGTAACCTTATTCAGTTCTCGGTAGTCAATACACAACCGCATCGTCCCATCCTTCTTCTTCACGAACAACACTGGTGCTCCCCAGGGTGAAGTACTTGGACGAACAAAACCCAACTTCTCAAGTTCTTGAACTTGTTCCTTCAGCTCCATCAACTCTGTAGGGGCCATCCTGTAGGGAACCTTGGTTATAGGTCGAGTACCTGGCACCAATTCCACACAGAATTCTATGCCCCTTTCCGGCGGTAATCCTGAAATATCTCAGAACACTTCCTCGAACTCTTTGATTACCGGTATTGATGATACTGTCACCTCTGCACTGACAACCTCAATGTTTGCTAGGCATCTAGTGAGGAACATATCACCCGAAGGGTTACATTGGAAATCGAAGAGTTGATTCCCCTTGTCCGCAAATGTGATCCTCTTCCTTGCACAATCCAACTTCGCATCATTCTTCTCGAGCCAATCCATTCCCAGGATTATATCGAACTCCTTCATCGACAGAACCACCAAACTCGCCAAAAGTTCGCGGTCTCCTAACCGTAGAGGACAATCCTTACATACATGTAATAACTTGACTGTGGTCCCTAAGGGTGAGACAGCACTCAAAGCTTCCTCTAAACGATGCGGTACGATACCCAACTTCTGAACAATCTTAACAGATATAAAAGAATGTGTAGCACCCGTGTCGAATAAAACTTTAACATGAGAGTTAAACAAAGTTAGAGTACCTTCCACTGTCTGTTGCTCGGGCACTCTCTCCTCATAAGCACCTCCTTCATACCCTGTTTCTTCATAACCAGCAGCCTCGGGAATAACAGCATTCAGGCGGGCCTGTCCTTGCTGACCATAGTTACCTTTCCTAGGAGCCTTGCATTCTGGACTTATGTGACCTGGCATGCCACAATTATAGCACACAACTCCTGGACGATCCGCACGCCTAGGTGCTCTGCAATCTTTAGCTCGGTGACCAGGAACTCCACAATTGAAGCAGTTATTGTTTTTGGCCCCTTCTATTGCTAGAGGCTGATATTGCTGAACTGCTTGTGTCTGCTGTGGTTTCTTTCCTCCATCCCAGGTCCTTTTCTGTCCTTGAGGGTACCCAGGTTTCTGTCCTGAATAACCCTTCTGCGGAGGTCGATTTCCAAGCGGCTTCGAATTCTGACACCCATCATTTTCCAACCCCGTAGCCAATCTCACCAGAGCTTCAAATGACTGGCCCAAATGCCCCATAGTCAGATGTCGGAGAGACAAGTTGAGGCCACGGTGATACTTCTTGATTTTCTTCTGGGGTGTGTCCACCATATGTGGAGCAAAGCGAGACAGACGCTCAAATCGAGTAGTGTACTCACGGACAGTCAGATTCCCTTGAGTCAACTCCATAAACTCTTTCTCCCTCTTGTCCTTCTCTTCTTCGGGGAAATACTTCTCAAGAAACCTTTCCTTGAACACCACCCATGGCATTCTCCTTGCAACTTCTTCCCCTATGGTCGCCTTTTCAGCATCCCACCAATCAGCCGCTGCATAAGACAACTGAAAGATAGCCAGACGCTTCTTCTCCAGATCAGTGCATTCTATGGTCTTAAAGATACGCTCCATCTGACGTAGCCACTGTTCCGCTTGCCAGGGTTCATCAGTTCCAGCAAAATACTCAGGTCGCAGAGCGCGAAATTCCTTGAGAAGCTTGTCTCCAGTCTGGTGGGCTTGCCTCCCATTCCCGTTGTAATTCCCATTCTGATTATTGTTCCTTGCGTTCTGATCACTAACCCTCTCCAATCTTCTTACAAAAGCCTCGAACATTCCGGTTGGATCTATTACCGGGGGTGCATCTTCAATAGCGGGACGATTCCTGAGATTTCTTCCAGCCATCGGATCGAGAGAACGGTACATATCCATCAATCAACGGAATATGGTCAAACTCTCGGAAAGAAAGAAAATTCTAAACGATAGAAAGCGACTAAACACGGAACGAAGTCGAACTATCTTATCTCAATTCTATCTTAACGGAAGATCCTATGTGTCTGGACAATTGGTCGAGCCATAACCTGGCTTTGATACCAAAAAGCCTGTCACGCCCCGACGTAGCATAATTCAGGAAAGCATTTAATTTCCTTTATGGACTCGTAGGTCGTGACAAGTGAGTATGACCAATTGTCCCTGCAACAAATAACTTAACAACATTTCTAAGAGAAAGGATACTAATAACATAAGCTCCGAAATTTAAAACTTACTAAACTATTACACAAGTCAATGTCTTAGGCACAAAACGCCCTTATTCAAAAGCTGTTCTCCAGTCTATTACAACTTTAGAAAATGAAAGACATAGGAAATAATAAGCAGCCTCCTGGAAAGTTCCCTGCCTCTAACTAGCGTAGTCGAAGTACCCTGGCTGCTCCTGCCCCTGAAAATCTGGACATACAGTCCAGGACGCATCAACGCCGTCAGCTTATGAAAGCTGGTGAGTAAAATAAACAAGTTCTCGCAATGTATATATGTATAAGCAAAATAAACAACGGTACCATTTAACTTTATCAGTAATATATTCAAGGTTCCAATTCCAACATAATTCACGGGGGAATATAGTGAGAATTAAAATACGAAATTGCACATGAATTGTGAAACATCTTATTTTACAAATTCTTTCCTTTAGAACAATCCAATTAAATCAACACATCATTTCAGCTACCAGAAGTAATAAGTATTCAGTCGTCCAATTCATATGCTACACTATCGCCTCCAATACCAGGAATACTATCCGATCGGTATTGAAGTCACACACCACGCTACTGTCTCAGATACCAGGAATACTATCCGATCGATATCTAGACCAAACACAACCAACCATCGCTCCGGATATCAGGAATACTATCCGATCAACATCCGAAAACGCGCGCCTTAGATACCAGGAATACTATCCGATCGATATCTAAGTCGTACACAACACTATTACCATTGCTTCGGATATCAGGAATACTATCCGATCAATATCCGAAACACGCGCCTTAAATACCAGGAATACTATCCGATCGATATCTAAGTCGTACACAACACTGTCGCCTCCAATACCAGGAATACTATCCGATCGATATTGAGGTCGCACACCAAAACGCCACCCTTTATTCTTTTCACGCTTTCTCACACACATGCATGTCAACACAACCTTGACCCAAATATGTATGTTAATGTTCATAGTTTTGCAGTATCGGTTAATAATCTCAAAGCTGAATATACGTTCAACATAAATCTCGATCTTAATCGTTCTTGCAAGTCCAAAGTCTAACAGTGAGCCTTTAAAACAGTGTATTTGTCAAACAGTTCTTTAAAATTTCCCAAAATATTTTCCAAACAGTCCCTTAACAAAAATCACACAAACTGTCAAAACTGCCACCTCGCGCGAGCGGATCGCGCGAGCGAGGGGGAGGGCAGATCGCGCGCGCGAAAGGGAAGGCCGGATCGCGCGAGCGGGTCGCGCGAGCGGGGGAGCTGGACAGGTCGCGCGAGCGGATCGCGCGCGCGAGGGGGGGAAAAGGTTCGCGCGAGCGGGCCGCGCGAGCGATCCTCGCGCGAGCGGGTCGCGCGCGCGAGTTCTTGCAGAACGTCGTCTTCTTCGTTTTCTCCCCTGTTTTCAATTCTGGACTGAAATTACCCAGTTTCAGATTCTGTTCGTACCAAGACAAGTGATATATGGTTCTCCTCGGTTTTCCGCGTAGATTAAGAATACGCGATCAATTTTAACTAATACGGATTGTATCGATTAATTTCTGCGATTAAAGTTAGAGTGACAAAACTTAAAATCAACCGTTCGTCGCGATACGGGTAAATTACTGCGTAGGATTCGAACCACAGCTTATCGGGATCAATATCTTCCATTCCCAATTTACAGAATCGATTTTGGTTACGATTTCTAAAACTCCAATTCTCAAGCTTTAATGGTGTATTGATATATATACACATATACACACATATATACACTGAAATATACACATATAGACATTGAGAGTGAGTTTAAATTACTCACAGAGACGATTATACAGAAAATTAAAGGCCGAGAACTTCCGCCGTAATAATCCGTCGCCAAAGAAATTATACCCCTCCGTTCTTGATTTTGGTAGCCCAATATATATATATGACTATGTATGTGTGGTGTATATATATCATATGTATAATCTGTGTGTGTGTGTGATCTTGAGAGCAAGAGAGTGATAGAGAGAATTAGAGTGAGTTTTGAGGGAGATTGAGAGTAACAGTGAGAGTGAATGAGAGAGATGAGAGTCTGATACACATACATATACTGTATGTGCTTTGGGCTCCAAGAAAGGGGAAGAATTCTCCCGGTGAGGTTGAGCTCACGTGCTCCCTCACCCAAGACGCGGTATAAGGCGCAGTTGGAAAACAAAACTGGTATTTTCTGGTTTAAAATAAAATACAGAAAATTATATTAATGTAGGAATTAAATTCCTGGTTATACAAAAATATAGATATCGATTTTGAAACCACAGAAAATATTTTCTATATTTTCAAATATTACGGTTTGACCCCAGATAATTATTACAAAGAGAAATTAAATTAAAATACTCATGGAAATGAAATGCAGTATTTATTTATTAATGATAATAAAATACAGGGCGTTACAATATATAGTGAGGAGAGTTACAAGGATGAGAGTGAGGATTTAAAAGATAATGACAGTTTATGTGATTACACGCAACTAGGAAAGGAGGAGTCCCCGGTTGACTCTCTCCCTAACTTTGATAGTGACCCTAGGGAGGACATTATTGAAAATTTTAAATTTGATTTAGATTTATCTAATATTCATGAACCCTCACCTCTTTCGGCCGAAGAGGTGGTGTCACCAAGATGTCCATCACCTATCCTCTCTATTAATCAAAACTCTCATCATGAGCTTGAAAGTTATGTGTACCCTAATATTGAACAAATAGAATATGTTGTGGAAAAGGATAATAAGGATTCTAGCACATGTTTTTCACAAAATTTTAACTTTCATAATTCTTTGAGAGAAGACTTGGAAAATATTAGGCCCACGTTAGATGATCTTAAACTTCAACAAGAAGCTTGTAATCTGCTAGATTGCTTGACCTTCTTGAGTAATAATGATATTGAGGCCCAAATAGATAGCTTCATCCAAGTCCAGTCCAAATCAATGTATATAGAACAGAAATCCAATTTATATGATCACATCTCCACAGACTTGTTCTAGAACAAGAAGAGGGTAGTAAAGCTTCATTAGAACATCACGTAGACCCTGCCCTTTTTATTGAACCATGGCCTCTGCCTGTTTTTGATAATATAAAAATAGAGGCTGTTATAGAAAATACCAACACCAAAGATCTTTCCTTGAGTATAATTCCTAAAAAGTGTGGTATTCCTCTTATAACTGTCCCCAACAAATTTGGCAGCCATAGGTTTTGTATCATCTCCTCTGACCTTGAGCCTGACATTAGTTGGGGGGAGTTGCATTTTTATGAGAATCCCTACATTGTTTTCACTATTAAATTATTTCATTGGGAATATCTTCAAAAATTTTGATTATTACTTTATGATAAAAATTTTGATTAACAGAATTTATTTACTGAGTAGTTGTATTATATTCTGTATTTTTCTTTGTTGCTACTAATGATTTTGCAGGGAACTTAAAAAAAGGATATTAACACCTCGAGGTAACATCCTTCCTTCTCTCGCTTTACTTTACATATGTCTATGTGCTTAGTTTAGAACATTGGGAACAATGTTTAGTTGTAGTTGGGGGGAGTGAGCCATTACATGCCTCATATCTTTTTGTGGTGCTTTAATGTCAATATACCTGCTTAGCAATATGACTCAGTAAATTTTTAATTTTATTTTTAAAGATAATAAAATGGTTCTTATATTTCTCTCTTAGTAAATGTAGTTTGTTATGATGCATTAGTGTTACTTTCTATGTGTTATTAGTATGTAATATACTATGGTAGTTTCTTTACTATCTTAGTTGTAGTATATTTTATGCTTTTTAATCTTCAAATAACTTTGAGCACGTTGTGACAACCTTGTACTTAGCTAAAATGGATTAGTAAGCATAACTTAGGTATCTTAAGAGACTATAGTGGAGACTAATAACCCAAGTGAGCTTTTGAGCCATTCTTTTGTTTTTGAAGGTTTTTAGAAAATTACTCTTACTTTTTGAAAAGCCCATTCATTCGTTGTAAGTCTCATTTTTCTTCTTTATTTTGACTGATCACTAGAAGAGAACGTTCAGGATTTACCAAAATCTAGAGCTCTTGAATTTACTGAAATGAATAATCCTATTAACTTAGAAGATGATTTAGGCCATCTTTTGACTTTACATGCAAAATCGAGCCTTGGCCTACCTCTATTCTATTCCTTTACTTCACCTCTTGAGCATTATCATATTTGCCTTGTCTTCACAATCCTAAAGTCTATACCTAACTCGAAATTAGAGTTCAAGCCTCAATTCTTCATTTAGGAGTGATTGGAATGTGTTATCTTGACAAGAAGTTTGGTTGTGTGAATAAGGGAAGGTTGGCAAAGAAAAAAATGCTGAAAAAAAAAAGAAAAAAAAAGGGAAAAAAAAAAGAAAAAAAAGTGCCAATGGTTGTTTCAAAAGAAATAAAATAATAATAAAAAGAAGAGTGTGAAAAAAAAAGAAAAGAAAAAAAAAGAGAAGAAGAAGAAGAGAGAGATTAGAGATGTGGGAAAGTTTGAAAAGCGTACAATGTAGTAGGTATTCCAATCACATCCTTGGACCCAATTGAAAATCACAAGCCTCTTTCTTCTAAACTAATCACCTCTTTTTCAAAGTCCTGATGATTTTAAGTAAATTGGATTTGAAGTTAAAGTAATGAGGGAGTTCTCCACGATATCTCGCTCTTCTAGTGAAAAGTATCCTTTCATGAGACTTTATGCACTAAAATTTCCGTTTTTCTATTTAGATATGAGAAGCATTAGATTCCATTTACAATTACTCTTTATAGCTTCCATATTATGAGTGATAATTATTACACCTAATTCGGAGTGAATTCATCTTGAGAGTGTAATCCCAGTGAGAGTTGAGTCAAAATGAACGTCTTGATAGTATCTTTAGGTTATGCGAGCTTTGAAATTAAAGTTTTGTATTTTGGTTGTCCATTCACACACGCACTTGAAGATTAATAGGTATGGAACATTCTAATGACTTTGATAGTAGATTAACTGTAATGTGTGTGTTGCATTGCTATGGCTTACTAGAGAGTTTCATGAGATTGTTGAGCTTAACCACATTGCTAAATGAGAGGAAAAATTTCTTAAAAGCATTTAAATGAGAACCATTACCATAAACATGAATTTTGTGGGTAGATTCACTGCAAACCCTCACGAGACAATACTCGTCCACTAGGGGGAACCTAGGGGTTTAAAGGCTTGTTGCATACGCTAAATGCAATCGCGATTCCTGCGAAAGTGAGTTAGGATTTTTATTTTCTTTTGTTTTCAATTTTTAGATTTAATTAAAAATTGTTGTAGTTCACTTCATTGCTAGGGACTAGCAACGAGCTAGTTGGGGGGTGTGATTCGAGGTGAAAAGTGCATATTTCTAGTGTATTACGTAGTATTTTATGCATGCTTTTATCCCCAAAGTCCCTATATTTAAGTGCATTCTAATAAAAATGTTCTTTTTATTGTGTTAATGCTAAAACATATGTTTTTGCATTATTTTATAGGTATTAGGATGCAAATCAATCAAGTGAAGCTAAAGAAAAGTGATTCTGATGAGGAGAACAACGGAAGCAGCTGAGAAAATGCCAATTTTGACAATGAAGACTTCAGATTTAGAAGATTTTCCCAAAGACATGAAATGTAGATCTTTGAGTTACGGTCGCGTGGCCGCAAACGAGAGGTCAATCCGAGGTCCGAGTGAAAAGTTATGGCCATTCTCCCATCGGTGCGCAGAGCTGTCAGAATCAGAAAAGTTCAAGCGATTGAGGAGAGTTCAATAGATCGAACCTTCGATCGATCGAACTAAGCTCGATCAATCGAACTTTATATTCACCCAAAAGTTGCGTAAACTCTGTGGGAACCCTATATATAAGTCGTTTTGACGCCAGACGAAGAGAGGACGCTCCAGAACGCGAAAAATAGCAGTTTTAGGGTAGTTTTAGGGTTAGATTAGGTGTAGATTAGGTTAGATTCAAGTTTTCTTCCTCCTTTTCCATTGTTAAACTCAAGATTGATGTTGATTACAAGTTATATTCATAGTATCTTCAGGTTTTTCTTCTCCCTTTTCTTTATTTGATTGTTTATTGCTTTAGATGTTAATGATTGCTATGTTTTGTTATTTCTAAATTAGTTTAATCATGTTTTCGTAGTTTAGACGTTGGGAATATGTGATGAAACATTGATTTCCAACCTCTTCCATGCAATCTTTAGAAACCTTGGGCTCGATCGATCGAAGGTATTTCGATCGATCGAACCAGGGCCGTAGTCAAGCGATCGAAGGCATTTCGATCGATTGAAGGATGATGATGTCCGATCGATCGAGAGCGATGTTAAATCCTGAGATGATTCTTTTAAGTATTTCATGACTTTCTGTTTTAGAAATCTGTCATCAAATTGTCCCAATAAGCTCAGTTTGTCAAAACAGTTTTTAGAACTTAAAGCCTTAAGGCTATTTTCTTCAATGACTTTTGAAAACCACTTTGAATGCTAACACCATTTAGAGTGCAAGTATTAAGCATTGTTTTAAACCATCTTCCATGTATTTTAAATCAACTGTGATGATATAGTCCCGGTCATGAAAGGGCTATTGAATCTTTATCTTTAGAAAAATAAGGAATGCTGAAAAGGAATGAACTCCATAGAACATTAATGAGTATGCATGGTAGATGGTAGGATTAATGTGGATTCTCATATTTCCAACACCTTTAGTTTATTTATTTAATTAGTTATGTTTCTTTATGTTTAGGACACTTCCTCGGGCACTCCTTGGATTGATGTCCAAACATTCCACAATCGTACCACTTGTCCCTTATATTCGGTGTAGCACTTGCACTGTTCATCCCTTGCGTCTTATTCTGGAAATTTGTCATAAAGCATCAACCCGTGTGTGGTCGGTTAAAAAGTGGACACAACGGTATATTACCTGCTGGCTTCCTGAACCCACTGAAACTACAGCTAGAGCCTCTGGCAAACGGCCTCTTAAAAGCTCCACTATAGTTTCGGTCATTATCCTCATGATTTCTCTTCCCTTGCTAGCCTTGCTAATTTTACCTTGATCTCTCCATCCCACTTTCGGCTACAAGTGTCGTTTATTGTACCGCGACAACAGTTGAATTAATGATCATAAGTTTCCACCCTCAGGCGGATGTTATCTGTCAATCCATACTCGTACTTCCTTACTCTGTCTTCCTTACAAACTCTTTTTCAAATCTCAACAAGGCATTGTACTTCAAAGTATACTCAGTTACAGTCATATTCCCCTGTCGAAGATTATCAAATTCTCTTCTGCGCATTGAGGGCAACCTTGGGAAAGAATCGACGATTAAACTTCGCTTTAAATCCTTCCCAAGTTATCGGTGCTCCTTGCTCTAACACATTACCCCACCAATTCTGGGCCTCACCCTTGAGTATATCACTAGTGTTCTCAATCTTTAGCTCATCGGACATCGGAATAGATTTAAAAATCCTTTCCATATCCTTAACCAATTGCTCTGCTAGCGTCGTGTCAGAGGTCTCGTGAAACTCTATCGACTTCTTCATTGTAAATTGTTCTGACACATATCGTCCATCCCTACCTTCGAGTATAGGTATGGCTACTGGTATTGCCTCAAATAGAGGTGTTGGAGGTAATCGCTCCACGATATTCCGTATCATATCTCCTATATTCCCAATCATTTTTGTCATTTCATTCATACGTCGGGTATGCAGCGATAATTCTAGGTCACCCATGATTGTAACACCTGTAAGTCTCGATGCATAAACACTATGCATGCACAACAAAATCTATAACATGTATATATGACAACATACATATGCACCAAACATCTCTACCATATATAGATGGATTCTAGAACATGTGACAAAACACTCAACACTCCACTTGTCGTCGAACGTTTTCAAAGTTTTGTTACCTCTAGCTTTGATACCAATAAATGTCATGACCCATCCCGCTACGGGTGGAAATAGGACTCGTGGCACACCACCGAGGCTCATTTTATTCATTCTATAACTCTAGCAGCAGAAAAGAAACTTAAACAAACTCTTTAAAACAAAGTTCATTTTGGAGGAAGAAAAAAACATTAAACTATGAGTCCGTAAAATCCGTATCAATTTAAAAAGTTAATTTTATTGAAAATTAACCATACAAGCGTTATTAGGACCCCAAAGGTACCCTAGAAGCAAAATAGAACATTTCAATATTTTTCGAAAAAGGTACTTTCTTTGTAAAAACACTATTCACAGGCAGCCCACTTTGCCTTTTTTTTTTTTTTTGAAAACGTCGCAAACACGACAAAACTCAACATACAAATTTCTAATCATCCTGATACTTTAAACAAAGGTATATAAACATATTAAACAACATGTCTAAACTTTGAAAACATTAACAGAATTAGTTAAGGACTCGCTTGGATCAAATCATAAAAGTACTATTAACTTTCATTCAAAATCCGAATTTGACAAATGCAACTTCAAGACGCGAATCCATGAGTTCGGATTCGTTACAAACATAATTAAAAGAAGGTTTAATACTTATTACAACATTTCTAACCCATTCCATGGTTTCTAAGTTATAAAAAAACATAGTCCTAGTTACTCGTTCCATTAATACAACATGGAAATGGAAACAAAAATACACACAAAAACGGTCCCGTCGTCTCAACGGCCTCACTCTTCTCATTTCTTTTTCCCTTTCTTCTTATCACCTGCAATAGAGGAAGTCTTCACTGCTCAGCTATATGCTAAGTGCACAATTCTAAAACATATGGATATGAGGCAATTCATGTTTTAAACATCTAAATCACATAATTTAGTCTCTGGGGAGAGAGATGCGCATTCACCCAATATATCGGTAAGTCTTAAATCTTAAACTGCAATGCCAATGGCTAGCCAAAGATCACTCAACCATTGCTTCCATCTGCTCTGGCTGGCCAATTCCCATGCCAAGCAAGTAGTCGTCACTATTGTAACTCTCAAACACAGAGAGGCGTAACTCGGCATGAAATTATACCAAATTCCCCTTTGACCCACATAGACATTTAGCATACTCATATAATAATATCACCATGCTTTTCTATGTGTACTCGCTAAAATTAACGGGCCTAATTTAACACATGAATTTTGCACGGATCACAATTTCATACACAATATTCAAAACATCCAAAATTGTCGATATCATAGGTTCGAAATTCATACCTTAAGCTATAACTCTATAACTTCGAGGGAAGTACTAGGATACCAATTAACCATCAAATATCCGATTACAAGCGATTCCTACAAGTATACACATGTTTTTCCAAATTCTTAAAATTAGCTTTTCAAAAATAATTTGCCAAATGTGCCGTAATAGATATCAAAACGTAGCTAATACCTCAAGGAGTCCGAAGATAAAATCTGGAGAAAAGTTGACGATCAGAAGTTTGTCGATTTGTCTCTTGAAGCCGGCAATTTTCGTCTTCCTGAATTGGGAGCTCGAAGTAAGAAAATCCCCCTTTTGGCCTCTCTTGATTTAGGTTAGAAAATTTGCAACTAATGAAAATATCTCATGGTTTTCTATATATAGGCACAACTTTTGTAAATCGCGTTTAACTGCCCTTGGGTTCTCAAAACTTCTAATTAACTCTTGAAATACACACGTCCATGTTATCACTTCTGGAGTAAAAAGTATAAATTACAAAAGTTTTCGCCTAAGTCTTGTTTGGGTCCATAAGTTATGTTCTGGAACTAATATCGTAGAATCTCTAGATAACCTACCTTTTATGCAACGTATCACCTATGTTATCACTGTATTACTCAAAACGATCTCTAACAAGATCAAAACTACCAGAAATTATACAAAATAGGTATAATTACTATTCACGAATATTAGATAATGTCAAATAACATTTAATCACATAAATGTCATTTAATTCATGCCAATGCCTCACGAATTATCAAATCCTCGTGTCCTCAATTGACACCCACCGTTGACCCATGTCAACCACTTCTACAATTATTAATGAATATTAATAATTCATATAAAATTCAAATATGCAATTAAAATGAATATATTTTCTCTGGATGGGTGTGACAAAAGGGTTGATGTACTACGAGCTGACAGAGAAAGAGAGAAGATTGAGAAAGAAAGGGTAATGGCTGAGAAAGTCAAGAACCTTGAGAGAGTGGTATGTAGGGCTCGGGGAGTAGATACCTATTTACTAAAACTAGAGGGGTTATACGATGGGGCCCATGAGACGCTGGCTGTCGATTTTAAAATGTCTATCTTTGACAAGTTTGATGGAACAGGGAATCCTCACAGCTATGTGAGGATGTGTATAGGGGCTTTCCAGCCTAATGGATTGAGCACCACCATGATGGCCTTCTTATTCCAGTAGACCTTAACTGGTGCTGCCTTGGCCTGGTATCTCATGCTCGAACCAAACAAAACTAGGGTCTGGGAAGATGTGGTTAAATCATTTGTAGCACAGTACAAGTACAATCAAGATTTGGACGTCGCAGTCTGGGATTTGGAAACCACCAAGCAAAGGAACAAGGAATCATTCACTAAATACTTGAGTTAATGGAGGGGAAAGGCAAGCAAGATGGTGAAAAGGCTGTTTGAGATAGAGCAAATCTAGATGTTAATGAAGAATCTCCAACCAGTCTACCAGGAAAAGATGAGGTTCTAGTCAATCAACACTTTCGCCAAAGTCTTTGACGTGAGGATAAGGATAAAGGATGTAATCCATGAAGGGACAATTAAGAAAGATGAGCAACCAAACAGGTACAGGAGGCCAAACTACGGGTCAAATGGGGGACATTTTAGAGGACATACGGGCCCCACTGATGTCAATGCATTAAGCGAGCCGGAGAAGAAGTTTGACATAATGAGAGGACAACTGGGGGCAGATAAGCCACTAAGGCAGTTTTCTAATTTAGGAGTTTCACTATTAACCTTAGTCCTATGGGTGTAAATCGGTCGGTCGGTCAGTTTTTTTCAATTTTTTTGGTGTATAAAAACCGACCAATAGGGGTATAAATCGGTCCGTCGGTCGGTTTTTTAGGGTTGGGTCAGTTTTGCGGTCGGTTTTAGCTTGTACATATATTTAGAAAACTGACCAATTAGTTGGTTTGGTTGGTTTGCGGTTTGCTATTTTTTTACACCCCTACTTAGCCCATTGGAACCTTGACCCTTACCAAGTCCACTGCCTCCGAGCTTTCGGGAAGGTTTTTATTGAAAATTTCACCAACAAAAGGGTCATGCTACGGATCTATGCACAAGGTTGAGGCATGAAATTCAAGATCTCATCGATAATAAGGTATTATCTGGGCCACCTGCCAAAGCTCTGAACGTTACTAGAAATCTGCTACCGAATCATCATGTTGTACCATCACCACAGGGCCTCTATTTCTTGGGGTTAGAAGAGACGACCTTCGATCCTTCTAGTCTAATTACTAAATTTGGGAAACCAAGGGAGCCTTGCTAGCTGTCGAAAGAGTCTGAGATCTGCACTCTTGGGAATCAATCAGGGGTGTGTAAGGAGGAAATAATGAAACAAATGGCCACTACAGATTGGTGGGACCAAAAAACTAACAAAGATGATGGTCGAGATGTAGATTAGGTGGAAGATGACTTATGGTACGAAAGAGATGAAAAGATTAAAGTAGGGAAAGAAGGTTCAAGAGTTACTAGAGAAATCAACAACTTATGGGCAAGGGAGGAGGTTAGTCATCTAACCTGATTAGGGAGACACTTTAAATCGCATGAGCTAGAAGAAGATCACCAGGGAAGAGAGTTAGATAAGGGAAAATGAAAGATGAATGAAGAAGATGAAGAAGATAGGGTTTTGAAATAAATGAAGAAGACACAGGCCAACATCACCATATGGGGGTTATTGATCGCTTCTAAACGTCATCGACGGGTAGTCCTGGATGCCTTGAATCAGTCTGATGTTTCTATCGACACAGTGCAAGCGGATCTCGTGGGAATGATCGGCAGAATTTTGACCTTGGTTATCACCTTCTCGTCAGAAGATTTACCATCGGAAGGCCCATTCACAATAAACCGCTATACGTTACTGTTGAGTGCTTGGGGAATATTGTACCTGCTTGTCTCGTAGACAACAGGTCTACTCTAAACATATGCCCATTCTGAACAGCCATGCAAATAGGTCTAGATGAGTCAACTTTTATACCATCTGAACAAAGGTAAGGGGGTATGACAACACCCAAAGGACAATCATGGGTATAATCTTCCTCAGTCTCAACGTCGGGCCTTTGGAAAAAGAAGCTGAGTTTCAGATCATCGACATCCCTGCCTCTTTCAACTTGCTGCTTAGTAAGCTGTGGTTGGACAGTCTAGGTGCCATACCATCAACAATTCATCAGAAAGTCAAGTGTGTTTGGAAAAACAAGGTCTGCGATATTCTCGGGGATAGTTACGTCCGTCTGTCTAAAGCTTCATCAAGCGCACCGGCCCTAGAGGTACAGTTGCAAGAGGAGGAAACTGTAGGATTGAAGATTTCAAAAGTCTTTAAATCATGCACAGCGAATAATATAGTTTATAAAACTAATTGGTAGCCCAGATCTACTACTCGTTAACTCTATAGATGCGTATATACAAGAGGGAGAAGAGTACATACCTCAGGTCTTGAACCTAATTATGATTTTCTTCTTTCTTGATGGTGTAGTAGCCTCCACTGGGTTGTCTTCACTCTTATGACTCCTACTTCTCGAAAAGACTAGAGATGGTGGGATCTTTAATAGGGAGGATAGAGAAGGTTTGGGACTTCCTAAATAGTTTCTACAGCTTAGCGATGTTAAAAATGACGAACTCAGATTTCTAGACGCAGCTGACCTATTTATAGATTCCCATAACCGACTGCACTTTGAATCGATCGAAGTGGCTTCGATCGATCAAACTTCTCTTAACAAGATCCTCAAGTGCCCTCCCAAGCATCCTAGTGTAGCTAAGAGTGGAACCTCCAAGGTTCTTAATTGTTGGCTCAGACCAGTTGTTAATTCCCATGACCAAACTCTTTGATCAGCAAATTAACCAACTGGTCAGTTAACGTTTACTCCACTATAAAATGATAACTGTACTCCAACCCAAAATAACATATTTGAAGTGATAACTAGACTTGTATGATGTACTAATATCCCTCTACTGTTAGCATTTATAATCATATTCAACTAGTCGGATAACTATTACTGTCAACCTGAATGATGATTACATCCTCTATTCTTTGAGTCCCATTTACCTCTCATGATTACCAAACATGTTGATAACTACTTATCAACAAGACTGCAGTTCTCAGTAATCAACATGGTGACATTCTCAAGGGAATGCTTACTCTTTAATAGAAAGTAGATTCTATCTTGATAATATATGTTTACAACCCTATGAACATGACATACCCAAGATACCCAGGTGTTGATCTTTAAGACCTCACTAATTGGTAAGTCTAAGTAGCCAAATCCATAGTCTGTGTTCATAATCGTCTCAAGATTGAGAACACGTACCTTATACAAGTTATGAGTTCATATTGACTATTGACAGCCTTAAGCGTTAATAGGAAAGCTCAGGTCCATTAATGCACTACAATCACTAGCATATTAACTAAGAGTTATACTCTAGTGATTGAGATTCATCACTCCATCTAATGGTAGTTAATTATGCTACAGTGTAAACCTGATGAGATATTCAGTCTCGTCATCCACAGTGACAAATTCGAAGTATCAAAGAATAGTAATTCCTATCGCACTTGTATATATCTCATACACACATAAATTACTTACTATAATACTTAAGGATTAAACAATCATCTCATGAAAGAAACATACATAATGAAATATAAAGCTGATATCCATATATTAAAATGCCAATGTCTTATACATGAAGTAATGGTTTGAGAGAACAAACCCAATAAACTCCCACTTGCACTCATAACCAATCAGGACTACATCTAAGACCTAGATTATCTAGATGACGATCAAAAACCTTCCATGGTAAGGCCTTTGTAAATGGATCGGGAAGATTGTTAGAGGTGGCAATCTTGCTGACAATCACATCTCTATGTTGAACTATATCTCGAATTAGATGATATTTCTGCTCAACGTGCTTTCCCTTTCCATGGTTCCTTGGCTCCTTGGACTGAGCCACTAGTGCGATACCATAGAGCTCAAGCAAGGAGTCAACAAAGAGTAGATCTCTTTGAGTCTAGTAATAAGTACCCCCCCTCCCTGGAGTCTGTAATGGCCCATATGAGGCGTCTTACTATTGCTATGTCTGTTGTAATGACCCCGAACAAAGTTAATGAAGTATGACTAATTCTTCCAACTCGAATACGTTTAATGAATGTCGTGAGTGTGATGGCCATGAAATACCAAACAAATTGCAAAAACTAATTGAAAAAGAAAAAGAATCTTCATGCAAAATCATTGAGGACACTCTAACAATTAATCTGGGAAATGAAGATACTCCACAAAATGTTTTTATTGGCTCTACATTTAGCAATGAAGAAAGCAAAGAATTGATCAATCTATTAAATGAATTCAAAGATGTTTTTGCATGGTCTTATAGTGATATGGCAGGTATTGATCTAGAGATAGTCCAAGATCATATCCTCCTCTTTTCTAACTCAAAACCAATAAAACAAAAATTGAGGCGAATGAGGCCTGAATGGGCACTAAAAGTAAAAGTAGAAGTTTAAAAGCAGTTAAAAGCTAGATTCTTGATGGTCACAGAGTATCCTGTATGGATTTCCAACATTGTGTCGGTCCTGAAAAAGGATGGTCGTGTTAGGGTGTGCGTTGATTTTTGAGATTTAAACAAAGCAAGCCCTAAAGACGACTTTCATTTACCTCATATCGACGTACTAGTTGATAACACCACGGGGTATGAGCTCTTGTCTTTTATGGATGGGTTCTCAGGGTATAATCAGATTTTCATGACATTGGAGGATAGGGAGAAAACCACCTTCATCACACCTTGGGGCACATATTGTTATAGGTAATGCCATTTGGACTCAAGAATGCAGGGGCAACATATCAACGGGCCACCACCACATTATTACATGACATGATTCATAAGAAAGTGGAGGTATATCTAGATGATATGATCATGAAGTTTAAGAAGATGGAAGGACACTTGGAGGCATTGAGGAAGTCCTTCGAGAGGTTGAGAAAGTTTGGAATGAGGCTGAATCCACAAAAGTGCACTTTCGAAGTTACTACCGGGAAGTTGTTAGGATTTCTTATCACCCAAAGGGGAATAGAGGTGGACCCGACCATAATCAAAGTTACAATTGAGATGCAGTCGCCGAAAAATGAGAAAGAACTGAGGGGATTCTTGGGTAGGATATAATTCATTAGCCACTTTATTTCAAAACTCACCTTAACTTGTGATCTACTATTTAGATTGCTTAGAAAAGGAGAAAAGTTTGAGTGGGATACCCTATGCCAACAAGCCTTCGATAAAATTAAAACCTATCTCCACAACCCACCTGTCCTATCACCACCCTCAATCGGAAGGCCTTTGTTACTATACCTTTATGTATCTGAAGATTCGATGGGGTGTATGTTAGCCCAAGAAGGAGAAGGCGCATAGAGAAGGCCATTTATTATTTGACCAAAAGGATGACTGAATATGAGCTAAAATATTCACCTTTAGAAAAAGCCTATTGGGCCTTAGTGTCACGCCCCGGATCCATACATATGAATCTAGGTTACGTGGCACGCCATCAAGGCTTACCAACGATGATTAAAGTTCCCAAAATAACCTTAATAAAAGTTTTGCTCCAAAATAACCAACTTCCAAATAGTTTTTCATAGGTTATATTAAACACGTGTCCAAACACGCCTTAATGAGTTTCGTTTTCAAAAGTAACAGTTTCATAGGTCAAAGGGTCCCCAAAGGTACCCCCATGCCTAGTTAGAAGTTGTTCCGAACATTGGGAGAAGGAGTTAAAGAATTCTTGCAGGGGGTATTTCGACCGGTCGAACAACTTCCTTCGACCGGTCGAATGACCCTTTAGCAGAATCCTGCCCAAAGCTGCAGAATTTTGCTAAGGCATCACCCAACCTTCACCCGTTGCAACCCTTCAAACATAATCTAATTCTTAGCAACTTTACCAATGTTATAATGACAAGTATAACAACCTGCCTAAGTTTGGAAAATGTTAACTAATTAAGTTGAGGGTTCGTTTGGATCAAAATCTCATAAGTGCTTCAACAATTCATAAAACATAAAATTCGACTTGTTAAACATCAAGACACGAACTCAAGATTTCGAGTCGCTTCCAACCAACTTAAAAAGGTTTTCAAAAGAATATTACATCAATCCAAAAATGATACAGACCTTCTATAATTCGGTTACAAAAATGTTCTATACACCAATTCCTCCGATTGATCCCCAACGGCCTCATCCCTCGCATTCCATTTTTCCTTTCTTCATACCTGCAATGGAGTAAATCTCCATTGCTCAGCTATATGCTGAGTGCACAATTTCTAACATATGCATATATGACAAATCATGCTTTATTCTCATCATAACACATAACTATTGGTCTCTAGGGAATAAGTGCACCTTCACCGATCCAAAGTTTTTCGACTCAACCATGACCCATGCCCCTTCGACATGTCACGTAATGCCTTTCTCGGCCAAGTGACCGTCGTCACTACTAATCCTCCCCCTTCGAGAGGACGCCTCACGGTGAATTAGCACAAATCCCCCTTTAACCCATATAGGCACGTAAACATACTCATTTAACACATATACGTGCTCGCGTAAAACTTAACATACTTTTCACATTTAAGCGCGTGCATAATTAACGGGCCTAAGATTAACACATAGATTTTGCCCGAATCACAATTTCGTCATCGAAATATAAAACATGTATTTCACCTATATAACATAGGCTAGAAATTCAAACCTCGAGCTATCGTCGTATAACTTTGAGGGAACGACTAGAAGCCCGATTAAACGTCAAATCTCCAATCCTACGCGAAACCTATAAGCTTACACGTGTTTTCCCCAAATTCCTAGATTTAGAAATTTATAAAAACTTAGCCAAACGCGGCCTAAAGACTATCAAAACGTAGCCCTTACCTTGGGGAGTTCAAATATGAAGTTTGGTGAAATTCAGTCGGACGAAATGTCGCCGATCGTCGTCGCAAAGCTCGGAGAACTAAATCTCCCTTTTCTCTCTCCTCTCCCAAGATATTATATGAGTTTGCAACTAATGCAAACTCACCCTCATCTATATATAGACAATCTTTTCGAAAATCGCGTTTACCTCCCCGCGGGTTTCTCAAACCTCTAATAAATTCCTGAAATGTTGCACACGTCCATTTTATGCCTTTACGAGTGAAAATTATAAATCACAAAAGTTTTCGATTTAAGTCTTGTTTGGATCCAAAATTATGTCCGAAAACCAAATCTGTAGAATCTCTACACATCCTACCTTTTATATAACGTGACACTCACGTTCTCACCACAGTTCTCAAAATGATATCTAACTGTATCAAGATTATCAGAATTTACTCTACGCAGGTAAATTTACTATTCATCAAAATGCTAGTAAGTCAAATAACATTTAAATCACATAAATGTCATTTAGCTATGCCAATGCAACATGCCTTTCCATGTTTCCGTGTCCTCTCTTGACACCTTCCGAACTGCCTTTAAGGCGAAATACTGGGTTCTCAAAAGACACCCTCCAACAGCTAGTGAGTCATCACTCACTTCACACATGCTAATTAACACAACCGCAAACATGCTATGCATGCTAAAATGATATAAATAAATACCTCAGGAGCGGGTATGACATCCTCTCCCCCTTAAAAGAAGTTTGTCCCCAAACTTTCAATATCATCTCATCAAGCTACAAGACTTCTCACAAGTACTTCCAACGTTGGTCTCATTACAACCTATACATCTCCTCCAAGATATTACAATCTTACAAGGAAAATAAATCCTCAGGCTCTTAAGGAAAATAAATCCTTGAAGCCCTCGTCTCAACCTGATTGAAGATTCTCTTCGAATACTAACAACACAGAAACATCTCGATACATAAGAACATCAATGCTTGAGTAAAACATAATCAATAGTCAATCTTGACATTAAATCATATCACGACGTCACACGTCAACCCACATATACCTTCATTGTACTTGTCACATCTTTTTTTTTTTAACTTTAAAGTTCATCCCAATAGCCAAAACAAAATCAATAACTCACCTCATTTTCACCCATCTTTCTTTTCGACTAACTGTCGTTTCCAACACATCTCAACTGGTTAACCATCATACATAATTCTTCATCTCGAAGTAATCAAAACTGAGTACTATCATACATTCATACACTGTCGGTAAGTCAATGCCTCAATCAACTATTTCGTATATCGTGAATTCCATCTCTTATCCTGTTAATCGTGGAATACCAGTAGAACGATAACACGTTTTCAAACAACTCTCATTCCTTATCAAATTCTAGTTCGGTTTAATCCAACCTCGTATTTTAAGTCCAATCGTACATGATTTATAAGACACCATTCAGATTCTCAATTGAAAATTTTACACCATTTTACTTGTTCGAGGTAACCTACTATCCCGAACCACTCTCGGTGAGGTCAACACACTTGTTATTTATCTTTCAGCTCTGTACTCGAACTACCGTCGACTAACGTAGAAGATTTCAATTTACACCTTCGATTTAAAACTTTTAACAAAGTCAAATACATATTCCCCCTTTTTGTTTTTAAAACAAATCATTTTAAAATTTTGCATAATACTTTCCCAACATAACAACCCCAATGTTCATCGTAACCAATAATGTGGTTAATCCAAATTCACTTAGTCAATCATACATGTACAACAACGTCCATCATGACGCATTCCCATATTTAGACCATACCTTGTTCCTGTCCCAAATCTTTGACCCTTCACAATCCATTCTATTCATATAGTGTACACATACTCTGAGTCAATTACTTTTCTGTTGAAGATCACAACCCCATAAGTCTCTGGTATACCACTTTCACCTTTACACAAGCCCATACCAATCGTACTTATGTATCTCAACTCTTACTGAGTTCTTGACAACCCTTTATACTGAGCGTATATTCTTCGTATAACATCTCAAATCACTATACCTTATTCAACAGTTTAATATCTCATAAATTTAGTCAGCCTGACTTAACTCCAATTCAGATTTCTCTAATCCTTTATCTTTGCTATTCCGATCCCAAATTCATTATTCTCGAAGAACCTGTTGCTCAAGTATTCCTACTATTCTCGTAACTATCTGAAGACAACTCAGTAATTTGATCTTCCCAATTAAGTACCATAGTTTCACTGTGTTCAATAAATTCCCTATGAACTCCCAATTCACATACCTTTCGTGTCCATACTTAAGATCACTCATTCATAACTATTGTCTTTAAGTGCTTCACACTTTACGAATCTCATCAAGTTCCTAAACGTTCAAAACTTCAAATCATTCGTAACCTCAGGTTATTCAAATACTTAAAACAAGATCAAGTTCCCTTTAGAGCAATACTCAAGTCAACTTGTTAGTAGCACTTCATCCAACTCACTAAGTCCAAGTGTTCAACATTTTACTAATCCATTACTTTAGAATTTTCAACCTTATGACCTGCTCATGTAGAACTCATTCGTTCATCAAGCATCGTTGCGTCCCAAGCACTAGCATACCATATCCTTCCACAATATTCTTGTTCCAAAGTTTACTTGATACCTTATTACAAGTATTTAACAAAATTTCCTTACTTAAACAAAAGTTTGATTTTTTTAAAACATTTTAAACACTTTAAAATTTTCTTAGGGATGAAATCTGACATCCCCAAAGCTTTCCAATTCGTTGAAATCAAGGACAACTGAGATAGCATTCCATTGCATCCATCATTGCCCTCTAACCGATTTACAGTTCTATTATCCTATCTGATAATGTACTCAACGTACTCCCAAGTCTTCATCCCACTTCCATCGTTCTTGTTCACTTACCCATTGAAGCTTCATCTTCCCCATTTACATTTTCACTCTTGTGATCTGACTTACCCAAAGTCTCTTTACTCTATCCATTCCCACAGCTGCTCTTGTTCAATATCGTAATACTTCTCATGCTCCAACCTCCCGTTGATAACCACTCACTTTATATACCCCAACGATGTTTTCAAAGCATTAAAAGATCTTTCATTTCATTTAAAATACGATAATTAGCAAAGAAAGCATGAATTCGACATAAAAAGACTTTTTTTGTGATAAAACAGCCTAAGGGAAAAATGGTCATTTATAAAATATGGTAAAATTTTACACCAAAAGATAGCTCTTTGAGTCCCAGTTCCAACGCAAGAAACGGCGCGCGAATCCGAATTTTCTACAAAGAGTTATGCCTGTTTCCGTAAAAGTCGACAAAAAATATTTTCGAAAACACTGTTTGGATCAGAGGGGTATTCGACCGGTCGAACTGCCCCTTTCGACCGGTCCAGTGCCCCCTGGACCATATTTTTCTTCATTTAACACCCTTAGAAGTCCCCAAACTTACAAGGCAAGTAGGGACTACTTCCCGACCATTTTAGAACCACCCGCAAGTGCTCGAAAACATCTAAACTCATCAAATCACACAACCATTGGTCTCAGGTTCACGTTTATCCTCATTACAACCCCTTGTAATAACAACATTCTCTACAAGGTTCTCTATAAAGGTCCTCTTATATTGATGATATCCAAATATCAACTCGATTCCTCTGACTCTCCTATCACGTTCAATCATTTACGCTTGTCCTTCGCCTTAAGTCCTATAGTGGTACATCCTTTGTTCTACTTCCTTTGACAAACCATACCTCAAAACACCAAGAAACTCTTAATCATATTCATTTCCATTCCTTTAATCCCCATCATGAAGTTCTACTATTTCTCCTCCGACCTATGTCGTCCTTATCGTTACATTCATATGCACGTAATCATCAAGTCTAAGCAATCACTCCCGAAGTATGTCGTCCATTAAACTTCTATCAACTGTAGTTTCAAACTGTCAAACCATCAAAGTATACTCTATCGTCTCCATTCTCAACCCCTTGTCTTAGGTTAATCCTTAAATATCTCTTCCCACTTACCCAATCAATCCGGTAGCTTCCGTTACTAATCCTCATACTGTGTCCAAATCCACTTATGGTACCACGACCACTCGAACCCAGGTTCAGTTGAGAGATTTCTCAACAACCATGACACTCACAATACGTTGAGATATTCCTCAACTCCCAATACATACCGTAAGATAGGTTGAGAGATTCCTCAACCATCCAACATCTCAAACTCCATGCCATATGTTGAAAGATTCTTCAACAACTATAATACTTACCATTCGATAGGTTGAGAGATTCCTCAACCATCCAATCATTCCATATACCGTTCTACAAGTCAAAAGATTCTTCAACTACCCAATACACACCGTATAACAGAAAACCCATAAGATAACCTGTACGATCACACCGTATGTTAACATCATAGGGTAACACCGTAATAAAAGGTGAGAGGTTCCTCACCTACCCCATACATGAGCAATACACTCCGCTGAACCTCAACTGTCCATCTCTATTCTCTCACGTCATGACGTTTAGCCCATGTTTGAGACGGAACTCTTATCAATCAATCTCAATTTCCAAAACTCGACTACGAACAATCACTTTTCCTTTTCTACGTAAACTATAAGGAAATCTCCCCTGACATTCACTACTCAAACTCCGTTCTCGATTAAAGCCCTCAAAGAGCACTTGTTACTATCAATTTAAATAATTACCGATTCGATCCAAAAATCATTTCATTTTCATTTGAAAATTCAACTGTTCGTCACAATCAGGATATCATCTCTCCCTCGTATCACCCCACAAGGTCTATGATAACCCCCCGAAAACTTCATCTCACTACACGGTTCCACGTCCGAATGATTCCACCGATTCACGAGTGCATAAATACTATGCATGTATGCCAATAACATAATCATGTATGTATAACAACATACCATATGCATCAAACATCTCTACAATATGTGGATGCATTCTAGAATATGTGTCAATTCACTCAACACTCCGCTCGACGTCGAACGTTGCCAAAGTTTTGTTACCTATTGCTCTGATACCACTAGATGTCACGCCCCGGATCCATACATATGAATCTAGGTTACGTGGCACGCCATCAAGGCTTACCAACGATGATTAAAGTTCCCAAAATAACCTTAATAAAAGTTTTGCTCCAAAATAACCAACTTCCAAATAGTTTTTCATAGGTTATATTAAACACGTGTCCAAACACGCCTTAATGAGTTTCGTTTTCAAAAGTAACAGTTTCATAGGTCAAAGGGTCCCCAAAGGTACCCCCATGCCTAGTTAGAAGTTGTTCCGAACATTGGGAGAAGGAGTTAAAGAATTCTTGCAGGGGGTATTTCGACCGGTCGAACAACTTCCTTCGACCGGTCGAATGACCCTTTAGCAGAATCCTGCCCAAAGCTGCAGAATTTTGCTAAGGCATCACCCAACCTTCACCCGTTGCAACCCTTCAAACATAATCTAATTCTTAGCAACTTTACCAATGTTATAATGACAAGTATAACAACCTGCCTAAGTTTGGAAAACGTTAACTAATTAAGTTGAGGGTTCGTTTGGATCAAAATCTCATAAGTGCTTCAACAATTCATAAAACATAAAATTCGACTTGTTAAACATCAAGACACGAACTCAAGATTTCGAGTCGCTTCCAACCAACTTAAAAAGGTTTTCAAAAGAATATTACATCAATCCAAAAATGATACAGACCTTCTATAATTCGGTTACAAAAATGTTCTATACACCAATTCCTCCGATTGATCCCCAACGGCCTCATTCCTCGCATTCCATTTTTCCTTTCTTCATACCTGCAATGGAGTAAATCTCCATTGCTCAGCTACATGCTGAGTGCACAATTTCTAACATATGCATATATGACAAATCATGCTTTATTCTCATCATAACACATAACTATTGGTCTCTAGGGAATAAGTGCACCTTCACTGATCCAAAGTCTTTCGACTCAACCATGACCCATGCCCCTTCGACATGTCACGTAATGCCTTTCTCGGCCAAGTGACCGTCGTCACTACTAATCCTCCCCCTTCGAGAGGACGCCTCACGGTGAATTAGCACAAATCCCCCTTTAACCCATATAGGCACGTAACATACTCATTTAACACATATACGTGCTCGCGTAAAACTTAACATGCTTTTCATATTTAAGCGCGTGCATAATTAACGGGCCTAAGATTAACACATGGATTTTGCCCGGATCACAATTTCGTCATCGAAATATAAAACATGTATTTCACCTATATAACATAGGCTAAAAATTCATACCTCGAGCTATCGTCGTATAACTTTGAGGGAACGACTAGAAGCCCGATTAAACGTCAAATCTCCGATCCTACGCGAAACCTATAAGCTTACACGTGTTTTCCCCAAATTCCTAGATTTAGAAATTTATAAAAACTTAGCCAAACGCGGCCTAAAGACTATCAAAACGTAGCCCTTACCTTGGGGAGTTCAAATATGAAGTTTGGTGAAATTCAGTCTGACGAAATGTCGCCGATCGTCGTCGCAAAGCTCGGAGAACTAAATCTCCCTTTTCTCTCTCCTCTCCCAAGATATTATATGAGTTTGCAACTAATGCAAACTCACCCTCATCTATATATAGACAATCTTTTCAAAAATCGCGTTTACCTCCCCGCGGGTTTCTCAAACCTCTAATAAATTCCTGAAATATTGCACACGTCCATTTTATGCCTTTACGAGTGAAAATTATAAATCACAAAAGTTTTCGATTTAAGTCTTGTTTGGATCCAAGATTATGTCCGAAAACCAAATTCTGTAGAATCTCTACACATCCTACCTTTTATATAACGTGACACTCACGTTCTCACCACAGTTCTCAAAATGATATCTAACTGTATCAAGATTATCAGAATTTACTCTACGCAGGTAAATTTACTATTCATCAAAATGCCAGTAAGTCAAATAACATTTTAATCACATAAATGTCATTTAACTATGCCAATGCAACATGCCTTTCCATGTTTCCGTGTCCTCTCTTGACACCTTCCGAACTGCCTTTTAAGGCCAAATACTGGGTTCTCAAAAGACACCCTCCAACAGCTAGTGAGTCATCACTCACTTCACACATGCTAATTAACACAACCGCAAGCATGCTATGCATGCTAAAATGATATAAATAAATACCGCAGGAGCGGGTATGACACTTAGTCTGGTGTACCCGTCCGTCGCCTTAGGCACTACATGTTAGCCTTTTCTGTAACTCTAATATCTCGAATGAACCCACTCAAATACCTGTTCAAAATGCCCGCTTTGACTAGTAGGATTTCCTAATGGACCATGATGCTGGCTGAGTTCATTATTAAGTATGTCACTGTCAAATCCATAAAGGGGAGAGCTGTCGCTGAATACCTAGCCGATCTTGCAATAGAATCTGAGGAGAAGGGTGAGTTTTGATTCCCAGATGAAGGAGTGATGGGGATAGAGAAAAATCTGGAGAAGATGTATTTCAATTGAGCAACTAACCAATTAGGCTATGGGGTCGAAATCATCCTTGTAGAACCTAATAGAACTCCTACCCTGTTGGTAGTCAAGCTTAAGTACAATTCAACCAATAATATGGCAGAATACGAAGCATGCATAATTGGGATAGAAGCAGACTTGGCCCTAAAGGTTGAAAGGATCGATGTTTTCGGAGATTTCAACCTGATTATATATCAAGTGCGAGGTGATTGGAGAGTAAAGCATGAAAAGTTAAGACCTCACCACAAATACCTAGAGAGTTTGAAAGTACGATTTAAGAGGATTTCATTCTATTACCTTCCCCACGAGGAGAACCAGCTAGCTAACTCCCTAGCAACCCTAGCCTCAATGGTATAAATCCCCTCCGGAATCGCTATGGTCCCACTATCCATAGAAGTAAGAAACCAACCTTCATTTGAGATGATCGCAGCCATAGAGGAGGAAGGTGAAATGCCTTAGAATGAGGATGTTTAGAATTTTATTAAGAAAGGAAAATACCCTGAAGGAGCATCAGAGAAGGACAAGAAGGCAATCCAAAGATTTTCTGCCCAATTGTGATCTACGCAGATAAACTATGGAAGAAGTCTTATACCAGATATTATCTGGACTATCTATATGGAAAAGAAGCTAAGAAAATGATGGAGGAAATATACGAAGGAGTTTGTGAGCCCCACATGAATGGGCATATGTTGGAAAAGAAGATAATTCGGTAAGGGTATTATTGGATGAAAAATTGCTGTGAATATGTCAGAAGATACTATAAGTGCCACATCTATGCAAATCTGATGCATACCCCACCATCCCAACTCTATAGCATGACCACACCTTGGCCATTTTCCGTATAGAGTATAGATATTATTGGTGAAATAGTTCTAAAGGCCTCTAATGGACACTGGTACATAATTGTGGCAATGGATTACTTTACTAAATGGGTAGAGGCAGTGTCATATCCAACTTTCAAGGCTAAAGATGTAGTAACCTTCATCGAGAAAAATATAATTTACAGATATGGGGTTCTGAATGATTTCATTTTTAATCATGGCAGTCATTTCCAAGGTGAAGTCATCCCGCTCTTAGAGAAGTATAAGATCACCCGTTACCTATCTTTTCCATACAGACCACAAATAAATGGAGCAGTGGAAGCAACAAATAAGACTATTAAAGCAATCTTGGGAAAAATGATAGATACGTATCAGAATTGGCATAAAAAACTGCCATTTGCACTATGGGGATACCGAATCTTCGTGAGAACCTCTACGGCTACATCATATTCAATGGTTTATGGGATGGAAGTTGTCCTTCCGATTGAAGTAGAAATACCCTATCCTAGGGTTTGGCAGAATGTGAAGTGACTGAGCTAGAGTGGATACGGAGAAGGTATGAGGAGTTGATGTTGCTTGATGAGAAAAGGTTGGCCGCCATAAACCATACTTAGGGATATCAGAAAAGGATAGCTCGAGCTTTCAACAAAAAGGTTCGCCGAAGGAAGCTTACTGAGGGTAACATGGTCCTCAAAGAACTTAAAGTGCTTGTTTGTGATCCCAGAGGAAAATTCAAACCCAATTGGGTCATACCATACATCATTAAGACTCTCCTCCCCAGAGGGGATGCCAATCTTATTGACCTAGATGGGGTTGAATTTAAACAGCTCATTAACCTCGATCGCCTCAAAAAATACTTTGCTTGAAACCTTTCCTTTTTCAAAACCTCCTACATTGATGAACTACGCTTGACCTGATTCCCGCTAGGGGATAAGTAGGCAACCTGCTCGATTTGGTCATTAATAATTGCCTGAGAGGCACTTTCCTTCAAGCCTTAAACTGAACTGCTTTGGACCTGATACCCACTCATGGATAAGTAGGCGGGCACTCAATCAGCCTTCGGTCCGTGAAAACCCAAAATCCTTGTGCTAAACTAGGAGCAAACTCACGTTTGCCTGGAACCACATCAGAGTAGATGGATTTTTCAAAAATTATGTAAAATAAAGCTCTATCCTATGTTTGTTTTGCTATCATCCATGTATGTCTATGAAGTCTGTCTCTTGACCAGAGTTTAGATCTGTAAAAGGTACTTAGTAGTAGGCACGACTGAAGTAGGAACTCGTCGAAAGGGAGCGGCCACCTTGTCATGCCAAGCCTCGGTGAAAGCCTTCACGATGGAAGGGCGCATGGAAGAACTCCTCGTACAGTATACAATAACATCCTCAGGAATATCTTAGAAAAGTCCATACTGATGAACCACTCGGTCGGGAATATAAAAAGTAGTAGCGTGCAAGCCGGGCAACTAGATGTCGGGTCACTTGGGAAATCGTACTGTAATAGAGTAATAAGTCCAATGCGGGCAGACCCAACAGATGTCATCAAAAAAGAGACCCTGATGCCAATCAAGCCAGGCAGCGACATAATGGAATAGGTTGTGGATCTCTAGACGATCATAGGAAAGTGACCTACAAAGGTGTAGAGGGTGGATAAAGAGATCCAGACGCTTCATGAGCCAAACCTGTAAGATAAAGTCGCCCCAATAGATAATATAGCCCTAGCAATATGGGCACGATCCAATCCCATCAAAGTCTCACCAAGGACCAGTATAACGGCACTCTTCATCTCCTGCAAACCACAGGCAATGGGTACAAGAATGTCAGAAGATGACTGAAAGAGGAAATAAGAAAGTATAGCAATTAATAATGTAGTGCGCCATATAATCTAGTACCCGTTGTCATAGGGGTCCCCCATGGGAGCATAGACGGAGGAAAGGCACCCCAAATTGATCTGTCTGTCATGAACAAAAGAGCCAGTAGCATTTTTTGATATATGAAGGAAGGCAGCCAAATCTTGAACATAGCCGGCCTACACTAGAGGAGCTGGAAAATCCACAAAAGGATTACTGTGGAGGATAGCACTGAACTCCTCAAACAAGGGGCAGAATAGTAACCAAAGCGGAAGACGTGGAGTGTGGGATCCCAACACTGGATAGCAGTTCAAAAAAACCTTCATCCAAGGCCATCCGCCGAAAAGAGAAGAGGTCCTTCAGCCTAAAACACTAGAAGTTAAGCCTGTTAATGCCTGAGAGAGTATCCATCCATGGGAAGAGGATTTGAGAACCAATGGGGGCCATTTGAGAAGAAAATAGAAGAAGGAGACGAGTGTTTTGCAAAATTTTGGAGAAAATAGAGTATAAAAGGAGAAATAGATCTACCTAGACCACCGAGCAGCACTTAAGATACTCAGTGGCACTCTAGAGAATGCTGCGCGGCAGTCCATAATTCCTGAGCGGCTATCACAGACTGCCACTCCGGCACTCGCTGAGTGCAGCTTAGGTATAACTGTGTGCCGCAGAGAGCTAATTTTTGTCAAAACCTATTTGTAATGTTTTCAGCCCAACCTGCAAAGAAAAAAACTAGATATACAATAAAACGTGTACATCATATCACATCATGTGCACAAGACCAAGCCATGATCGCATTCATCATTCACAGAAAATAAGTGATGACATAAGCGGGTTCATTCATCATTCACAGAAAAATAAATAATAAGGACATGATCGTGTTCATGAGCATTCATCATTCACAGGAAATAAAATGCATGACCATGCCATGGTCTCATTTGTAAAAACACAGTACTCACAAGCAATAGAAGCATGACCAAGCTATGGTCGCAGTCACAAATAAAAGCATGAAGAGAAATAAAAGATGATCATGTCAGTAATCATAAAGTATGTAGGTACCTATCTTATCCCGGCTATCCAAGATTCGTCATCAAAATAAGTATATAGGTTCTTGTCATTTGATTTGGATCAAAGTAGCCTAAGGTTTAAATTAGAAAAAGCATAAAGCAAAGTTTAATTTGGATATTATTTGAACTTTGATTTCCTTTCGTTTGTCATATTCTTCTCTTGGGATTCATGAGATGCTCAATATCTCATTTGATTCCCTTGAGTTGGTCTTTTTAAATTCTCTATGAACTTATGATTCAAATGAGAATAGTCATGTCCATACATAATTAGTTGATCCAAGTCTTAGTTCATGACTCAGGTCTTCTAATTTGAAGTCTTATGGAATCCTTTCCATGTTCCATTGAGGCTCACATGGATTAGCCATGTTTAATCTCCAATGACCATCAATGGGAAGGAGAATTAGTTTTAGGGTGAGTCAACCTCTATGGTTTGGTTGGTAGATTTAACCAAATGATGACCTCAACCATGGTGTAGTGAATCCATAAACCAATTTTGATCAAGGATTTTTAATTAAATCATCGTCCATTGGAATTGAATGAGACCAATTGGAAAATGTTCACAACTCAAGGATCTACCACTATAATTCTTGTTTCAATGAGATTTCATAGTCAGAACAGTAACACCTTCTCAAAATGAATGGATCAGAGCCTTAACCAAGCATTCTTGACTTCAAATAATTTTTTCTATGAAGGTTAATGAGTTAATAAGATCCTAAAAAGATTAGAGTAATTCGGATTTGTTTACTACTTTTAGAAAATCACACAAAATCTCTGGACAAAGAGTTGATAAAATCTTAGTAGTGTCTGGTCTTGGGCCAATTCCCAGATATTGAATCGTTTGATCTTTGATTTTCTTTTTGGGTTAGAAACTAGACCCACAAAGGCATCGTGTGTCCAAATATCATTAAGATTATACCATGTGAAGTATGGTTTTTCTATTTTCGAAAGTCTGGTTTGCTCTTTGTAAATTTTTGAGTCCTGTTTTAGTTTTGATCAACTTTGTAAATGATGACCCAAATAACTTTTCTATGACTTGAGACTTAAATTATGTTTTGGATAATGATTAATTGAACTTAAATCCAGAGGCTAAATGATCCAAATCAATGAATAGTTCATAGCTTACTCTTGTTCATGTTCATGTATTCGTCCATGTATGTTGATACTTGTAATTAGGATTTATTTTGCATTGGGTTAGGTTGCATTTAATTGAACCTAGTTGTGAGCTCCTTGTGATCATGTTGGGATTATACCATCTCTATAGGTACATTACATTGACTCCTAATTGAGATTGGTATATCTATAAAGATGTTGTGCTTCTAACTAGTTAGAAGGAATTCATGGTTATGTCAATTCTTTCTATGCTTGATAGATTTAAGCTAAAAGTTTATGAATGTTATTCGATATTATATCTTGATCAAGGCAAGTGGACTAACCCGTTGTTTTGTAGCACTATTAAGGTATGATTTCTCGACTCTTTTCTCTAATTTATTCTATTTCTTGATTTTATTAATTTTTTACTTCATGTGTGACACCTTAGAATTAGGATTTGCCTTATGTGTATATATATCTTATTAGAGACCTTTTATTAGGATTTCTACTTTTGTATGCATTGCACGTTTCCCATTTCGCGGATAGGTGCCAGGTAAGTTTTCTTGCTCCTTATTGCATATCATTTTGCTTGCTATTTGAACTATGTGATTTTGTATGACTTTTGTCGTTAGCAATCTTGCACCATTTAGACATGCTTTTGTAATGTAGATTTATATATGTGTATTAGTTAAGAGCATGCTTAGATTAATAATTTGATTAAAAAGGATGTTGAGTAGAGGCCTACGACGAGATAGGATGAGAGGGGGTGTTTTAGTCCACTGAGCTCCTTCCCTTCTCATTCCATAATCCCTGGACCTAGAAATCTCTGATTTTCAAAATATCAGTTTGCTTTTAAAATGGTTTCTTAATTTTCCTTTAAAATTTTAAGTGGCAACTCGTATTTGAATTTTGAATTTGAAAAGTTTTAAAAAGCATGGTTGTGTGATATCCACACTCATCCATTACTCCACTTAATGGGGAGGAATTAGAGGTCTCATGGTCAACCAATCACAAGCAACAGTAATTAAACGTGACCTATCATGCAATGAGCCTCTATAAAAGTTGAAATAGATAAATTTGCATAGCCCGGATAGCTCCCATAAGCAAAGGAAAAAATTATGAAAAATCCTAGATTTTTCATCAATTTTTAAAGCAATTTAAGGTCTTAAAACCAATTTAAAAATAATTTAATTAGGGCTTTTAAATTAACAAAATAATTTAAAACCACATGGAAATTTTAAACAACTGAAAATTTTATTTTTCATTATTAACAAAAATTTTCAGAATTTATTGGAGCATAAAATCCAATTTTAATCAATTTATCAAATAAAAATGATTTTTGTCAAACAATTTAACAATGATGTGTAAATTCCCAAAAATATAATATTTAAAGGAATCAATCTATCCCAATAGTTTCACATGGCCCAAAATAGTGTCCCAAACACTTAATATTAATGTCAACAATTAATCATAATATTTCGATATTTTAGGCAATTAAAATAATGTCCAAAAGCATGATTTAATGCTCTAAAATATAAAAAAATTTGAGATTAACACCAAAGTTTTCCTCAACACCTCCAGCAGTGTATATTAATTCCAAGAATTATTATTTTGTTTTGGGTATTTTAAGTAATTAAAAATACATACAATAACACACCTTTTATGCTCTAAACACAATGAAGTAATTTCCTAAGAAATTATTTTGGGTCTCACTCTGTGTCCATATGTTAGGAAAATAAAACCAGTTTATAACATTAAAAACTATGTTTTTAATTAATAGAAAGTTGTTTTAAATGCAAACTAATTTAAAAACATTCTAGAATAATTTTATAAAAGATATATTAAAATAATAGGGCCTGAGTGGGACCCTCACTCGCTGGAGCGAAGGTCGGCCAGCCACCGACACCGTCGAATGCGTGAAATGCGCTGTCGTGCGCGTAGGATGGGATGAGGTGACTAGTTCATCTTCTTGGATGAACCCTAAACGCAACTCCTTGCAGCGCGACCCCTTCCACTTTGCAAGCTTGCAACTCAATATTGATCCAAAGCTCTTGTGTTTTTATATCATTGTAAAGCCCTCGTGGCATGGAATAGATTTGTGCCAAAAAACAATAGGATTGTACAAGTAAATCATCCAAAATATTGAATCAAAGTTGGGAAAAAAATTCAATTTTTTCCTTTTCCAGAAATTAGGGTTTCTATTTTCTCCATCTATAGAGATAATCGGGCCATGGGACTTTATGGGTAGATTATATAGATGTACTATAGCACATCCCTTACCAAAAATTTTGAAAAACATTTAGGTTTTAACGTAGACACAAAGAAATTCATTTTTGAAGCTTTTTATACAAAAATAAGCATTAACAATGGTGGATCTGTTTTGGGTGCATCTATGGGCGAACAAACAGCCTATCGGCTTTGATACAGTCACGCCTTGGAGTAGCAGAAATTAGCAGGAAACAAAATTTTCCCTTCTGAGTCCGTAAGCCATGATTAGTTACATTAACTGATTGTCCACAAACACACGAGATAAACAAGCTAATAACTTAAACGGAAACGTAAACTGAATATACATCAAAAGATTACTAGCTATTACATCAGAGTTCATAATTCTCAAAAGATAAAAGAACAAAAGAGGTTAAGGCATTGGACACTCTTTACATCTTCATATATAAGAACAAAAGGAAGTATAAGATCATTGAAGTCAGGCATGTGACGCCAATTTACACTAAGTACGAATGGACAAAAATCTATAAAGAACAACTAAATCTTCTTTCTTCAAGTCATGCCTCTAACTGGCGTAGCTGTGACCTTTAGCATTGTAAGCTTCCCCTTTGAAGGCTTTCTCTTCGTAGACTCCTTCCTGATAGTCCTCCTCCGGACAATCAAATCCTGTATAGTCTAGACATGGGAATGTCCAGGGCGTAATATGCTGTTAACTTTAATAAAATCTAAGTGAGCATCCTATCTAAACACTCCTAATATAAAATACGTATTCGAAAGTACAACGCGACTAGTTACGACGGTTGAATCAATTATAAATAGACCGTGTATGAAACTATGCATCATCGATATATTCGACTTCACTCGACTAAACATCCGACTTACTTGACTTTGTTACATTTCCAATGTAACGTCGTTGGCTTAGAGTGACTCGCCCAGTAGGTCGAGCTATGGTCACTTTATTATCGTTATTTGCCTCTCCGTGGCCACAGTAGTAATCTCGCTTTACAAGCTAACCATGTACTCAGGTCCTCGGGACCTTGCCTTATGAATTTCGTCGCTGATTTGCAAAACGGTTACTTAACTATCGTTGGTCGTCGCAACTGCTGTAGTAATCTCGCCTTACAGGCTAACCGTGTTTATTCATTTCTCGATTTATTCTTATCAACATGGTTACTTTGCTATCATGTTTACCTCTCTGTGGCCATAGTAGCAATCATTGCCGACATGCGATCCTGTAATTCCATTTAATAGTACCGACTCACTACATAGCAACTTTCGGACCTCCGTTGTCGACTACACGTATTTCCAAATGCATACGGACTTGGTCTCCGTAACCGTTCGACTCTATACATGTACACATCGACTTGACGTTATGATACCGACTCCTACGTGTGGTGTATCATATGTTATGCACATGGTACAAGTTAATTAAATAGGTACTATTTATTCTTGAAATATAGTATTGACCCTAAGCTCGTAGTACCACATTAAAGCATGAGGTTAACTGAACTAATAATAATAATGAACATAAATAATAATAATAATAATAATAATAATAATAATAATAATAATAATAATAATAATAATAATAACAGAGATAATATGTTTGAGGTGCAACATATTAATGCATGAGTTTTTATTGATAATAATAATAATAATAATAATAATAATAATAATAATAATAATACCGAACTGGGTTCAGAGTACAACGTGTTAAATCACGAGTTTTAATGGATAACTTCTAAGATAATATTAATAATAAATAATAACAACAATCATAATCATGATAACAAAAATCATGATACGGACCTGGGTTAGGGACACGACATGTTAAAGCATGAGTTTTAACGGCTAACTAATCAGATAATAATAATGATAATAAATAGTAGTAGCAATAATAAAAATGATAGTAGAAATCATAATACGCCTAGATTAGGGACGCAACATGTTAAAACATGAGTTTAACGGCTAACTAATAAGATAATAATAATAATAATAATAATAATAATAATAAATACTAGTAGCGATAATAACGATGATAATAGAAATTATAATACGGACCTAAATTAGGGGTACCATGTTAAGCACAAGATTGTCCATAAATAATAATACATAGAGGAAAATACGGACATTAATCTAATATACCAAGTGAGTTAGGAACTCACCGTAGATTCGAGGCCGCAGTGTAGTTTGGGGTGGACTTCCTTTCTTTCTTCTCTTTTCCTTTCTTCTCTCCTTACATTTTTTTTCCTTCTGTTTCCTAAGACTAATGAGACTATGAGAGGGAGGGATGGTTTTTATAGGGGAGTGGGGAGGGCCCACCAATATGTATATATAATACACACACACACACACACATACACACACACACACACACACACACATAACACTCAAGCACACAACACCTCACATGACACCACACAACCACTCAAGCACACAACACACCTCACATGACACCACACAACACACCTCACACAATACCTCATTCACTCTCTTTCCCTCCCCAAGTCAGCACACATACACACACACACCCCAATTGATATGGATTGTTTGGGGTTTGGCTTAGGGTACAAGCATGGTTGGGTAACACATGTATAATTATGGGTTCCAAAATAATATTAATTATAGTGGAAATCTTAAAAATAATATCCGGAACTGGAAATTATATTAATAAAATAAAATAAAAATTACAGGTATTGCAATGTCCACCTCCTATCAAAGATTTCGTCCTCGAAATCTGAGCTAGCTAGTCACTAAACAAAGCTGGAAACTTCTCGTGCATTTCTGATTCCAACTCCCAAAAAGCTTTATGTTTGTCACGGTGTCTCCACTGAACTTTCACCATAGGAATTTCCTTAGTCCTCAGCTTCTTGACTCCTCGATCCAAAATTCGGACTAGTCCTTTAGTATAAGTCACGTTGCTGTTCACCTCAATGTTCGTGAAGTCAATCTCATGTGACAGATCATGTACAACCTTCCTAAGCATGCTGATATTAAATACATTATGTACTCTTGACATCTGAGGCAGCAGTGCAAGTTGGTAGGCTACTTTTCCAACGCGCTCTAAAATTTCAAATGGCCCAATGTAGCGCAGTGACAACTTTTCTCGTTTCTGTCCAAATCTGACAATGCCTCGCACCGGAGATACCTTGAGAAGTACTTGATCTCTAACACTGAACTCCAATTCCTTACAGTGCTTGTCTGCGAAGCTTTTCTGTCTAATTATACTACTTTCATCTTTTCTTTTATGATGTTGATCTTCTCAATCGTCTCTAAACCATTTCCGATCCTAGAAGTTTATTGTCTCCATGTTTCTCCCAACACAATGGTGATTGACATGGTCTTCCATACAGTGCCTCGAATGGTGCCATCTCGATGCTCGAATGATAACTATTGTTGTACATAAACTCTACCAAATGGTAGGTGTATCTCCCAAGAACTCTCAAAGTCTATGGCACAAGCTCGGAGCATGTCTTTTATTACTTGATTGACTCGTTCTGTTTGTCCGTCGGTTTGGGGATGAAATACTGAACTTAACTTCAATGAAGTTCCCATTGCTGCTTGTAAGCTTTCCCAAAACCCTGATGTAAAACACGAGTCTCGATCTGATACGATCAATATAGGCACTCCGTGTAGTCGTACGACTTACTGTAAGTACATTCTGCTCATTTTTTTAACAGGGTACATCATGCTGTAGGCGATGAAATGAGATGATTTGGTAAGTCGGTCCACGATCACCCAAATAGCATCATGATTCTGTTACAATCTTGGCATTCCAATAATGAAATCCATAGTAATGTGTTCCCATTTCTGCCCAGGAACTGACAATTATTGTAATAACCCTACTGGCCTCTGGTGTTTTGCTTTGACTTACTTGCAGGTTAAACATTTGGATACGTGATCTGCTACCTCTCTTTTTATTCCTTCCCATTAGAAGTTTCTTTTCAAGTCCTTATACATTTTTGTTCCTCCACGGTGGACCATTATTCTTGACTTGTGCGCTTCATTCAGTATGTCCTTCCTTAAGTTGTCCTCGTTAAACACACAAAATCGATTGCAGCATCTAAATCCTTCGGCTGCCCCAATATTCCATTCTGCTGAGTCCTTTGTTGATGCTTTCTCAAACCATTGACGAAGTCCTTCGTCCTTTCCTTGAGCTTTAAGGATGCAATTTATGATCATCGGCTGTACTATTAGACATCTAAAAAATTTTCCTCCACTAGATTCGACAATTTGAAAGTCAAATTCGGCTAGTGTTTCCAATGTTCTCCACTTATTGACCATAAAAGAGGTTATAAACAGTTTACGAGGTTTTTGGCTTAGTGCGTCGGCAACTACGTTTGCTTTACCAGGGTGGTATTGTAAAGTAAAATTGTAATCCTTCAACAACTCCATCTAAAGTCGCTGCCTCATGTTCATCTCTTTCTGAGAGAACAAGTATCTCAAGCTCTTGTGATCTGAAAACAGGTCAAACTTTTCTCCGTAAAGGTAATATCTCCAAATCTTGAGAGCAAAAGTAATTGCGGTTAGTTCAAGGTCATGTGTAGGGTAGTTCATCTCATGTGGTTTCAATTGTCATGATCCATATGCTATCACTCATCCCTTCTACATGAGCACACATCCAAGTCCTTGGTATGATGCGTCGCTATAAATGATGAACTGCTCACCGCTCTTTGGTATTGCAAGCACTGGCACCGAGATCAATCTTTCCTTCAACTCTTGAAATGCGCATTTATGCTTGTCTTTCCATTCGTACTTCATGTCTTTCCTTGTCAGACTGATCAAAGGGGATGCTATCTTAGAGAATCCTTCAACGAATCTTCGGTAGTATCTGGCTAAACCAAGGAAATTCCTAATTTTGGTTGCAGTGTTTGGTCTATTCCAATCCAAAACAACATCTATTTTTGTTAAATCCACAGCTATCTTGTCCTGTGAGATAGTGTGACCCAAGAATTTGACTTCCTTTAGCCAAAATTCACACTTGTTGAACTTCGCATACAAGTGGTTGTCTCAAAGCGTCTGTATCACAGTCCTCACATGTTCTCTATCTTCCTCCCTGGTCTTTGAGCAGATCAGGATATCGTCTTTGAACACAATCATGAATTGATCCAAGTAGGGCCTGAACACTCTATTCATTAAATCCATGAATACAGCTGGGGCATTCATTAGTCCAAACAGCATGACCAGGAATTTATAGTGCCCATATCTCATTCTGAAAGCTGTCTTTGATACGTCTTTGGGTATAACCAACAGTTGGTAGTATCCAGATTGCAGATCTATCTAGGAGAAGGTCGTCGCTCCATACAATTGATTGAATAGGTCATCAATCATGGGAAGTGGGTATCGATTTTTGATTATGACCTTGTTCAACTCTCTATAGTATATACAAAGTCAAAGTTTTTCATCTTTCTTCTTAATTAATAGCACAGGCGCTCCCCAAGGTGATGTGGTAGGTCGAACGAATCTGAGATCTTCAAGTTCTTGGACTTACTTCTTTAATTCTTGCATTTCTGTCAGGGCCATCCAATACGGGGTCATAGATATCCGTAGGGTACCGAGTACCATCTTAATACAAAAATTGATGTCTCTCTTGGGTGGTAGCCCTAAGAATTCTTGAAAATACGATCTCAAAGTCTTGGACTACCAGGATTTGTGCAACCGGAATTTTTGAACTTACGCTTCCAAGGGTAACTAGACAGATAGTGAGGAAGGTGTCGCATAAAGGATCATATTGGAATTTAAATGGTTGGCTTTCGGGTATCGAAAAAGTAATAGACTTCTAACACAGTCTAATTTGGCGTGGTATTTTGTGAGTCAGTCAATTTCTAAGATTAAGTCAAATTCTTACATCGACAGAACTATCAGATCAGCAGGGAGGTTCTGATCTTCCATGTTCAAAGTCTAATCCTTACACACTTTTCCCAACTTAATGTTCATTCCTAAGAGGGACATAACGTTCAGAGCTACATCAAGCGTCTAGGGTAATAAACCCAACCGTTGTACAATCTTAATAGAAATAAAGGAGTTGGAAGCAATAGTATCGAACAAAGCTTTAACTTGACTATTAAATAATGTGAGGGTACCTTCCATATTTTGTTGTTCTCCTTCATCAAATCTAGGTTCCTCCGAAATAATGGCATTAAGGAGGGCTTGCTTGGGTTGACCTTAAGTATATGCTCTGTAGTATCTGCCTTGAGGCACTCGACAATCCCTGAATACGTGACCCTTTTTGCCACAGTTGTAGCAAACGTTGTCCTCTGAGCTTTTCCTTGGGGCTCGAGAGTCCTTGGACCTGTGTCCGGGTTTCCCACAATTGAAGCATCCATTGTTATTGGATCCAGTGGTAACAGGTTGTCCTCTTGGGGGTTGTGCTTAGGGTGCAGCTTCTTAGGGAACGTGAGCTATGGTTTCCTTTTGCCAGTCCGATTATGCTTATTCCCTTGAAATCTCATTGGGGGTCTTGGTCCTTGGTTATTTCTAAATGATGGTCGATTTCCAAAACATCCTCATTCTCGACCATTGGTTTCCTCATGGTCGATTGCCATGCTTACCATGGCTTTGAAGGTCAGGCCTTGATTGTTGAGAGTCGTGCATTGAAGTGGTAGCGATAGGCATTGGTGGTGCTGTTGGTTTTTCTTTTTTCGGGGTATCAATCATGTGTCAGGCAAAGCAGGAAAATCGTTCGAACTGCACTGTGTATTCCCTCACACTTCAATTTTCCTATGTTAGTTCAATAAACTCCCTCTCTTTTTTGTTCCTCTCTGTCTGTGAAAAATAACTTTCCAGGAACAGCTCTTTAAATGTAGCCCAAGGCATTCTTCTTACTGTTGCTTCTCCTACCGTTACTTTTTCTGATTCCTACCAATCAACTGCCGCGTATGTTAACTGGAATATCGCCAGTCGACGCTTCTCAATCTCTGTACATCCCAGTGTATCGAAGATGGACTCCATTTCCCAGAGCCACTATTCCGTACGCCATGCCTCAGCGTATCCTTCGAACTTCTCAAGACAAAAATGATAGAAACATTCTACCACGCTATCCTCTACAGGTTTTGGAGGTGGTACGGGGCAGTTCCCATTTTTTGAATTATTATTGTCATTGTTGTTGATGCGTTCTAGTCTCCGCACAAAGGCCTTAAATAGACCAGTGGGATCAGCGACTGAGGGTACTGGGGGTGCAGGCTCAATTTGCCCAGTAGGATTGCTATGGGTATTCCTAGTTTTCCCTGCCATAATAATTCGTGTGTTGGTGTACCTATATAGACATCTATTGGTTATTACTAGTGTATACGCACACATCTATAAGTTTATCACCGAAACATGTACATCGAGATATGAAATTTAACAGAGTAGTAAAAATAATAAAACTAGAAACATCAAGATTATTGGACAACAGCATATACCAAAAGGTAGCTTTCATTAGTAGTTTAGAGGTTACAGGGCCAATTTACAACACCTAGAATACATGGATTACAAAATGGGGATACTACCCTAACATACATCTTACAAAAGATAGGGTTACTAACCTGAGTTAATACACATATAAACATACAAGTGGGCTATTATTCTATCCTAACACATCATTCCTAATAATTACGACTTGCGAGCCCTAATCCAGCACTTACAGATCTTACGAGTCTTGTTCCAATAATCGCCATCATTGTCGGACTCTAGAGGTGGCGCATCATCTCTACTGGTGATCTCTTCTGGTGGGACCCAATGAAGGTATGGATTGAACTCATCCTCATCATCTATGTCCTCATCATCCTTATCATAGGCGACCTCATCTACTACCCAAAATACTACCAAGGAGGCGGGCCTATCAGATGTGGTACCGGGGCTTCCTCAATGTCAACCTCCTCAATGATTGGCTCATCTACCACTGGAGCTATCTCTGGCTCATCCTCTACAAGCTCATCATATTCTATTGCCTCCATCTCAGGCTCTTCGTCGTCGCTATCTCCCTCATTAGGATATTCCTCATCATCCTCATCTGACTCTCCCTCGTCATCTAACTCTTCCTCTTCATCGGACTCTCTCTCTCTCTCTCTCTCTCTCTCTCTCTCTCTCTCTCTCTCTCTCTCTCTCTCTCTTCATCAGACTCCCTCTCTTCGACCTGTGCAGCGACGGCTAACCTTGTTGCCTTGGCCATGGCCTCAGTCAACTCAACCTCTCTTATCTCAAACCCATCAGGATGTGCTGCCATATCTGCAGCCCACTTTGTGGCTATCTATGTTATATCAGTCATAATCCCTCCTAGAGCTATCTGAGGTACTATAACATCAACTATTATGTCTCACTCTTTTTCTACAATATTCCCTGCTGGTTAAAGTGGGGGTGTTTGTGACGGTGATCTTGTCGGAGGTGGCACGGACATCCTCCTAACTTTCGAGAGTAGTCACGGGAAGCGTGGTGATCCTTTAGTAGCTCTAGTGTCTCTGCCTCAATGCGCATGTTGATATCCCTATGGTAGACAACCTTTCTACGCATGGTATCGGGACCAACCCTGTGTATATCGTACCTTAGGTCAGTTTCCATGTTGTTGGCAGTAGTTTGTCGGATCCTCGATAGATTGTCTGCCGGGTCTTCCGGCTCTATATGGTCCACGTAGCTATAGTGTTCTCCAAAAAGCATCTGGGATAAAGATTGGATCCATGCTACCTGTCTAACAAAAGAACTATCTTAGTGTAAGCACTATTCAAAAGTATCTTAGGGTTCCCAACATAGACGTGTAGGACAATCAGCGAGCACGTCTAAGTAAAACCTAGTGCTCTAATACCAAAAATTCGGTCACGCCCCGGAGTAGCAGAAATTAGCAGCAAATAAAATTTTCCTCTCTGGGTCCGTAAGCCATAACTAGTTACATTAACTAATTGTCCACAAACAAACTAGATAAATAGAGAATAACTTAAGGGGAAGCGTAAACTGAATATACATCAAAATATTACTAGCTATTATATCAGAGTTCGTAGTTCTCAAAAAATAAAAGAACAAAAGAGGTTAAGGCGTTAGACGCCGTTTACATCTTCGTATGTAAGGACAAAAAAAAGTGTAAGATTATTGAAGTAAGGCATGTGATGCCAATTTACACTTAGTACGAATGGACAAAAAATTATAAAGAACAACTAAGTCTTCTTTCTTGTAGTCACGCCTCTAACTGGCGTAGCGTGACCTTCAGTATTGTAGGCTTCTCCTCCGAAGGCTTCCTCTTCATAGGCTCCTTCATGATAGTCCTCCTTCGAACAATCATATCTTGTGTAGTCTAGACATTAGAATGTCCAGGGTGTACTATGCCATTAGCTATAATAAAAGCTAAGTGAGTATCCTAACCGAACACTCCTAATATAAAATACGTATCTGAAAGTACACAGCGACTAGTTAAGATGGTTGAATGAATTAAATTAGACCATGTGTAAAACTATGTATTATCGATATATTCGACTTCACTCGACTTAACATCCGACTTACTTGACTTTGTTACATTACCTGTGTAACGCCGTTGGCTTAGAGTGACTTGCCCAGTGGGTCGAGCTATGGTTACTTTACTATCATTGTTTGCCTCTCCGTGGCCATAGTAGTAATCTCGCTTTACAAGCTAACCATGTACTCTGGGTACTCAGGACCTTACCTTATGAATATCGTCACCGATTTGTGAAACGGTTACTTTACTATCGTTGGTCGTCGCGACTGCCGTAGACGTCTCTCCTTACAAGCTAACCGTGTTTATTCATTTCTCGATTTATTCTTTTCAACATGGTTACTTTACTATCGTGTTTGTCTCTCCGTAGCCATAATAGTAATCATTGCCGATATACAATCCTGTAATTCTATTTGACCGTACCAACTCACTACAAATCAACGTTCGGACCTTCGCGGTCGACTACACATATTTCCAAATGCATACGGACTTGGTCTCCACGACCGTTCGACTCTATACCAGTACACGTCGACTTGATATTACGACACCAACTCCTACGTGTGGTGTATCATATGTTCTGCACGAGGTATAAGTTAGTTAAATAGGTACTATTTATTCTTGAAATATAGTACTGACCCTGAGCTCGTAGTACCACATGTTAAAGCATGAGGTTAACTGGACTGATAATAATAATGAGCAGAAATAATAATAATAATAATAATAATAATAATAATAATAATAATAATAACAATAATAATAATAACGGAGATAATATGTTTGAGGTACAACACATTAACATGAGTTTAAACCTGGAATAAATAATAATAATAATAATAATAATAATAATAATAATATCATTATTATTAACGAAATAATAAAATGGACATCAATATGTTCAGGGTACAACATATTAATGCATGAGTTTTAATTGATAATAATAATAATATTAACAGAATAATAATACCGAACTGGGTTCGGAGTACAACATGTTAAATCACGAGTGTTAACGGATAACTTATAAGATAATAATAGATAATAAATAATAACAACAATCATAATAATGATAACAAAAATCATTATACGGACCCAGGTTAGGGACACGACATTTTAAAACATGAGTTTTAACGGCTAACTAATAAGATAATAATAATAATAATAATAATAATAATAAATAGTAGTAGCGATAATAACAATGATAATAGAAATCATAATACGAACCTAGATTAGGGACACGACATGTTACAACATGAGTTTTAACAGCTAAATAAAAAGATAATAATAATAATAATAAATAGTAGTAGCGGTAATAACAATGATAATAGAAATCATAAAACGGACCTAGATTATGGGCACCACATGTTAAGCACAAGATTTTCCATAAATAATAATACATAGAGGATAATATGGACATTAATCTAATATACCAAGTGAGTTAAGAACTCACCATAGCTTCGAAAACGCGGTGTAGTTTGGGGTGGACTTCCTTTCTTTCTTCTCTTTTTCCTTTCTTCTCTCCTTATATTTTTTTTTTTCCTTTTGTTTCCTAAAACTAATGAGAGGGAGGGGTGGGTTTTTATAGGGGAATGGGGAGGGCCCACCAATATGTATATATATTACACACACACACACACGCATACACACACACACAACACTCAAGCACAAAAAACCTCGCATGACACCACAAACCACTTAAGCACACAACACACCTCACACAACACCTCACATGACACCACACAACCATTCAAGCACACAATACACCTCACACAACACCTCACTTACTCTCTCTCTCTCCCTCCCCAAGTAGGCACACACACACACACACACACACACACACACACCCCAATTGATATGGGTTGTTTGGGGTTTGGCTTAGGGTTCAAGCATGGTTGGGTAACGCAGGTATAATTACTGGTTCCAAAATAATATTTATTACAGTAGAAATCTTATAAATACTGTCCGAAACTGGAAATTATATTAATAAAATAAAATTAAAAATTATAGGTATTACAGATACCAATGTAGAAATCATATACACACATGCATACTAGTTGAGTATAGGTGACTTACCTAGCGGAAACCCAACGGATCGTTGTTCGACGTTGTTACAAGCCAGGCGATGAAACCACGTACGGATGCGATCTTCGAGCCTCCATGTACTCTCTTGTACTTCGTATACGTCGTGAAGATCACTACTAAAGCGACTCTCGTATGTGTCACGCGCTAAATCCCATGACTCCAATGGTTACGACCTAGAGAGAGAGAGAGAGAGAGAGAGAGAGAGAGGGGGGGGGGGGGGTGTTAGGGTTTTATGTGATATATATGTGTATATATATATATGCATACAAAACCCTACTTGCTTTGGACTCCAATGCCCACTGCTTGGTGCCTAAGCAAGGCCCCCAGTCCAATAATATGTGAATGCCCATATGGCCCGGCCACATTATTTCCTACAATACCCACAGCTCTCCTCTCTCTCTCTCTCTCTCTCTCTCTCTCTCTCTCTCGCTCTCTCCTTCCTGTATATACACATGTATATATATACATACATAAATACATACATACACACTGTATATACGGACTATGCATATATATACATACATACATACATACATATACACTATATATAAAATACATATTTGTATACATATAGCTATTGCATACATATATACATAGATACTTGTATACATATTTGAGGTGGGTTTGGTATTTTGGGTTTCACTCTTAGGTTTTTGGAACAAATTAATTTTGGGATTAAATCTTAGGAACAAATTAGTTTTTGCAATAAATTAATTTGGGTTTAAATCTTAGTTTTTAAAATAAATTGATTTTGGTTTTAAATATATTTTTTTAGCAAATTCACATTCATATATATATATGTGTGTGTGTGTGTGTGTGTGTGTGTGTGTGTGAATGTCTATATATTATGTATGTACTTGTATATCTATATATAGATATATATAAACACAGTAGAAAGAGGAGAGAGGGAGTTGTGTGTGTGTAATTTAGTGAAATAGTAAACAAAGTAAGAGTAAAAATAGTAAATTCATGCTAGAGGGGTGGTCTATTTAATTTTGTAATATAGAGAACAGGTTCGTGTGATTTTGTCAAACCTCAGGGGAGGTCCTTGTAATTAACCCTTATATTTATGTTCACTTGGATATATAACTTTTAGGGTAATTACTCTTACTTCCTCTGAGATAGCATAAAATACATAGACATCCCTTGTGGTATACCAAATTGTACTAACCTCCCCTATGAGAGATGGAATCATAGAATTCTAGAAGAAATTTAATTCGTTAATTTAAAAATAAAAAATAAGGGCTTGTTTGAGAATATCAAAAATAGGATCTGGTTCAGTCCAAGACTACTTTTTTTTATCTGTTCTTATGAGAACCAATATTGGTTGATTTGACAAAATAAACCTATTTTAAGAAATTTATTAGATTTGACACAGACTTCTATGTAAGAACCAGACACCATCAAACTAGGTTTCACAAGTACTAGATAAAATTTGACCTGGACCGAACCAAGTCCTGTTTTAATCTTTCTCAAACAGGTCATAACACATTACAAAAGAACAAGTTTACCGCTAAAAATCGATATACTTGCCTCTATAAATTTAAAAAAAAATATCTATTGCATGAAATTTTAACAAAAAAAATGCATAATTACACTTTACACCCGTATACTATACCTGTGTTTTCAATTGGATCCATATTCTTTTTTTTATTCAATTGAACCCTTGAACTTTAAAAATCATTCAATCAGATCCAAAGTCCGACACTGTTGGCTTAAACTAATAGAACGAAAATTGTCACATAAGTTACGTGTAATGCTTACCTGTCACATGTTAGGTTATGACAAATGAAGGAGATGTGAATAGTGCAAAAAATCGCATTCAATCATATCTAATTGAATGAATTTTTGAAGTTTAAGAGTTCAATACATATACCCAATTGAAAATACGGGGTATGAATAAGAGTGTAAAGTGTAATTAGGCACAAAAAAAAAATTAATGATCAACTAATAATTTGCCAACGGAAGGCTAAAAGTGGTACTCAAAACCAAATTTACTTCAACGAATTAAGTTCATTATTGATTTTTATACCATAAAAGGCCTTTTTTTTTTCTTTTTTTCTTTTTTTTTGTACCTTTATACAACGGCCTAACTTATAGAATTGACTTGTAAAAAAATTGAATGATGAATTCCTTTTTGACCAAAAAAAAAGAAAGAAAGAGAGAGACCATGACGAAGATCATTGGTAGGTCCACTCCTTATGTAACAAAACATGATCTCAAGAACTTTCTTTATCAACCACATTTCAAATTGAACACAAACAGCACTACGTGGCATGAAAATAACTCATATATCATACATGCATCCATTGTAGACCTTATCAGTTTGGATCACTTGTTTTAGGAATCTTTTATTTATTTAATTTTTTTTTTTAGTGATATAGGAGTGCAACATAGGCTATAGCTCAAGTCCGTTGCGATATTATTATGCTATAGTTATGTGTCAATTTATTATGGTTATGATATTAAGATTCTCCGATAATTGATACATAAATAGATGTAAGAGTAATGATTCGTGCACATAAAATGTACACATAAAGTGTACACATTCAATAATTGATACAGACATAGATGTAAGAGTAATGATTGGGTCCCATGTGTATACGGATGGACCCTATCAAAATGAATGGCCTAAATCTTTATGTGCGCACTTTATGTGTACATGTTATGTGCACATAGCATTACCCTAGATGTAATGTATCTAACTAAAAGTTTTGATGTTAAGTGTTAATTAACCTAGTGAACCACGTTTATGCCATGAAATTAATGACCTAATCAACTTGGCATAGGGAGGAACCATTGGCCACTCTTTATATAAACCAATGAACTCTAGACACATATAAATGTGTAATCACCCGCCGATAAGGCATTATTTTTTTTATTTTTTTATTTTTTTATTTTTTTTTTGTTTGTGTTACACGGCAGGATAAGTAATAACACAACTCTAACCTACAAGAAGTTTGTGGGTTTTGAGTCTAGTGTAGATGTGTTCCGAGTTATAAATGGGTCTACCCACTTAACAAGATTGATATAAACATATCAAATTTTTGTTAGCGGATCAATCCATTTAAAATGATTAAACACATATTTAATTTTAGGGTAAAAGTCATCTGCCTCTCACGAGGTTTGACCTTAATACACATGTCTTTTATCACGTTTCAGGAATTTCACTTTCCTCCTTTCATCACGTTTCAGGAATTTCACTTTCCTCCTTTATTTTGAATTTTAGTGTTAGATTCCCTTAACTTTTCTAAAGATTTTTTAAAGGGATGGGAAAACTGATACTAAATTTTAAAAATTAAATTGGTAAGTGAGATTCCTAAAACGTATAGAGTGGTATGTGTTTTAAAGTCAAACCTAAAGAAGGTAGCTAGGTGATATGTACCTTGAATTTTATTGTCAATCCTTTTATATTGAACCAAAATAAATAAATCATACAGCATATCAAAATAATGGTATTACTTTAGTTTAGTATATAATTCCTTTTTACTAATTTATTTGAATTCATATGTTTAAGTTACTAAAATTTCTTTAACACTATCTTCTGTTTTAATGTTAAATTCTTTAAATTATGCATGTAAAGAGTAAATTTATTAACTCTAATATAGTATATTAGTATACACAAGATTAACAAGTTAAATGTGAGGTGTAAATGAGTTTAGGCAATGTAACTGCTAACTTAGATAAACCACATCTCTTATGGTCGAGTGGTAGGCTTCTTTGGTGTACTACCCAAGAGATTTAGTATTCGAGTCATGGGGAGTGTGGCCACTGAAAAATTCACCTGGCGACTCCAGGGTCTCGGAAAATTAGTCGAGGTGTATAACACCCACATTTGTGTTATTGCATTTGTATCATATTGTCATGCATGATAATGTGATGTGGCGTGTCCTATGACACATGTTTGGGTGAGTTTTGACTCACGAGTTGATTTGGGTGTCTGTATTAGAGAACCCTTTGAAACTGTGGTGATTGAAGATTTATTGTTGTGACGTCTCTCCGAGTATGAGACGGTCACTGTGGAACACTTTAAATGTTTATCTGAAAATAAATGTTTACCTGTGTATTTCAATATCTGTATTATTTTCTGTTTTAGAATATATTTCTGATGTTAGACTTAGTATCCTGGTGAGGACGAATGAACACACTATTAATTTGGTAGGCTAATTAGCAACTTCGGAAACGTCATATAGAAATTCGCGTTTTAGCAACCAAACGAAACTTAGTCGAAAACTTTTATAATTTTGAGGTTTCACTCGTAAAGCTGTGAATAAGCTGTATAGAAAGTTTCAGAGACTGATTAGGAGTTTTGAAAACTCGCGGGGAGGTAAACGTAATTCCCCGAGAATGTTGCCTATATATAGATAGAGATGAGATGAGATATTTCTCATCACTCTTAACCTAATTCCAAGAGGAGGCCAAAAGGGGGCTAGAGGGAGATTTAGGAGTTTAGAGCCTTGCGACGCCAAACGACGACCTTCCGTCAGTTTGTTTTCTCCCAGATTTCATATTCGAGCTCCTCGAGGTAAGAGCTTCGTTTTGATACCTATTAGGGCCTGTTTGGCTAAGTTTTCCGAAAAGTTATTTTCTAGAATTTTTCATAAAAGTTGATAAATGGAATTTTGATCCATAGGATTTGTACTAGACGGACTTCTGCACGTTCTTTGTGCACGGGTTTTCTTTGGATCGTATTATAGGAGCGTAAATCGGAGGTGAGTGATTCAACTATGTTTTGGAATGATTTCTTGGCATGTATTCATGTTATGTTTGAATAGCATGTATTAATTCCTAGAGATATATATTGTGTAGTTCATATTGGGCAATTATATTGATAAGTAGGCCCAATAGCACGGTGATATGTTTTGATTACCGCGAGCATGGTGATATGTATTTGAGCATGTTAAGTTGCTTATGTGGGTCAGAAGGAGCACGTGGTCACCGTGCCATTTTGTGGAGCCGATAGAGTGGCATTAAGGTCGCACGATTGTTTGTAGAATCGTGGGTCTTACCCTTTCGCGTGGACTTATTGGCGAGGAGTCGCGGATTGGGAATATGGACGGGCACGTGAGTCTCCGGCGACTAGTATGAATTGTAGAGATGTGAATGCGGACATGTTTATCATTCATGTGCATATGTTGTTTTATTCACTAAGCATTAGCTTAAACAAATCGAAATATGTGTGGTTATTCAAATAACCATTTCAGGTGTTAATGCTGGCGAGGAATCAGAGAAGTGAGCACGTGGGTTGGGAGTTCACTTGGAAGGCAAATTGAATGTAATCTTGTAGTTTTGGGATCCTAGAAATGTTGTAATAAGATTTTGGTTGTTTTTAAACCATGTTTAACTTAGTATGTTAGAATGGATTTTAAATCGCTGTATTAGACTATAACATGTTGTAATTATGTTTGGTAATGCTTTAATACAGCTAGAATTACTTTAGACTGAGTTTGATTTGAATGGTTGAACATTGGTGATAGTTAGAAAGCTTTTAAAACTTGGTTCCGGCAGATTGGGCTGCTGCCAGGGGAGCAGTCGACTGAGCAGTCGACTGAACCCCTGAGCCTGTTGGCTTCCGCTTCATTTTTAGCAGAAGCAGTCGACTGGACCCCTCGGCAGTCGACTGGACCCCTCAGCAGTCGACTGGACCTCCTTTTGCAGTCGACTGAAATTCGATATTAAAATCCCTGCCTGCCTCCGTCGACTGAGCAGTCGACTGAACCTCTGATTAAAAATGTGTTTTGTTTTCCGCTGCGTGTGTTCTTCAAACCTAATTTTTGGGAACGTTAATGAATTGGTTTAGCCTCGGTGGCGTGCCACGGGCTCCGGTTCCGCTATTGTGGGACCGGGTTGTGACATTTAGTGGTATCAGAGCATAAGTTTAGAGCCTTGGGAACGAGTGACTTTATATATGCTGAGTGACGTCGAGTGGAGTGTGAAATTGTAAAGATAATGGTTATCATTGTATAAATGCTTCATGCATTAGCATTTGTTGATTGTGATGAACTGTGCACATATATCCATATTGTGGCATAGTATGCATGGTCATTATGCATTGAACTCAGCAGGAGAAATATTTGAAACGTTATGGCTGATCCACCAAGAGAATTGTCACCGCATTCGCGGATGGACCAAATAGTGAATATGGTGGGAAATTTCATACAAGCGGTAAGTGAAAGAGAACAGATGAACGTTCAGCCTCCACAAGTGGAAATTCGTTATGTCAATGCACCACCGGCACCGCGACCTCAACACACAATCGTGGAACAGTTTCATAAGCGGAAACCGACGTTGTATCATGGACAGATTGATATAGACTTGGCCGATCATTGGATGATGGACATGGAGAGACATTTCCGTCAGGTTATATGTACCGATGAGGAGAAAATTTTATGCGCATCCGATACGTGGATGGGCGAAGCATTGGATTGGTGGAATAACGTACTTGAACAAGGAAAACCAACTACGTGGGAAGCATTTAAAGAAGAATTCAACAAACGTTTCTTTCCGCAATCTGCTTATACTCAGAAACGTCAAGAGTTTGCGAGTTTGGTTCAGGGAGATATGACCGTAGGTGAGTATGTTTCTCGTTTCAATGCCTTGTTACGATTTGGGAAAACTACCATTCCAACTGATAGGGATAAAGCTCGTAAGTTTGAGGAAGGGCTTAAAGAGAATATCCGTGGCCGTGTGGACATGTTGCAACACCCGACCGTTTCTCTCGTTGAGGAAGCTGCCCGTATTGCTGAGAAAAGTGTCGATAGATATCGACAGGGACAACAAGGGAAGAGAGCAAATGACAATAGGGGCAAGAGTCAAGGGAATGCGAAGAAACCGTTTACGCAAGGTTCGGGATCATATATGAGTAGCCAAGGAGGGAGTACGTTCATGGGGGACCCGAGACCGTTGTGTCCAACATGTAACCTGCGACACAGAGGAACCTGCTATCAATTGATCACTTGCCATATTTGTAAACAATTGGGGCATGTGTCTAGAAATTGTCCTTTGAACACAAATTCGACTACACCAAACACAACCTCGAACGCCAAGAGCTATAACCCAGAGATGAGGGGAAAATGTTTTGACTGTGGACAACTGGGGCATATAGCGAAGAATTGCCCGAGTAAGAGACAACCTGGAATGAGTACCGGGGCATCGAGTGTGCCAAGCGGGTCAAGAGTAGAACCTCGAGTGGATAAAGGGAAAGGAGTAGCGCAACAACAAGGACGATACTTCCAGCTCAGGCCGGGGAATACGGATGATACCGTCGTATCAGGTATTCTTCCTATTTGTTCGTATCCTGCACGTATACTTATGAATTCTGGTTCAACGCATTCATTTGTATCACGTGATTTTGTTAAGCATTTAACTGTTAAGTCAGAACCTTTAGGATATGACTTGTGTGTATCATTGCCTAGTAGTGAACCGTTAGTTACTTCTTCGATATTCAAGTCATGTGAGATCAAGATAGGTGATAAAGTCTTGAGCGTTGATTTGATTCCGTTGACGGTGAATTACTTTGATGTTATCTTGGGTATGGATTGGTTGTCGGTTAATCAAGCCAGAATCGATTGTGAACAGAAACGGGTTAGTTTCTATCCGTCAGGACGAGAAGAGTTTACTTTTCAAGGAAAGGGAGTGATCGTACCGCCGTACTTGATATCGGCGATTCAAGCAAGTAAGATGTTGAAGAAGGGTTGTTCGGGTTTCTTATGTTCAATTGTCGACACGCGAGTTCTTGGACCACTAATAGAAGACATTTCAGTAGTTCGAGAATTTCCAGATATTTTTCCTGATGAGTTACCCGATGTATTAATTGAAAGAGAACTTGAGTTCACAATAGAAGTAGTACCAGGGTCACAACCGGTATCCAAAGCATCGTATCGAATGGCACCAATAGAGTTGAAAGAATTGAAGGTTCAGTTAGAAGAACTGTTGGAGAAGGGTTTTATCCGACCGAGTGTTTCGCCGTGGGGAGCTCCAGTCTTGTTTGTGAAGAAGAAAGATGGAACAATGCGTATGTGCATCGACTACCGGGAATTGAATAAGTTGACCGTCAAGAACAAGTATCCGTTGCCACGAATAGATGACTTGTTTGATCAGTTACAAGGGGCTCAGGTATTTTCGAAGATCGACTTGAGATCCGGTTACCACCAATTGAAAGTCAAAAAGGAAGATGTTGAGAAGACAGCTTTCAGGACTCGATATGGTCACTTTGAATTTTTGGTTATGCCATTTGGAGTGACTAATGCACCAGCTGCTTTCATGGACTTGATGAACCGTGTTTTCAAGGATTATTTAGATGAGTTCGTTATCATGTTCATAGATGACATCCTAATCTACTCCAAAAGCGTTGAAGATCACGAGCATCATTTGCGATTAGCCTTACAACGATTGCGTGAAAAGAGATTATTCGGCAAATTGAAGAAGTGTGAGTTTTGGTTGACCGAGATAGCTTTCCTTGGACATATAGTGTCGGCAAAAGGAATTTCTGTAGACCCTCAGAAGATAGAAGCAGTTACCAATTGGGTAAGACCAACGAATGTGACAGACATCAGAAGTTTCCTAGGATTAGCTGGGTATTATCGGAGATTTGTAAAAGACTTTTCGCGTATAGCAATGCCGATGACACAGTTAATGAGGAAAGATATTGCTTTTGTTTGGAGTCCAGAATGTGAAGAAAGTTTCCAAGAGTTGAAAAGTCGACTAGTGAAAGCACCAATATTAGCCGTTCCGTCAGGGACTGAAGGATTTATTATTTACAGTGATGCTTCATATAGAGGTTTAGGTTGCGTTCTTATGCAAGGTGATAAAGTCATTGCGTATGCGTCAAGAAAACTTAGACCGCACGAGAAGAATTATCCAACACATGATCTAGAATTGGCCGCCGTGATTTTTGCATTGAAGATTTGGCGTCATTACCTATACGGAGAGAAATGTGAGATCTATACGGATCACAAGAGTTTGAAGTACCTGTTTACACAACGAGATTTGAACATGAGGCAAAGGAGATGGTTAGAGTTGATGAAGGACTATGACTTGTCGATTCAGTATCATCCGGGCAAGGCGAATGTTGTCGCCGATGCTCTTAGTCGCAAAGTATCAACCAATACCGCATCAGATTTGACTTCTCAGAAAGAATTGATAAGAGATATGGAGAACTTAGAACTTGAAGTGAGACTGAGGAATGAAAGTGGCTTGATGTCGACGATGGTGGCACAACCACTCTTGATTCACGAGATCGTAGAGAAACAACTTCAAGACGTGGCTTTGAAGAAGATTTGTGATGAGATTCCAATTGGCAAACAACCGGGATTCACGTTTGAGAACAATGCGTTGAGATTGAGGGGTAGAATTTGTGTACCTAGCGAGAAGGAGTTGAAACGGAACATCCTAGAGGAAGCACACAATACGAAGTATACCGTTCATCCGGGAAGCACCAAGATATATAGAGATTTGAGACATGTTTATTGGTGGCCGGGAATGAAGAGGGAAATAGCACGATATGTTTCACGTTGTACTAGTTGTCAACAAGTAAAGGCCGAACGCCAAGTACCTTCAGGATTGTTACAACCGTTACCAATAGCCGAGTGGAAATGGGAGCACATAACAATGGATTTTGTTAGTGGATTTCCGAGGTCGAAGAGATCAAACACTATTATTTGGGTGATTGTTGATCGTTTGACGAAGTCGTCGCACTTCCTACCGCTTCGAACAACTAAGCCGATGCAGTTAGCTAAGCTGTATATTCGCGAAATTGTGAGACTACATGGTATCCCAGTTTCTATTGTTTCGGACAGGGATAGTAGCTTTACATCGAAGTTTTGGAGAGTCTTGCAAGAAGCAATGGGTACCAAATTGCACTTTAGTACAGCTTTTCATCCTCAGACCGATGGTCAATCAGAAAGAGTAATCCAGATTTTGGAAGACATGCTTAGGTTATGTGTACTTGATTTTCAAGGTGATTGGGAAGACCACCTACCGTTGATTGAGTTCGCATATAACAACAGTTTTCAGTCGAGTATTGGGATGGCTTCTTATGAAGCTTTATATGGTCGTGTATGTCGTTCACCGATTAGTTGGACAGAAGTTGGAGAAAGAAAGATTGAAGGACCGAAAATTGTACAAGAGACGACGGATAAGATAAAGGTAATTCGACAACGGTTACTGACAGCCCAGAGTAGGTATAAGAGTTATGCCGACAAGCGCAGACGGCCGTTGGAATTCGATGTAGGAGACTTAGTGTATTTGAAGGTGTCACCTTCAAAGGGAATAACCAGATTTGGTAGATACGGGAAACTCAACCCGAGGTTTGTAGGACCTTTTGAAATCATTGGAAAGGTTGGACCCGTAGCTTATCGTTTGAACTTGCCGAGCGAGTATGCTCAAGTTCATAACGTGTTTCATGTATCGTTGTTACGCAAACAGTTAGTGGAAGATAGAGATCAAGTGATGACTCCGACATCGGATGAGATTCAGAGTGATTTAACGTATGTTGCGTATCCGGTAGAGATATTGGATCGGAAGGATCAAGTCTTACGAAATAAAGTAATATCGAAAGTGAAAGTGTTATGGCGTAGTCAAACTACGGAAGAGATGACGTGGGAGATAGAAGATGAGATGCGTACTCAGTATCCACACCTTTTCGAGACTTGAGGTATAAGTTTGGGGACAAACTTCTTTTAAGGGGGAGAGTATTATAACACCCACATTTGTGTTATTGCATTTGTATCATATTGTCATGCATGATAATGTGATGTGGCGTGTCCTATGACACATGTTTGGGTGAGTTTTGACTCACGAGTTGATTTGGGTGTCTGTATTAGAGAACCCTTTGAAACTGTGGTGATTGAAGATTTATTGTTGTGACGTCTCTCCGAGTATGAGACGGTCACTGTGGAACACTTTAAATGTTTATCTGAAAATAAATGTTTACCTGTGTATTTCAATATCTGTATTATTTTCTGTTTTAGAATATATTTCTGATGTTAGACTTAGTATCCTGGTGAGGACGAATGAACACACTATTAATTTGGTAGGCTAATTAGCAACTTCGGAAACGTCATATAGAAATTCGCGTTTTAGCAACCAAACGAAACTTAGTCGAAAACTTTTATAATTTTGAGGTTTCACTCGTAAAGCTGTGAATAAGCTGTATAGAAAGTTTCAGAGACTGATTAGGAGTTTTGAAAACTCGCGGGGAGGTAAACGTAATTCCCCGAGAATGTTGCCTATATATAGATAGAGATGAGATGAGATATTTCTCATCACTCTTAACCTAATTCCAAGAGGAGGCCAAAAGGGGGCTAGAGGGAGATTTAGGAGTTTAGAGCCTTGCGACGCCAAACGACGACCTTCCGTCAGTTTGTTTTCTCCCAGATTTCATATTCGAGCTCCTCGAGGTAAGAGCTTCGTTTTGATACCTATTAGGGCCTGTTTGGCTAAGTTTTCCGAAAAGTTATTTTCTAGAATTTTTCATAAAAGTTGATAAATGGAATTTTGATCCATAGGATTTGTACTAGACGGACTTCTGCACGTTCTTTGTGCACGGGTTTTCTTTGGATCGTATTATAGGAGCGTAAATCGGAGGTGAGTGATTCAACTATGTTTTGGAATGATTTCTTGGCATGTATTCATGTTATGTTTGAATAGCATGTATTAATTCCTAGAGATATATATTGTGTAGTTCATATTGGGCAATTATATTGATAAGTAGGCCCAATAGCACGGTGATATGTTTTGATTACCGCGAGCATGGTGATATGTATTTGAGCATGTTAAGTTGCTTATGTGGGTCAGAAGGAGCACGTGGTCACCGTGCCATTTTGTGGAGCCGATAGAGTGGCATTAAGGTCGCACGATTGTTTGTAGAATCGTGGGTCTTACCCTTTCGCGTGGACTTATTGGCGAGGAGTCGCGGATTGGGAATATGGACGGGCACGTGAGTCTCCGGCGACTAGTATGAATTGTAGAGATGTGAATGCGGACATGTTTATCATTCATGTGCATATGTTGTTTTATTCACTAAGCATTAGCTTAAACAAATCGAAATATGTGTGGTTATTCAAATAACCATTTCAGGTGTTAATGCTGGCGAGGAATCAGAGAAGTGAGCACGTGGGTTGGGAGTTCACTTGGAAGGCAAATTGAATGTAATCTTGTAGTTTTGGGATCCTAGAAATGTTGTAATAAGATTTTGGTTGTTTTTAAACCATGTTTAACTTAGTATGTTAGAATGGATTTTAAATCGCTGTATTAGACTATAACATGTTGTAATTATGTTTGGTAATGCTTTAATACAGCTAGAATTACTTTAGACTGAGTTTGATTTGAATGGTTGAACATTGGTGATAGTTAGAAAGCTTTTAAAACTTGGTTCCGGCAGATTGGGCTGCTGCCAGGGGAGCAGTCGACTGAGCAGTCGACTGAACCCCTGAGCCTGTTGGCTTCCGCTTCATTTTTAGCAGAAGCAGTCGACTGGACCCCTCGGCAGTCGACTGGACCTCCTTTTGCAGTCGACTGAAATTCGATATTAAAATCCCTGCCTGCCTCCGTCGACTGAGCAGTCGACTGAACCTCTGATTAAAATAATAATAATAAATAAATAAATGAAATGAAATAAAAAAATAACTATGTGTGGCATGTTATAAATACAGCAAGAGAATCAGATTCCCATCCTTAAAATGCGAAGGTCATTATATTTAGGGTTAATATAACAAAGTAATAACCAATCTGCCCTTCAGTTTATTGTCTATTAATGAAACTAACAAAATAATGTGGATTTATTAAAATGTACCCCAAACTATCCTTACCTAGCTTTTTAGAAAAATGAATGCTTCATCTTTATCTTCGTCAGCATTTCTACCAATTTTATGACAGTTGAAACTTACATAAATGAAAATTTATTTACACCAAAAGACATGAAAAATCGTAATTCTGAAAATGAAAAAAAAAAAATTATTTATTTTAAGCAATCATCAAAATTTTAAAAAATATTTTATATTCGTGATAATTTCAGAAAATTTTGAAGAATTGTATGTGAAAATTGTTCAACCAGATTTCAGAAAAAAAAACTTATTAAAACCGTGAAATTTGTAAAGACAAAGAAGAGGGGCTCTTTAGACATTTTGCTAATACTTCCAATTAATTTCTTCATTTAATTTGAGAACTAGATTATAATTTTACCAAATCCATAATGTTTGTTAAAAGACAGGAGGAGAAGTGTTATTCTTCAAACGTGAGATGGATAACTGTTCTCTAATTAAACTTCAAAGGTGATGGTTAACATTAACCCTTATATTTGTATTACAAATACCAACTCACTTACATATTTGAAAAGTTTGAGCATCTGATATAAAAGATTATTATTCAGTGGTAGTCCAACTTACATTAATTTTTTGTAGGATTTAAAATTAAGGAACAATGTGGATGATGTTGGGTCATATATGGCTAACTTTGGTCCACCAGCAAGGTACTGAAGATTTCATAGGTAGAATTATAGGTTGGAGGTGAACCTTCCCTTGAGCATTAACTAGTCATATCAACAATCAAACTACATACATGCATCTAAGATTTCTTGGTTTAGAGCTATGAGATATGATAGGACACAACATTGAATATAATGTGCTACTCACCCATTGCTACAAACTAGTTTTAGATACAAATTAAAATGCCCAAGTCACAACAAAGGTCTAGCTTTGGCAATATGAAGAGTCCTGCTGAACCTAAGTGATGCATTGATTAGCAGCAGCAGAACTAGATAGGCTATTGAACACGGACACACCGGCACTCTTTTTTTTTTCTTTTTTTTTTTTGTTTTAAAAAATCTATTTATACATAAGTTTGCATATAATTTTTGCATCAAAAAGGTTAGTTTTATTATGTGAGGTTTTTTACCCTGTTTGATAATTGGGGGTTTGGGTATTGTAATATTTTGACTCATGGTTTGTCACAATTATAATTGCATATAGCTATGAACCATTTTTATGAAAGAGTAATGCTATATTGCTATATAACCTTCCCAAATTTGAATCCCAAATTTGATTCTAAATGGTATAACAATTGTACCACATTGTCATTATGTGATAGTAGTAAATGCTGGTACCACATTCTACTGCATGTGATACAACTTGGGAAGCAAAGTGTTATTCTTTTACCCTTTATTTCATTTCATTCCCAACAATAGAAGATATCAATACCTCCCCATCTTGCAACTTAAAAGTATGTTTTGTGTTTATTCTTTATTTCATTTCATTCCCTTTTTTTTTGTTCTTTTCTCTTTTTCTCTTTTTTTTTTTTTTTTTTTTGTTGTAAATTCACAAGTGTTGGAACCTATCTCGTTATTATTGCTTGGCTCAATGCCAACTTAGCTAACAAAGTGATAAAGGCACATGGCTTACGCCTTGGGTTGACATAGAAATCTTCTCTTGACTATAAAATTTCGAGAAACAGAGCTCACAAATTCAATTTAGCTAACCTAAAATGTCCTTAGAAATATCATTAGTGGACATAACATTGGATAAGAGACCCTTTTGCAATAGTAAAAAATTGTGATTTGCAAAAAGTACTCCCAAGTTGTTTTTAGTCAAATGAACCTTTTTTATTTTTTTTATTTTTTATTTTTTATTTTTTTTTTTGCAATTGCAATCACAACCGTTACAGTAAAAAATGACCCAAAAAATATGGAACTAGGAAATACAAAAGTACGAAACAACCAATTATTGGCGCCATTTTATTGGATGACTCAAAGCCTTACATTGACACTCAAACAAATATTATCTTCTTGGATTCTTTTTTTTAGATGTCAATGAAATTGTAGAGACAACCATTATATTTATATATATATATATATATATATATGTAAAAGATACTTTGACTACATGAAATCAGCTAAGATTTAGGAAGTACCAAAACAACTCAATTATTGGTAATTTGGTACCCATGTTATTGTGGGACTCGAAGCATTATATGATTTATATATACCGTCCATTATTTACATTCATACAAAAATAATTTTCTCATAATCATTATTTTGCAATTTTAGGATTCCTTTGCAATTCTCTTTCTACACTTTCTATAGTGGTGGCAATTTTTGACACGACAATCCATTTTACAGAGACAACCCGAACACGACACGACATGACACGATTAATTTAAAATAGTTTGTATTATAGATGAATAACACTCGAAACTAAAAATTAAACCCAAAGCACACAACCCGATTAATGACACGATTATGACACGAGAACCCGAATTGCCACCCCTACTTTCTTATATGGGTCCTACATTTATACGAGAAGTTAAGACTTTGGATGTAGTCATTGAGGTTTGCAATTATTAATTGCAAGTAGTCAATTTTTACTTAAACTACTAACTCAAAAAAGTATATATGCACATTTTTTTCCTAAATTAATTTAGTTATTTAAGAGATGACATTAAATTAATCTTATAAAAGACCTAATATAAATTACTTTAATATCTTTGTTGTATAATTACTTAAATACCCCTGTTGGATGAAATGAAAACGATTTTTCTTGAACACAATACTATCTACTACATTGCCAGCTTCAGAATAGCAAAATATAATAAGGGGCATTTACCAAAAAGGACATCAGTACACCATTTATTAAGTTAAAGTACAAATTAGTAAGTGACTTACTAAAAAGGACAAAAAGTTGACAGCTGGTGCTCGCACGGTATGAGTGCGCATACCATAGAATCTTCCATGCTGAATTTCCTCAACCGCCGGCACTTTCACGCGCCACACTCGCGCGACCACGCGCGATCCACGCGCGCCACGCGCGCGGTTTCCTCTCAGGCTGCTCACACCGTGCGAGCATTGTACCGTATTATTTTTAAATTCGAAAAAATGTTTTTAAACTTTAAACATCCATAACTTTTGACCTGCAGCTCCATTTTTCACAAATTTTATACCGTTGGAATCGTGTCGACGAGAGCTACAAAACTAGTACCATTGTTGATATGTTTTGAGAAAAAAAAATTTCATGTTTTTACATACATGAATAATAAGTGAAATTTCACTTGATATACCTAAAATATTAAGTGAAATTTCACTTAAAATATCAAGTGAAATTTCACTCAATTCTAGAGCTTTTAAAAACTCTCCCAAAAAAGCCCTAAGTTCAATTTTTGCAAAGCTCATAAACTAGTTACAAAATGAATTAACATGAAATTGTGCTTTAAAAAATAAGAAGCACCAAAATGGGGGCCAAACTAAGCCTTAATGTTCATGAGTTAAGTGAAATTTCACTAAATATTCATGTTGGCATGGTGATTTGTTTTTTTTTTTTTAAACAATGCATATTTTGTTAAAATAAGCAAATTTCATAATCAATTATAAAACTCAAATTTTCAACCAAAACAAATGCAGGAATTCTTGTTAAAATTCGCCTTTTTTAAAATTTATTGTTAATATGTTTTGAGAAAAAAGATTTTCATGTTTTTACATACATAAAATATTAAGTGAAATTTCACTTAATATACATAAAATATTAAGTGAAATTTCACTCAATTCTAGAGCTTTTAAAAACTCTCCCAAAAAAAGCTCTAAGTTCCATTTTTGCAAAGCTCATAAAACTAGTTGCCAAATGAATTAACAAGAAATTGTGCTTTAAAAAAGGAGAAACACCAAAATGGGGCCAAACTAAGCCTTAATGAGGTAGCAATGACTTTATTGCTATTCGTCTTTTTTTAATTTTTTTTTCTCAAAACATATGCATTTGGCATACATAAATATTAAGTGAAAATTCAATGAACCCATACATGCTTTCTTCCTGAAAAACTTGAAGTTAAACTTAACATTCGTATACTCGTTTAGTGAGATTTCACTTAGTAGGTTAATTGAAAATTCACTAACTATCCCAAAGGTCGCTAGAAGCAACTCTCTAGAGTTTAAGGTCTAATTTGATACTTACTTTGTTAAAAAGTCTCTCAAGTGTCAATTTAAGTAAAATTTCACTTAATATTTATCTACAAGTTCAGTGAAATTTCACTTAATATTCATATATGCCAAGTGAAATTTTACTCTTTTTTTTTCTCTTTCATATTAAACAATGCATATTTCCTTTATAAAAAAAAAAAATCAAATTTCACAAATCAATTATAAAACATAGTTTTTCAATCCAAACAAATGCAAAATTCTTGTAAAAATTCACTAAAACTCTCTTTAAGAACAAAGTGAACATTCGATTTTTTTTCCTCACATCATATGAACTTGGCATACGTGAATATTACGTGAAAATTCAATAATCCATACACAAATATTATGTGAAAATTTTATTAGGTTCGTCTGGAGCATAACATGTAAAAATAAGAATTTTTTTCTTTTGCTCAAAAGGTATCAACAATGGTACTAGTTTTGTAGCTCTCGTCGACACGATTCCAACGGTATAAAATTTGTAAGAAACAGAGTTGTAGATCAAAAGTTATAGAGGTTTATAAAGTTTAAAAATACATTTGCGAAATAGATATTATAATATGGTACAGCCACTCACACGGTGTGAGTGGCTGAAACCAAAAGAACGCGCGTGAGGCCCTGAGGGTGAGGGGATGGTTACATGAGATTTTCTATGGTGCGTGCACTTATACCGTGTGAGCACTGACAAGATTTCTTTTGTCCTTTTTAAAAAATAGTCAAACCTTTTGGAGTTTTAAACTTATGAGGGTTACTTGTAGGAATTTTTCAACAATTATCTAATATAATAATTATTTTGCAATTTTAGGAATTCCCTTGCAATTATCTTTCTAGACTGCGCAATTGTAATAATTGCTAATTTGTGACAAAATAGAAATAGGCATGAAAGTGAGATAAAATGGGAAACAATTCCTTCAATTGAATTTTGAAATTAGCTGTGCAGATAGTCTTGGTATTTTACAGCACGATTGAAGGTTAAGAATACGGGTTACTTTTTTTTTTTTTTGGGCAGTGTACCAAAGGATTACTCTTGGATACGAGTGTTCATGGTTGGTTTTTGGTCAATTTTTCTTGATTTTGGAACATTTAAAAAAAAAAAAAAAAAAAACCACCAATAAACTCGGTTCGGTTGGATTTTTTGGGGGTTTTGGTCGGTCGGTTCGGTTTTCTTCTTGGACTATATGTTTGAAAACCGAACGAATGAGCTCGGTTTGGTCGATCAGTTTCGATCTCGATTTTTTTATGAACACCCCTACTCTTGGGACACATAAAAATCTCACAAAAACAATCCACATAAACCATACACATTATAGTTTATGTGGATTGACAGACACATTATGGTTTATGTGGATTGTTTTTGTGAGATTCTTATCCACCCCAATAATTATCCCATACCAAACCACCTATATTTGCTTTTACCTTTTAATGGTCTGATTTCAATGCATGGTTATGTGAATTTTTTTTTTCGTAGATAATTACTACTATAGTTTTAAGCAAGAGCGGAGTTAGGATTTTTTATTAGGGGCCGGCTTGAATTGGAAGGACATGCATACAATGGTCCCGAGATAAAATTTTTGGGTATAATTATAAATATTTATGGGTTATATTAGTTTCATATTACCCTTTTTCAATCATAGAAATTGATAACTTATTATAATTTGTTAACCTTGATTGATGGTAGAACAATTTAAGTTGTACTAAAGTGAAAAGTGATAAGAAAACAAAATGTGACAAATATACCCGGATGGCTTTACACATAACTTTTTGTTTTCCAAAATTTAGGAGGGTCAAATTACATATATTAAATATAATATATATATATTACCATATAAAATATTTTCCCCAAAAATTGGGTCCCTTCAACACCTCCGTCCTTGGTTTTTAAGTACTAGTATATTGCCCGTGCCCGAGGGCACTACCGACCTAAAAAAAGGATTTATAAGTTGAAAATTGGTTTTAATTCTACAACTGTTATTTCAACATGTTAAAGTTAGGGTGTGTTTGATATTCCAGCACTTATTTTGTTTTCAGTGCGTTTGATAATGTACCACTTAATTGAAAAAGCTGGCAAAAATCCATTGAAAATGTATATGAAAATTTCTACTGAAAATAATCACTGAATGTATTCGTACTTAAAACTATGTCGTCAGTATTGCAAATACAATCGCTTAAAATTTTCAGTACTTAATTTCAGTTTTATCAAACGGACACTTAGTAGAGAAGACTGGTCTACTTTGTTATTTTAACATTAGACCCAACTCATCTATAAGTAGAGAACAATAAAACTGTGGAAAGAAAAAAACTAAATAAGCCGTAGCAAGCAAAAAAAAAAATCAACGCGTGGTAAAAAACTTCTTTTGGATTGGATCTAACACCATATCACACATACATATTGCTCGAGTAAAAAGAAAGAAGAAAAAGAAAGAAGAAAAGAAAAGATAATACGACTAAAATACCGCAATAGAATAACATTACAACAAAACTTCCGGGTAAACAATGTTTGTAGTGGTATTTTGTCTATCTTCTGGAAGAAGGATATTGATACAATCGGAATTTGTGCATCTGGATAACGCAACATATAGTTGTCCATGACTAAATACTGGTGTGCGCAAATCTACCCCAACAACTTTCACAGATTGTCCTTGAGATTTATTGATTGTCATGGCGTATGCCAATCTTATTGGGAATTGACGTCTCGTGTAATACCCCGTATTTTCAATAAATATTCAATGCAGAGAGATTCTATATACTTGCTTTGACCATTCATGAAATTCAATCTTCGATCGATCGAAGCTAGTTCGAGCGATCGAGACCCTTCAGTTCAAGCGATCGAACCTTATTCGAGCGATCGAAACCCTACCGACCTGACTTTAATACGTGGTCCCCACTTCAATCGATCAAACTTTCTTCAATCGATCAAACCTGACCGAACTGAGTTCGATCGATCGAGCATTCTTCGATCGATCGAGAATGTAAATATCAGAATTCCAGTTTCCCGCAAATACTGCCACCTACACTCCCATTTCTTTATATATACACTGCATTCGTGTATGTTGTGTGTTTGCTGAGTTTGTGAGAGTTGAGAGAGTTGTGAGTTTGTGTGTGTTTATATATATATACACACAATTATATACACACATATATATATATATATATCCGAGAGAGAGAACAAGAAGAAGAACAAGAAGAAGAAGAACAAAAAGAAGGAGACAGAGAGAGACATAGACAGAAACAAGGAGAGAGACAGAGAAGGAGAGGATAGAGAGAAAGCTCGCCGTCACCATAGCCGCCGCCGCGGAGCTCGAAACGCCGCCACCGGACCACCGGAGAGAGGTGAGTTCATTAACTCACTCAAGGGATGACTTTAGTATGTTTATATGCAGTTTAGAACGTGTATATTGTGACCCCGAAACCTTTGTTCGTCTCTGCCCAGTTTCTGGGAAGAAGATGATGTTCGAGCGATCGAATGGCTTTCGATCGATCGAACTCTCTGTTTCTTCAATCGATCGAAGGGACTTCGATCGATCGAACTTAGTTGACTTCAATCGATCGAGAGGACCTCAATCGATCGAAGCTTTCAGAACATGATTAATTCCTGTTGTTTATTATATGAACTGTTTAGTTGATTAAATGTTGATCCATGCTTTAATATGCGATATTGTTAATTTAAGAGATAATGCAACACTGTTGTGAGATGAACTGTTACATAATAATATTGCTGAACTGTTAGTAGAATGGAACACGACAGCATGTTAATAATCAGAAATGAGTAGATATGATTAATACAGAGCATGTGGTATTTCCAGTACTTAGTATATGAGCATTTCACAACATGTGTCAGCATGCATGGGATAGTGATGTCAAGAGGTAAGAGAATCTGATGAGAAATGGGATATTGATATGAAGAGATGGGAAGATATGATGAGAAAGGGGAACTGTGATTTATATGGAATAATGAGATATGTGTACTTTGGGATCCGTGGGATCAACGGCTGACGAGTCGGGTGGACGTGGGATGGTTAGAGTTCCTAGTGCGCCTCTCACTGTTGAAGACGTGCAGTGATGCGTATGCACTGTTGAAGACGTCCAGTGTACCGTTGAAGACGTCCGGCTAGTGCTCTAATGTATTCTCAGCTGTGTAGACGACCAGTGAGGGTATACGCATCGTTGAAGACGTCCGATGTGCCGTTCTATCGTTTACAGATAGGTGGTACCGTGTAGACGACCGGTAACCCTATTAAGGGATTTTGGGATCTATTGCCTAGTCGGGTGATTCCGATTGGCATTACTGTATCGACGAATGGTTTACAGATTTGTAATAATGGGATTGACGTATGGATACAGAGATGGATAGAGATATGAATATGAGTACGGATATGATGAGATAAGGGTTCAGTCGTGGATTCAGCGTCCCGACGTAAAGGTAGATGCATGGGTGGTTGCATGGTTACATGCATGGATTTGGTAAATACGTGATGAGATATGTTATACCATGATGTTTATCCTTGTCATTACTTAATATGATTTCTGTTATTATTGATTAATGCATAGTTTAATGAGACCTTTGCTATGTCCGTGAGAGACGCCATTGTTAAGAGATTAACCGCATTTTAAGATGCTGAACAATAGCGGTGAGGAGTGTTGTTTAATGTACTCACTCAGCTTTGTATTCAAAGCTGATGGCGTTAATGCCCTAGACATTCCAATGTCTAGGGATTTGTAGGTCTTGAGGACTGAAGACTGATAGTTCTGCCAGACTTGGAGCTGAAGGCTGGAAGACGAAGATGTGCTGCTTTATATTAGTTGGTTCTTAATTGTTGTACTTCTGTTAATGTTTGTTATAGGCCTGAGACTATAAGCCAGCTGTTGTAATAGTTTTAGTAGACTTTTATAATTGGTACTTGGGCATCTGTTGTTTTCATACCTTTTATAGTTTCCGCTGTAGCCTCTGATTATGTTAATAAGATATGTTCTATGAATAGTATCCTCCCTATCGTGGTGTTTGTTGGTTGATTAGATGACAATGCGGTTATTCACCCGTCATTCCCTATGGACCCATAAAGGAAATTTATTTTTCTCTATTTATGCTGCTCCGGGGCGTGACAGGATTTTTGGTATCAGAGCCTAGGTTTTAGTTGTTAACCGCTTGTCTTTGGTGTTCGAACCTGAATTCTAAGTTAATATCGGTAGCATGAGGATTAGATGAGATGAGATAGAACTGTTATCTTGTCACACAGATAAGAGGTTGGAAGAATCTGTCTGAGGATGTTTCTTTGGAAGATAGTAATTGTTGGAACCAATAAGGATGTGGATAGCTGAGTTAGCGGAGAACAGGCACTGAGAATTAGTTGTGGTTGTGGAGATCCTATAAATATAGAGCCGTTGGATGTTAGACGCTGACGAATTCCTGAGCAATCTCGGAACAGTCAGTATGTCCTAGAAATAGAAAGAGGTTAAGGATAAGATTATCCTGTTACCTTGAGCCACATGTTAGTTGAGCAATACTCATAGCTTGGAACCTGAGAATGGAAATAGGATGTTAGATTTGACGTTACGTATAGAACCTATAGTTTCGTAATCCGTGTCTTGAGCTTAGATACATTTAAGCGTACCTAGTAGGTAGACTGACCTCTGGGGTTAATATTATTATTTATGTGAGTATTCGTATTGCTTGATGTGATCGTATTATATAGTGGTACTATATATTGGTTACCACATGTTTTGTTCTTACCTGAGCTGTAAGATAGAATGCGTCTGACCGAATAGATTTTCATTGTAGGTAGCGACACCGAACACTACCAGTACTCGCTATGGTTAGGACGACTCGAGGAAACCAGGGCCAGCTGAATGGAGTACCTGAATTAGTATCTCCTGAGATAGATCCAACAGGAATGATTGGAGTTTTCATCCGTCGCATGGAACAAGTTATCAATCGTGCGGATCACGTCATCGACAATGAAGCACCAGTACGTCAGACAAGAGTCAAGCTGCTAAAGGAATTTCGTGCTCTTCAACCAGAGACCTTTACCGGATTAACGGGAGCATGGCAAGCTGAGCAATGGATTCGCCAGATAGAATTGATATTTGAGACACTTGAATGTACTGACACTGAGAAAAGACATTTGGCCGTATTTCAACTGACATTCTCAGCAGCAGATTGGTGGGACGCAGTGAAAGCTACGATAGGTGAAGAAGCTGTAGGAAGGATGACTTGGGAATCATTCAAGACTCGATTTTTAGAAAAGTACTTTCCAGAATCTGAGAAGAACAAAAGGGAAATGGAGTTCATCCAATTAGTTCAAGGTTGTTTTACAGTGCCCGAATATACAACTCAATTCGAGAGGCTATCACGATTTGCGCCGCATATGATCGATACACCAAGAAGGAAGATCAAAAGATATCATCAAGGACTAGTTCCACATATTCGTCATATGACTATAGGACATTTAGATCAATCTTTCGAAGCTTTGGTAGAAATGGCAACGAAACTAGAAGACGACACTCAGATTAGTGAAGGACAACACTTTGATCAAGCATTTCCAGGGAACGATCAGTTTTTCATAACGGATCAGAGAGGAAGAGATAGTCAGATTGTGTTGGCTGCTAACCAAGTTCAACAAGGAAATACAGAGAGAAGTTACATAAGCAACCACCAGAAGCGTAAGAGGATGGGGAACGACAAGAAAGAATCAAAACCAGTGGCAACCCCAACACAGCATAGGGAACGAGATATCTGCTACAATTGTGGAATGCTAGGACACCATTCCCAAGAATGCAGAGCAGTAAGGAAATCTAATGGACGAGGGATACGATGCTTTAACTGCGGTAAATTTGGTCATGTCCGTAAGTTTTGTCCAGAATTAGAGATGCAACACAATGTTCCATCGCAACAAGTACCACGAGGGCAGACTCACCATACAAGTAATTGGTCTCAACTTAGACAAGGACGATAGACAGAAGGTACAACCCTCATCACCTACATCATGTATTACATACGATCCCGATATTGTAGGAAGCTTTGCACCCGTTTGATTTGATTGTAAGAGGATTAGCCTACACCGTAAATTGTAGTTACTGGAACAATTCATTTGACACTGATCAACAGTAGTTATCCTAGTATAGATATAACATCAATTGCATCCCATATGACTTCTTTTGCATCCTTATATGACGTCAATTGCCTCCCTATCGAAAAACTACGCCAACCGTTGGTAAGTTGGACAGAGATTAGAGATGAAGAATCTCAATTTTCGTTAGATGTAGCTTAACAAGAGAGGATGAACTAGAAGATTGCGAGTATACGAGAAGAGATACGAGTAACGCAGAGACAACACCAGAACTTCAAAAGAGTATCGCAGAAGAATGTTTTCGACATCGATCGTCTGTTGCTTTCATCTGGTCAAGATGTTATACAATAGATCGACTCACGATATCAGTACGTAGTCCTGCCTAACCTATTTGATTAGTACGTGGAAGCAGAACGAGTATTCAATGGATTGAACGACCTCAAAGAGATGATTATATCAATAGTACGTGGGAATTTGGAGAGCCATGAGGAAATTTGAGCTATCAAATGACGATGCTAGAGTCACAATACTTTCAAGTCAACATATTGGAGGATGAAGGACGACAACAACACGGGAGTTAACAAGGATGTCGTGTGCAACACGAGGTTGACTAATAACGTTGACGATCGTAACGAGAAGTCCAGAGATAAGAAGACAGTCAACTGATGATATAGTGAAGACATCGTCAGCACAGTATGAAGCATCTTCAGAGACGAGAGTAGACAGCAACGCTTTGCTAAGACTTAGACGAGATTAGAACACTTGATCGATAAAACCCTCACATCGTAGAGTTTGACCTGAGGAAGGAACCTTCTGTGTTTGGAGACTAGCCGTTTCAGATTTTGTAAGATGATTAGATTATGCTACCTAGAACCTTTTCTCGAAGTTCGACTTACGAATTTTATATATCTAAACCCGAGGATTTGTAGCTGTCACCCTAGTACTCGTAGATTGTTGATATTTTCGTATCGCGTGTCTAGAACTTTAATCCGTTGGCCGCTGAGGTAATCGTTTACGTAAAACGAGAACTTGAGCATTTTTAGATTCTATCTTCTGAGATGGATTTCTTTTTGGTTATAGGAACCGCTGCTTCAGATTTCGAGGACGAAATCTTTTGATGAGTGGTGGATGATGTAATACCCCGTATTTTCAATAAATATTCAATGCAGAGAGATTCTATATACTTGCTTTGACCATTCATGAAATTCAATCTTCGATCGATCGAAGCTAGTTCGAGCGATCGAGACCCTTCAGTTCAAGCGATCGAACCTTATTCGAGCGATCGAAACCCTACCGACCTGACTTTAATACGTGGTCCCCACTTCAATCGATCAAACTTTCTTCAATCGATCAAACCTGACCGAACTGAGTTCGATCGATCGAGCATTCTTCGATCGATCGAGAATGTAAATATCAGAATTCCAGTTTCCCGCAAATACTGCCACCTACACTCCCATTTCTTTATATATACACTGCATTCGTGTATGTTGTGTGTTTGCTGAGTTTGTGAGAGTTGAGAGAGTTGTGAGTTTGTGTGTGTTTATATATATATACACACAATTATATACACACATATATATATATATATATATATCCGAGAGAGAGAACAAGAAGAAGAACAAGAAGAAGAAGAACAAAAAGAAGGAGACAGAGAGAGACATAGACAGAAACAAGGAGAGAGACAGAGAAGGAGAGGATAGAGAGAAAGCTCGCCGTCACCATAGCCGCCGCCGCGGAGCTCGAAACGCCGCCACCGGACCACCGGAGAGAGGTGAGTTCATTAACTCACTCAAGGGATGACTTTAGTATGTTTATATGCAGTTTAGAACGTGTATATTGTGACCCCGAAACCTTTGTTCGTCTCTGCCCAGTTTCTGGGAAGAAGATGATGTTCGAGCGATCGAATGGCTTTCGATCGATCGAACTCTCTGTTTCTTCAATCGATCGAAGGGACTTCGATCGATCGAACTTAGTTGACTTCAATCGATCGAGAGGACCTCAATCGATCGAAGCTTTCAGAACATGATTAATTCCTGTTGTTTATTATATGAACTGTTTAGTTGATTAAATGTTGATCCATGCTTTAATATGCGATATTGTTAATTTAAGAGATAATGCAACACTGTTGTGAGATGAACTGTTACATAATAATATTGCTGAACTGTTAGTAGAATGGAACACGACAGCATGTTAATAATCAGAAATGAGTAGATATGATTAATACAGAGCATGTGGTATTTCCAGTACTTAGTATATGAGCATTTCACAACATGTGTCAGCATGCATGGGATAGTGATGTCAAGAGGTAAGAGAATCTGATGAGAAATGGGATATTGATATGAAGAGATGGGAAGATATGATGAGAAAGGGGAACTGTGATTTATATGGAATAATGAGATATGTGTACTTTGGGATCCGTGGGATCAACGGCTGACGGGTCGGGTGGACGTGGGATGGTTAGAGTTCCTAGTGCGCCTCTCACTGTTGAAGACGTCCAGTGATGCGTATGCACTGTTGAAGACGTCCAGTGTACCGTTGAAGACGTCCGGCTAGTGCTCTAATGTATTCTCAGCTGTGTAGACGACCAGTGAGGGTATACGCATCGTTGAAGACGTCCGATGTGCCGTTCTATCGTTTACAGATAGGTGGTACCGTGTAGACGACCGGTAACCCTATTAAGGGATTTTGGGATCTATTGCCTAGTCGGGTGATTCCGATTGGCATTACTGTATCGACGAATGGTTTACAGATTTGTAATAATGGGATTGACGTATGGATACAGAGATGGATAGAGATATGAATATGAGTACGGATATGATGAGATAAGGGTTCAGTCGTGGATTCAGCGTCCCGACGTAAAGGTAGATGCATGGGTGGTTGCATGGTTACATGCATGGATTTGGTAAATACGTGATGAGATATGTTATACCATGATGTTTATCCTTGTCATTACTTAATATGATTTCTGTTATTATTGATTAATGCATAGTTTAATGAGACCTTTGCTATGTCCGTGAGAGACGCCATTGTTAAGAGATTAACCGCATTTTAAGATGCTGAACAATAGCGGTGAGGAGTGTTGTTTAATGTACTCACTCAGCTTTGTATTCAAAGCTGATGGCGTTAATGCCCTGGACATTCCAATGTCTAGGGATTTGTAGGTCTTGAGGACTGAAGACTGATAGTTCTGCCAGACTTGGAGCTGAAGGCTGGAAGACGAAGATGTGCTGCTTTATATTAGTTGGTTCTTAACTGTTGTACTTCTGTTAATGTTTGTTATAGGCCTGAGACTATAAGCCAGCTGTTGTAATAGTTTTAGTAGACTTTTATAATTGGTACTTGGGCATCTGTTGTTTTCATACCTTTTATAGTTTCCGCTGTAGCCTCTGATTATGTTAATAAGATATGTTCTATGAATAGTATCCTCCCTATCGTGGTGTTTGTTGGTTGATTAGATGACAATGCGGTTATTCACCCGTCATTCCCTATGGACCCATAAAGGAAATTTATTTTTCTCTATTTATGCTGCTCCGGGGCGTGACATCTCGTCATTGTAAAAGGCAATTCTGAAGATGATGGAGTCAAGGATATTCTTGGAATGAAGACTAACTCTCCAGATTTATCTCCGGTTAGAATTCGAGCTTCAATTATACGCGATGCACACCTGACAACCATCAATCGTGTTCCATTACAAAGTCCATCCTTCGGGGCAATGTTTCTCAACAACATTATTGGACATCCTACTTTTAAGTCCAACTTGAAGGGTGGTAATCCAGTAGGATCCAATGAGTTTAAATACTCATTAGGATATCGAGTTATAATGGTACGATCAACTTCATCATCTTCGGATAATTTGTCAGCTGCGTGATAAGAGACCATCTCCCCAGGATAAAGATTCAATGCGACAATATTGATAATACTCACTTCACCGCAATCTCTTCTGATGTTGGGAGTTTGTACCTTCTTCGATCTGTAGCTGAATTGTAATGAAGATAAGCAGATAAATTTTGGTCTTCCGAATTGGATTGATTTAAAATTGCAGAAACTTGTCGAAATTTATCTGGGAAAATATTATATTCTAACAAACAATCTTGAATTGTTTTTAGAACATCCATTCTTAGACGTGGATTTCGACGACAACGCACATCCAAAGCCGAATCAGGGTCATAAATGTACAATTGTGCATACATTGGTTCCTGCCCTGTTTGTGGTAGCAATGATCTTGTTCGATGGCGCAACTCCCCATGAATAACAAATGGTCTGGGACCTCTTCCAAGAACCCTCTGATCCATATTAACACCCAGACTCGTAAAAGCATTAGCTGCATTGTATTCTCGAGTATAACGTCGAAATAATTTTGATTGCTTGCTAACTCCATCATATAGTTGTTGAATCTGTGGAGGCGGTGTTAAAAGAAGAGGCAGCCGAATTTTTCCTTGCAAACAACATGTTCCAAAACGGGGATTCACCATGGATGAGTTGACTAATTTTTCATCAATACAATGTAAGGCAGAACAGTTAGGACACATTACATCCATACTACCAAGAAAATGTCGACCAAGGTCGACCTGTAGCCGAGAATCAACTCTTACACTTAAAGTTCGACCTTGTAATTCATCATCACTGCCAGAATCTTCTTGGATTTGTTGATTTGCTGTATTTGGCCTACACATTTATTTATTTACATTAATTAAAGATAATGCATTAATTATTACTTTAATTATTACTGATTACAACAAAATATTTACCGAATATTGTCGGGAGGTAAGGATGGTTCAGCATGCGTTGTGATGCCTTCCATCAGTTCAACAACAACAAATTCTTCACCAAGATTTCGTGGAAACATACTATGTGAGGCCACTTGATTTGGAAGTTGATGACTTGCCACATTATCCTCTGTCGTCAGTGGAGTTTTTCCATGAACTAGATTAGGAGCCAGAATAGGTGTTCGTGGAAATATTGTGGTCATAGAAGATGACGGAAAAGCGCTTGCAATGCATGGTCGTTTTGGAGCATTTTGAGGTTGCTCTGTCAACACGGACTTTGACTGAATCATTTCCCGTGGAACAAAAAACCATCTGGTTGGAACAAAAAACAAAAAACAAAAAACAAAACAAAAACAAAAACAAAAGTTTAGAAAGAGGAGAAAGTAATATGAAATGCTTTGCTTTTGATTATGGGGGCCAAAAAAATGGAAAGATTTTAGTAGATGGAGGCTATTGAATCTGCATAGAGAGATTTTAGGAGATGGATTGATGGAGACAAAAAAGAAAATGAAGAGGCCTGCTCTTTTTTTCCCCTTCTAAAACATCAAAAGGAAAAGCATTTGAGTTGTCGTTTTAGATTCGATAACCGGATTTAAATATCCAAATCCTAACAATTTGGATATGGATCAAACTAAGGCAAATCCAACGAATAAATGGACCGATTATGGATAATAGAATTTCTTAATGGAACGAATTTGGATCATGTGGATTTGATCTATTTACATGCCTACTTTTAATATGTCTATGCATAGTCCTAAGGATCCTGGGTAACACAATATTGTTTTTTCCCGCTTTTTTGTAAAAAATTCAAGAATTCAAAAAATAATAATGGGTTAAATACATTTTACCCCCCTGTGGTTTGACCTATTTTTACTTTACCCCCCATACGGTTATGGACTAAAGTGAAACTACTAAGATTTCTCTCAAAATAGCCACATATGGGGATTAAGTGTTAAATTAGCCCCATATAGGAGAGTTTAAGGGTCAATATTAACCCCACATACATAGGAGAGTTTAAGGGTCAATATTAGCCTCATAAAGGGATTAAGTGTTAAAAAATTAGCCCCACATAGTTGGGTTAAATGGCAACATCGTCTCTACTTAGAGGATTAACCCAAAAATTAACCTCACAAAGGATGTTAAGTGTTCACTTTTGTACCACAGGGGGTAAAGTGGGTACAAAAGTGAATCGCTCAATTTGATCGTTTGAATTTTAGTGTTTGGCCAAACACCCCTACCTAGCTTCACGTCCCCTGATTATTCGGTAGATAGATTCAATTTAAGTGTCGTACATTAATCTAAGATTATTACCTTACTGTTTATTCTATTATTCACTTGGGATCTGATTCAACTATTTGCTAATTTGATTCTTTGCAACAGTCTAATTCTTCACCCCTTATTCGTTACCTCCATATATGCCTCCATTTATTATATATATAAGATTCTCAAACTGAAACATAAACAAAAAAGAAGACACATTCAAAAAATCACAGATTTTGACAAATAATCATAGAATTACCTTTCACAAAAGTCTTGAGAACCATAGTGACTACTTGAGATTGAAAAAACAAAAACAAAAAAAAAACCATGAGAGAGGCGTGAAGATGTTGGGGATATATTCTTTCTCCACAAAATTGTTGCACGAAAAACTTAATACAGTAATCAAAACAATTTAGACTAAAGCCAAGACAAAAACAAAAAAAGGATACAACAAAGGCATTAGGAGAAGAAAAAAAATTCATGACAGATTTTTTTTCATAGCAAATTTTTTTCATAGCAGATTTTTTTTCAGTGTTAGGGACTTTAAGGGATAGGTTTTTTTTTTCCTACTTAAAGAGTTCTAAAAATGGTTTTTCAGAAGAAAAAAAAAAGGTTTTTGAAAAAGAATTTTCAGAAACTAAAAAGGTTTTCAAAAAACGGAAATGGTTTTCAAAAAATAGAGAAGAGTTCTTGAAAAATGGAAATAGTTTTCAAAAAAGGTCATTTAAAAAAAATGAAGAAAAAGAAAAAATTAGGTATTTAAAAAGGCTTTTTAGAAGAAAAAAATACGCTTTTCCAGGAAAAAGGTTATTGTATAGACAATTTTATGTTCTGGAGATAAAAGATAAAAAGTAATAGTATGCCTTTTAAATTTGTATCTCATAAATAATTTTTAAATGATGTGGTAAGTGAGAGTCAGGTCTAATATAGTGAGATTAAAAATTTGAGAAGTTATTTAACTGGTTCTACTATTATATTATTTGAAAAACACTTTTGAGATAAAAATTTGGAAAAGAAAATGTTTGACACACACACTTTTGACACACTATATTTTAAATATATGCATCTTGTGCTATTTGAATTTTTTACACTTTTCTGTGCACCACTTACACAGCACATGGTACATGCATTTAAAACTGGGTGTCAAAAAGTGTGTGTGTAGTACTAATCATTTGGGAAGAGAAATGTTTGGCGCACACACTTTTTGAGACACTATGCTTTAAACACATGTACCTTATACTGTTTAAACTTTTCACAATTTTCTGTACACTAACTACACAGCACAAGGTACATGTATTTAAAGTCGGGTGTCAAAAAATGTGTGTGTAGCGCTACTCATTTGAGAATATAAAACTAAACAAAAATGTTAGGCACACAACACATTCCACAACATATTCCACAACAGTTTGAAATGCGTATACTATGTGCTGTGTAAGTGGTGCATAGAAAAGTGTAAAAAAAAATTCAAACAGCACAGGATACAACACATTTAAAGCTCTATTGTAGAATGTGTTGTGTGCCTAGTATTATTGAAAAATAAATAAATAAAATAAAATAAAGAGAAGTGCTAGGCACACATCCCAAACCACATCCCAAACCACACCCTTGCTTTAAATGCATATACCATGTGCTATGTGCACCACTTACACAGCATAGGGTACATGCATTTAAAGCAAAGATGTGGTTTGGGGTGTAGTTTGGAGTGTGTGCCTAGCATTATTGTAAAATAAAAGGTGGTGGGGTTGGAGAAATGCTAAGCACACATCCCAAATCATACCCCAAACCACACTCTTGCTTTAAATGCATGTACCTTGTACTGTGTAAGTGATGCACAGAAGAGTCATGCTACACCCACACAATGAACCACACACTTTTTCCACACACTTCTTTAAATGCTTGTACCTTGTGCTGCTTGAATTTTTTACACTTTTTTGTGCCCCACTTATACAACACAAGATACAAACATTTAAAGAAGTGTGTGAAAAAAATGTGTGATTCATTGTGCGGGTCTAGCATTTTTCTTCGGATGTGCGCCTAGTATTTCTCGGTGGGGTTGAGGGGGAATAGTACTGTGCACTGGGGCATTGGCCAACCTGGCTAAGAGATACATTGTGGGGGGCCCAATAACTGCTGCTCCCGCCAGCAATAAGGCAGCAGTAGTACTCCGTTTGTAATTTGACCGACAGAGAAAGTAACGAGTAATAATAGGCCACGTCACCCTAACAACGACCTCGATGTCCCCGACTGTCCACGCGTCGAGAAGGTTGACTGTTGGAGCGTAGGCTATGCTTTTAAGTTTTTAACACGTGTTGTTGATCTCAATAAAAAAAGAAAAAAGAAAAGATGGTTTGATAGAGAAAGACTCTCACTCTCTCTCCTCAAGGATCTTTGAAAGTTATCTTCTGTGATAGTGTCAGTGATTTATGATGTGTCATATATTCTAATTTGGTACCAAAATATTAAAAGATAGCATTTTTGTTCACTCAAATTTAGTTCACCATTACTCACACATGCCTTCATTGTGTGACATGTATCTCTTTACATTTCCATTTTGCCCTAGTATGAGACAAATATGAGACAGTGAAGGCATGAGTGAATAATAGTAAACCAAATTTAGGTGAGCAAAAGTGCTCTCAATATTAATACTACATTTTGTCCAAACTGTCTCAAAATATTAGGGATTGTTTGAGAATCTCTAAATTAGGATCTAATTCAGTTCAAAACTATTTTTTTATCTGATTTTTGTGAGAAACAAGTATAGATTGGTTTATTAGACTGTGCAAGAACTTTTACGCAAGAAATTAAGACTCACCGAATTAAGTTTTCACAATAACCAAATAAAAATTATACTTTGATTGAAATAGGTTCTGTTTTAAACTTTCTCAAAGAGGTCCTTTGTTTTCAAGTTGAGTAATGCCAATGCTATGTCTGCCAAATTTTGTATTTCAAATGTCATTCTGAACAAATGTGGCAATGAGATCACATTCAATAACAGCAGGACTATTTCAACATCCGCTAATGAAAATCAATTGGGATCCACTGTCCAACTCACGTGGCAGTGAGATCACCTTCAATTAAGGGCGTTTAGAAATGTTGAAAATCGACCAAATATAAACTGATCATACATTGATTAGTAGATTTTTTTTTTTTTTTTTTTGAGGAATACACAAGTCTAAACTAACTGAAAATTGACCACTCCACCTAAACTGACCTACTAAAACTGAAAAGTCGATTTTAAAACCACTAAAAAAATTAACCAAAACTGTCTGCAAACATTCCTAAAAACTAAACCAAATCAAACCAAACCAAGCCTTGTGTCCCAATCAATTGAGGTCGGTTGTATGAATCTTTTTTCTCCATTCAACATAATCAAAAGCTATATGTTCATTTAAATTATACATATATTCATATCTTGTTGCACGACATACTCTCAGGTCAGTCTAGGTCTGCCTATCCCTCTAACCATTACATGCACCATGATCCTGATACACTCAAAATTGGCTCTATCCTATGACCGAGCGGTTCAAATCAGCAGCTAGTCTATGCCCCGGTCAAATCGTGCACAAATCCTCGGACAAGCATCAGCCTGAGCGGTCTAGTCTACTCATCATCCCGAGTGGTTCATCCACGACCTGGCCAACAGGTCGGGGAAACCGCACAGGCACATCCCACCGCGGGAACAGCCCATCCGAGCCCACAGGCATGATCCTGAGCATCACAGGCGTGATCCCGAGCATTACGGGCAGTTTCCTACTCAAGATAGAAGACTAATGGAAAGTGCAAGCTATTTTCTAATCCAATTAGAAAACCCCCACAATTAATGCCAATTTATATCAATTGGATTATATTTCCTTATCCATGTAGGAGTAGGTCTCTTACATCTATAAAAGAGACCTCTCACCCCCCATTGAAGGGGCCAACTCTTTAGTCTACACAGCACCTCTATAAAATTCACCATTATACGCATACTCCCGGCCGGTATTACTGGTAGTGCCGCCCCTCTTTGTTGGCTCACCAAGCCCGCCAGTGATCTGCTAATGAAAGTGCTCAGACACACCCGTGGACGTAGGCACCTTCATTAACAGGACCGAACCACATAAAAAAATAGTCTCTCACTCTCACTCTCTCCTAAAATTGCTTTACTTTACTCTTACCAAATTCTGGCATCATCAGTTTGGCGCCGTCTATGGGAAACGATAAGTCTTCTCATCAACAAATCTCTTGACTGATCGTCATGCCACCGAAGAAGGGTAAGAAGGCTGATCAGCAGTCCGACCGGGATGTTCCGCCGGCACCAGCACCGGCTGCGGCAGTCATCACATCTGAGCAGATCACTGCGACCCTTACACAACTCTTGGAGGGCCAGTGTCAAATCCAGCAACAGATCGAAGCCCTGCTAGCCCAGCAAAGCAGTCCTCCAAGAGCCGGGAAACGACCCGGGAACATGGCGTACGGTCGGGAACCGATCTTGACCAGACAACATGCCCGAGCCAACCCGTCCTGTGTTGAGGATGCCAGAGACATCAACAGTGGGCGTGTTGCCCGAGAGGAAAGACGGGAGCATATGGCCCGGGAATCAGTCCAGGGTCACTCGGTCAAGAGCCGAGTTGGCCCTAGGCGAACGGTTACCCGGAGTCATAGCCGAGCCCGATCCCAGAGGACAACACACCACCATGAAGAAGCCTCTTCCACCGACCCGACTGATCCCTCGGATACCGGTCAGGAAGGAGTGGAAGCCCGAATCAAGGACTTGCAGAAGTAGATCGACGGAGTGGCCAAAAATCTTGGTTAAAATCGCGCTCAGAATCAGGCCAATACCGAGACAGAGTCACCGTTTTCCAGCTAAATCACGATGTTTGCCATCCCGCGCAAATTCAAGCAGCCTCGCCTGGATCCCTATAACAGCTCGCGAAGCCCGGTCGGCCACGTCCGGACCTATAAGGCTCAGATGGCCCTAGCCACCAACTCCGATGAACTACACTGCCTAGCCTTCTCCAGCACTTTAAAAGGCCCGATCGCCCAATGGTTCTACTCGTTGGAGCCTCGATCGGTCCGCAGTTTCGCGCAACTCAGCAAGCAGTTCATCAACCAGTTCATCGGTATGCACGAACGGCCAAAGCCTGACATACATCTACTGACGGTCATACAAAGGAATAATGAGACCCTCAAGGAGTTCACTGGGCGGTTTAATGAAGAGAAGCTCAGCATCCATGATCTTGATGAAGCCGCCGCTATCATAGCCTTCTGCTCGGGAGTTCAACACACCAAGTGCGCCGCGTCGTTCCATTGAAACCGACCGGGAACTTTGGTTGAGTTATCTGAGAGGGTTGGAAAATACATTGACACTGAAGAGTTTCTGAAGACCAAAGACACCGGGTAAGAAAGCAACAAGTCTTCCAGAAGCAAGTGAAAGCGAGATCAGCCTGGGAGTTCTAACAGTTCTTCCAGTTTACAGCAGTTTGGGTCAGGCAGTCCCAACCCGACCTCCAGTTCACAGTGGTCTGAGTCCGGTAGCCCTAACCTGACCTCCAATTCACATCGGTCAGGATCAAGCAGTTCCAACTTTGCCTCCAGCACAGAGAAGTCAGGAGCCCGACGATCCTGATCCGATCTCCTATCTCCATTGGTTTAGATGAGCCTGACTATAGGGGTACTTGCTTGATCACCACATGAGGCTCCATCGACTGTCAGATAGCTCATCCAAAGACCTCGAGCCTAACCCCAAGGCATCGAAATACCTCGGGCCTAACCCCGAGGCACGAAAAAGACCTCGAGCTCCGAACTCAGGCACTAAAAAGACCTCGGACTCCGAACCCAGGCACCAAAGACCTCAGGGTCACGCCCGAGGCACCGGCTTCGCTTAGGTCCAACCGACGATGGGGGCAAACCCCCTAGGTGGCTAATGATGGCAAGCTTCAAAAGACCCTATAACCACCATGTTCCAGGTCGGTTACCTACAGATCATAGCCTCTGTAAGACCCTCGTCTTAGCGAAAGCTTGGGGGGCAAGATGGCGTAGTGAACTAAACAGGTAATCACACCGGGTATTTACAGGCCTCGCGGATAACCAAGTCAAAATCTTGGACAACTCAAGCACCTACAATACTCAGAGGCATTAACTCCACTTAGGTCCAAACCGACGATAGAGGTGACTAAAATCTCTTAGGTTGGCCGACGATAGAGGAGCAAAAAGACCCTAAAGCGATGTGATTTAGGTCGGCTCTGCCAACATAGTCAAGCTCTTCTCCCAACAGTCTTGACGAAGGCTAACTGGGCGGAAGACAACCATCCTGGGGAGTTAACATAAAAGGACCCTAAAGCAATACGCTTTAGGTCGGCTTTTCCAACATGGTCAAACTCTTCTACCCACAACCTTGACGAAGGTTTACGGGCAGAAGATAACCATCCTAGGAGCTAACTCAAGTAAAAAGACTTCGAAGTAGGTCGAGTCTCAACTCTCGGTCACTTCCCGAGCATTCAAAGACTTCGAATTAGGCCGGGTCTCAACTCCCGGTCAGTTCCCGAGAACCTAAAAGTCCCGAGCTAGGCTGGGTCTCAACTCTCAGCCAGTTCCTGAGAACTCACCAGGCTTAGAAGCCCCGAGGCAGCTTCCCCAAGCACTCAGACAGTGACAAGTAACATCAAACTAATTTCCAAACTTGCCCCAATATAGCATCTGGCCAACCTTGGAAATGGGGGGCAGCTGATACACTCAAAATTGGTTCTATCCTATGACCGAGCGGTTCAAATCAGCAGCTAGTCCATGCCCCGGTCAAATCGTGCACAAATCCTCGGACAAGCATCAGCCCGAGCGGTCTAGTCTACTCATCATCCCGAGCGGTTCATCCACAACCCGCCCAACAGGTCGGGAAAACAACATAGGCACATCCCACCGTGGGAACTGCCCATCCGGTCCCACAGGCGTGATCCCGAGCATCACAAGCGTGATCCCGAGCAGTACGGGCAATTTTCTACTCAAGATAGAAGACTAATGGAAAGTGCAAGCTATTTCCTAATCCAATTAGGAAACCCCCACAATTAATGCCAATTTATATCAATTGGATTATATTTCCTTATCCATGTATGAGTAGGTCTCTTACATCTATAAAAGAGACCTCTCACCTCCATTGAAGGGGTCAACTCTTTAGTCTACACAGCACCTCTATAAAATTCACCATTATACGCATACTCCCGGACGGTATTACTAGTAGTGCTGCCCTCTTTGTTGGCTCACTAGGCCCGCCGGTGATCTACTAGTGAACGTGCTCAGACACACCCGTGGACTTAGGTACCTTTATTAACAGGACTGAACCACATAAAAAAATAGTCTCTCACTCTCTCTCTCCTAAAATTGCTTTACTTTACTCTTACCGAATTCTGGCATCATCGGATCCTATCACTCTTTCGCACAAGTGTACCTACAGGTCTTCGTTGCACATGGTTGAACCATCTAAGTTTATTCTCCCTCAACTTATCCTCAATCTGTGCCACTCTTATAGTCTCTCGAATGTACTCATTTCTAATTCTATCTTTCCTAGTCTTACCACAAATCCATCTTAGCATCCTCATTTCAGCTACGCTCACTTTGCTAATGTGTTATTTCTTAGTTGCCCAACACTTTGTCCCATAGAGCATAGCTGACCTAATAGCTGTCCTACAAAATTTTTCTTTCAACTTTGCTAGTATTCTCCGGTCACATAATACTCCGGAAGCACTCCTCCACTTAAGCCAGCCTACTTTAATTCTATAGATCACGTCATCACCAATCTCTCCATCTCTCCTGATCATTGATCCTAGATAGCGAAAGTGTTCCCTCTTTTGGATCTCTTGATCTTCAATCTTCATTCCTTCATCATCTCTACTTCCCTGTTTCTAAAACTGCATTCCATGTATTCTATTTTTGTCCTACTTGTCTTTAGCCTTTTAGTCTCCAGTGCTTCTCTCCAAGCTTCCAGTTTAGTGTTGATTCCTCCTTTAGTCTCATCAACCAAGACAATATTAACCAAGTCCCTTGTGGCCGAGTGGTAAGCTTCTTGGGTGTACTACCCAAGAGGTTTAGTGTTCGAGTCATGGGGGGCGTGGCCACTGGAGTATTCACCCGGCGCCTCCAGGCCTCGGGGGATTAGTCGAGGTGCGCGCAAGCTGGCCCGGACACCCCCGATTACTAAAAAAAAAAAAAAACCAAGACAATATCATCTATGGACAACATACACCATGAGACTGCATCTTGAATGTGCCTAATCATTTCATCCACAATTAGGGCGAAAAAATAGGGGCTCAAGGCTGACCCTTGGTGCACGCCTACGGTAATTGGAAATTCGCTTATTTTTCCGGTCGGTGATCTAATTGTAGTAACCGCTTTATCATGCATATCCTTCACCACGTCAATATAACCCTTGGTCACCCCTTTCTTCTCTAGCACCCACCAAATTAAATCTCTAGACACCCTATCATAAGCTCTCTAAATCAATAAAAACCATAGTAGATCTTTTTTCTTCTCTCTATACTTTTCCAGTAGTCTCCTAAGTAAATAAATTTCTTCCATAGTTGATCTCGCATGCATAAATCCAAACTGATTTTCTGACACTGATGTTGCACCTCTTAAGCGATATGCCATCACTCTCTCCCCACAGCTTCATAGTATGACTCATCAACTTAATACATATATAGTTGTTGCATTGTTGTACATCTCCTTTACTCTTATATAAAGCCACTAGAATGCTCTTCCTCCACTCGTCATGCATTTTTCGAGTTATTAAATCCTATTAAAAACTATTGGCTTTATGGGGGCCAGCGATCACCCTATGAACTCGCTGCCACGTGTATGCGTGGCATTGGTGCTTGACAGCCCATCCCATTGGCACTTTAACCAGCGCAGTCCCTCATGCCCACCTGGCACTCAGTACAGGGCTCTGCGCTATCATGCGTATAAGGAAATAAAATTGTGCCTTGACTAATAGCAATTGCTTTTGGCCTAGTGGTAAGCGCTTGATCCTAACAAGTGGTATCAGAGCGAGGTCACGGGTTCGAGTCCCCTGGGTGTCGCTGGGGGGGGGGGGGGGGGAGATTGTTGGCTTTATGGGGGCCAGCGATCACCCTATGGACTCGCTGCCACGTGTATGCATGGCATCGGTGCTTGACAGCCCATCTCGTTGGCGCTTTAAATGGCGCAGCCCCTCATGCCTACCTGGCACTCAGTACAGGGTTCTACGCTATCATGCGATAAGGAAATAAAGTTGCGCCTTGACTAACAGTAATTGCTTTTGGCCTAGTGGTAAGCGCTTGATCCTCACAAGTGGTATCAAGTTTTAGCAGAAATTTAACCTTTTTTAAAAACTTAATACAAATTAACCACAATCACAAATAATTATGCAAAGATAGAAGGGAAGAGAAACTTGCAAACCGAGTTTTCAAGTGGTTCGACAATCCGCACATCGCGGCCTACGTCCACCCCTCAAAAACACCTCTTGAGGATTCCTTTAATCCGACCTACTTCACGGATATAGATCAAATCGTTACAAGAGCCTTGAATCTCTTCAAAAGAAGAACACCTCTTCTTTGCAATCAAGGGTTACTAATCCTCACTCTTTACAAATAATTGAAGTACAAATTGAACTCTCTCTGTAGAGTGGATAATACAATTAAAACTCACACAACAACTCCTTAGTGAGTAGATAATACAAATGAAAGCTCACTACAATTTACTCTCTCAAGAATCATAATTGAAATCTAGAGCAAATTGATTTTTCACTCAAACCAGGGTTCAAATGGGAATGATAATTAAACAATATGTTTGAATGATTTTGTTAATGTTCATTCTTGTTTGTGACCCTTAAAAATATCCCTATATATAGCTTTTGAAAGATTATAGCCGTTGGAAGTGATTAAGGGGTGTAACAATAATTTTGGTGAGTGTTGAAAACTAGCCGTTAGTGCATTCTGCACGTTTCAGTCGACTGGATCAAAGGTTCGGTCGACTGGAAAGCTTATAACAGAGAAGAGGCATTCTGAGACAATTTTAGTCGACTGAACAATGCTCCATTCAACTGAACATTAACTTCGGTCAACTGGACCCTTCAAAAATCAGTCGACTGGTTTTTTGTTGTTTTTTGGCAGACTAACACTTCTTCACTAAAACGGCCATTACTCCCTCTACAAAACTCGTTTTTGGGATCCGTTTGAAGATTCAGAAACTAGATCCAAATACCTTTCCAACCATATAAAACTCAACATATAGTTCCTTACCAATTAGATCAGGCTTGGCTTTAAATTTGACCTATCTGCGCAAAGGTCTATGTTTTTGACTTAGCCACTTGAAAGCTTTTATGAAATGAATTTAATTGAATGGTCTAAGTATGTTTAGGTCCTTCAAAATATTTTAAAGTGTAAGATCAAGGATCCTAAAGTATAATTAAAGTTACTTGAGCCCCTATCAGTGATTGACCAAGATGCTTAAAAATAAATCCTAGTCTTCAACCAGGAAGAAAAATCTTCAAGTCTTCAAGCTTGATCCTTGTTGAGCTCCATCACTCTTGGACTTCACCATATAGTATCTCATGATCTCAAACAAAGTTAGAACATATAAATGCATAAATCAAGAGATTAGCACAAAGAAAATGACTTGATAATTCATTGGAATAGAATCATTAAGAACATGCAATTATCACTAGATTTGTCATCATTAAAACAAACATAAATAATGCCTTAAATAAATTCAAGGCTAACAAAAACTTTTGAAAGACAAGATGCCCCTACATCTCCCAAGCATTTCCAAACCTCAATGGGGATCCCATTTGGTCCTAAGGCCTTGTTTGGTTTCATCTTCTTCAAAGCGAATTCCACCTCAGACTTTTTTATTCTCCGATAGAATCTATATTCTCTAGTTTCATCGCAACTTCCAATTTCTTCTTCAAATGTGTTATCCATATGTTTTTCATTTAGCAACTTCTCAAAATAGCTCTTCCACCTTTCCTTAATCTTTTAATCGTTCACTAATACCCTAGCATCATCGCTTTTTATACACTTAATCATTTTTTATACACTTAACTTGATTAATATCTCTTGTTTTCCTTTCTCTTGACTTAGCAAGCTTATAAATACATTTTTCTATGGTGTAAAAGTCGTCATAGGCTTTCATTTTAGTGACTCTAACTGTCCTTTTAACCTCCTTATTTGTACATTTATAGCTCTTCAAGTTTTCCTCACTTCTATCATTTTACCACTTCTGAAAGCAATCTTTTTTTATTTTTACTACAGATTGTACCTCTTCATTCCACCACCAAGTATCTTTAGATGCTAACCTTCTTTCCTTCGACTCTCTAAAGACTTACTTCGATACTCTTGTGATGCACCCTGCCATTCTATCCCATATAGTATTGCTTCCATCTTCCAAATTCCAAGGTGGTTACATATACATTCTATCTTGAAAATATTGCTAGTTTCTCGCCTTTAACGTTCCACCACCTAGTTCGTGGGTTTATAGGGTCTTTTCTAGTAAGACCTTCTCCTTTTATATGGATATCTAAAATAGTAATTCTATGTTGAGATGTTAAACTCTTCCTTAGGATGACCTTACAGTCTTCCCATACTAGGCAGTCTGCCTTTCTCACAAGAAACAAATCGATCTGGCTTCTATTAAATCCACTCTTAAAGGTTATCAAGTGTTCTTCCCTCTTTTTGAAAATGGTGTTAGTTACTACAAGATCATATGCTACAGAGAAATCTAGAATAATCACCCCTGCCTTATTCTGAACTCCAAAACCATACCCCCCCAATGCACCTTTTCATATCCAGTTCTATATTTGCCTACGTGGTCATTAAATTCTCCACCTACAATCATCTTCTCTCCTCCCGATATTTCTTGCATTAAAGCGTCCAACTCATCCCAGAATTGTCTTTTAGTGTGATCATCCAATCCTACTTGAGGCCCATATGCACTGATCACATTAATTATATCCACTCCAGCTACTTGTTTGATAAGCAATATTCTGTCTCATTTCCTCGTGACTGTCACAACTTTATCCTTGAGGTTCTTGTCAATCACGATTCTGACACTATTTCTATGCATATCTTTCTCCGTATAGAATATCTTATATCCGATATTTTCTACCTCTTTAATTTTCTTTCCAACCCACTTTGTTCCTTGTAAATATACTACATTGACCTTCCTTCTAATCATAGTGTCTACTAGTTCCATAGTTTTACCTATTAAAGTTCCTATATTCCAAGTTGCTAACCTAAGCCTATAGTTCTAGACTAGCTTCTTTACCCACGGTGGCCCAGATGAGCGCGGGAACCTTTGCTTATTTAATGCCGCACCTGAGCATCGATGCGGCGCCCCTTGCACATTTTTCGAAACACCAAAATACAGGCGCAATGCGTCGCTTAAAGGGAGCGCCCTAGCATTTACACGAGTATTCAATAATGTTGAGATCACTTCAACATGCTCCCATAAAAATTAGTTAAGCCTACTGTCACTTCAAAACCACATTTAGGATATAAAATTGAGAAGCATAGCATTACTCAACACTTTCAAACCAAAAACACTAACTAGGATAATCTTCCCAAACTAGGATGTATCTTAGAATTTTCCATCTTTGAACATGTCTATCTCAAACCGGTTCCTTGTTTCATTGGCCTGCCCCCACATTCGACCATGGGTTTTCAGAAGGTTAGCTGATTAGTCAAGCTTTGATTTTGACACCACCGGATCCCAGTATGGTTCCCCTCCTAAAATAATTATATCATATATATAGATATATGTGTACGTATATATATTCATCTTATATCGAATGTGTGTATGGTTAGATTCATGCATACACATATGTGGGTATTATTATTTGATTTGTATTAGAAAGTTCTTTAGAAATTGATTAGTTGTTGGTCACCATGGGCCAATTTAGAAAATTGGTCTAGTAGGGTCAATCTTTAAATAATAAGATTCATTATTATCATTATTATTATTATTATTTATTATTTTTTTTATTTTTTTTGGATACGGGAGAAGGGATGAGGTGCGAACTCTGAACCTATATATTAGAGGGGAATTTATATATGTCAAGTTCTTTACTACTTGAGTTATACCAACTTATGCAGATTCATTATATTTTAGTAGTTGTACGTTGTGATACAGTGATAATGGTTTTTGTATCATATAACTCCTACATATGGTACAACTTACAAATCATTTGAAATTATATTTGCGATACAAACTTGAAAAATATAAATTTACCCTTAAGGTTTTGCCACATTTTTTTTGGAATGGACTTACGTTTCCACATTTAATTCCTAAACACATGTGGCTAATTGGACCAACTAAATTGTTCTGAATAAAAGTTCAAATGTTCCCACAATTGTATCAAATATAGTTATACTAATACACCATTTGGGAGTCAAATATGAGATTTAACTTTGAAAACCAAAAAAAAAAAAAATCCTCATTCTCAACATAATCAATTAACCTTTTCTTTTTTTAAAATATTGTGACATGTGGATGGAGGCTATGCTTCCCAAATTTAAATTTTAAATTCTCATCTCAAATGATGTGACACCAATCTAAAATTCAGTAGATTCATTGACCACTGTGTGGTCATTTCAACATTCTCTAATAAAAATTCAGTCGACCCACTACGACATCATTTAAAATAGAGTTTTGAGATTTGAATTTGGAAAGCATAACATTACTCGAGCAAAAATGAAAACCTATTAGGAACATTTTGTGAAAAAAAAAGCTTAATTTTGTATGTGATTACTACTGTATTAATGAAATTTTCCCAAATTTGAGTTGGACAGCTGTCCCATGAAGTTATATACATCCCCCGTAGTAGTCACTAGTTTTTTGTACTATTTGTTATGTTAAAGATGTGTTAAAAGGTTAACACAATATGATGGTTTAAGACTTTTAAGTAGGAAAAAAAGATGAATTTTTTTTATTTTTTATTTTTTACTTTTTATTTTTTTTTATTTTTTATTTTTATTTTTTTTATCAATCCTTAGACACACACCCGACATAACCCAACCCCACTCCAATGACCTAGTACAAACCCAACCAAGGATTCATCGCATACTTGGAGGAGGCAAGGTACCAATGGGAGTGATTGAAGTAGATAACTTGGGCTAAAATTATTGGGTAAAGCTCGGAACACAAAATGGGTCACAAAGATATGTTCACAAAAAGATTTGGCATACCGCATGTCACATATCTTTTTGTGAGCATCTATTTTGATATTTTTGTGTCCCAAACATTATTCAAAAGTATTTAAGGAAAAAAAAAATGATATTGTTCAAATCTTTGCAACTTAAAAAAAAAGAAGAAAAAATTATGGTCCCAAAGAGAGAAAGAGAGAGATGGTGAGTGAGAGAGAGAATCTTTTGATGTTAATTGGTGTCAATTATCATTAATTTCAAGTCAGGCAACCTTTTCAATATGTTTTTGTGTAGATCCTTGTCAATGATTTTACTTCACCTTTTTGAATATTTCAACTTGGGAAATTCTATGAGACATCATAGTGGTTTATGATGTATCACATATGCTAGTGATTTTGGTATTAAAATGTGATAACTTAATGTTAGAATGTAGTACCATTTGAAAAATATAATTTTCAAAATTTAGGTAATTTTTTTAAAAATAAAATAGTTCTCAAAGTTTCAAACATTTGACACAAGTTACAATATTTTTGACATCAAAACAGTGCTAAAGTATTGTAACTTGCATATATAATACATCCTAAACTAAATTAACTAATGGGATGTAGTATAGATCCCTTTCAACTATCATGCAAATTTGATATTCTTGAAAGTCCACTATGGAAGTCGGTGGAAATTGTCTAATTTTTGAATCATTATATTTTAAACCAGTTCATCGAATTTGTAGATTCGTAAATAACTTAATTGTAATTTATATACGTGTTTGGTTCGTCAAAGAAAAATTGTTTTATTTTGAATTAACAAATTTTAAGCTATTTGATAGCAGCAATTGAAAGTGAAAAATATCCAATTTAAATATTAGATTTTTGGTGAGAAAAATCTCTTAAAATGAGGTGGTATAAGCAAAAAAATCCAAATTTTTTGACATTTTTAGCTAAAGTCCTTCACCACTTTTTTTGTACCAATTAGAATCCTTCTTTACCTTTTTTTGTTAAAATTTTATTTTCAATCTTTTTTATCCTTTGAGAATTAGTTTTGCTACGTCATCATTAGTTTTCTTTATTTTTTAAAATTCCATAACTTCCAATTTGCAAACTCGTTTTTCATAAAATTAATATTTTTGAAATCGTAATATCGAGATCTTTAAGAGGGTGTTTGGAAACCAAAGGGAATGGACTTCTGGAAGAAAAAGTCCATTTACAGAATTGAAATTCGTTTGGTGAAATTTGGGAATGGACTTCTTGACAAGAAGTGCATCTCCAGAATGCCCATTTCAAAAAGTCAAAAATTCCGACTTCTCAAAACTCTAATTTTTGCACTTCCCCGGAAGTCAAGAGATTTATACACAGAATTACACTTTCATCCATTGTTTTATAATTAATGCCTTCTTTATCCAAACCCCATACATGAATTATGTAGCCTAGTCGAATCCCTATTGTTTTACAATTCCTATTGAAAATAAGTCATTAAACCAACATTGTAATTAAAAGGTTTTTTTTTTTTTTTTTTTTGGCTTGTGCCCAATTTTAGTTCATTTGACATGATAGTTATGGATAAATATTTTTAATTTGTTTCAGCTAACTATTTTGCAGTCTAAAATTATATACTATAATATGTTATATCTATTTAGTTTTAAATTCATGATTAAGGGTAATATTGGTAAGTTGGTATAAGTTTGTACTTTTAAAAAGTTGCCATCAAACGTATTTGCACATTTAGATGCACTTTTTATTTAAAAAAACACTCATTCACCAAACAAACTCTTCTTTTAAAAAAATGTCCATTTTGAAAATTCCATCTTCAGAAGTCCATTCGGGAATGGACTTTTGTGTGAGAAGTTACGCCAAACAGCACCTAAATGAAGTTTTAAAATAATTACATTTTTTTAGTTGGTTATTCAACGATTTTATCTGTTGACAAACAGATAACAAATAATTAGTTTAAAGAGTAATGTTTGGGCCACACCTTTCCACACCCAAAAAACATCCACAGCCTGAGGTGGACCAATGAGAAGAGACTGACAGTGGACCCCGCAGTCTTTATCTCTCTTCTTATTGGTCTACCTCAGGGTGTTGATGCTTTTTGAGTGTGAATGGTTGTGGCCCTAGCATTGTTGTTTCTTAAAATTTAACTTTAAATGGTCGTAACTTTATCATTGGCCGGCCCTGAGGGTACTCGACACACGCGGTCGAGTAGGGCCCCCCTCAGAATAGGGCCCAATTTGTGAGATACATCTTGGTTCGTGCTTATTTTTATACTGTGTGGTAGATAGATTCTTAATTGCGGTTAATTTGTGCAAATATAAATAGGGCCCCCTTTTTAGAGTTCAAGTAGGGCCCTCCAAATCTCAGGACCGGCCCTGTTATAAATCCAAGGTTATGACAATTTAAAGGTTTTTTTTTTTTTGGCATGAAATGGTATTTTTGACCAATTCTTGTGTAAAGTGCTTAGAGTATCTCCAGCAGCCTAGTTATTTTAGCTTTTAAGACAAAATAACTAGTTACATGGCTAGTCATTTTAACATTTAACTTTTTGACTAGACAAGCTTATCTAGCCAAGAACACTCTCTATATTCTCACTCCTAATCTCAACATTTGGATCTTTCATTATTCAATTGACACAAATCTCAAACATACAAAATATAGTAAATTAAGATAACTAGATAAAACAAAGAGTACTTGTCACGCCCCGGAGTAGCATAAATAGAGAAAAATAAATTTCCTTTATGGGTCCATAGGGAATGACAAGTGAAAGTCACTGATAATCCACACCACACAGTACTAGTCCAAACAGGAACAGTAAAACAACTGAAATATAAACACGGTTCTATCTATTACAAACATCAGAGTACGGTCCACAGGATCACAACAGGTCTGGAGACAACATATGCCCAAGTACCCGTTAACTACAAAGTACAACAGTAAAAGGAAAAGTAGTAATATAACTACTATCTATCTTCAGGTCTTCAGCTAGCGTACGGATAGGCGTCAGCATAACTGGCATCAGTGGGGCCATCCTCGGCGTAACTCCCTTCAGGATAATAGTTATTGCTATGAGTTCCGTCATCTGCACTGTAAAGGACAGGGTAGTCTGGACGGGGAATGTCCAGGCAATAAAGGCCGTCAGCTTGTTGAAAGCTGAGTGAGCACTAACTAACACAGTCTCATAGAAATGACATAATTACCATTATGAACAATATATGACCGTGATACTAAATATATCCCTTACTCGTTTATTCAGACATATCATTAATCGATTATTATCGACTCCCACTCTAAGACTGATTCCACAATACCCAACTGACTATCTCGAACTGATTATATCAGCACAACATACCAGTGCTCTTGTTCACCGCTATACCGCTTTTAAGAACTCTTGCGAGCACCCATACATCGTTCTCATATAACGACTGGTCCATGGATATACCCATACTCTTGTTCACCGCTTTTAAGAACTCTTACTGTTCACCGCTTTTAAGAACGCTTGCGAGTACGATACATACACAGCTCTGGTAATTCAAATCATGGGCGTGCCACATCTACTCTTGTTCACCGCTTTTAAGAACTCTTACTGTTCACCGCTTTTAAGAACGCTTGCGAGTACTGTGCACCCATAATTCTCACGATCCTGATCAAATCCTTGACATACACTTATCGGATTTAACCTGAGCGAATCATCAGCTCGACACACACAACTTTGAACATACAATTCCTCTTACTGACTCATTTCTCACTTATCCAATACTACCCAATATTATCATCTCAAACTTACTACGTTATCGCGTCGTACTATTACTAGCGTTCCGAACCCGACTACGTTACTCACCATGTTATCTCAATCTCATTATCGTATCCCATTACCTCCGTAATCCATAATATCGCATAATAGGAACATGAAACAACAATTAAACAACTACGCACTATGCATTATAAACTGAAAGGAATACATTCATGTTCTGCTAGGTTCGATCGATTGAGGTCATCTCGATCGCTCGAAGAAAGTGTTGTTCGATCGATTGAAGTCTTCTCGATCGATCGAAGTGAAGGTAGTCTCGATCGATTGAAGTATTCTCGATTGATTGAACTCAGGGATGTTCGATCGGTTGAACTCAGTTCGATCGATTGGGGCTCTGATGTTCGATCGCTCGAACTCAGTTCGATCGGTCGAACTTCGTCTTCTACAGATTCTGCCAGTGAACGTGCAGAATGTGCTAAGGGGTGTTTGGGTTATAATTAATACGCCCAGAATATGTAAAACATCATAATTACGTTACCGAGTGAGTTTGGAACTCACCAAAAGTCGTAAGGGCGCGTTTGGGTAAGCTTTAGCTCCGAAGCTTTAATGGCGGCCTCTTTCTCTCTCTGCTCCTCTCTTCGTCTCTTCTGTCTCTCTTTCTCTGCCTCTTCTTGTTCTTCTTCTTCTCCTTCTTCTTCTTCTTCTTGTCCCGGATATATATATATATATATGTATATGTATGTGTGTGTATAATTGTGTATATATATATAAACATACACAAACTCACAACTCTCTCAACTCTCTAAAACTCTCACAAACTCAGTAAACACACAACATACACGAATGCAGTGTATATATAAAGAAATGGGAGTGCAGGTGGCAGCATTTGCGCAAAACTGGTATTCTGATATTTCTATTCTCGATCGATCGAAGGATTCTCGATCGATCGAACTCAGATCGGTCAGTTAGATCGATTGAAAAAAAGTTTGATCGATTGAAGTGGGGACCACGTATTTAATTTATGTCGGTAGGGTTTTCGATCGCTCGAAAAGGGTTCGATCGCTTGAACTGAAGGGTCTCGATCGCTCGAACTAGCTTCGATCGATCGAAGATTGAATTTCATGAATGGTCAAGGAAAGTATATAGAATCTCTCTGCATTAAATATTTATTGAAAATACGGGGTATTACATCATCCACCACCCAACAAAAGATTTCGTCCTCGAAATCGAAAACATACAAAGTTAAAACAAAAACGGAAACTTCTCACGCATCTCTGACTCTAGCTCCCACGAAGCTTCTCCTTCATCATGATGCTTCCACTGAATCTTGACTAATGGAATCTCCTTATTCCTGAGCTTCTTGACTCCACGATCTAAAATGCGAACTGGTCCTTCGTTGAACGTAACATTGTCGTTGACTTCAATATCCTCAAAGTTGATTTCGTGCGCTGGGTTATGAATACATTTCCTCAGCATACTGATGTGGAAAACGTTGTGCACTCCTGACATCTTCGGGGGCAATGCTAGGCGATAAGCAACTTTTCCCACACGCTCTAGAATCTCGAACGGTCCGATGAATCGTGGCGATAATTTGCCCCTCTTCTGACCAAATCTGACGATGCCTCGTACAGGTGAAACCTTGAGTAGCACATGATCTCCAACGGCAAACTCTAAATCTTTGCGTCGCTTGTCAGCATAACTTTTGTGTCGGGTCTGAGCTGTCTTCATCTTCTCACGTACAATCTGAATCTTCTCACTAGTCTCTCGTATCATCTCTGGCCCAAGAAGTTGAGTATCTCCGACTTCAGTCCAACATAGCGGTGATCGGCAAGGTCTTCCGTACAAAGCTTCGAACGGCGCCATTCCTATGCTCGAATGATAACTGTTGTTGTATGCGAATTCTATCAAAGGTAAGTGTGTCTCCCAAGAATTCTCAAAATCAATGACACAAGCACGTAACATGTCCTCCATTACTTGATTAACTCTCTCCGTCTGTCCATCGGTCTGTGGATGAAAAGCTGAACTCAAGTTCAAAGTTGTTCCCATTGCTGTCTGAAGACTCTTCCAAAATTCTGCAGTAAAGCGCGAATCTCGATCTGATACGATAGAAACAGGTACTCCGTGTAACCGTACTATATGTTGCAGATACATTCGGCTCAATCGCTCCACTGGATACGTCATACTGTAGGCGATAAAATGTGCTGTCTTCGTAAGTCGATCCACAATTACCCAAATAGCGTCATGATTCTGCTGCGATTTTGGTAATCCGACCACAAAATCCATGGTGATGTGTTCCCATTTCCATTGAGGAATTGGTAACGGCTGTAGAAATCCAGGTGGTTTCTGATGTTCTGCCTTTACTTGTTTACAAGTAAGACACTGAGAAACATATTCAGCCACTTCTCGCTTCATTCCTTCCCACCAAAAATTTCTCTTCAAGTCCTTGTACATCTTTGTACTTCCTGGATGAATCGTCATCCGTGATTTATGAGCTTCATCCAATATGTCCTTCCGGAGATTTTCTTTGTCAGGTACACAGAGTCTACCTTTACATCGTAAAGCTCCATCTGTACTAACACTCCAGATCTCAGGTTCTTTTGCTGTCATCTTGGTGAACCATAACTTCAAATCCTCTGCTGTCTGTTGAGCTTCTATGATACGGCTGATCAAAGTTGGTTGTACCATCAGACATCCAAAATGTTGTCTTTCCATTGGCTCCACTGGCTGAAGATCAAATTCGGCTAAAACTTCTAATGCTCTCCATTCTCTAATTAGTAATGCAGCGATCACTAATCGAGGTTTACGGCTCAAAGCATCTGCTACGACATTTGCTTTACCTGGATGGTATTGCAATGAAAAGTCATAGTCCTTGAGTAACTCCATCCATCTTCGTTGTCGCATGTTCAACTCCTTTTGAGAGAACAAATATTTCAAGCTCTTATGATCGGAAAACAGATCGAACTTTTCTCCATAGAGATAGTGTCTCCAAATCTTTAAGGCAAACACTATTGCTGCCAATTCCAGGTCATGCGTCGGATAATTCTTCTCGTGTACCTTCAATTGTCTTGATCCATATGCGATAACATTCCCGTCTTGCATCAGTACACAACCCAATCCCTGGTGCGATGCGTCACTGTAGATCACATATCTTTCTCCACTCTTAGGTATCGCAAGTACCGGTGCAGAAGTCAATTTCTCTTTTAACTCCTGAAATGCACCCTCATGCTTGTCCGTCCATTCATACTTCGTCTCCTTCCTTGTTAAATTCGTTAGTGGTCCTGCTAACTTGGAAAATCCCTCTACAAATCTTCTGTAATATCCTGCTAATCCAAGAAAACTTCTGACTTCTGTCGCATTGGTCGGTCTATTCCAGCTTAAGACTGCATCAATCTTAGATGAGTCCACAGAAATACCGTCCTGAGATATAACATGTCCCAAGAATTTGACTTCTCGTAGCCAAAACTCACACTTGCTGTATTTTGCATACAACTTGTTATCTCGAAGTGTCTGCAAGGCAATCTGTAAATGCTCCTCGTGATCTTCTTCCGTCTTTGAGTAGATTAGTATATCATCAATGAACACTATAATGAATTGATCCAGATATGGTCTGAATACTCTATTCATTAAATCCATAAATACTGCTGGCGCATTCGTCAATCCAAAAGGCATAACTAGAAACTCGTAATGCCCGTATCTTGTCCTGAATGCAGTCTTTGATACATCCTCTGGTCGAACTAACAATTGGTGGTATCCTGAACGTAAATCGATCTTGGAAAAGATCCTAGATCCTTGTAACTGGTCGAATAGGTCGTCTATCCGAGGAAGTGGATATCTATTCTTGATCGTAACCTTGTTCAACTCCCTGTAGTCTATACAGAGTCGAAGTGTTCCATCCTTCTTCTTTACAAACAGAACTGGTGCTCCCCAAGGTGACGTACTCGGGCGAACGAAACCTAAGTCTTCAAGCTCTTGAACTTGCTTCTTTAGTTCCAACATCTCAGTTGGTGCCATCCTATATGGAGTCTTGGAAATCGGCAATGTACCAGGTACTAATTCCACACAGAAGTCTATTTCTCTTTTCGGTGGGAGTCCTTTAATATCCTGAAATACATCTTGAAAGTCTTGCACACTAGGAATCTGATCCATCGTGAGCTCTGTACTTGTACTCCCAATCGTAGCCAAACTACTCGTAAGAAACATCTCGCTCGTCGGCTGACACTGAAATCTAATCGTCGGCCTTCCTTGTCTCGGAAATACAATCGTCTTAGTAGGGCAATCCAAATTAGCACTATACTTAGTCAACCAATCCATTCCTAGGATAATGTCGAACTCTGACATTGACAGAACTACCAAGTCTGCTGGAAAATTCCTATCTCCCAAAGTCAAAGGGCAATCTTTACACACTTTACTCAACTTAACTGTCACTCCCAATGGTGATACAGCATTCAGTGTTGACTCAAGTGTCTGGGGTTCTAAACCCAATTGACGCACAATCTTAACAGCAATAAATGAACGTGCGGCTCCAGTATCAAATAAAGCTTTAACTGGACTATGAAAGAGTACAAGCGTACCTTCCAAATGTTGCTGCTCATCAGCGTTAAAGCCTGCTTCTCCTGGAATGATAGCATTTATCCTTGTCTGATCTGGAGGTCCTTGTATCCCTTGAATTGGTGCTCCATAGTATCCTCCTTGTGGTGCACGGCAATCCTTGCTTAGATGTCCCGGCTTGTTGCAATTTCGACAGACAATATCCATTCTGCGATTAACTCTAGGGGCTGTACAGAATCTGGCAACGTGCCCTGGCTTTCCGCAATTAAAACATCCTCCGCTATTGCTTGGCGGTGCTGTCAGTAGTGCCTGCGGCTGTGATCCTTGCTGGCGATATTGCTGGGGTCGAGTATAGCTCTGTGGTGGCTTTCTGGTTCCTTCCCAGTTTCTCTTATTCCCTTGAAAATTCCCCTGTGGTCTCCAACCTTGAGTATTCCTTGGTGGCAAGTTATGGAAATTCCTATGTTGAAAACTTCTAGATGACTGAGATCGATTCATCTGTGGTTGTTGTGCTGGATAAGCATCCTTCTCTAATCCTGCTGCAAATCTGACAATCTCTTCAAATGATTGATTCAGATGACCAACCATCATATGTCTGAGATGGGGATTCAATCCTTGGTGAAATCTCTTCACCTTCTTCTGTGGCGTGTCTATCATATGCTGAGCAAATCTGGATAGACGCTCAAACTGTGTTGTATATTCCCTGACATTCCATCCTCCTTGTACCAAATTGAGAAAGTTCCTTTCCTGTTGATCTCTCTCATCCTCTGGGAAATACTTCTCCAAAAATCGTCCTTTGAATGTTTCCCATGGCATAGCTTTAGCAGCATCGATCCCAATAGTGGCTCGCTCGGCTTCCCACCAATCTGCGGCGGCATAAGTGAGCTGAAAAGTAGCAAGGCGACGCTTCTCTTGTTCGCTGCATTCCAATGCTTCAAATATCAACTCCATTTCTCTTATCCATTGTTCCGCTTTCCATGGTTCTGTTAGTCCATCGAACTTCTCTGGACGTAACCCACGAAAATTTGCTAACAACTTATCTCCAGTCTGTCTTGGTGGCGGGGGTGCAAAAGGTCTCTGGTGGGTGGAGTGATTATAAGTATCCCCCACATGCTCCATCCTCTGCATGAAGGCTTCGAAAATTCCCGTCGGATCCATCCCTTCCGGAATAGGTGCTCCATTACGTGCTTGGTGATTTCTCAAGGGTCCTACCATGATGATAACGAGTATTGCCTACAAGAGACATATTGATCAGCTGAAAGTCTTCTCGTAGAAACGAAACCAAGATAGAACGAAAAGCAACAAGAACTAACAGTTCTACAAAGCAACACATCAATCAACCAACAATCAATATCAAAAGTACTGCTCGTATAAATATAGATATCAAAAGATGTACCATGGAGTACACAGTAACCATACCATGTACCACGTGGGACAAGGCTAAAACAGTACTAAGGTCAACTACTAATACTACTGCTAACATCTATACAAAGCTATGGTCAAATAGCTATCTCTCAAGCTCCCAAAAATCTAGTGGACAACATGTCCTGATAAAACAAACAAAAACTAAGCCCTGCAGGTCCTGACTCAAAAGTCGTCAGCGTCTGATCCTGCTGGTGGTGCCTCATCCTCTGAATCAATCTCCATCTCCTCGAGTGGGTCATCCTCAACTGGTGCAACAAGATCTCCGACTACAACTCCTATATCCCAATCCTCTACTATCTCTGCATCATCATCCTCTATCCCGTCTGCTATCGCCTGGTTGGCGACATCGACTGCTACTGCGGCGAATCCATCGGCTATATCAAGAGCTCCCGCTATGGCTGCCTCTCCCATAACAAAATCTGCTGGCTGTGCGACCATCTGAGCTATCCATCCTACTGCCATATCGGCCATAGCTGCCATATGCATAATGGGTCCAGCTGGTATCTGAAGCACAACTGGTGCCTCTGGCACAACTACCTCCTCATCGGGCGCATCCTCATCTACTACTATGTCTGCCTCAACAGCCTCTGGATCTGGTACTGGATCCTCTGGCTCAAACTCTGGCTCCTCGGGGTCATCCTCAGGCTCATCATCATCTGCATCGTCTGCATGCTCATCCTCTACTGGGTCCTCGTCATCTATCGGCTCCTCCTCTCTGTCCTCGTCCATGTCCTCATCCTCCTGAATCGGCTCAGGCTCTGGAACTGGTACATCGGGTACCGGCGATGGTGGTGGTGTTGCTGGCGCTGGTGCAACTACAGGCTCTGGTGGACCGGCTACAATAGCTCTCAACTCAATCTCATCCATCTCAGGCTTACTCTGAACTAACCGTAATATCTCCTGGCAAATGTCTCTACCAATCCTCGCAGTATGGTAAGCATCCATACGCATCTGTGTCGGGTGAGTCCTCTCTGTCACATAAAGTGCTCTCCACATGTCCTCCTCCAAATGTCTACTAGCTATCTGGCACACACGCTCTCGATAAAACTCTGGGTCAGCTGGCTCCACGGTATCCCCATGGATCACGTGTCCTCCATAAGCATCTGTAACAAACTGATGAAACTCTGGATCCATGCTATCCTGCAAAGGAAACTATCTATCGTCAGGAAGACGAACTTATCTTATACTCATATCTCATCTCAAAAATCTTAAATACTAGAACCAGATGGTGTGGAATCCATCAGTGAACGACCATATCAGAACCTAACCGTAATATAACCAGGTGCTCTGATACCAAAAACCCTGTCACGCCCCGGAGTAGCATAAATAGAGAAAAATAAATTTCCTTTATGGGTCCATAGGGAATGACAAGTGAAAGTCACTGATAATCCACACCACACAGTACTAGTCCAAACAGGAACAGTAAAACAACTGAAATATAAACACGGTTCTATCTATTACAAACATCAGAGTACGGTCCACAGGATCACAACAGGTCTGGAGACAACATATGCCCAAGTACCCGTTAACTACAAAGTACAACAGTAAAAGGAAAAGTAGTAATATAACTACTATCTATCTTCAGGTCTTCAGCTAGCGTACGGATAGGCGTCAGCATAACTGGCATCAGTGGGGCCATCCTCGGCGTAACTCCCTTCAGGATAATAGTTATTGCTATGAGTTCCGTCATCTGCACTGTAAAGGACAGGGTAGTCTGGACGGGGAATGTCCAGGCAATAAAGGCCGTCAGCTTGTTGAAAGCTGAGTGAGCACTAACTAACACAGTCTCATAGAAATGACATAATTACCATTATGAACAATATATGACCGTGATACTAAATATATCCCTTACTCGTTTATTCAGACATATCATTAATCGATTATTATCGACTCCCACTCTAAGACTGATTCCACAATACCCAACTGACTATCTCGAACTGATTATATCAGCACAACATACCAGTGCTCTTGTTCACCGCTATACCGCTTTTAAGAACTCTTGCGAGCACCCATACATCGTTCTCATATAACGACTGGTCCATGGATATACCCATACTCTTGTTCACCGCTTTTAAGAACTCTTACTGTTCACCGCTTTTAAGAACGCTTGCGAGTACGATACATACACAGCTCTGGTAATTCAAATCATGGGCGTGCCACATCTACTCTTGTTCACCGCTTTTAAGAACTCTTACTGTTCACCGCTTTTAAGAACGCTTGCGAGTACTGTGCACCCATAATTCTCACGATCCTGATCAAATCCTTGACATACACTTATCGGATTTAACCTGAGCGAATCATCAGCTCGACACACACAACTTTGAACATACAATTCCTCTTACTGACTCATTTCTCACTTATCCAATACTACCCAATATTATCATCTCAAACTTACTACGTTATCGCGTCGTACTATTACTAGCGTTCCGAACCCGACTACGTTACTCACCATGTTATCTCAATCTCATTATCGTATCCCATTACCTCCGTAATCCATAATATCGCATAATAGGAACATGAAACAACAATTAAACAACTACGCACTATGCATTATAAACTGAAAGGAATACATTCATGTTCTGCTAGGTTCGATCGATTGAGGTCATCTCGATCGCTCGAAGAAAGTGTTGTTCGATCGATTGAAGTCTTCTCGATCGATCGAAGTGAAGGTAGTCTCGATCGATTGAAGTATTCTCGATTGATTGAACTCAGGGATGTTCGATCGGTTGAACTCAGTTCGATCGATTGGGGCTCTGATGTTCGATCGCTCGAACTCAGTTCGATCGGTCGAACTTCGTCTTCTACAGATTCTGCCAGTGAACGTGCAGAATGTGCTAAGGGGTGTTTGGGTTATAATTAATACGCCCAGAATATGTAAAACATCATAATTACGTTACCGAGTGAGTTTGGAACTCACCAAAAGTCGTAAGGGCGCGTTTGGGTAAGCTTTAGCTCCGAAGCTTTAATGGCGGCCTCTTTCTCTCTCTGCTCCTCTCTTCGTCTCTTCTGTCTCTCTTTCTCTGCCTCTTCTTGTTCTTCTTCTTCTCCTTCTTCTTCTTCTTCTTGTCCCGGATATATATATATATATATATGTATATGTATGTGTGTGTATAATTGTGTATATATATATAAACATACACAAACTCACAACTCTCTCAACTCTCTAAAACTCTCACAAACTCAGTAAACACACAACATACACGAATGCAGTGTATATATAAAGAAATGGGAGTGCAGGTGGCAGCATTTGCGCAAAACTGGTATTCTGATATTTCTATTCTCGATCGATCGAAGGATTCTCGATCGATCGAACTCAGATCGGTCAGTTAGATCGATTGAAAAAAAGTTTGATCGATTGAAGTGGGGACCACGTATTTAATTTATGTCGGTAGGGTTTTCGATCGCTCGAAAAGGGTTCGATCGCTTGAACTGAAGGGTCTCGATCGCTCGAACTAGCTTCGATCGATCGAAGATTGAATTTCATGAATGGTCAAGGAAAGTATATAGAATCTCTCTGCATTAAATATTTATTGAAAATACGGGGTATTACAGTACTGCTGAAATTAAAGATTATGAAGTGAATAACAAAATTAGTTTTTAATTAAAGTAACTAGCTATAAACAACTTTAGTGCTGGAGATGTTCTTTATGGGTTAAGAAAAAAAAAGCTTGGGTTTTTGGTAGGCCATGTTTTAGTATAAGAGTTTTTGGCTTAAGCCCCTTTAAACATTACGCTAATCTATAAACCTTAGTTGAATAATATGATAGAGCATTTTTGCTCACCTAAAAATAGTCACCCACTGCATACCCAGGTCTTTTTGGGGGACATGTGTCTCATTCCAATAATTATGATAATGATACAGGGACAAAATAGAAAAAGGGACACATGTCACCCAGTAAAGTTCTAAATAAACAATGAATTATTGTTATTTTTGAGTGAACAAAAATGCTCTCATATTCTAAATAAACGAAATGCTAATATGTAATTAGTGTTTCATTCGTACATATATCTACCTTCAATTGGTTCAGACCTGAGACCACTTTATCAAATGAGTGGTGGCATGGATCACATAACAATTTTTTTTAGATTTTCAACTTCTCATCATCATATATATATATATATATATGAAAAATTTGTAGAGATGACATCCTCTCTTTATTAAAGAAATGGCCTCTGTTTTGGCCGTCGGATCGTGTTTAAAAACTGTAAAATAACAAAACTGTCCTTAGCGAAAACATGATCCTACGGACAAACAAAAACCCTCTCTTTAATAAAGAGAGGGCGTCCTCTTTGGAGCCTGACTGTATATATATATAGCAGAATGGTAAACTTATAGCACGCGGCCTTTTTGCGACGAGAAAACAGTTTTTGCGACGAAAAAAGCATTTTTTTTTGTCGCTAAAAACTGGTGTAGGCGCTGCTAACCTACAACTACTGTATTGTAGATTAGCAGTCCCCTATATGTATATATATACACTTCCTTTTCTTTGATAGAAAAATGTATGTACACTCCGTTTGATCCGCACTTACCCACCCTTTTCGTCGCTAAAAACTGGTACACCTGTTACTAACCTACAACCATCGTATCATAAATCAGCAATCCCCTATATATATATAAATATATAAATATATATACGCTCCCTCTTCTTTGATTGAAAAAAATATGTACACTCCTTTTGATCCCTTCTTACCCTCGATCGCTTATATTTTGGAATATTAATTTCTTATGCATCTCCAAATCCTCTTTCTTTACAACCCAGCTAATATGAAACATTAATTTCCAGCCAAATCGTGGCCGACATGAAAATTAAAAATAAAAAAAATAGTAAAAATAAAAAAATAAAATAAGAAACACTCACGTAATGGGATTAAATTATGTTTTCAAAATTACGTCATTTCATGATGCCATTCTCCACCGGTATCCATGTCAATTGAGGAAAAAGAGACAATCTTTCTAACATTTATTTTAGAAGTAATCCATTTTTAATAGTATGTAACTAACTACCTTCCCCATTGAAGCTTTCAATTCTTCACCTATGTTCAATATTATATTCTATTGTTCAAGGGGATTTGTTGTGACCTTTTTTCTTCTTAGCGAGGAGATTGAAGGTTTGACTCTTCTTAGGAGAGTCTTTGCTTGCTCTTTATTTATTTTTCAGTTAGAATTAGTGGTTCTTATTGGACTTGGCTATGGGATATTGTGGTTGGGTTAGGTTGGATTAAGAGTGTAGGGTGTGTGTGTGTGTGTCCAGTCATAATCTGAGTGAGAATTTAAAAGAAGAAGAAGAAGAAGAAGAAGAAGAGGATTTGGGTATGGTTAGCTAGTGTGAGTAATTCTGTAATTGCTTCCTAAATCTGAGAAATATTGTTAAAACCAATATAAGGTTCAAACAAAGTCTCACTTTATTATGGTTCTTACGTTGGTTTGTTTAAAAAAAAAAAAACCAACAAGGTTTAATTGGAACATTTTACGCTAAACACAGACTCCTATGCATCTAAAAACGAACCACAGAAACGTGAAACTATTTAATAGTGGTTTCTTTCTGAACAACAAATTGGTTCCTCTACTACTCAAACAATCCCTAAATTTTAAATTTATTTCTCAAATGCATTGATAGTATTGTATCACATGTTGTGATCCAAAAGTTGTAGTGATATAATAGATCGCATGTGATATCACCACTCCCATTTCCATTTGGAATATCCCAAATTAGAAAACCATTGCATTAATTGGTTAGTTTCAATAGTGAAAGAGACCAAACCTGTTATTGAAACCAACTATTCTAACTATTTGTTGGATAAAAATTAATTTTAGCCATGTTTGAGGTCAAATAAATGTGGGACCTATTTAGAGTTTGAATTGGGGTCCTTGTGGATTTGTGTTCTCCTCTTTTTGGAGATGAACTTTGGATATGTACATGTCCAAAATTATTGTGGAGTGAATGAGAAATTAATCCATTGAATACATATAGATAATGTACATGCATGAAAAATGTACATACATGTTTGAATGTATAGATGTATTTATTCTCATTCATGTGTACATGCATGGAAAATGTACATACATGAATGAATTTATAGTTGCATTTATTCTCATTTATGGATAATGCACATTCATAGATGAATTGCATTTATGGATAATACACATTCATAGATGAATCATGTATATACATGGATGAATCTATAGATTCACAATGTACATACATGGATGAATCCACAAATACATAATGTACATCCAATGAATCCTCTCTCCGCTTAGTCCTATATAATCTGAGCTTTCTCCTCAGAAATTTCAGATTCAGAAAAACAAGAGCAATTTCCTTCCTTCCAATATTCCTTCCTGAGAGAGACACAGAACATAGTTGGTTTGTCGGAGCAGTCGAACACTGTGCTTGTCTACTGCTGGTTATTGCCACTGTATCCTGGGAGACAGACGCCGGAGATATCCTCAAGCATTTCTGGTGAGGCGGTGAATCTGTTTTAAGGAAACTGTGAACTATCACAGGTCTCGGTTTGATCAATTCTCAGTTTCTGTTTTCTTTTAGTTACTATAATTTTATTTTTTATAAGCAGTTTCAATTTTTGTGTTATCAGATTATTTCTTATACTGCCTCTGTTTGTAATCCAAAATCTGTTTATGTTTAATATAATTTTTCCAACAATCTTAAAACAGATTGTATATATTTTACAAAACAAAAACAGATTCAGTTTTGGGAAAACAGAAACTATTTTGAAAAACAGTTTTACAAAAAACTGCTACTGTAATTCTCGTTTTCTGCCCAAACGGTGCAGAATCAGGGAAAATTGCATTAGACGAAACGTATGCAGAATCGTGTTTTGCTTGGGGCACGGCGAGCAGAATCTTAAAATTCCTTCGTTTTCCTAATAATTTTTTGAAAATGAAATTCTGCTACTGTTAAAAATTAAGTGGAGGAAAAAAAATAAAATATTAGATTTAATTTATTCTCTCCTTTGATAATATTTTCAGAAATGGAAAATCAGAATGTGGACACTGCTGCAAAACCACCTGTTGCAACCGACGGTGCTACAAGCCCCAACACCGTGGTGATTGGCTCCATACCTGTGAAGGTTCCCTCAATCCAAATGGTTCCTGTGAACCACGGGGAGAAACCCGAGAAGTTTAATGGTGTGGATTTCAAAAGGTGGAAGCAAAAGATGAAGTTCTACCTTTATCACCTTGAACCTTGCGAGGTTCTTGAAGGAAGAGGCTCCTGTGCCTAATGAAAATGAAGAAGACCGAGAGGTTGTACTAGCTATTGATGCTTAGCAGCACTCGGACTTTCTGTGCCGAAACTATGTGTTGAATAGCTTACACGATACACTCTATAATGTGTATAGTGTTAAGACCACTGCTAAGAAACTGTGGGAGTCCTTAGACCGAAAGTATAAATCCGAGGATGCCGGGTCAAAAAAATTTGTAGTGGGGAGATTCCTCGACTATAAGATGGTGGATTCAAAGACTGTGATCAGTCAAGTTCAAGAGCTGCAAGTAATCTTGCATGAAATCCATGCTGAAGGGATGACCTTGAGCGAAACTTTTCAAGTTGCTGCTATAATTGAAAAGCTACCCCCCGCTTGGAAGGACTTCAAGAACTATTTGAAGCACAAGCGAAAGGAGATGAAGATTGAAGATCTCATCGTCAGGCTTCGAATTGAAGAAGACAACAAAGGGGCTGACAGGAAATTGGAGAATTTTGAAGCCAAGGCTAATGTGGTTGAGCATGGTCAAAGTTCGAAAGTGAAGAAGAAATCATTTTCTGGCAAAGGATACAAAATGGGGCCAAAAGGTGGTATCGCCAAGAAGCAAAAATTTCAGTTTCAAGGAAAGTGCTACAACTGTGGCAAAACTGGACACTGGGCTTCTAAATGCCGTTTGCCACTAAAGAGAGCCAAAATAATCAAGCTAATATGACAGAGTTAGATTCTATCTCAAGGGATATCTCTGACGTTAATCTGTCTGTTGTGGTCTCTAAAGTGAACATGGTGGATTCAAACCCAAGGGAATGGTGGATAGACACTGGTGCTACTCGCCACATATGCTCCGACAAAGCTATGTTATCTTCCTTCGAACCAATTACAAGTGGTGAGAAGATGTATATGGGAAATTCTGCTTCTTCGGATGTTAAAGGCCAAGGAAAAATAATTCTGAAAATGACTTCAGGAAAGGAGCTAACTCTCAACAATGTCCTTTATGTACCGAAAATTCGCAAGAATTTGGTATCCGGATCTCTCCTTAGTAGGCCTGGCTTCCGAACGGTCTTTGAGTCAGACAAGGTGGTGTTGACCAAAGTAGAAATGTATGTGCGGAAGGGGTATATGTGTAATGGGATGTTCAAACTTAATGTAGCTACTGTATTCCCAAAAGTTAAGAAAATGAGTACCTCTTCTGGTTACTTGCTTGAGTCTTCCAATTTGTGGCATGGTAGACTAGGACATGTTAATTTTAATTCTTTGTGAAGATTAATTAAATTAGACCACGTACCAAACTGTCATATTGATGCAAGTTATAAATGTGAAACTTGTGTTGAAGCGAAGTTAACAAAGACTTCATTTTAGTCAATTGAAAGAAGCACTGAACCTCTAGAATTAATACACACTGATGTATGTGATTTAAAAATGGTTCAATCTAGAGGTGGCAATAAGTATTTTATTACTTTTGTTGATGATTGCACTAAATACTATTATGTGTATTTGCTAAAAAGTAAGGATGAAGCTTTGGATAAGTTCATTCTATACAAGACAGAGGTTGAGAATCAATTAAGTAAAAAGATTAAGGTGTTGAGAATTGATAGGGGTGGTGAATATGTAGCGACATATGGTGAGTTTTGTGCACAAAATGGAATTACTCACCAAACCACCGCACCTTATTCGCCTCCATCAAATGGAGTTGCTGAAAGGAAAAATCGTACCTTAAAAGAAATGATGAATGCTATGTTAATAAGTTCTGGATTGCCACAGAACTTGTGGGGGGGAGGCAATTCTCTCTGCAAATTATATTTTAAATAAGGTACCTCGAAAGAAAGTTGATCAAACCCCATATGAACAATGGAATGGTCGAAAACCTTCCTACAAGTTCTTACGAATGTGGGGGTGTCTTGCAAAGGTTCTTGTACCTACTCCTAAGAAAGAAAGGATAGGTCCAAAAACTGTTGATTGTTTATTTATTGGATATGCACATAATAGTAGGGCGTATCGGTTTCTTGTACATAAATCTGATAACCCAGATATACACAAGAACACGATCATGGAGTCTAGAAATGCGTCTTTCTTTGAGAATATATTTCTTTGCAAAGAGGAATATAGTTTTAAAAAAATGCACATTTGAGACTGTTGGGGAAGCTAGTAAAACCCAAGAAGATAATGTTGATATTGAGCCTAGACGTGGGAAACGAGCTAGAACCTCAAAATCTTTTGGTCTAGACTTTCTAAGTTATGTAATAGAAAGTGAGCCTCAAAGCTATAATGAAGCTATTAGATCACCAGATGGTCCGTTGTGGAAAGAAGCAATCAAGAGTGAAATTGATTCTATCCTACAAAACAATACTTGGGAACTGGTAGATCTTCCTCCTGGTTGTAAGCCGTTGGGCTACAAATGGATTTTTAAAAGGAAAATGAAGACGAATGGTACTATTGATAAGTATAAGGCAAGGCTTGTCATCAAAGGGTATAGACAAAAGGAGGGTCTAGACTACTTTGATACGTATTCTCCTGTTACGAGAATAACATCCATTCGTATGATTATTGCGGTCGCTGCATTGCGCGATCTCGAAATACATCAAATGGATGTTAAGACTGCCTTCCTTAATGGAGATTTGAATAAAGAAATCTACATGGAACAACCTGAAGGATTTTCTGCTCCAGGGCAAGAAAATAAAGTGTGTAAGCTTGTAAAATCATTGTATGGCTTAAAGCAAGCTCCAAAACAATGGCATGAAAAATTTGACAAAACGATACTCTCTAGTGGATTTAAGATCAATGAGTGTGATAAATGTGTTTATGTAAAAGACACGAATGAAGGCTATGTCATCTTATGTCTATATGTTGATGACATGCTTATAGTGGGGAGTAATGATAAGATCATTAAATCTACTAAGAAAATGTTGAATTCTAAATTTGACATGAAAGATATGGGACTTGCTGATGTTATATTGGGCATCAAGATCTCTAGAAATACTAATGGACTTGTTCTGTCACAGTCACATTATGTAGACAAGATTCTAGAAAAGTTCAACAAGTCTGATACTAGTATAGCCAGGACGCCTGTGGACTTAAGTCTGCACCTATCTAAGAATACTGGTGAGAGTGTTTCTCAACTAGAATATTCTCGAGTGATAGGAAGTTTGATGTACCTAATGAGTTGTACAAGGCCCGACATTGCTTATTCTGTTAGTAGACTGAGTAGATACACTAGTAATCCTAGTGCTGAACACTGGAAAGGGATAGTACGAGTACTACGGTACTTACGATATACACGTGATCAGGGACTGCACTACATGAGATATCCAGCTGTATTGGAAGGATACAGTGATGCAAACTGGATATCTGATATGAAAGATTCAAAATCTACAAGTTGATATGTTTTCACACTTGGTGGTGCAGCTGTGTCATGGAAATCTTTAAAACAAACTTGTATTGCTAGAATGACAATGGAATCTGAATTCATTGCGCTAGACAAGGCAACTGAAGAGGCTGAATGGCTTCGCCATTTTGTAGAAGATATTCCAAAATGGTCAAAGCATGTGTCAACTATTTGCATACACTGCGATAGCCAATCTTCTATTGGAAGGGCACAAAGTAATATGTATAATGGTAAGTCTAGACATATTCGTCGTAGACACAATACCATTAAACAACTACTCTTAAGTGGGATTGTCACAATTGACTATGTAAAGTCAAAGGACAATATTGCGGATCCGCTAACCAAAAGGTTAAATCGAGAGTTAGTTAATAAATCATCTAGAGGAATGGGACTAAAGCCTATGACGTTACAAGGGAATGGAATGGAAACCCAACCTAGTTGACTGGAGATCCCAAGATCTAGGTTCATAGGGACAACCTAATTTCAAGTACATTGAGAGAATCACTGAGAAGAAATGTTCTTCTGCCCATTTCTATGATTCAACAGTGATACCTGCATGGTGTGAGGGTAAGCTTAGCTTTTAATGACTATGTGCGTTGGTATAACCAAGCGGAGTATAGCAGGATACTCTAAATAGTCACCTATGTGATTGTGAAGTGGGGCTGCTTGTAAAAGAATTTAAGAAGGGAAAAATTCTTTGACAAACATTCACTGAACCAGGCGAGTGTTCAAGGACAAAATGAACACAAGTGTAAGAACTAAACTATGTTTGGAAAGCTCCTGTGTGAAGTCTGTCGGTTGTTTACACTAACGGCAATCAGTTCAAGACTACATGTTCACTGGTCAGCTAGTAAATCTGATAGATTTTCATAAGGGAAGGTTCAAAGCCAAAAGCTACCTATCTCTTTGCAGGAGTGATCCGTTGTGGTCTCTCTTGTCGAGTCGTCTCACATCGTTTCAATTAATTTCATTCATGTGGGGGATTGTTAGATAAAAATTAATTTTGGCCATGTTTGAGGTCAAATAAATGTGGGACCTATTTAGAGTTTGAATGGGGTCCTTGTGGATTTGTGTTCTCCTCTTTTTGGAGATGAACTTTGGATATGTACATGTCAAAAATTATTGTGGAGTGAATGAGAAATGAATCCATTGAATACATATAGATAATGTACATGCATGAAAAATGTACATACATGAATGAATGTATAGATGCATTTATTCTCATTCATGTGTACATGCATGGAAAATGTACATACATGAATGAATTTATAGTTGCATTTATTCTCATTCATGGATAATGCACATTCATAGATGCATTGCATTATGGATAATACACATTCATAGATGAATCATGTATATATATGGATGAATCTATAGATTCATAATATACATACATGGATGAATCCACAAATACATAATGTACATCCAACGAATCCTCTCTCCCCTTAGTCCTATATATTCTGAGCTTTCTCCTCAGAAATTTCAGAGTCAGAAAAACAAGAGTTATTTCCTTCCTTCCAATATTCCTTCCTGAGAGAGACACATAACATAGTTGGTTCGCCGGAGCAGTCGAACACCGTGCTTGTCTACTGCTGGTTATTGCCACTGTATCCTGAGAGACAGACGCCGGAGATATCCTCAAGCACTTCTGGTGAGGCGGCGAATCTGTTTTAAGGAAACTGTGAACTATCACAGGTCTCGGTTTGATCAATTCTCAGTTTCTGTTTTCTTTTAGTTACTATAATTTTGTTTTCTATAAGTAGTTTCAATTTTTGTGTTATCAGATTATTTCTTATACTGCCTCTGTTTGTAATCCAGAATCTGTTTATGTTTAATATAATTTTTCCAACACTATTGAGGTTTGAAGTGATAAGGCAGGTAGGGAAAAACTATATCTCTAGAGTCTAGATGACTAAAGTGGATGGGGCTCTAGTGGTTTCTCTTTTTCCTCTTTTGTTATTCTCTTTGCTCCTTGTTCATTAACATTGTACTCCACCTATTAAGTGGCTAGTAGTTTTGGCCTCATATAATTTTGAAAAATAATTGAGAAATTATAACTTAAACATTTCCCCTCGTTTGATGATGAATCATGGAAACTTAGGAGAAATTATTCAATAAAACTATGAGTAATACTTCACCGACACCTTTCACACAAATTTTTATTCACAATCTACAAAAAATGTGTCTATTTCTCTCTCCTGTGTCATTTTGTGATGTCAGTGGACATCACAGGATGACACAAGAGTGAGATAGACTCATTGACATCACAGGATGACACAAGAGAGATATACATAGTTTTGTGGGATGTGAATTTTTTTTTTTTTTTAATTTTGTGTGTGAAAGGTGTGGGTGAAGCTTTATTCTAAAACCATTATGCCATGTTTTCGTGCTGATACTATGTTCTCATACTGACATAGTGTAGCACCCCAACAATATAAATTCATGTACCCCTATTTTAAACAAACAAGACAAGTTATGGCTGACTTTAAGTAACATGTTGTGTTCAAACTACTTGTCATATGCTTTCTATTTTTAGAAGTCACATAAACCTTGCAATTGAAAGATCATACTACGTCAGCGTGATAACATAATTTGACGATTTCGGGGAATAACTTCTTCATAGGGTTTTTCTTAACATTGAGAGTAAAATTTAGAAAAGGCTTTGCCAAAAAATTATTTGCGAACGTTTTGTATGAGAATTGATTCGATTCAAATAAATAAAATTATGTAGTATATAATTACATATATATAATAAAATAAAATTATTTATGTAATAAAATTATACAATTTTATACATATAAAATTATATATATATAGTGCACTGGATTTTAAGCTTAAAAAAATTCCGCGGTGGCAGGATGGATGCGGGTCAACGAGTCAGCCTGTGTATTTTTTAAGTTGAAAAGTCAGTATACTTAAATCCTCTCCCTTTATATATATATATATATGTATATATAAACCAATCACATATCAAATCATTGTAAAAACTTTCTAAAAAATTTTTCTTTCTACAAAATCTCCACAATAAAATATTTTTCTTAATCGACTTGTAATTTTGTAAACAAAAAACTCTTTTTTTTTTTTTCAATAATACTAGGAATAAACACTTTTGCACACACGATACTTTAAATGTATGTATCTTATGCTATTTAAATTTTTTTACACTTTTCTATACACCACTTATACAGCACATAATACAAGCATTAAAAGCTGTGTTCAAAAATGTGTACAAAAGGTGTGTATGCCTTGCTCTTTTTTTTCTCTCTTTTTTTTTTTTTTTTTTTTTTTCATTTTGGTATTGAAAAATGAAAAAGCAACTTGGTCTCTGTCCCATCAAAGATAACTTTGAATTCTTACTTTGCAAACACCACCTAAAAGGCTAAACCTCCTCCTCTCTCTCTCTCTCTCTCTCTCCTATAAATAGTCAAGCAGATCCCAAGCCAGTACCTCATATGCCTCTGCCCACACAAAACCAACTCCCCCATTGTTCATACCAACAACACACCCATTAATCAAAAACCCCACATCAAAAATCTCCTCTCTCTCTCTCTCTCTCTCTCTCTCTCTCTCTCTCACACACACACACACACACACACACATCCCAGAACTCACCAAACCATGGTGGTCTTGTCCAAACCAGCAATTGAACAGTTGTCTTTCATCAAACCCCCAAAACCTCCCACATTCTTCTCTTCAATTCCCATAATAGACCTCTCCAAACCAGACCCAAAGAGCCTCCTTGTCAAGGCCTGCAAAGAGTTTGGGTTCTTCAAAGTGATCAACCATGGCGTCCCAACTGAGCTCATCACAAAGTTGGAAACAGAGGCCATCAAATTCTTCTCTCTCCCTCTGTCTCAGAAAGAGAAATCAGGGGCCCCCAACCCATTTGGTTATGGAAACAAGAGCATTGGACCCAACGGCGATGTGGGTTGGGTTGAATATCTTCTTCTAACCACCAATCAAGATTTCAATTCCCAGAAATTCCTATCGATTTTGGGCGAAAACCCAGAAAAATTAAGGTAACATTTCAATACGGAGTTCATCAGATTTTTGCTATTATTTCAATATACTCTGTTTGTTATACTCCCCTGTTCCAATTTTCATTATTGTCCTTTTCTTAGTTTCAAAATTTTAGGGTAAAAAAAATAAGATAAAAGTGGGAGGATTTTGTATAAGGAAGGGTAAACTTGGAAATTGTGTAATTTGGGCCGGCGGGAGTAACCATTTCAAATTCATGTTGTGGGTTATTTTTTAAAAAAAAAAAAAAATTGTAATGGTCCTGTGAATGAATGTCTAAGAAATCTAAACAGAGTTAATAAGATATTGATATAGAATTTAAAAATACTCTGTTTTTTTTTTTTTATTACTAATTTTTATTTTTTATATTATTATTATTAATTTTTTTTTTTTCAGTTGTGCTGTGAATGAATATGTGTCAGCAGTGAAGAGAATGTCCTGTGAAATTCTTGAATTATTGGCTGATGGATTGAAGATTCAACCAAGGAATGTGTTTAGTAAGCTATTGATGGATGAGCAGAGTGACTCTGTTTTTAGGGTCAATCACTACCCACCATGTCCTGAATTGAAGGAAATGAATGGTGAGAGTGTGATTGGGTTTGGAGAGCACACTGACCCACAAATCATATCTGTTCTGAGATCCAACAACACATCTGGGCTTCAAATCTCTTTGAGAGATGGACACTGGATTTCAGTCCCCCCTGACCAGAATTCCTTCTTCATCAATGTTGGTGACTCTCTTCAGGTACAACAACTATTTTTCATTCATTTCATTTATATAGATATACACACACAAGTGTATGTATATATCTATATATATATATATATGACACAACTTCAGTACAGTTCTTTGGATATAATTGGTGTTGTTCCCACATGAAAAACAGTTTGACAGTGTAAAATTACAGTTTTCTCCAAACTGTTTTTAATGTTCATACGAGAGGAACACCGCCAGCCAGACCAAAGACTACTGAAGTTTTTTTTTCCCATATATATATATACATGAGTGAAAGAGAGAGAGTTGGTGTATTATGTTTGATAATACTTTTAAATCAAAATCAGGTTCATACCCAATTTTATTTTTGGGTAATACTTGAGGCACATTCAAAGATATAATTTTTGGGACGCAACTCAAAAGATGTGTCTATATATTTGAACCCAAAAGATGTGTAAATATAGACACATCTTTTGGGTTCAAATATGGACACATCTAGACACATCTTTTGGGTTCAAATATAGACGCATCTTTTAGGTTGTGTTTATATTTGATATAGACACATCTTTTAGATTGTGTCTTAAAAGTTGTGTCTTTGAGTGTGTCACAATCTTTAATCTTTACTTATATCTTATTGTTATGAAAACAAATGTTATTAGATTGGTTTTGATGAACAAATGGTTCTTGCAATATTTTTAGATCTGTTTGGAAAAGTTTAGAACTGGTTTGCTGATGAGACTATTTATTCAAGTATTTAGTAGATGACCCTTTATTGTCTGGTAATTTGTGTTTGACCTAAATTCACTCTTGAAATAGATTTTTTGTCACGACGTTAGTTTTTTTTAAGAACTAGACAAAAAAATAAAATAAAAAAAAGGTGAGTCGGATAGTCGAATCGTACTGGATAGTCGAATCGTACTGATTTACATATTCCCATACACGGGGAAGGACAAGGCTCCCATATAACCAAAAGCTTGATTATTCAGAACAGATTCTTGTATTACCAAAACAGTCTCTTACATTTTTCACCTTTATACATACTATGGGCTTTTCTGTTTCATTGACCACAGACTAAAGGTCTGTTTGGTTACACTAATTTAATTTTGGGTTTTTTTTTTTTTTTTTTTTCAAAATTGCAGGTGATGACTAATGGTAAGTTCAAGAGTGTGAGGCATAGAGTGTTGGCAAACGGTTTGAAATCAAGGGTTTCAATGATTTATTTTGGAGGACCACCATTGAGTGAGTTGATAGCTCCATTGCCATCAGTGATGGAAGGGGATGAGGACAGTTTGTACAAAGAGTTTACATGGTTTGAGTACAAAAAATCTGCATACAAGTCCAGACTGGCTGATAATAGGCTGGGCCTGTTTGAGAAAATTGCAGCCTCATAATTAATGTCCCCCCACCCCCCACCCTTTGTTTTAGGCATATGCATTACTTGTGTCAACACTCCAAAATAGGTTTTTAGCTAGAACTTAAATCACAGTTTCCCACATATGGAAAAGTTATTTCTCTCTCTCTCTTTTCTTTTCTTTTCTTTTTTTTTTTTTCCATACATTGTAACAACTACCCTTTTTTGTCAATAATACAAGGTTTTCAGCATTATTATTTGTAGATATAACTGTCAAATTAGAAGTTTCAATGAGAAAATCACCATCCAAAACCATATACGGAGTACAATATATTTTTTTTTTTAGTATTATTACTTCTGAGGTCAATAGAAATGAAAATTTAAGGATTTCCCTTTTTGAAGTATAGAATGGTTTCTTATTTTAGTAATAAAGTTTTTAAATAATTCCCGAATCATATAGAACTTAGGGTCCGTTTGATAAAACTAAAAATTAAATGTTGAATTTTAAATATTGAAAGTTTTACGTGATTGTATTTTCAATACTGAACAGACTGAGATGGAATGCATTCAGTTATTATTTTTAGTAAAAAAAATTTACTTTTAAGTTTTTAGTAAGTTTTTGGTTAGTTTTTCAATCAAGTGGTATGTTATCAAACGCACTGAAAATAAATAAGTGATAATTTTTTTTTATTTTTACTATTTAATTAAGTTATCAAACACACCCTTAATCAAGTGTTTCACATTACTCGAATAAGTAAAAGAGTTGGCTTCTATCATATACTAATTATAATTCATATTAAACTCACCATAAATAAATCAGTATAGTCCAGAGACACCACTGCGCTCTTTGCATGTAATCTTTGCATGTAACGAGAAATTATCTCATATCACTGTCAGATTTGAATGACTTTCACCATGATGTGAGAGTTCTACAAGTTCCACGCAGGGTCTGCAGTTTAGAGGGAAAAAAAAAAAGTAATCATAACGATCGTGATACAGTCACATGAAATAATTTCTCCCATGCAGCCCCTCTCTAATTAAGACACTTTGTTCCACTTTTATTGACAATATTTTGCACCATCTGGTTTCCACATATGTGTTTTCCTATTTTTATTTTGTTATTATATTATTAATATAATTACTTTTCGAGTAAAATTTCAGGCACATTTATTTCTACAATTTCATATTTTATAATTTGATGTGATAACTATGTAGTGGAATAGGATCTACCATTTAATACAACTTCATATATAATACTTTCACTACATAGTTGCCATATCAAATTGTGAAAGGTAAAATTGTGAAAATAAATGTACCTAAAATTTTACTCTTTTTATTATCACCCGATAAAGATCCAAGTGAAAAAGATGCTCTCATTTTTATTTTGTCACTAGTTGAAGTGACTTGACAAAGCCTAACAAAAGTTAAAGAAATGAAAATTAATAATAATAGTCATTATAAAAAATAATAATAAAAAGGTTATATTGTTGTTCTCGTTGACTCAATATGAGCAGTTGTATGTAGAATGGCACATAGTTTGAACTTAACAAAGGGAAGTGTAACTGTGAGGTATATAGTATATGATATGTTCAAAAATATTCTGCTATAGTTGAATCTTTACGTCATTTGCAAAGGACTCGGATTATTCGGAAAGGGAGCTGGTGGCCCACCGATCCCGAGGTCTTTTGAGTGTAACCGCTCGGTATGCTCGCACAGCCCGGGCGTGCGGTGCAGCAGCTCTCCATGAGGTGCAGTTTGACAGCTAAGTTGCTCAGCAGTTTCCTAAGTCAGTCAGAAGACTAATGGAATGTGTAAATAGTTTCCTAAGCCATTTAGGAAACCTCCCATGATTTATGCTCATCAACTTGTAATTAGATGGGGCTTTCTCATCTTGCCTTTTGCGGGTGGTCTCTTGCACCTATAAAAGGGACCACTCATCCCCATTAAAGGGGATCGCATTCTTAACTTAGAGAATAGCATATACACTCATCTCATACGCATACACCCGATCAGTAATACTGGTAGTGCCGCCCAGTTGTTGGCTCACCAAGCCCGCCGGTGATCTGCTAGTGAAGCGCACTAACGCACCCGTGGACGTAGGTCACCTTATTAACGGGGCCGAACCACATACAATTGATTGTGTCACCATATCTCTCTTCTTAGTCTCTCTTACCAATTTTTGGCATCATCAGTTTGGCGCCGTTTGTGGGAAACGACAAGTTCCTCATTAACAAAATTCTTGACTGATCAATATGTCGTCGAAGACGGGTAAGAAAAACACTGCTCCGGTCGGTCAGGAGAACTTGCAGCTCGAGCAGCAGGTTGCCTCCATAACCTCCGAGCAGATGACAGCAGCGCTCGCGCAACTCCTGGAAGGCCAACAGTAAACCCAGCAGCAAATCGATGCGTTGTTGGCCTTGCAGGAGAAGTGCCCTCAATCAGAGAATCAAACCGGGAAAAGTGCCCCCGACCGGGAGCCCGGAAGAGCCGGAACCATACCCACTCCGCGCCGGTATCCCCGTCGGATTGGGAACATGCCTAGGATGGTGACCGTAGCAGAGCGCCCAGGCGCCCCAAGCGGCGAGCTTGTACCAATCCTCGTCAGGTGGAAGATGCCAGAGACATCATCAACAGGCGCCGCGCCACCAGGGGGGAAGGATCAGGGCCAAAGCCCCGGGAATCAACCAAAGACCCTCCGGCCTGGAGCCGGGGAGATCTTAGGCATACGATTACCCAAAGCCAGAGCCGGGTTCTATCCCCTAGGTCAACACACTTCAAAGAGGAAGCCTCATCGTCTGATCCGACTTACCGCTCGGACATTGACAGGAAGATCGAGCGGGAAGACGTGAATGCTCAAATCCAGGGTTTGTAAAAACAGATCGAGCAATTGAGCCGCAAGCAGCGTCCTGACCATACCAACACGACACGGAGATCGAGTCGCCCTATACCGTTCGGGTCACCCGGATTCCCCATCCCATGGAAGCTCAAGCCACTGCATCTCAGTTCTTATGACGGGACAGGGAGCCCCAGTGGATCACATCCGCACCTACATGGCCCAGATGGCGTTGGTTACCACTATCGATGAATTGTTGTGCCTGGCCTTCTCTAACACTCTCAAGGGGCCAGCCATGCAGTGGTTCCATGCCCTCAAGCCCCGAACGGTTGATGACTTCAAAAAGCTGAGCAAGTTGTTCATTAGCCAGTTCATAGGGATGCTTGACCGGTCGCAGCCGGACACTCAGCTATTGATTGTCAAGAAGCGCAAGGGTGATTCCCTAAGGGAGTATGTGGATCGCTTCAATCAGTAGAGGCTCCAGATCCGCAATTTGAACGAAATAGTAGCCATCATGGCCTTCTGCTCGGGGGTTCAACACACCAAGGTTGCTACGTTGTTCTATCGAGACCGACCGGCAACCCTGGTGGAGGTCGGAAAATATATAGACACAAAAGAGTTCTTGAAATCCAAACGCTCTGGTTTCGCGGGAGATGAGTCCCTGAAGGATAAGCAGAGGCGTGAGGGCTCTGAGAAAGGCCCAGTAAAAAAGCCCAGGCAAGACCAACAGAGAGGAAGTCGGGATCAGCCCCAGATTGATTTCACGCCTCTTTCTAGACCAATCCACGAGGTCATGGCCACCGCCGAGGCGCTGAGGCTACTTCAACAACCGGCAAAACTAAAAGCCCCGCTCGGTAAGAGGAATCGGGATAAGTTTTGCCGCTTCCATAGAGACCACGGCCATGACACAGAGGATTGCTTTAAGTTGAAGATAGCCATAGAAAAACTGATCGAGCAGGGTCATCTTGCAGAATACGTCGCGATAGATGGACGACCTACCCAAGGAGCCCGAGCTCCCTGTCAAATACAGCTCCTTGGTCAAATCAACGTGATCTCCGAAGGAACGTTGGGGACTCACAGTCGGCAAGGAAGAGGCATGCTCGGGCATCCCGGGCGGATGTCTGGCAGGTCCAATCCATCGGCTCCCCGCCAACTGACATACTGACGTTCACCTCTGACGATTTGCAAGGTATCCACTGCCCCTATGATGACCCGTTGGTTGTGACGCTTTCCATAGCCAATTACGTGGTCAAGAGGGTGTTGGTGGACGCAAGCAGCTTGACCGATATCATGTTCGTGTCAGTGTTTGATCAGCTCGGGATGTCCAGGGATCAGCTCCGCCCAGTTGCTACTCCCCTGGTGGGTTTTAACAGATCAAGCACCCAGCCGCTCGGTACCACGGAGCTCCTCGTGCTTATGGGAGCTTACCCTCAGCAGGTCTCCCTACTATCAAATTTTGTAATAGTGGAGGCCTCATCTGCCTAAAACGTCATTCTTGGGAGGCCCACACTTAACTGAGCCAGGGCCGTCGTCTCCACTTATAGCTTGACAGTTAAGTTCCCGACCCTTCAGGGACCCGGGAGCCTGCGTGGAGATCAGGCAACCGCCCGGAGTTGCTATGTCAGTTTCCTTCGCCGGGAGGTCATCACAGAGACATTGAACGTCCAGGAGATGGACCCGAGGGACCAGAATGATAGAGTGGGCCTGATCGAAGAATTGGAACAAGTGGCATTGAACCCACAACTCCCAAACCGAACGGTAAGTATCGGCACCCTGTTGGAGCCCGGCCTTAGAGAGAAGCTGATTCAATTCCTGCAACAGAGTCAGGATGTGTTCGCCTGGTGCCATGAATATATGCCCGGGATTGATCCCCGGATAATGTCTCATCAGTTCAACGTCGACCCAGACTCCCGGCCTATGAAGTAGAAGAGACGGGGCATGGCCCCTGAGAGACAAAAAATAGTGTGCGAGGAGGTCGAGAAGCTCCTCAAAGCCCAATCCATACGAGAGTTCCACTATCCCGACTGGCTAGCCAATGTAGTACTTGTCAAGAAAAGCAATGGGAAGTGGAGGATGTGCGTGGACTTCACCGACCTGAACAAAGCCTACCCCAAGGACTGTTATCCGTTGCCCAGGATAGACCTCCTTGTGAATTCCACGACCGGCCATTCGCTCTTCTCACTTATGGATGCCTACTCCAGGTACAATCAGATCAGCTTGTACCCCGGGGATGAAGAAACGACCTCGTTCATCACGGATTAGCGGACCTAATGCTACAAAGTCATGCCTTTCGGCCTCAAAAATGCTGGGGGGACTTATCAACGCCTGGTCAATCACATATTCAAAGACTTGATCGGGAAATCCATGGAGGTATACGTTAACGATCTACTGGTCAAAAGCCGGGACGAGTCTGACCATCTTGAACATTTGGCCGGGGCCTTCAGCATTTTGAGGAAGTTCGGGATGAGGTTGAACCCGATCAAGTGCACATTTGGCGTCTCATCCGGAAAGTTCTTAAGGCACCTGGTCAGCAGGCAGGGAATCGAGGCAAACCCCAAAAAAATCCAGGCCATCATCAACATGCGGTCGCCCAGGTCGACCAAAGAAGTACAGAGTCTGGCCGGACGGGTTGCTGCACTGAACAGATTTATCTCCAGAGCTACCGACCGATGCCTGCCGTTCTTCAAGATCCTCCGTAAGCCATTTCAGTGGTCTGAGGAGTGTGAGGAGGCGTTCTAGGAACTCAAGAAGTACTTAGCATCTCCCCCTCTACTCTCAACACCCGTACTGGGGAAAGAATTGTTCCTATACCTAGCAGTGACACCCTCAATGGTCAGCTCAGCACTCGTTAGGGAAGAGCACGAGATACAGTTCCCAATGTACTATACCAGCGGGGCGCTCCAAGGTGCGGAGAGTAGATACTCCCGCATCGAAAAACTTGCATTCGCTCTCATCACTTCAGTCCGGAGACTCCGTCCGTACTTTCAGGCCCACGTCTTTGTGGTCCTTACTGACCAACCTCTCCATAGGATCTTAAGCAGGTCTGACACGTCCGGGAGACTCGTTAAGTGGGTCATAGAGTTAGAGGAATTTGAAGTGGTTTATCGCCCCCGAACAGCAATCAAAGGGAAAGCAGTAGCAGACTTTCTGGTTGAGTTCACATATCCAGAAGACCCAGTTAAAGAGCTCGACCCACCGTTCTACCGCTCGGGTTACAGCCGGACATCCCCACCTGGGTGATGTATGTGGACGGTTCCTCAAACCAACAAGGCAGTGGGGCAGGAATCATCTTGACTACTCCCGACGACATCCAGCTCGAGTATGCCCTGAGGTTTGGGTTCCGTGCCTCCAACAACGAAGCTGAGTATGAAGCCCTATTGGTCGGATTGCAGTTGGCTACTTCCATGGGTGCGCAACAGGTTCAAAGTTATAGTGACTCTCAGCTCGTGGTCAATCAAGTCAACCAAGAGTACAAAGCCCAGGGAGACAACATGGTAGCCTATCTAGCCCTTGTCCGAGCGGTTTCGAAGAAGCTTCAGGGTTTTGCCTCACGCAGATACCCAGAGAGGTAAATACCAGGGCCGACCAGTTAGCCCGCCCTGCTTCGTCTTCTGAGTCAGACTTGCCCGGGATAAGAGTAGAATACCTACCCGAGCCAAGTGTGCACAACTCAGAATACATGGAGGTGGAACCAGACGCCTTAAGACCTAGCTGGATGGACCCGATCGTGGCCTTCCTGACAAGGGGCGTGTTACCAGACGAGAAGGAAGAGGCTCGCCGGGTCAGATACCGGGCGGCCCGATATCATCTTATAGAGGACATCCTCTACAAAAGGGGATTCTCTGTACCGTATCTCTGCTACGTCCATCTCGCACAAGTCCAATCGGTGTTGCATGAAATCCATGAAGGAGTGTGCGGGAATCACCTCGGAGGCCTGGTACTCTCTAGAAAGGCATTACTGCAAGGGTATTACTGGCCGACAATGGCCCATGATTCTCAGGAGTATGTCAAAAGATGCAACAAATGTCCGAGATACTCTCCCATGATCAACCGACCGGGAGAGCTTCAAACACCAATCCAAAGCCCTGGCCCTTCGCCCAGTGGGGTATCGACATTGTCGGGACCCTTACCGACGGGAAAAGTATAGGTCAAGTTCGTAGTCATCGCCATTGACTACTTTACCAAGTGGGCGGAGGCCGAGCCCTTGACAACAATAACCGAGCGAAAAATGGAAAGCTTTTTGGAAAAGAACATCCTCAGTAGGTTCGGCATTCCCCCGGGTTCTGGTCAGCGACAACGGCAGGCAATTCGACACCCCATTATTCAGGCAGTTCTGTTCGGGCTATGGGATACTTAACCACCACTCCTCTCCCGAGCACCCTCAAGACAGTGGTCAAGTTAAGGTGACAAACCGGATGATCTTGCAGCCGATCAAAACAAGACTCGAAAGCGCCAAAGGACTGTGGGTTGAAGAACTGCCAACCCTCCTGTGGGCCTACCGAACTACGCCCCGAGCGGTAACGGGTGAGACGCCGTTCTCCTTAACCTACGGGTTCAAGGTGGTGGTCCCTATAGAGCTCTGGTTGCCTACTTACCAGCGTGCTAGACAACGAAGACGCACTTAGAACAGAGCTGGACTTAGTAGAGGAAAAAAGAGAGCGAGCCTATTTAAAGGTGGTAGCCTATAAGCAGCAGGTCTCACGATATTACAACAGTAAGGTGAAGTATCACAGTTTTCAAGTAAGAGACCTCGTCCTTAAGGTAGTGAACCAGTTTACCCGAATCCCGAGCCATGGGAAGTTGGGGCCAAACTGGGAAGGTCCATATACAGTTATCCAAGTCAACCGACCGGGAACTTACTGGATTCGGAGCCTGGATGGACGTGATCTGTCTCACTCTTGGAATATGCAACACCTCTGAAAGTACTATCAGTAACCCTGAGACATGGGCAGTTTAGCACTGATTAGGAAATTTTTGTAGCTCTATTTGAACATTCATTAAAATTTTTTTAATAAAATAAAAGACTTTACTTTGCAAAATTACTCCTAGTAGAGTCCCGTCCAATATTGACAGACCTCGGGCCTAACCCCGAGGCAAAAGACCTTGGCTCAAAACCAAGGCACAAAGACCTCGGGCCTAACCCCTAGGCAAAAGACCTTGGCTCAAAACCAAGGAACAAATACCTCGGGCCTAACCCTGAGGCAAAAGACCTTGGCTCAAAACCAAGGCACAAAGACCTCAGGCCTAATCCTGAGGCAAAAGATCTTGGCTCAAAACCAAGGCACACAGACCTTGGCTCAAAACCAAGGCACACAGACCTCAGGCCTAACCCCGAGGCAAAAGACCTTGGCTCAAAACCAAGTCATAAAGACATCGGGCCTAACCCCGAGGCGACGGCTTCGCTTAGGCCCAACCAGCGATGGGGGCAAACCCCCTAGGTGGCTGATGATGGCAAGCCTCAAATGACCCTGCAACCACCCATGTTCCATGTCGGTTTCCTATAGCCACTCACTCCCGCACACCCGCCTTAGCAAAATGCTTGGGGGGCAGGGATTGGGCTAAAACAGGAAATCACACCGGTCATTAAAAGGACTTGGAATCCTAACATTCCTAAGTACTTACAGTGATCAGAGATAAAACATCCCGGACGGTAAACAGGACAAGTTCCTATGATACACCGGGCAGTCACCTTTAAAATAGGCCGGTAAGACCAGCTGTTTTACCGGTTACGGTCCTAAACCATTTGCTAAGGCAGGAATTTAGGTCGGTTAAAATTGGGCGGACACTGGCAATCACAAACAGGCAGAATATGTAAATAGTTAATGGAAAGAAAGGTGGCCTCACGGACCTTTTCATTGATTAACAAACAAAATTATTTACATAGCCTGGGGGGCAATTATAGTAGCCTCCCAAAAAAAAAAAACTACAATATAGAAGAAAACAAGTCGGGGACCTTAGTCGTCCACCTTGACCACGTCTTCGGTCTCCCTAACCTCTGCACCTGGGTCAGCTACGACTCTCGGGACAGAGCTCCCGCTCGGAGCAGCCTCCTCAGCAAGTCCGGCATCAACAGCGGGGCCCTCGCCTGCAGCAGGAGCTACATCCCATAAGTCAGAATCAATCCCCTCATAGGACGAGATGTCCCACTCGGGGTGGTCCCGGGATAGCCTGTGCTTCAGATCTTCATAGCCCTGGAAAAAGCCGTCGTCGAAAGCTTCCTCCCGGGCCCCAGCTACGGCCACCTCTGCCAGCTCCTTCTCTCGTGCCTCCGCCGCTGCTGCGCTGGCCCGAGCAGCCTCTAGGTCAGCCTAGGTGGTAGCCAGCGCGGCCTGAGTAGCGCCAAGGCTCAAGGCCAAACCCTTCACCTTGTCCTTCTCCACGGCCAGAGCGGTGCCCCTGGCCTCTGAGATCCCCCGCTCCTCAGACAAAGCGGCTTCAGCAGCAGCGGCACTCCTGGCCAAGGAAGGTACGAAGGACTCGGCCCCAGCGGCCATACATCTGACCTGCGAGAAGTTAAAACTGACCGGTCAGAGAACAAGCATAGTTGTCAAAATAATTGAAGAAAAAAAAACAGAGGCAGGAGAATTCACCATGTGAGAGAGGCTGTACAGCCAGCTCTGGAAGACCTCGGGAAACATGTTTTCACATGCATCCACTTGGCTAGGGAGTAGACCAGGCTTTACCCGCTCCCTGATCTCGGTCGAGGCAGCCATCGGTGCCACGGTCGGCACCCCCTCCTGGGGGCCAGTCTCTTCAACTATCACCATATGGGGATTTGAGGTTCCTACTGGCTTTGGACGGTTTGCTACACCGTGCCGGATTTGCCTCAACGGGAGGTCTCCACCCGAGGCCTCGGTGGCGGGCCTTTTTCCTTGTGCCACCGCCATTCGGGCGGCAGCAGCAGCGGCCTGTCTCTCCCTCAGTTATTCCATATTTCTTTTCGGAGCCATCTCTGCAAAAGAAAAAAAATTGAATAGTTAACAACCAATGTAGAAGATGGGGGCAGGAGTACCACGGGAGAAGGCAGAGTCCGAGCCCTTACCAGAAAGAATTGGGGGGAATACCGGAGCTTCGGTGGGCTGAGACGGATCGTCAGTAGCTCGGAAGTCGCCGGTCCGAGTTAACACGTTCCAGATGTTTATCGGCCGGTCTGCCAAACTCCTGATCCTGGCCTGGCACTCGTTGGGAATGCTCGGCGGGCTGGTTGATCTCGCTACAAAGCAAAGTACAAAATATTTAGTCTCGAAAACTGGAGCAAAATAGAGAAGAAAGCAAAAAAGTGAAACTGAACGGGCTTACACCTCAACTCTCCCGCCCAGGAAGTCCTCATCTGAATCCTGGGGGCCGGTTCGCAGAGCCCGAGGGTAGACACTTGGAAGAACCTGTTCTTCCACCCTTTGTTGTTGCTCGGGCAGTTAACTAAGATCTTCCTCTCCTGGCGAGCCCCGAGAGAAAAAAACCCGGTCTTTCCATGTACGGAGAACGTTTGGTGTGTCCAGAGGAACTCCTAGACGGAGAGTTCGTACCCAAAAACTTAGGGCCATAGGGAGATGGGCCCATGAGGAATCTCCAACCGTTCGGGGCCAACTGGCCTAGGGCAATCCCCATGTAGATCATGACGTCCCGAGCGACCGGATGGAGGGGGAAGCGAAACCCAGCCATGACGATGTCCTCATATAGGGTAGTGAAACCCCGCTGGTAGATTTGGGCCCCACCGATACTCACCGCCAAGGAGCAGTAGTCAGGAAGGCTGTACCTATCCCTAATGCGCCCGAGATCTTCAGTACGCAATGTGGACGGGATGAATTCGTTGGAGAAGGCCACCTCGGGGTTAGGTTCCCCTGATGTTTAGTCGCCTGAATCCTTGGAAACGGAAGCAACGAGGGCTTCCTGGTCCGACTCATCATCGGAGAGACGGATTGGGATTCTGCCTTCACTTTGGTGGTCAGAGGGGGACGCGGACGGCAGACTCAGACTTATGTCTGGCTCCTCTGACCCGGACCGCTCATCCTCCGACCGGGAGGACGAGTTAAAATCAGAGTGACACATTCTTGAGGTTTCGGTAACTGGGCCGAGAAGAAGATGACGACCAAGGTATGGGTCAAAAACCCCGAGCCTGGTATACAAGGGTGCAAGGTCACTAACCTAAAAGGTAAAGAATAGATGGTCCTTAACACAAGGTGACACTCTCTCAAGACTACCCCGAAAACACCCGCTCGGTTCAACCGCCCTAAGGTGCCTCCTGACTTAAAGAAAGAATAAAACCTAAGGAAGAAAAAATCCCACTCTCGTTCTAACCTAAGTGGGTTCGCTCTCTCCAGCCTCACTCAGAAAAGAAGAGAAGGAAAAGAGTGAAGAACTGAAGCTGGAAAGGAAAGACTTACAAAGTTTAGCGCAGAAAAGGGCTCGGGAACCTTGCTCGGGAACTTGCTCGCTCTCAAACCGCTCGGGAATATATGTCTTTGCAGTAAAGAGTTGAAGAAATGAACAAGTGTTCCTTTATATAGGAACCACGGACGGTTCAGATAAAAACAGTTCCAACGGCTCATACGCTTTCCCGCCTAAAGTGGCTGACAGTTGTCACCTCGGGCATGCAAAGCGTCGCCTCAAAAGGTGTGCGCATTAAATGCACGACGAGACGGTTTGGTTACCATGGAAACAGTCCGATTACATTCACGCTGGCATCGTTTGATCCTGTCTAGGCCAATCACAAGCTGACATGTGGCATAGGTAGGATTCGGGCCCACCGGGCCACTGCTCGGTCCATACCCCGGCTGACCACCACGACCGGTCCCACCCCGAGTAGAGTCCCGACCTCTTACCTAACGGTTCCTCGGAAGCAATCTTAATTTTCAAACTTCATCTGATGGGGCATCACATCAATTTCGAAAATGGGGGGCAGCTGATATGCCCAGAAATATTCTACTACAGTCAAACCTCCACGTCAACAGCAAAGGACTCGGATTATCCGGAAAGGGAGCTGGTGGCCCACCGATCCCGAGGTCTTTTGAGTGTAACCGCTCAGTATGCTTGCACAACCCGGGCGTGCGGCGCAGCAGCTCTCCATGAGGTGCAGTTTGACAGCTAAGCTGCTCAGCAGTTTCCTAAGTCAGTCAGAAGACTAATGGAATATGTAAATAGTTTCCTAAGCCATTTAGGAAACCTCCCATGATTTATGCTCATCAACTTGTAATTAGATGGGGCTTCCTTATCTATTCAGTTGCCTTTTGCGGGTGGTCTCTTGCACCTATAAAAGGGGCCACTCACCCCCATTAAAGGGGATCGCATTCTTAACTTAGAGAATAACATATACACTCATCTCATACGCATACACCCGGCCGGTATTGCTGGTAGTGCCGCCTAATTGTTGGCTCACCAGGCCCGTCGGTGATCTGCTAGTGAAGCGCACTAACGCACCCGTGGACGTAGGTCACCTTATTAATGGGGCCGAACCACATACAATTGATTGTGTCACCATATCTCTCTTCTTAATCTCTTTTACCAATTTTTGGCATCATCAGTATATATAGGCTTAAATATAAAATATATCTCTGAAGTTTGGTCTCTGTCTTATTTAAGTTTTTATAGTTTTAATTGTATTAATTTTATCTCTAAATTTTTTAAATAGAAACAATGTAGTCCAAATATCCAATTTTATGATAAAAATTGACATAATTTACTCACATGTTATGCATTGTCATGTTTTCTAGGGAAAAATAAAACATCACTAATCTCTCTACTCGCTTATCAGTGCATCCCTGTCTCATTTTAGTCTTTATATTTTCAATTGCAATTTGGTTCCTAAAGTTTTTAAATATAAGCAATATGGTCCAAATGTCCTATTCTATTAGAAAATTTGACGAAATTCACACACTGGTATGCACGAATGCTGATAAGCACATGGGGGAGATTAGTGGTATTTCATTTTGCCCATAGAAAACGAGACAGTGTATAACATGTAAGTAAATTATGTCAATTTTTATCATAGATCAAATTGGATATTTGGACTACATTATATCTATTTAAATATTTTAAAGATTAAATTAATAGAATTAAAACTACAAATACTTAAATAAGACAGGACAAAAACTTTAGGGGTAATATTTTATTAGTATTAAGCCTCTGTATAATATATATACACACAAACACAATGTGTTCATCTGACCTATATGACAAACCAAAAGCAAGTAGTACACAGATCACGTGAAAAGAAAGAGTTTAAAAACTCTGATGCATTTACTTTCTAAGCCTCTTTTTTGGGCAATAGTTCCGGTTAAAAAGTGGCTTTCCAGTTAGTCATTCAGCAGTCAGGAACAACTAGATCATGAACCCATTAAAGCTCTCTTGCACATAGATCAGGCAAATATCTGTGTGTATCTCAGCTATCTCTTTCTTGCTCTTTCTACTATTTGTTTCTCAAATTAGTTCTAACTTCTAAGAAACCACCTTTAGGGTTTGGTTCATGAATTCTACAATGGAAAAGTGAGCGGAAAGGAAAGCACGACAAAAAACTTGTTTTATCCCTACATAAAGTAAAAATGAACTAGTTTTTCATCTTATTTTCATTTTCCCTCTCTTTCCCCTCACTTAATCTATAAACTAAACAAAACCTTAAAAGGCCCCATCTTGAGTGCACAATGGATTATTACTCTCCAAAAAGTTAAAATGAAACTAATTATCTTTAATTAGTTTATTTTTACCTTTTATCTAAAACTATAGTTTCAAGGAACCTCCTCTAGGCTTGATAGGCACACCTCTTGAGTTTTTAAGTGATTGTAGAACTGCAAAAGTTAAAATTAAATTGTTTGGTAAATTAGAATGTGAGTCAAATCTCAAAAATTTACAATTGATGAAAAACAAAATTTTTATTTATAAAAGTTGTTTAAGCCGCTTCATCAATTACATATATATATATATATATATTAATATACATATATATAACTCAAAAGCGAAGGTCCTTAGAATTTTGAAAATTACACTTTTAGTGTAAGAATTTTTTGAGTTTTAGAAATAGGCTTCCCTAGAATTTTGAAAGACATCATACAATATTTAATTGTTTCACAAATAGACTCATATTATAAGTAGACAAAAAAAAAATTGCCAATTATGTACAAATAGACCCCAAATAAATCACCGCCTCCCTTTTAGTAGTTCGACCTGGACCTCCAAATACTTGGGGTCCGTCTTGGTTGTGCCAAACGGATCCAAAGTTTATCCAAATGTGTTTACTCAAACAGTTTACATTCACATGTTACATGATGATTTCATGTGATTAATTGTATTTGGAATTAAAATTAACAATAAACTAATTAAATGACATGTCCACCAATAATGTGCCAAACCGATCCAAAGTTTATCCAAATGTATATACTCAAACATTTTACATTCACATGTTACATGATTTCGTGTAAGTAAATGTATTTGGAATTAAAATTAACAATAAACTAACGGCCCGTTTGTTTCACGGATTATTTTAGGTGGATTCTGATTACTAGGAATCATAATACCAGTAATTACTTTACCAGGAATCTGAATACCTGCAAAATATTTGGTTCACCAATAGAATTCTAGCTGGATTTAGAATCCAGTGTTTGGTTGGGTCAAGGAAAATGAAATGGAAATATTATTAAATACCTAAACTACCCTTGAAGGCTAAAAGAATGTATGAGTTAAAATCAAATTGTCAACCCTCTAAAAATGGAGGGTAATTGAAAAAAAATAATGGTATAAATCTAAAAATCAATGACACATAAAAAATGAGATAAATAGAGTAATTAAGACATGAACATGAGTCTAAACTATTACATGCAGTTAAAATATATTTGAATAATAACAAAAGATATATTATATTTTTAATCTTAAAACATGTATAGGTCTAACGTACAAATCACAATATGCCAAATATGTAGTTATTGTAATATCATATAAACTTTTCAATCATTACAAATAGCAACCCAAATTTGAATTCAGTCATTAAGCTAACATCAAATATAATGTTTCAAGCATAAGAAATCATCATAAACAATCTCATCTACCAATCTCTCCATTTTAGAAAATAATAATAATTACTAGTATAATAATAAATTTCTTCTGATCACATTATTTGTTTGTTTAATAGTCTAATAAATGCTAGTTTAGGTATTATGAAAATAGTAAATCAAAACCCCAGTAATCCTTAGGAATACCACCTCTAAGCTAGGATTTAGAATCCACCTTATTTTCCACCTTTGGGTGAATTCTAAATCCGGTGGGATCCACAATTCTTTAAATATTCCATGAACCAAACAAAGATATATTTTAAGATTACTAGTAATCTTCGGGTGGAATCAAAATCCACCGTAAGAATCCATGAACCAAACGGGCCGTAAATGATATATCCACCAATAATCTTTTTTTTTTTTTTTGGTTTCCTAAGGTATCTCCAGGCTTTCCGCCCAGGACTAATCCTCCAAGGTATTGTCGGGCACCAAAGTGGGGACCTCTCCCAAGATGGTTTTTTGCATACACAAGGACTCGAATTTGAGACTCTTGCTTAAGCAGCCAAAGCCCCTTCCACTTAGGCTAACTGACTCTTGGTTATCCACCAATAATCGTGTACATATATATATATATGCATATATATATATATATGTGTGTGTGTGTGTGTGTGTGTGTGGCAGAATCTTGTAAGGACACCATGGCTACTAGACTTCACATTTCCCCACTTATTTCACTTAAAACTCTGGTTTTTCATCCAAAACTCATTATTGAGATTATATTTTTATGGGTAATGATATTGTAAGCAACTTCTTATATAAGAAATCATCTTTTAACTATTGGATGAAGATTAATGTTATTTAATAATATTTTTTAGTTACTATATTGGAACCAAATCTTCATCCAACGGTTAAAAGCTGCTTTCTTATATAAGAAGCTGCTTACAATATCATTACCCTATTTCTATACGGGTAATATTTGGGGCACAAACAAGTTTTACAAACACTTACACTCACAGTCTATCTCTCTCCTGGGTGACATTGTGGGGTCCGAATAATTTCAGTAGACCCACAGTGCCACCCAGGAGAGAAATAGACTGTGGGTGTAAGTGTTTATGAGATTTGTATGTGCCACTAGGATTGTTGATTTCTATATATATATACCCTAGGATTGTTGATTTCTATATCTATACCATTATATTTAGAGATAGGCACACTTCGGGCCAACCGAACTTTTGAACCAAACCAAAGTTTCAAACTATTTCAGTTCAGTTTCAATGCGAACCAAACTAAGTTTGGTTTGAAATCGAACCAAACTTATAAGTACAGTTCGGTTTTCGGTAGGGTTTTTCAACCCGAACCGAATTTTAGAAGTTTTAAAACATATAAATTACAAATTCCCAAAATTTGATTTAAGGCTAAAGAATAAAGCCTAAACCTAAAGGCAAGCGGCCGCCCCCTCATCTCTAACTTAAGTTACTCTTATTCATTTCTCTCTCTTATCTCTCATCTCTGTTCCCATTCCCAAATCCTCATAAGGCAGAGCCGTAGAAGAAGGCTAGAAGCTCAGAAGCTATTATCGGCCAACGTCCCTTCCCCTTGTCCTCAGATCGCGAGTCCAGTCTGGCAGCGACGACCCATCCCCCTGTTTGCGGGCTGTGACTTAGCGAGTGAGGTATGTTGTTGACTTGTTTATCACTTTCTCGGAGCCCATTGATCTTGTCAAAATCAAGATATAAAAGTATGCTTACTTATGCTTTACTTTCAAGAGATTTGCAGTGTGGAAGTAAAAGTCGAACCCACAGAGATTGAATATTACGCACTTTAATTTTTAAAACCTAAATTTAGTTAATTAAAAAAAACGGATTTTGGATTTAATTTTAATTAAACTAATAACAATAAAAGTAAATCTAAATTATGAAAGCAATTAAATATTTATTTTTATAATAAATTTAAGGAACCTAGGATTGCAAATCTACCACTAGCTTCATAATAAGGGTATTTACGAATTACTTTAGCTTATTAAGTTGGATGATAATGGAAAATTGTAGCTAGAAGTCCAATTCCTCTGTCAAGAAAATAATTATGGTTCAAGCACCAACATAATCCATCTTCGGTTAGCACGAATTATCCCACACTAAACTAGGGTTGTGGTATAATTCGTCTAATCTAGGCATGGACTATTCGGATACTTAATAACACAATTCAATTTAAGCACCATTACATGTAAATAATCTAAACAAGCACAGCAAGCATAGATCATTGAGCACACTACCATCAAAATAGATCTAAGACAAGATTAAACTTTGAAAGTAACGATTTAATCAATAAAAGCATGATTTATTTATAAAAATCATCGGAGCATGTAACTGTCATCCATACATAATAAAACTAAAATAAAAACATAAAATACACCCTATTACTTGGCTAGGGTTTCATTGAAACTCTAGATTTTGAGTTTAGTTGGCCATAGAAGCGGCGGATGGCAAGTAGTTGATGATGGAGGCCATGGAAATCCTTGGTCTTCTTCTTCTTCTCCTTGCTTCCCTCCCTTCAATGGCTGAAAGTGTGGTTGTATATTGTGTGTATAACCATTGCCAACCCCTAAATTGAAGTAAAATAGGGTATATATAGATTTATAACATGTTTTGGAAGCTTTCCTAATCCAATTCACACTAAAACTGCTGTATTTAGCTTTCCAGATGTAATGAGGCAGTTTCGTTCGCGTATGAGTGTTCAGAATACTGAATTACACGTATTTGATTTTTACACAAGTCGTGCGAGCGCGATATTGGGAAGTCACGCGAGCGATTTTTGGACTTTCGCGCGAGCGGGCCGCGCGCGCGAGGTGCCTTTTTTAGCTTCTTTCTTCTGGCTTTTTCTCCCTATTTAACCTGGATTAGTATTTTCTTCCAAAACCTGCTCTAAAACAGAAAACGAAATAAAAATACATAAAAACAGGATAAAATATGCTAACAAATGTAAATTAAGGCATGTAATTAGGATCTGTTCTCTCCCGATCACACCCCCAAACCTACATTTTGCTAGTTCTCGAGCAAAAAGAAAATAAAAATAAAACTACTAATAAAAATCTATTCCATTTTCGCATGGATCGCGGTTGCATTTAGCTTATGCAACAAGCCTTTTAAACCCCTAGGTGTCCCTAGTCGGACGAGTGAAGTCTCGTGAGGGTTCTCGTCAACAAGTCACCCACAACCATCTTTATTAACTTGTAAAGAAAAGTTTTATTAAAACGAAAAACAACATTCAATACTCCTTATCATAGAACGATGATTTGAAATAGAATAACGAACAAGAAGAAACGGAATCAAACGTCTACCTACGTTATGAAAAACAATCTCTAGCACATGCATCGTATAAATCAATAGAGTTTCTCATAAAATTGCACGTGCGTGATATGATAGTCAAATAAACACGCGCATGTCATGAACTTGGAATATAACTCGGATGACCATCTAACTATGCTTCGACTACGAATCTTACAATGTTAATTACACTCTCAAATGAAACACTCAGAAATAGGTGTAGTTTTTCTAAAATATGGGAGCAAAGGAAATATGTTTTCAAAACGAGAAATGCTCACATATGACCTGAAAAAGATGCATGACACAAAAGAACAATAGTCTCATGGATAGGATGCCAACAATCAAGAAAAATTAATCGTTACCATGTTTTAATCCTCCTCCCATCATTTTCACATCCAAACCATGTTTCTAGGATCAAATAAGACTTTTCAAAGGTTGTAATGTGGCTGAGGCAGTGAAAAAGGATAAAAAGGATTCATTAGGTAGCTAATCTCAGAATGACATTGTAAGGCATGTTCGATTTCTTTCATTCGTCTCTTCTACCAACTTCATTTTTTCATTCCCTTCTTTTCGTATATTTTTCAATTTCTTTCCTCTTCTTTTTTTCTTTTCTTTTTTTTTTTAACCTCATTATTTTTTTTTCTTCATTGCTCTTTTTTTTCCTTTATTCTTTTCCTCCTCGTTGCTTTTGAAACGAATATTCAATAAATAACAAGGCAACCACCCCAAACATCATCTTATTTTCTTCTTCTTCTCAATCACACATCACCTTAACACCACTAAAAGTTGATCAATCTTTCAGGGGTGAACTCCAAGTTGGCCAAATTGGAGCAAAAACAGGGTAATGGTAATTAAAGAAAAATGGCATTTTAATGGTTCAAAGGGAGAACTAAGGAAATTTATCATTTATTGGTCAGTAGCAAACGAAGAAGGCCTACCATCATTTCCTATGGTTATATGGTTCTTCAACATTTACGACGGAAGATTATTTAGCATGGTAACAAATATTTTATTTGACTATCAACCAAAACAAGAATAATGAGACTAAACAATAAGTTAATGCGCTATTCCAAATGAAATTCGACAAACACAATGTATGTATAATCCTCTAAAAAGAAAAGATAGGCTCAAAAGCTCACTGAGCTTAGTCTCCACCATGTGTTATCTAGAAATCCGAATCATATTATAGTTCACATTAAACATGTATTCAAGCGACTACGTGCAGTGCATAAGTTTATGTGCAAAACTATGATATAAAACTACAATTCGAACGATACATGACCTAAATTGTCATATCATGACTTCAGCAAATATTTAATCACATCTTTTCTCGTTTACCATTCTATAACAATCCAAGTACTATAACAATAAGTATCAAATTTATATTGCAAAAACATCGATAATCATCGTTTATTTAAGCACAAGTATCGAAATTTTTTGAAAATTTGCAGTATAATGTGCATGCGTGTGCATACCCCCAAACCTAAACCTTTCATTGTCCCCAATGAAACAATACAACGAAAGAAAGGAGAGTACGTAAGGAAGGAAAGATAATACCTCAATCTCGGCAAACACAAACCAGGTGAACGTACAATAATATGGAATCAAAGTTCAATTACTCCAAACGGAACACTATTTCACCTGTTAATACTTAACAAAAGCAAATTAAACAAACAAATAAAGGCTAAAATATAATACATATGTTCTTTTTATTTATTTATTTATCAATGAAAACTAAATTAGAATTAAAAGAATGTAATGAAACACATAGAAACAAAACTATCTAAACAAAGACAAACTCGATCGTAAAAAACTACCAAAAAAGAAAAACTACTAGACAGGTGTGGGAAACAGAAGGTAAAAGAACAAAGAAAAAAATTGAAAAATCCCCACCTCGCGCTGTGGATACCGCATTTTTCTTGCCCATAGCTTTTCTTTTAAAGTTTTTTAAATTTCAAGTTCAAAACAAATGAGTCGCCACTTAATTTTTAAAAGGAAAATTAAGAAACCATTTTAAAAGGAAACTGATCATTTGCGAAACCAAAGATTAAATAGGTCCGGAGATTATGGATTGAGAGAGGAAGGAGCCCGTCGGACTAAAACACCCTCTCTCATCCTATCTTGTGATAGGCCTTTACTCAACATCCTTTTAATCGAATTTATTAATATAAGCATGCCCTCAACTAATACATATATATATACATATACATCACAAAAGCATGTCCAAAGGGTGTAAAATTGCTAATGACAAAATATCATTCATAAGCCATATAGGTCAAATAGCATGCAATATGATATGCAATAGGGAACAAGAGAACTTACCCGAGATCCAGCAGCGATATTTAAACGTGCAATGCATGCAAGAAAAAAAAAATCCTAAAAAGTCTCTTTAATCACATATACACATAAGGCAAAAACCTAATTCTAAGGTGTTGCGCATTAAGTCGAAAAATCAAATAAAATCAAAGAATTTAATGAACTAGAGAAGAGATATGAGATTGTACCTCAAGTGCGCTGCAAAACAATGAGTTAGTCCACATGATATACAAAATATAAAATTGGATCTTAGATAATGATCCTAGACTTCTAGCTTAAATCTATCAAATATGATTAAATCTAGAGCAACTAAATTCTGATTACAAAGTCAAATCATATGGATGAATATAAACATGAACAAGAATAAGTTATGACATACTCCTAGACTTTGATTTCAAAAAATAATCCTTATTGAAACAAGGTCTAAATCTCAACCCATGAAAGTGTCTATCTAAGCCATTATTCATAAGATTGATTGAAACTATTGCAGAATTTTTGGAAATTGCTGAGAGCAGATTGGATCATGAAAAATGCAAAAACCATATTCTCAACGGTTGGATCTTAATGATTTTTGGATATGATATGACTCTGTGAGTCTAGTTTACAACCCAAAAATAAAATCAAGGTTTCAACGGTTGGATCTCCGGTAATTGGGCAAAAACCAGGCATCACTCAGCATTCTACAACCTTCCGTCCAGAATTCTTGCACGATTTTTTAAAAATAGCAAAAAGATCAGAAATACATTGTTCTTTTTAGGGTGACTTCCTAAGACATTAATATTCTTAGAAAAAATTATTTTGGGTCACAAACAATCTATTAAAATCCCGATTTATTTATTTCAAAAAAGTGTTGTTGTGCTGAAATCCTGGGCAGATTGTTGTTGCTTCACAAAACTCATGACCAAACCATTTTAAACATGAAACCACCTTAAAACAAAAATTACAGTGGTAGAACATTGTGTTATTGACACTCTCCCGTTGGTTTCACTTGATTTCAACGATTAGATTTCGAACTAAAAATCTTTGATCAAAAACAGTTTGTGAACTCACTGTTTTCATTTGTCAAGTTCAATTTTATTTGTTAACCCCAACCATTAAACCATGAAGTTGGACTTAAACTAAACCATTTCCTCCTACCTTTTGATGGTCATTGGAGGCTAAAGACCTTTGTGTTTGTAGGTTTCAAATGAAGTATGAATAGACTTCATGAAATCTCAAAATGAGGATTCTAAACCATGGAGATGGACTTAGACTCAAAAAAGGACACTTTCTCCTACCATTTGATGGTCATGGGAGATAAAGACATGACTAATGCTCCTAAGTTTCAAAGAGAATAAGGAAATGACTTCATGAGATACCAAGCTTAGAGGATCCAACTCATGAGTACGGACTTGGATCCATCTATATGAAATAAAGTGATGATCAAATTTTGACTCTCATGTAGAGCATAAGCTTTACATGGGATTCAAAGGATCATACTCAAGAGATCAAGAGAGATATTGAAGATCTCCAAGACTCTCAAGAGAAGAACACATACAAAGAAATAGAAGGAAAAAAATTAGAAATAAAGACTCCTAAGCTTACTTGACAAACAAAGAAAATAATAAGAGATTTTAGGATTAGAAATTCAAAAGAAAAAGAGTAAATAACAATCTAGGGCATAGAGGATCACCTCCAAATTATCCTCAAAGTTCTCTTTTCTTTGAAGATCTTCCAAGCTCTTCTTCCTAATTCTCTAAACTCTCTTCTCTTTTCTCTCCAAAAATATGTTGGTGGAATAATGGCTATTTTGTGTGTTGTGTTGTATATAGTGGGTAGGTCTTGTTGTATTCTCCTAAGAAAGATCCTCTCTCATTTATAGGCAAAATTACCAAGCATTTTTTTAGTGAATTCGGAGTAAAAGACATGTGTAAACATCTCATTTAGTGGTACAATATGTACTTCCTGAAATTGGACAGACTGCTGCCCAGGACGGCAGTCAAGAAACTGTTGCGGCAGTCTGTGAATGTCGTGGCGGCACTCCATGACTGCCGCTCCGGCATTACGTGACTGCCGCACGGCTCTCATCAAGTGCCGTGACAATTAATGGATTGCCGCGTTTTTGTCAGTCTTACTTTATCAATTTTTTTATTTTTTATCTGCATACGCATACGTATTGTTCTGCAAAATACGGACTTTAAAAGCAAACGGCAGTCAGAAAATGTCGGCGGCACTCTGTGAATGCCATTTGGCACTCACCGAATGCTGTGCGGCACTCACTGAATACCGTCCGGCACTCATTGAGTGCCCCTGAGTTCTGCCGAGTGTCGTTTTTTGTTGAGCTTCTCTTTTTAGGTCTTTCTTTTTCTCAAAGCAATTTATTTTTGAAGATCTTTTTCAAAAATTGTGTTTTATATCTGAATTCTCCTAAATACCTGGTATTTTCTTCTTTCTGTGAAATTTTATCGCGTTTAGAGAAATTTCTGAAGAGCTTGGAACACTTTGAATCTTCCGGTCCTTGTCATCATCGGATACGGAGGCGACACTCTCCTAAATTCGGCAGTCGGTCAAAATTGGGGTGTCTACAGTTTGCCCCTCTTTGACAGAGCTTGTGGGGCAACGCGTCCCATAAGTGAATGTCAAAGTATGTGTGAAGACAAGCCTTTGACCAGACTGTCGAATTTAGGTAAAAACAAAATGCGTTGCAAAAATCGACTGTACGAACGGTTCATGCTGGTCGTGCTTGATGGCGAGCTGCATACGTATCCTATCGGGAATCAGACCAAAGCGTAGTTCAGATACGGGGTCGAACACACACAAACGCAAGTAGTCACACGGATGGATGCACCTATCCTGTCGTGATGCAAATGCCATGCCATGTTTCTTTCTAAATTGACCCGGTTGTATAAATGTCAAGCTTATCGTGTCTTCCCCACGTACGACGCGCTTTACGTGGCGTGTCGGAAGATCATCTAATTCTTGACCAACGCAAATCTGTTACGGGGGGTCGTAAAAAAGTTCTCAACTTGATTTTGAGGATTGATGCAAAACTATTGCGAGAACCGGGAATATAAATCTGTTATATTCCAAAACGAGGGTTAACGCAAATCTGTTGCAAGAACCGGGAATATTAATCCGTTATATTCCAAAATGAGGGTTAACGCAAATCTGTTGCGAGAACCGGGGATATAAATCTGTTATATTCCAAAACGAGGGTTAACGCAAATTTGTTGCGAGAACCGGGAATATAAATCTTTTATATTCCAAAACGAAGATTAACGCAAATCTGTTGCGAGAACCGGGAATATAAATCTGTTATATTCCAAAACGAGGGTTAACGCAAATCTGTTGCGAGAACTGGGAATATAAATCTGTTATATTCCAAAATGAGGGTTAACTCAAATCTGTTGCGAGAACCGGGAATATAAATCTGTTATATTCCAAAACGAGGATTAACGCAAATCTGTTGCGAGAATCGGGAATATAAATCTGTTATATTCCAAAACAAGGGTTAACGCAAATCTGTTGCGAGAATCGGGAATATAAATCTGTTATATTCCAAAACGAAGATTAACGCAAATCTGTTGTGAGAACCGGGAATATAAATCCGTTATATTCCAAAACGAAGATTAACGCAAATCTGTTGCGAGAACCGGGAATATAAATCCGTTATATTCCAAAACGAAGATTAACGCAAATCTGTTGCGAGAACCGGGTATATAAATTTGTTATATTCCAAAACAAGGGTTAACGCAAATCTGTTGCGAGAACCGGAAATATAAATCTGTTATATTCCAAAACGAGGGTTAACGCAAATCTGTTGCGAGAACCGGGAATATAAATCTGTTATATTCCAAAACGAGGATTAACGCAAATCTGTTGCGAGAACCGGGAATATAAATCTGTTATATTCCAAAACGAGGGTTAACGCAAATCTGTTGCGAGAACCGGGAATATAAATCTGTTATATTCCAAAACGAGGGTTAACGCAAATCTGTTGCGAGAACCAGGAATATAAATCTGTTATACTCTCATGTCTTTTCAATTTTCAAAAATTCGGGCCCCACGGGCTCAAATATTTTCTATTTTTCTCAAAAATTCGGGGCCCACGGGCTCAAATATTTTCAATTTTGTTTCAAAAATTCGGGAGCCTACGGGCTCAAATGTTTTCAATTTTTCTCAAAAATTCGGGGCCCACAGGCTCAAATATTTTTCAATTTTTTTCAAAAATTCGGGAGCCCACGGGCTCAAATGTTTTCAGTTTTCAAGAATCCGGGGCCCACGAACCCAAATATCTTCACTTTTCAAAGATTGGGAGCCCATGGGCTCATATATACTCTTAAATTTCGAAATTTGTAGTCAATGTGTACTTAAAAATGACCCCGAGGGCAAAAAGTGTAATGAGGGCAAATTTTGGGGGCCTCAAATTCAATTTTCGAGACTTGGTTTGAATTTTGGGGGGGAAAATGAGTATCCTTGAACCGCCTTAACCGCGGCACACACGGATTTTTGCGGCAGTCCGTGACTGCCGTACGGCAGTCGCAGAGTGCCGTTGCGGCATTCAGCGAGTGCCGCCCGACAGTTTACTGACTGCCGCGCACGAAAAACCGAGTGCCGCGCTTGAGCGACAGTGGCTAAAACCGAGAGTTCTCTTTTTCATTTCATTTCATTCTCTCGTCTCTTCTCTCGTGGATTCCTCTGGATAAATTTTTTTCTTTTCTCCTCTGCTTGTATTGCTCTAGCCAGGACTTATTTAGGTTAGTCCTACTCGATCATGACTTGATTAATCTCTATTATTTCATTGTTTTTCTGAACTTTTCATGAATTTTAACGTGTAGATATCTCTTTCTCTTTGACAAATTATGGTGAGTGGTTCAGGGCGAAAAAAGAAGGCCAAGTACACGGCCACCCATCATCCAGATGCTACGCTCCTGCTCTGGGATCCGGACGAGCATTTATCGGCCCGCGCGTTTAAGCGCGAGGTAAACGCTTCCCTTTTAATCATTGCTCGTATTTCTTTCTCGCATTTCCTTCTCTATGTGAATGTAACGTAGAATTGTCACAACTTAGATACCCTATTCCGAATGTCGTGCTCGTGGCGCCCTCGAGCGTCCCTGATGGCTTTATTCCATACCCCTCTTTAAGAAATTTTTATTTTCTTATAAACTTCAAACTTCTCATAACACGAATGTTATGTTTAAATTTTCCTGTCCTTTATTTATTAGATTTCACGATCGCGATGCTTTTTTCAAACTCACTTTAGGTACTTGTGAACCTGTATTGAAACTAATGCCTCCTTTGAATCTGAACTTGCTTTGGATTTTCACAAATTTATGTACACTTTTGAAAATTTCTCTCTCTCTAGAACATCATCCATTTTATTTTGCTTTTTCTTTTACTCAATTACTGACATCAGAACTTGTGATTCTTTCTTGCAGCTGCAGCTGAAGGTGCTGAAAGGGCACGATAGTCTTGCTCACGGATATGAGTGGTATACAGAGTTGAGAGAGACCGTATGGGGGCTCGTAGATGCGGCGGGATTTGGGGACTTCGTCAAACTTTTGACGAAGGGCTCCAATGACTTACAGCAGATACATGCCCTTGCTGAGTGGTGGTGGGACACTACGAGCACATTCCACTTCTCGTTTGGTGAGATGACGTTGACGCCGCTGGACTTCTCCATGATCACCGGGATAGCCTTCGGCGGAGAGCCTCTGAGATACTTGACAGATCAGGAGTGGGGCCAGGTGGAACCGTTGCTAGGGGTGATCCCGGAGGAGGCTCTAGTCACAGTCCGGTGGTTTATGGACACGTTTCGGGGCCGGCCTAGTTTCACGGACGAGCAGATGGCCAGAGGCTTCCTCATGTATATGCTGGGGTGCTCCTTGTTGAGCACCAAGGGTGATCGGATTTCTGTGTCCCTGGTTGCATCGCTGGAGCGCCTGGACCGGGTCGTCGAGTATGATTGGGCCGGTGCAGGGTTATCTATCTTGTACAGGCATATGAGTGACATCTCTCGGGACAGACCGGCTTCTACTAGTGGGTATTGGAGAGCGTGGGAGGTATATTCTTTTCCATATTTTATTGCTTTTTTATGCTTTCAGAATTTTATTCAAATTGAGGGACTAACCCCCCCCTTTTTTTATTCCTTCTTATATTGCAGATTTGGTCCCACGAGTATCTACGCATGATGTCTCCAAAGACGCGTGATGCTGAAGCCCTTATCATGCCCCAGGGGCTGAAATGGGCGAAGGACAGGGTTGGGCGGAAGACCGAGGCCCACGATTTTGTTTCGTTCAGGAACTTCCTGACGAACCTACGGGAGGAGCATGTCCACTGGCAGCCGTGGCTCAGGGTGCTACTTGAGGCTCATGTGGGGATCCGAGAGTCAGCCGGGTATGACCCGACGAGGCGACTCCTCTGTGGGCCAGAGGGCCAGGCGTGGTATCTAGGAGAGAGGGTGACCAGGCAGTCACTAGCGGCCCCCGGGTTCTTCGTGCCATTCCCTCTTCCCGACTCTATGAGAGCCACGGACACTCTCCAGGGTAGCGAGCTTATGATTGCTCTACTAGGTTTGGGCATTCATGACTTTATGGACCCCCCTACTGGATATGCGGCGTTCCGTGCCGCTAAGCTGATGCCGAACTTCCCTCTGATGGAAGTGACTCGGGTGAGTAAGATTCCTTCAACCCTTTTATGAATTGTCTTTCATTCTTTATTATTTATGCTTTATCCCTTTTGTTTGCAGCCTGTTCCTACCACCACTCGTCCTCCTGCCTTGCCTGAGTGGGACTAGACCATGTCTACCGTTTCATTCGGCGAGCCTCACTTGACGACGATTCCCCCACTGTCGCGGGGCACCCCCACCATTCCTATCCATTATGATGTCGTCCCGCGTGCCTACGCGGAGGAGGGCTTGGCGTATGCCCATAGCGTGCGACAGTGGGTCCTTGGGCGAGAGTGGATGGTAAGGGACTACCTTTCATTTTGACTTTGACTGCTTCTTCTTTTAGTAGCCTTTATTCTTGGTTCTTGTTCTTTTCAGGCTGAGGGAGCTCGGGCGACTGCTGCGACCCAGTTGAGGGCCCAAGTATGATCTTTATCTTCTTATTCTTAGTATTTCATTTGCCTTTTTAACACTTCCTGGACTTATCCCCTTTTTTATTTCAGACGGAGGAGATCAGGATCCTATCCCAACAGGTGGGGCAGCTCTAGCAGCGGCTCCAGCAGTTTGGCATTCCCATCAATGACGCTCCTGGAGCTAGCGGCGCAGGACGAGGCATGGAGCGGGGCGGTGGTAGCGGCCCTAGACATGGTGGAGGCGGCGGCGAGGGCACTAGCGGTGGCAGAGGCAGAGGCGGTGGTAGCAGCGGTCGTGGAGGGAGTGGCGGAGGCAGCGGGACAGAGTCGGAGGAGGAGCCCCTCAGGCGTACGACCCGCCAGACTCGCAGCCGGGGCTGGGGCTGATCACATTTCTCTCTCTCTTTTCCTTTTTCTTTTGAGTGTTTTGGGAGGACTTATACTTTATTTGATGATTGTATATACGCATTTTATTTTGGTGATGGCTTCGTGATAGCCAATAGGATAGGCACTTTGGATACCTCTATTATTATATTATTGCTTCTTTATTAACATTTACCGTATGTGTGACCATAGCTTGGTCCATCTCTTGCCGTATGTGGGATCATGGCTTGGTCCCGTCTTTATTTTTATCTTTGAATGCTTCTATTTCCTTTATCTATTTGAAATGTACAAATGAATGAAATGAATGAATGAATGAATGTATTTGCACGTGCTGCATGATGCGCACGTTTTATTATTTTTCTATCTAGTTTTCTGTTTGCAAGTGGGCTGATCGTGTTACAAACAAACCCTGGCCAATGAAAAACTTGGAACGGCACTCGGTTAGGTCTCCGCGGCACTCAGTGAGAGCCGCGGCGGCAGTCAATAAGTGCCGCAACGGCATTCACGGACTGCCGCGCGGCACTTCATCGTTTGCTGCTGCACTTTATCGAGTGCCGCGGGTAGGTAGACAGCTTTATTCTTCTATTTATACCCCTTCTTTCTCAAAGCTCCGCAAAATACTTCTCTTTTCTTTCCATTTTCCTCTTAAATGGCCCCCATTAGTTCTCAAATCCTCTTCCCATGGATGGATACTCTCTCTGGTATTGACAAGCTCAATTTTGAGTGCTTCGGACTAAACGATCTCTTCTCTTTCCGACAGATGAATTTGAATGAGGGCCTACTTCGAGCTGCCATTCAGTGTTGGGATCCTGCTCTCAATGTCTTTCGTTTCGGCTCTTAGGAGATTTGCCCCTTATTTGAGGAGTTTAGCGCCATTCTTTACACCGATCCTTCTGCTGAATTGATGGTTCCTCAAATTCAGGCCGGGTATGTCCGAGACTTAGCCATTCTTCTGCACACATCTCGAAATGCGGCGGGCTCCTTTATTTGTGATAGGCATATTGATTTTGAGTGCCTTGCTTCCGTTTATGCTCCCATAGGGGACCCCTATGATGATGAGTACCAGATCATCCGACGTAGTGCCCTGTCAATTGCCATGCTCTCTTACTTCCTATTTCAGTCATCTTCTGACACTCTCATACCCATTGCCTGTGGTTTACGGGAGATGAAAAGTGCTGTTATGCTGGTCCTTGGCGAAACTCTGATTGGATTGGGCCACGCCCATGCTACTGGGGTCATGTTATCCGCCGGGGCACCTTTTGTTTTGCAAATTTGGCTCATGGAGCGTCTGGACCTCTTCATACATGCTTCCCATCTCCGTGGGTCACTTCCTTATGATCGTATGGAGATTCATAGCTTATTTCAGTCTGCCGACGCGTGGCTTGGTTGGCTTCGGGGCCTCTCTTCTAGTGATATCTACTGGGTTTGTGCGTCGTGGATCTATCGCTCTGTTGCTGTACGCCTTCTCGGGCGTCCTGGCCTCTGGCTGCTGGGTTTGCATGCCACTACTTTCTACATTCCTGACCGAGTTGTCCATCAGTTTGGACTTTTGCAAGATGCTACTGAATCCGTGACTGCTGATTTCACCAGGGGGTCCCCTTTGCGCCCTTCTATTGTGAAGGCTTTCATGGAGGCTTGGCACAGCAGAATGGCTGCTCCGTTCCCGAGGGTTCCTGCTCTGACTGTACCTACTACCGAGTATCTCCTAGAGATCCAAGCCTTGGTTGCGAGGCGAGCTTGACGGACATATGCATAATAAAGTAGACGAAAATAGGGAAAAGCTTGCCATTTTACAAAACTTTCTGACAGACCCTGCCTACTCTTTGTTTACGCTTTAGAATGTGATTTTCCTTTTTTTTTTTTTAAAAGTGTTGTTATGTTCAATCAAAGTGTTCACCCCTTCAATTAATCTTTTATGAAGAATTCTCCTTTCAAATGTCTTTTCTCGGCTCTTCAACTTGCTTTGAATTTTGCTTAAAGCTTTATTCTTTCTATACCATGAACTCTCATTTGTTTCTTTATAGTACGTATCTTGATAGCCAGGAGATCCAAAGACGGGTCTCAGGCATATATCTGGGTTCTTCGGATGGCAAATGAAGTTTGTCCCTGGTTTCAGGGCTTTGAAGTAGTTCTGGACAAAGGCCAGTTTGCCCCTAGTTTAGCACGGTTTTTTTTTTAGTGGACCGAGGACTTTGGAGAACCCGCCTACTTATCCCCGAGTGGGCGTCAGGTCTCGAGTAGTTCGGTTTAAGGCTTGACGAAGGACGCCGCTCGGGCAGTTTTTATTTTTAATGACCGAATCGAGTAGGTTGCCTACGTATCCCCTAGCGGGAATCAGGTCAAGCGTAGTTCATCGAGGTAGGAGGCTTTGAAAAGAAAGGTTTCAACCAAAATACTTCTTGAGACGATCGAGGTTAATTGGTTGTTTAAATTCAACCCCGTCCAGGTCCATGAGATAAGTCGCTCCTCCGGAAAGGAGCGTCTTAATGATGTACGGCCTGACACGACTGGTATTGTGTTCTCCGAAGAGTACGTCCAAGTGTAGACGGTCGCGTCGCGTTAAAACCGATAAGATCGGGTCGAATCCCAAAAGACTGAAGATTAAGGCAGAAAGATCTAGATTGAATCCTAAATAAAAAAAAAAATGATTTCTTTAAAGTGGAGGCTCTAAAGGTCCTATTGAATAAATAAAAGAAACAAATTATAATAAAGTGATAACTTGACTAGATAGAATTAAAAAGTTGTGATATGAATTTAAATATATATATATATATATATATAAAATAAAAAGAGTTGGGAACATGTGAGTCCACAAAAGACCAGCCACTACCATGATTTAACAAAAATGGACAGTTGGGGTTTTATCCTTAGAGTATTCCTTATTTCGAAAATGATTAAGTTAAGCATTCTAGGCACTAAGTATGTAAATCTTACATAATTAGTGGTTTGTTTGCCTCACTTATTTATGAAGGACTGAAATAAGAAGTTAATTAAAACTATGAACAATAACTAACAAATTGAGTATTAAATATTCATTGTGTTTGTTATGAGTGTTCATTGAATTAATTAATCAAAAGAGCTCTTATTTCACAATCAGATTGCAATTTGAACTAGAAAGTTCAATTTGGACTTAGTTTCTGAAACAAAAGTTCTTAGAATACAAAGAGGAGCCAACCCAAGTTATAAACATACCAATCGATTGACATGTGAAATGGCTCTCAATCGATTGATAAGTATATCAATCGATTGACTTGAAATCTTATGTCAATCGATTGGTTTCTGTTTCCAATCGATTGATATTGATTCTAAAACAGAATCATGGCAGAGGGCTGGAAACGATGTTTCTTCACATTATTCCCAACCAGGATTCTACTCAAACATGTTTAAGACTGCATAAACATAAATAAACTGAAAAGTAGGATCAAACATTGCTATGGATTAAAATTTTAAACTAAAAATGTTGAAATCAAACTAAAACTTAAAATGTGATTTACAATCAACAATTCCTAAGCAACTAAAGGCACGAAAAATAACCTGAACTTGAAAATGAGTTGAAGAAAAAGAGCTTCTCACTGATACACAACCAAGAACTCAAAATAGCAAAAGAGAAATCCCTACAAAACAACATAAAAAAAATGAGCTAACCCCTGACCCTCTTCACTCTCTTCTATATGTAATGTCAAATCCACGAGCTGAAAATGTCTAGGTTCATTCCATAACGGCTGGTCGTCGTCCTGGTTGCTGAAATCTTGCGCCATTAACACAGATTGTTTCCAGTTTTAACCAATCGATTGACAAAGGTACCAATCGATTGATTAAAGAATTCAATCGATTGGTAAGTATGTCAATCGATTGATCATGAAAAGAAGTCAATCGATTGATATAATGTCAATCGATTGATACCAAGACTTCATCTACATGTTTCTTCATTTATTCCTTTCAACTTGTTATTCATTTTAACTTCAGAACCTGCATTCAAAGAGCTAAACACAACAACATACCACGAAAATACATCATTGTGTAAAGAAACGAATTAAAACACAAGTGCAGGTAACACTAGAGAAATGAGGTCAAATTCCGTCAATTTTTACTCTTTATCGAGCTAATATTAAGCAAATATCAGCTCTCATCACGACCCCTAACTAGCGCTTTGCTAGTCTCTAGCAATGAAGCGGAATTAACGCAAACTAGGACGAACAACAATTGACGTTACAGTTTTATTGAGCTAAAACAAAAGAGAACTCCTAACTCACTGTCGCAGGAATCGCGGTTGCATTTAGCGTTTGCAACAAGCCTTTGAACCCTTAGGTTTACCTTAATGGACGAGTTGTGTCTCGTGAGGGTTTTCAGAGAATTTACCCACAAAATTCAAATGTCAAATTTTCTAAACTCATCAAAGAGCTTCAGTTTCTCTTTTATGCTAAAAATTCTGTTTAACAAGGACATGAATTCCTTTATCATGCTATGGAAATAAACAACATGTTACAAAGTAACTATTCAAGTTAAACTACATCCACAGCCTTTATATATCCTTGTGTGTGTGTGGGGAGTTAATAACAATGATTGAAATCTTTATCTTAGAATTATTTAGATTGACATGTTTAAAATTTCATAGTTTCAACTCAATTCTCACACGGTTTACGCTCAAAATAAAATCACTCTGAAACTGGCGTAAAAATTATGCACTCATAGTATGAAGCTTAAATGAGTAAATGTAGAGGCAATCAAACATGCTTACATACTAGACACTGAAGAACGCTTATTTCAAGGTGCATGAGTCTCATGAATGGAATACCAATTACTACAGGAGCGATCTACTATGGAAAACTCATTTCATACTCGAGATTTATTAAAGCTATCTAGAATCCTTAGGACTTGTGACAGAGATATGAAGAAAGGTAAAAGATGGTGAAATATGGAAATGGATTCAAGCATGTGACATGGTAATATCAACTTCACTTCACCCTTTTTTTTTTTTTTTTAGGATCCAATCTCCAATTTCTTTTATTCCTTCATTTTCATCGTTGTTTTGTTTTGTTTTTTTTTTTTTTACTTCTTCTCCTCCTTTAACTATTCTCACAACCATCACATGCTCGACTATAAAAATGTGATTTTAGGTAGATGCATTGATTTGTGATAGGTAAGTGGGAATTTAGACTTTCTCGGGTGATGAGGTGAAAAAAACGATGGCCTAAATCATCTTCTAAATATAATAATTTATCTCGAGTATTTCCTGAGTTTTAAATTAGTAGATCCTGAACATTCTCCTGAAGCATTAGCTAAATGAAACAAGAATGAGACTCTCAACGAGATAATAGCGCATTTCAAGAATTGACACAAGTTTTTGTAATTAACCCTCAGAATAGAAGAATGGCTCGAAACTCACTAGGGTTTAAAGTTTTACTATTAATCCAATCACATGACAATCATATTTCACTCTAATTCAAAGATTCTTTCGTGATTGTCAACTCGTGCAAAATGTTTTCAGGATATATTTATGTTATGGACGTAAAACCAGATTAGCGACTAAGTAACATGTAATCGAAGTCCATAATATAACAAGAAAGATATGAATGCATCATTGCACAATAATTTAGCTAGGAGGAACGAGGTTTTGAAAGTTAGAAACTCAACAACAGCATTTTTTTTATCAAGAACAACACGGAAGTTTTAATATTAAACAGGTGTGTATTTTAAATTCAAGAAAACACAGGTGGATATCTACTTCCTACCCCCAACTGAAATCGACATTGTCCACAATGGAAGCATTTTAATTAAAAGAAGATATCACCTGATTGAATCATTTCAGTATACATCAGAGAATTCACCTGTTTCAATAATCCAAACTCCACAAACAACCCAGATCAAATAGCATGGATAATAATCGAGAGCATATAGACAAAAAAAAAACACAATCCATGAGTAAAACAGAGCTATCTATATAGTCATATCCAAAAAGTCCAAAATAGTCCATGTACAGATAGAAAATCATCATCCAGCTAAACCATAAAACATCCACAAAAACAAAATAAAACTGACACAAGAGGGATCACAAGATATACAATATCAGAACACTCTCCTGCTCTAAAAAACTACCTCCTAAGGCTCAACAGCCTGGTCACCAGATAGCACGGGCGCACCATCATGTCCTGGATCAACAACTACCTCACCATCACCCTCAGCAGCTGTCCTAGTCTGGGTGACAGCCGCCGGGTCACTCACAGTCGGTGGGGGATCAGCAGCTGGAGGTGGTGGCGGTGGAGGCGTCTCTAAGATAACTCCCTTTGGTGGAGCCGATGTAGAGGCTGGAGCCATCGGAGGGGGTGGCATAGATGAACGCAGGGATTGCTCGATCCCTAACAGCATCAAAATTTGCTCTATCTGACCACCTAGCAGCTCAAGTCTCCCCTGTACAGCATCACGATCCAACGACATCTGAGTAGTCATCAACAACTGCTGTGCAGTGAGCTCTCTAACCATCCCCTAAAGCTGTACTCTCGCCTCTCGCTCCTCTACTAAGAGATCGTAAATGGTCTGGAGAGATGGAGGGGTAGATGTAGAGGCTGTAGGTAATGTAGAGGCTGTAGGTGGCTCACGCTTCCTCAATTCATACTGACCCTCAGCCGCAGTCGACGTCCCTGAGTCCTCATCCTCCTCGTCCTCAACTATAACTGTATCCTGACCCTCCGCCTCAGTCGGCGTCCCTGGGTCGTCGTCTTCTTCCTCAGTTGAAGATTCTCCTCGGCGTCCATGAGTAAAACAGAGCTATCTATATAGTCATATCTAGAAAGTCCAAAATAGTCCATGTACAGATAGAAAATCATCATCCAGCTAAACCATAAAACATCCACAAAAACAAAATAAAACTGACACAAGAGGGATCACAAGATATACAATATCAGAACACTCTCCTGCTCTCAAAAACTACCTCCTAAGGCTCAACAGTCTGGTCACCAGATAGCACGGGCGCACCATCATGTCCTGGATCAACAACTACCTTACCGTCACCCTCAGCAGCTGTCCCAGTCTGGGTGACAGCCGCCGGGTCACTCACAGCCGGTGGGGGATCAACAGCTGGAGGTGGTGGCGGTGGAGGCGTCTCTAAGATAACTCCCTCTGGTGGAGTCGATGTAGAGGCTGGAGCCATCGGAGGAGGTGGCATAGATGAACGCAGGGATTGCTTGATCCCTAACAGCATCAAAATCTGCTCTATCTGACCACCTAGCAGCTCAAGTCTCCCCTGCACAGCATCACGATCCAACGACATCTAAGCAGTCATCAACAACTGCTGTGCAGTGAGCTCTCTAACCATCCCCTGAAGCTGTACTCTTGCCTCTCGCTCCTCTACTAAGAGATCGTAAATGGTCTGGAGAGATGGAGGGGTAGATGTAGAGGCTGTAGGTAATGTAGAGGCTGTAGGTGGCTCACGCTTCCTCAATTCATACTGACCCTCAGTCGCAGTCGGCGTCCCTGAGTCCTCATCCTCCTCGTCCTCAACTATAACTGTATCCTGACCCTCCGCCTCAGTCGGCGTCCCTGGGTCGTCGTCTTCTTCCTCAGTTGAAGATTCTCCTCTCTTCCTCTTCTTCCTCTTACTACTCTCTCCTTCTTTCCCTTTTCCTTTTGCTTTATTTTTGAACCGTGACAGCGACCGCCGTGCCACAGACTCTCCAAAAACCCTCAACTTGGACTTCTGTAGAATTTCGGCAGCTGGTACCTCTAAACCAGCAACCTCACAAACCCGATGAATTGCCCACGCACCCTTCAAGTGTTGCGATTTGCTAGGATGACGTGTAGGCTCAATGAAAAACTCGATGAAGAGCCGGGCGAGGCAGATAGGCAATCCGGTCCCAATAGCATAAAGAACTCTCGTGTACCACCCTGCAAAGTCCAGCTTATAGGTCGTGGGGAGAATGCAGCTGCAGAGTGTCAGATGCAGCAGATGATAGTCCATCGTCAGGTCATGGTCATCGAAAACTGAGATCCCCAAGTATTTCTTAACCTTCCCGCTTGAGATCTCTGTGGCCACAACATCGTATGATGGAAATGGGAGGTCTGGATGAACAGGGTACATATGATCGGGAACCTCTGGGATACCAAGCGCCTGAGCGACTGTAGCTGGGTTGAACTCAATTGGCCGTCCTGATACACACGAGAAATATGTGTAAGGGACATTCGGCACCTTTACCATGCTCGCACAAGCTGCTCGAATCCAAGAAGGTCGCACTTGTTTATCCACTGTAAGAACTGGGAGCCAATCAGGAAAAGCTCGAAGGCGAGCTAGATGGAATGGAATCTTATCGTCGCTCCACAGGTTTTTGAATCGCCTTTCCACCATAATTACGCGAGTTTGGAAGTATTTAGTGTACCACGTGTTCTCTTTGGCGTTCCTGAACCCGTGGGCGAGCGGTGGGTCAGGAATCTTGAGAGAAGTTGATTTTTCGGGGTGTGGTCCACTGTCCTTGGGCTTTGGAGCCATGGGAGCTGAAATGGAAGCAAAACAAAGAGTTATAATGAGAGAAGAATGACTCTGCTACACTGTTTATGTCAATCGATTGAAGTTCTATTCCAATCGATTGACATCAGCGATTATAGGGGGCTGCCCACAACAAGGTCTCACGTCCCCCTATCATCAATTTAATGGTCTTAAGACCATGAGGGGCTCCCTGTATTGTTTTGAATAAAAAAATGATGAGAATGAGAAGTGGGTTTGGGAGTTACCTCAATCAGAATCGCGGCAAAAACAACGCCCACAGATGGTTGATGACAAGATTGATGACGATGAGATGATTTGCGGCCCAAATCACTATCCTTTTTCTCTTCCTTTGTCCACGCGAGGACAGAGGCAGCGGAGATGGTGTGGGTGAGAGCGACGGTGGAGGTGGAGAGATGAGGATGATGATGATGATGATGATGGTGATTATGGAAGGGAATGGGGTTTGGCCTCACTCACCCAAAATCGCCTAATCCCTCTCTCTCTCACTGATTTTTGAAATGAAATGAGGGAGAGGGAGATGAACAGACATTACGTCTGGTGGGGTTGTCAATCGATTGACAATGGATGTCAATCGATTGAAAAGAATTCAAGTCAATCGATTGACAAAACTATCAATCGATTGGTAACCATTTTATACCAATCGATTGACAATAATAGCAATCGATTGATATAAGAAATTCATGGGAATCCAAATGTTCTTCATGTAATCACCCCCAACAGTTTAAAAATGCATTTTTAAGGTAAAAACAAGACTTCAAGCATTCAAACAAGGATCAAACCCATCAAACACAAAAGTAGGAAGAATTTATTCCAAACATCATCAATTTGTTGCTCAAATTGGATTATTATCATCCAAAGGTACAAGATTTTGGTTGAACGACAAACAAACAAAAAGAAAACTAGAAACAAAATTCTGTCTTATTCATTTGCTACAGGAGTTATCAATTCTGCTCAGGTTCAGGGGAAAAAAGGTCTTCTCCTACAGCATAATCCACGAAGTACTCCACGACTTCCCCGTCCGAATCGATTTGAAGGTCTTCCAAAATTTCTCGAACTGCACAAAGCAAATCCCAGGTATTCATATTGGCGATTGCCTCATTAGGGGAATCAAGGCATGAGCCGGAGAGTGGAGTAAAAATTTGCCTTTCTTGTTCCCTCTGTTTTGGAGTTCCTGGAGAATGCACCCCATGGTAGAGCAAATGTGGAAGGAAGTGCAGTGGATTCATCCTATAGCCAATCAGAAAGACAGAAATAAGAACAAAAGGAAGCAGAAACAGAGAAACACACAAAGAAAAGAAACTATTATACAATAACACAAGATTCTCCAAATTTTCAAGAAGAATAATCAGGATCATCCAGTTGGATGGTCTCTGATTCTGGTTCGAACTTCTCCAAAAATGGCTTTAATCGCTGCCCATTGACTTTGAATGCATTACCATTTTTGGGGTTAACAATCTCTACCGCCCCGTGAGGAAAAACTTCTTTAACGATAAAGGGTCTTATCCACCTCGACCTCAGCTTCCCGGGAAAGAGATGAAGCTTTGAATCGTAAAGTAACACTTTCTGTCCCGGTTCAAGCTTCTTTCTCAGGATCGATCGATCATGCTTATCTATTAATTTTGATTTGTACATTCGAGCACGATCATATGCATCATTTCTGATCTCCTCCAATTCATTGAGTTATAACTTCCTCAATGTACCACTCTCATGAATGTCAAAATTCAGCAGTCTAGTGGCCCAGTATGCCTTATGTTCCAGTTCCATAGGCAAATGGAAAGCTTTTCCATAAATCAGCCTATAGGGAGACATTCCAAGGTTTGTCTTATACGCCATTTTGTATGCCCATAAAGCATCAGTTAAACGTGACGACCAATCCTTTCTATTGATGTTGACAGTCTTTTTCAGGATATGTTTAATTTCCCTATTAACTAGCTCTGCCTGACCATTTGACTGTGGGTGATATGATAACGTAATCTTATGATTGACCCCATATTTCTTCATCAACGCCTCGAAAGGCCTATTGCAAAAATGGGTTCCACGATCGCTAATCATGGCTTTCGGTGTTCCGAATCTTGAAAGAATATTTTCTTTTAAGAATGAGATCACTGTTCTGTGATCATTTCTCCTTGTCGGAACAGCCTCAACCCACTTGGACACATATTCAACTGCCAAAAGGATGTATTCAAAATGAGAGGATGGTGGAAATGGCCCCATGAAGTCAATACCCCAACAATCGAAGATTTCGATAGTGATGATCGGGGTCATCGGCATTTCATTTCTTTTAGATAAACTCCCTAACATTTGGCATCTAGCACATGCTCTACAAAATGCATAACAGTCTTTGAAAACTGTCGGCCAGTAGAAACCACTACTAAACACCTTTTGAGCAGTTTTCTGAGCTGAGAAATGGCCACCACAGGCCTCTGAGTGGCAGGAAGCTAGAATTTGAGAGATATCCTCCTCGGGGACACATCGTCTAATTACTTGATCCGCACAGTACTTAAACAAGTACGGATCATCAAAGTAAAACCATCGGGCGATGGATAGAAACCTTCTTCTGTCAGGGGTGGACCAATGAGACGGGGTCTCCCCTGTTGCCAGGTAATTGACAATGTCAGCATACCAGGGCAAACTAGTTGTAGCAAAAAGTTGTTCATCTGGGAAAGATTCACGGATCAGAATGGATTATGAAGAATTGTCTTCAAACGTCAATCGTGAGAGGTGATCGGCTACCACATTCTCCACCCCTTTTTTATCTTTGATAACCAAATCAAATTCTTCGAGCAGGAGAATCCAGCGTATCAATCGCTGTTTTGTATCCTTTTTGGATAGCAGATACTTTAACGCAACATGATCAGTGAAGCAAATGATCTGCGAACCAATAAAATATTGCCTGAATTTTTCCAATGCGAATACAATCGCCAGCAATTCCTTTTCTGTCGTAGAGTAATTACGTTGAGCTCCATCAAGGGTTCTGCTAGCATAGTAGATCACAGTAGGCTTCTTGTCTTTCCTTTGTCCTAATACAGCTCCGATCGCTGTGTCACTTGCATCACACATCAGCTCAAAAGGAAGACTCCAATCCGGAGATTGCATTATCGGAGCTGTTGTGAGGTGATGTTTGAGTTTATCAAAAGATTCCTGGCACTTGCTGTTCCACTCAAATGGTTGGTCCTTAACAAGGAGTTGGCACAGCGGCCTAGATACAGTACTGAAATCATTAATAAACCTTCGGTAAAAATCGGCGTGACCTAAAAATGATCGTATTTCTTTCACTGTAGTGGGGACAGGAAGGTTGGAAATTATATCGATCTTTGCCTTGTCTACCTGTATTCCCTCAGCAGACACGATATGTCCCAAGACAATCCCTTTTGTCACCATAAAGTGACATTTTTCCCAGTTGAGGACCAAATTCTTATCCTCACATCTTTTCAGGACTTTCTGGAGGTTCTCTAAGCAATCATCAAAACTGCTTCCAAATACAGAGAAGTCGTCCATAAAAACCTCCATGATCTTTTCAACCATATCATTGAAGATGCTCAGCATGCACCGCTGAAAAGTGGCAGGTGCGTTGCACAATCCAAATGGCATCCGGCGATATGCAAATGTTCCAAACGGACTGGTAAAAGTGGTTTTCTCTTGATCAGCAGGATCAATTTCAATTTGGTTATAACCACTATAACCGTCTAGGAAGCAATAGAATTGATGACCCGCTACCCTTTCGAGCATTTGATCCATGTAGGGCAATGGAAAATGATCCTTTCGAGTCACCACATTCAATCTTCTGTAATCAATAAACATGCGCCAGCTTGTGGTCACACCTGTTGGTACCAATTCTCCTTCTTTATTTTCTACCACTGTAATGCCGGCTTTCTTCGGCACTACTTGAGTCGGACTTACCCAAGGACTATCCAAAATTGGATAAATAACCCCAACATCCAGCAATTTCAGAACTTCCTTCTTCACTACCTCTTGCATGTTTGGGTTTAGATGCCTTTGCATTTGACGACAAGGTTTGGCATCTTCCTCAAGGTAAATCCTGTGGGTGCATATGGATGGACTAATTCCTCTTAAATCAGCAACGGCCCATCCTAACGCACTCCTGTGTTGCTTAAGCAACTGGATCAGTTTACTTTCCTATTCGTGATTTAAAACAGATGAAATTATCACAGGAAAGGTCTTCTCTTCTCCCAGAAACACATATTTCAATTCTTTTGGGAGCTCTTTCAATTCCAACTCAAGAAATTGCAGGTTTGACGGCACAGCCAACTTGGTCTTTGGCGGTAGTTGCTCATATTGAGCCGTCCACATTGTTCTTGCAACTTCCTCTTCAACAACCTCCAATATAGCATATATCTAGCTCATCATTTCATCTTGTGGAGTGTATCTATCCAATTCATAACATGAGTTAGTCATAATGGACTCCACAGGATCAGAATGAGCAGTTGAATCAAAGCAATCTTGAATTACTGATTCTACCCAATTCACTTCCTCTTCCTCATCATCAAAATCTTCAATTTTGGGATTTGAAAAGATCTTGATATTCAATGTCATGTTCCCAAAAACAACGGTCATAACTCTACTCCTTACTTTAATCGTCGCATCGATTGTCGCGAGGAAAGGATGTCTGAAGATCACCAAAATCTGAGATTTAGCATTGTAAACTGGTTCGGTGTCTAGAACAACGAAGTCAGCAGGAAAGACAAAGGTGTCAATCTGGACTAAGACATCCTCCAGCACTCCTCGCAGATATTTAATTGATCAGTCCGCTATTAGAGCGTAATGCGAGTGGGTTTAAGTTCTCCCAACCCTAGCTGTTGGTAAACAGTATATGGTAAGAGATTAACCCTCGATCCTAAATCGAGCAGAGCATTGTTTACTTTCTTCTGACCAATTATACAAGAAACTGTTGGTGTACCTGGATCCTTGTACTTAGGAGGCAGGTCGTGTTTTAAAATTGCACTCGCCTGACATGCCAAGTAAGCACTCTTCTTAACACTTTGCTTCCTTTTAACAGTGCACAAGTCTTTTAGGAACTTGGCATAGGAAGGCACTTGTTTAATTGCGTCTAGGAGTGGGAGATAGATTTTTGCTTGTTTGAATAACTCTAGAAACTCCTGACTCTTAGTTTCTTGTTGAGGTTTCTTCAACCTCTAAGGATATGGTACTGGAAAAGGGCATTTGGTTGCCTCCTCAAGAAGAGGTTCTTTTCCAGGTCTTCTCTTTATTTCAGTATCCTCAGGAACTGTTATTTTGGGCTCAACTGTTTCGCCCTCTCTTCCTTCTTCCACCAATTCTTCTTCATTCTCTACCTCTTCTTCATTACTAACTACAGGTTATGAGGGCAAAGAGACTTTCTCAATTTCCTTTCCACTTCTCAACACAGTTACAGCCTTGGCCTCCTCATGTGGTCCAGATCCCGAGGGTCCTGTACCCGAGTGTTGGCCTTTAGGATTTGGCTCTGGTTGTGCAGGAAACATGGTTCGTTCTCGATCTCCTTGTTGGGTAGCTAACCTCTCTACACTTGTGTTGAGTTTACTCATTAGCTGCATCATCTGTTGCATCATGAGTATATTAGGATCCTCTTGTGCCTTCTTATGAGTTGGCACGTAAGTGTTTGATGAGGTTTGGTTGTTGCCCCCCTGATTGTAGTTGATCTAAGGTGAATGATTTTGTTGATATTGATTCTGATGATACCCTTGATTTTGTTGATAGGTAGGAGGTTGATAACTCTGGTGGTATCCCTGGTTCTGAGGTCGGTATTGGTTTCCTTTATTCGGCTGCCACTGTTGAGATGGGTTTGCTGCAGCAGCACTGTTTCTTTGATCAAAACCAGGATGACTCCACCTATCATTGGGGTTGAAATGACCAGGGGCATTTACAGCGTGTACCTCTACTGGACTCTGTTCTTGATAAACAGGGTATATTTGGCAATGTTGAGAGGTATGCCCCATTTGTAGACAACTCAAACATGATTCTTCAGATGCAAATTGTATTACTAGGTCCTTCTTTGCTTCCAGAACTTCCAATTTACGAGCCAGTTGCTCGTATTTTTCCATTAAGCCATCTTCCGCTTTCAACTGATAAATACTCTTTTTACTTGAACTTGAACTGGCGTGAGTTCTCGTTACTTGAGTTTCCCATTCTGGTGCGTGTTCGGCTAACCATTCGAAATGAGCTTCTGCTTGGTCGGCGTTCTTGCTCATAAACTCACCGTCACTCGTAGTTTCTGCGAGTTTCTTTGACTTTGGACTTAGGCCATCATAGAAGAAGCTTATTGTTCGCCACTTCTCAAAACCATGATGTGGGCAGAGTAGTAACAAATCCTTGAAACGCTCCCATGCCTCAGCGAAAGTTTCTTCCTCTTTTTGATTGTACATCTTGATCTGTCTCAAAATGTCATTTGTTAATCGCTTAGGGAAGAATTTCTTAAGAAAGGCTTCATGAATTGCTGGCCAAGTTGAAATAGAGTTCGGTTTGAGCGACAACAACCATGACTTTGCTTTGTCCTTCAAGGTGAAGGGAAAAGCTTTAGTCGGATTATGTCACTCGGGCAAGTCTGATCTGTGAAAGTGCCACAAACGTCTTCGAAATCTCGAATGTGTAAGTACGCCTTCTCTTTATCCATCCCGTGAAATGTGGGTAAAAGTTGAATCATCCCGTTACGAAAATGGAATGTACCCGTGTGCGGAGAAATACGGATACAAGAAGGTGTAGCAGTACGATCTGGAGCCAAGAGTTCTCGTAGAGGTCGTTGACCGTCATCGATGAGGTCATGCCCATTCTCTCCTTGTTGGCTCTCCGTATCAGACATTGGATTAGAAATAGATGGAGTGAAAATGGGATTATCAGCACTATGGATGGAATCTTCAAATAGACTTGTGATGAAAGCTTCTATGGAATCAAAGGACATAGAAGGAAACAACAAAACAACTTGTGTTCAGAAGATCAAAAAGAAAAAGAAAGATAGAAATGGGATAAGAAAAGATTGGATCAATCGAGAGAATCTGGCCTTTGTTACCGTCCCCAGCAACGGCGCCAAAAACTTGACACGACTGGTATTGTGTTCTCCGAAGAGTACGTCTAAGTGTAGACGGTCGCGTCGCGTTAAAATCGGTAAGACCGGGTCGAATCCCAAAAGACGGAAGATAAAGACAGAAAGATCTAGATTGAATCCTAAATAAAATAAAAAAAATGATTTCTTTAAAGTGGAGGCTCTAAAGGTCCTATTGAATAAATAAAAGAAACAAATTATAATAAAGTGATAACTTGACTAGATAGAATTAAAAAGTTGTGATATGAATTTAAATATATATATATAAAAAAAAATAAAAAGAGTTGGGAACATGTGAGTCCACAAAGTACCAGCCACTACCATGATTTAACAAAAATGGACAGTTGGGGTTTTATCCTTAGAGTATTCCTTATTTCGAAAATGATTAAGTTAAGCATTCTAGGCACTAAGTATGTAAATCTTGCATAATTAGTGGTTTGTTTGCCTCACTTATTTATGAAGGACTGAAATAAGAAGTTAATTAAAACTATGAACAATAACTAACAAATTGAGTATTAAATATTCATTGTGTTTGTTATGAGTGTTCATTGAATTAATTAATCAAAAGAGCTCTTATTTCACAATCAGATTGCAATTTGAACTAGAAAGTTCAATTTGGACTTAGTTTCTGAAACAAAAGTTCTTGGAATACAAAGAGGAGCCAACCCAAGTCATAAACATACCAATCGATTGACATCCTGTCAATCGATTGATGTGAAATGGACCAGAAATCCCTACAAAACAACATAAACAAAATGAGCTAACCCCTGACCCTCTTCATTCTCTTCTATATATAATGTCAAATCCACGAGCTGAAGGCGTCTAGGTTCATTCCATAACGGCTGGTCGTCGTCCTGGTTGCTGAAATCTTGCGCCATTAACACAGATTGTTTCCAGTTTTAACCAATCGATTGACAAAGGTATCAATCGATTGATTAAAGAATTCAATCGATTGGTAAGTATGTCAATCGATTGATCATGAAAAGAAGTCAATCGATTGATATAATGTCAATCGATTGATACCAAGACTTCATCTACATATTTCTTCATTTATTCCTTTCAACTTGTTATTCATTTTAACTTCAGAACCTGCATTCAAAGAGCTAAACACAACAACATACCACGAAAAATACATCATTGTGTAAAGAAACGAATTAAAACACAAGTGCAGGTAACACTAGAGAAATGGGGTCAAATTCCGTCAATTTTTACTCTTTATCGAGCTAATATTAAGCAAATACCAGCTCTCATCACGGTCCGACCCAGTTGGGTTTGAATTTTCCTCTAGGGTCATAAACAGGCACTTTCAGTTCTTTGAGGACCAGGTCACCCTCAGCAAGCTTCCTAGGGCGGACCTTTTTGTTGAAAGCACGGGCTATCCTCTTTTGATATCCCCGAGTGTGGTTTATCGCTGCCAACCTTTTCTCATCGAGTAGCATCAACTCCTCATATCTTCCTTGTACCTATTCTGATTCGGGGACCTCGCATTCTGCCAAAACCCTAAGAGAGGGTATTTCTACCTCGATTGGGAGAACAGCTTCCATCCCATAGACCAATGAATACGGCGTAGCACCCGTTGAAGTTCTGACCGAGGTCTGGTATCCCCACAAAGCAAATGGCAGCTTTTCATGCCAATCCTTATATGTATCCGTCGTTTTCCCCAGGATAGCCTTAACATTTTTGTTTGCCGCTTCTACTGCTCCATTCGTCTGAGGCCTATACGGGGATGATTGGTGACGAGTGATCTTATACCTTTCCAAGAGTGGGATAACTTCTCCCTGGAAATGACTGCCATGATCGGAGATAAACTCATTCGGGACCCCATACCTACAGATTATGTTTTTCTCGATGAAACTCACCACATCTTTGGCTTTCAAAGTTGCATACGAGGCTGCCTCTACCCACTTTGTAAAATAATCAATTGCCACGATTATGTACCGGTGCCCATTGGAAGCCCTTGGAACTATCTCACCAATGATGTCGATCCCCCATACGAAAAACAGCCAGGGGGTGGTCATGCTATAGAGCTGTGACGGCGGAGTGTGCATTAGATTTGCATGAATTTGGCATTTGTGACACCTTGTAACATATTCACAACAGTCTTTGTCCAAGGTTGTCCAATAGTATCCCTGTCGGATGATCTTCTTCTCTAGCATGTGCCCATTCATGTGGGGCCCACACACTTCCTCATGTATTTCTTCCATCATTCTCTTAGCTTCCCTTCCATATAGGCACTCTAGATTGTACCCAGTGTAGGATTTCTTCCATAGCTTATCTGCATAGATCACAAATTGAGCGACGAACCGCCGAATTGCCTTCTGTCCTTTTTTGAGGCTCCTTCGGGGTATTCTCCTTTTTTAATGAACTTCCACACATCCACATACCACGGTACTTCCTCTTCGTCTTCTATGGCAGCGATCATCTTAAATGACGGTTGGTTCCTTACTTCTATGGATAACGGGATCATGGCGGTTTTGGAGGGGATCTGGATCATCGAGGCCAAAGTAGCCAATGAGTCGGCTAGTTGGTTTTCTTCACGTGGGAGGTAGTAAAAAGAAATCTTTTGGAATTGTGCTTTCAGACTTTCCAGATAATCATGGTAAGGTCTCAGTTTCTCATGCTTTACCTTCCAATCTCCCCGGACTTGGGATATGATCAAATTGGAATCCCCGAAGACATCGATTCGTCCGACTTTCAAAGCCAAGGCCACTTCCATCCCAATTATGCAGGCTTCGTACTCCACGGTGTTGTTGGTTGAGTTGTATTTGAGTTTGACAGCTAATGGGGTAGGGGTCCCATCGGGTGCTATGAGAATGATTCCAACTCCGTAACCTAATTGGTTGGCTGCTCCATCGAAGTACATTTTCCACAAATCCTCCTTTACCTCCATTATTCCCTCATCCGGGAACCTGAATTCTCCTTCGTCTTCGGATTCTACGGCGAGATCGGTTAAAAACTCAACGACAGCCCTCCCTTTCACAGACTTGGTAGTGACATATTTGATATCGAACTCAGCCAGCATCATGGTCCAACGGGAGATCCTGCTGGTCAAGACGGGTTTTTCGAATAGGTATTTTAGTGGGTCCATTCGGGATATCAGGATCACAGGGAATGCTAACATGTAGTGGCGAAGGCGACGGGTACACCAAACTAAGGCCCAACAGGCCTTTTCCAAAGGCGAGTACTTCAACTCATATTCGATCATTCTTTTGCTCAAGTAATAAATGGCCTTCTCCACGTACCCCTCTTCTCCTTCTTGGGCCAACATACACCCCCATTGAATCTTCGGATATGGAGAGATAAAGTAGTAGGGGTCTCCCAAGTGAGGGTGGTGATAGAACAGGTGGGTTTTAGAAGTAGGTTTTGATCTTGTCGAAGGCTTGTTGGCAAAGGGCGTCCCATTCGAATTTCTCTCCTTTTCTAAGCAGTTTGAACAATGGGTCACAGGTCAAGGTGAGTTTGGAAATGAAGCGGCTAATGAACTGTATTCTCCCCAAGAATCCCCTCAGTTCTTTCTCATTTTTTGGTGGGTTCATTTCGGTTATGGCTTTTATCTTGGTGGGGTCCACCTCTATTCCTCTCTGAGTAATGAAAAACCCTAATAATTTCCTGGTGGTGACTCCGAACGTGCATTTCTGCGGGTTTAGCCTCATCTTAAACTCCCTCAATCTCCTAAAGAATTTTCTCAAAGCCTCTAGGTGCCCTCCCCTCTCTTTGGACTTCACAATCATATCGTCCACATACACCTCCACCTCCTTGTGGATCATGTCGTGCAGTAAAGTGGTGGTAGCCCTTTGATAGGTCGCACTTGCATTCTTAAGTCCGAATGGCATGACCCTATAGCAATATGTCCCCCACAGAGTGATGAACGTAGTTTTCTCCCTATCCTCAGGTGCCATGAGGATTTGATTATACCCAGAGAATCCATCCATGAAAGATAGAAGCTCATGTCTCGCAGTGTTATCGACCAACACATCGATGTGGGGTAATGGGAAATCGTCTTTAGGGCTTGCCTTGTTTAAATCTCGAAAGTCAACGCAAACCCTAACACGACCATCCTTCTTTGGGACAGGTACAATGTTGGCAATCCACTCTGGATACTCGGTGACCATCAAGAATCCAGCCTTTAGTTGCTTTTCAACCTCCTCTTTTACTTTGAGTGCCCATTCAGGCCTCATTCACCTCAATTTCTGTTTTATAGGTTTTGAATTGGGAAAGAGAGGGATGTGGTGCTGGACTATCTTTGGATCAATGCCTGGAATATCATTATAAGACCATGCAAAAACATCTTTGAATTCATTTAATAGACTGATTAGTTCTTTGCTTTCTTCATTGCTAAGTGTTGAGCCGATAAAGACATTTTGAGGATTATTTTCATTTCCCAGATTAATCGTTAGAGTGTCCTCAATGATTTTACATGCAGATTCTTTTTCTTTTTCAATTAACTTTTACAATTCATTAGGTATTCCATGATCATTTTTATCACATTCATTAAGCGCATTCGAATAGGCAGAATCAGTCATACTTTCATTGATTTTGTTAGGAGTGATTACAACAGACATAGCAATAGTAAGACGCCTCATTTGGGCCATTACAGACTCTGGGTGAGGGGGATACTTATCACTAGACTCAAAGACCCACTCTTTGTTGATTCCCTGCTTGAGCTCCATAGTGTAGGGGTGGCAATTTTCGACCCGACACGGCAACCCGACACGACCCGACACGAAAATAAACGGGTTTGGGTGACCCGTATAAGGGCACGGGTCATAAACGAGTCGACCCGTGTGACACGATTAATAAACGGGTTGAAGCGGGTCAACCCGTCTAACCCGTTTGACTCGATTAAGTATTTAAGTGCAGTTGGGGCATTTTTTTTTTTAGTTTTAAAAATAATTTTTAATAATATGAAAGTCTAAAATACAAATAATATAAATAAGAATTAAAAAAATATATATTTTTTTAAAACATATTTATTTAAAATTTATATATATAAAAACTAATTTTTTTTTTTTGTTTTTTTTTTGCTCACAAAAAAAAAAGAGTAGTTACCAAGTTACCAAACAAGTAAATATATATATATATAATAATGAATAACTAATATAATAATAAAATAATAATTATTAATAACTAATAAGGGAGGGAGGAAGCTGGAGCCTGGAAGCATTCATGCATCAAGCATTGCATAAAAAAATAATAAAATAAAATAAAATAAAAGGGAGGAAGTCCGCCAGGATTGCTGGATTGGGAAGGAGACAAATTAGTCAATTAGACAAATACAATTGTTAATCTTGATTCTTGATGGATGGCAAGTGGAGAAATTTCTTTATACAGTTAGTAAAAACAATATTTCTTCTTATTCATTTTGTTTGGAAATGCTTGGGTGTTAAGTTTATAATAATTGGATATTGTTATATTTGTAATATTTTGGTATTTAAGACGTGTGTTTTAATAATTGATACATTTTATGAAAGAATTGTTTGTGTTCTTAGTCGGACTGTAAGCTTTTTTCGAATAATTGAACCAAACTAACCGGTCGGTTTTTTTAAAATTACCTACAACTAAAAAACCGTTCCGACCGCTCAAATTGGCAAAACCGACCGAACCGACCACTTCGGTTGGTTTTCAAAACATGAAAAAATCGAAAATAAAAAAAATAAAATCCGATCCGATCCGATCCGATCCGAACCGAACCGATGACACCCTACACGAGTTAGACGGGTTAAACGGGTGACCCGTGTATGACCCGGCACGATTATAACCCGACACGATTATGACACGTTAAGAATGACACGATTATAACCCGACACGACAATGACCCGACACGATAATGACCCGACACGATTATGACCCGACACGACCCGATCGCCACCTCTACCATAGTGTTACAACCTGGCAGTCCTTCGGATTCTGTCTTTTCTTCCTTTCCTGGCTTCAGCTCTTCTTCCGGCGCATCCTCATCACTCCCTTCTTCGACCTTGACTTCCAGGCCCTTGTCTTCTTTCTCCTTTTCTTCGGCTTTTGCCCCTTTTTCGTTCAACAGGTTCTGCATGACCGGTCCATCCAGTACACCAACCCAATCGTTGACGGCAGCAGACTTTTCAGGCATTTGCAAAAACGGGTCTTTGTACTTGGAGAATTCATGGGAGAAAAAGATCTCGAACCCCGGCTTTAGAATTTTGTCCTTCTGGTCCATCCAAGGCTCCAGGAAGCCACAGAAGGGGAAATCTTCTCCTTCCTTTACGAAGTACCCGTTGAGCGTTTTGAGGTAAGGGTCTAGCGGCGCATTGAAAGCCTTCTTCTTTGCCCTTAGTTCCTTATTTGTTGGCTGGTACCCCAGGCCGTGAGTGTGAGTGTGAGTCTGAGTAAGAATTTTTGGAAACTTAGGTAGGTCTTGAAGGTTCTTTCCCAATCCCAATCCTGGAAAGAAACCCATTTTTTTCATGATCCTTGCGACCACTGGACTTGCATGCTGATCAAACTGGAGCGGTAGAAATTCTCCCGATTTTTCTTCTCCTATCACGCTGATGAACTCAAATCCTCCCAAACATGTCTCCTCTTCTTGCAGTTGTAATTCTAGCACAGGGGCGCTGGATGATGCTTCAAACAGACAAACCCAGCTGTCTCCGAAGATGTCACAGATCTGGCCTTTCCAGACGCATTTGACCTTTTGGTGTATGGTGGATGGTATGGCACCCAAGCTATCCAACCACGGCCTCCCTAGCAGTAGATTGAAAGAGGTAGGGATATCGATGATTTGGAATTCAACTTCTTTGTCCATCGGTCCAATAGCAAGATTAAGAAAGATGATACCCATTACTGCTCTCTGGGTGGTGTCATATGCCCTGACCTTTTGCTGGGATGGTACAAAGGAAGATTCATCTAAGCCCATTCGCTTGGCTGTGCGAAAGGGACACACATTTAGAGCAGATCCATTGTCAACGAGACAAGCAGGCACAGTGTTTCCCAGACATTCGATAGTAATGTACAAAGGCTTGTTGAGCACGGGCCCTTCCGGAGGCAGATCATTTGATGAGAAAGTAATAGCCGAAGCTGGAATTTTGCCGATCAGCCCTATGAGGTCCTCCGGAGTGGTGTCTATGGACACGTCAGATTGGTTTAGAGCGTCCAAGACCGCTTGTCTATGACGCTTGGAGGCGATCAGCAATCCCCAGATGGTGATATTAGCTTGTGTTTTCCTCATCTGCTTTAAGACCCTATACTCTTCTTCTTCTTCGTTCATTTTCCCTTTCCCTTTCTCCAGCTCCCTCCCCGGGTGATCTTCCTCTAGTTCGTGCGGCTTGAAGTGTCTGCCTGATCGGGTCAAGTGACTGACTTCTTCCCTTGCCCATAGATTGTCAACTTCTGAATCAACTTCCAAAGTGCTCTTCACTATCTCTGTTTCTTTGTCGCTTTCGTACTAAAGATCATCTTCTACCTGGCTCTCATCTCGACTGTCACTTCCTTGAATCCACCAGTCCGACTGTCCCATCTCGTTCTCCTTTGGCTGATCCTCTAAAGCACAGATTGTCGAATCCTCAGGCAACCGGTATGGCTTTCTTGGTGTTCCGGTCTTAGTGATTAGCCTAGACGGGTCGAAGATTGTCTCTTTTATCCCCAATAAATAAAGGCCCTGCGGTGGCGGTACAGCACGATGGTTTGGCAGAGGATTCTTGGTGACATTAGGGGTTTTGACAGGCGGTTCGGATATCACTTTATTGTCGATGAGGTCTTGGAATTCATGCCTTAACCTCATGCACTGGTCCGTCGAATGGCCTTTCTGCTGATGAAATTTACAGAAGAGATCCCCTTGGAAATTCGGCGGAAGTGGACTTGGCAGAGGCCGAGGTTCCAACTGGCAGAGATGCCCTTTCGCTAACAGCCTGTCAAGAGCGGTTGACAGTGACACTCCCAAATCTGAGAACTTCCTTGGCGCTTTATCCCCTCCTCTTCTCGGTGCTATGTCGAATTTCCTTTCTGGCCCATTTAATGCATTGACATCGGTGGGGCCGGAGTGACCCCCCGCTTGTCCTCCGTTGGATCCATAGTTTGGCCTCCTGTATCGGTTTGGTTGCTCCTCTTTCTTGATTACTCCTTCTTGGATCGCATACTCTATCCTTGTTTCCACATCAAATACCTCGGCAAAAGTGTTGATTGACTGAAACCTCATCTTCTCCTGATAAACTGGCTACAGGTTTTTCATCAACATTCGGATCTGGTCTTTTTCTGATGGCCTCTGCACCATCTTTGCAGCTTTCCCTCTCCATCGACTCAGATACTCAGCAAATGATTCTTTGTTCCCTTGCCTGATTGTTTCTAGATCTCAGACAGTGACATCTAGGTCTTGATTGTACTCATACTGGGCCACAAATGATTTTACGACTTCTTTCCAAACTCTGGTTTTGATTGGCTCAAGTGTAAGGTACCACGATAGAGCAGCTCCTGTTAAGGTTTGCTGAAATAGAACGGCCATCATGGTAGTGCTTAGACCGCTAGGCTGAAAAGCTCCTATGCACATCCGGATATGACTGCGAGGATTCCCGGTGCCATCAAACTTATCAAAAACTGGCATTTTGAATCCGGCGGGCAGCGTTTCGTGGACCCCGTCATACAGGCCTTCTAACTCCATTAGATAGGTATCAACCCCCTGAGCTTTGCGCATTACCCTTTTCAACTTTTCTATTTTCTCGGTCAGTTGCTTCTCCTTCTCAGCTTTCTCTCTGTCTCTGTTGGCCCGCAGTGCATCGATCCATTGGGCCTCCTGATCATCAAACCAATCTCCTTCCCCTCCTCCCAAAGGTAGGTCCATAACAGGTGGAACTACATGTCAGCGATTTAGCTCTTCTATCATCCCCATCATGCGGTTCATGTTTTTGGCCTGTCGCCTCATCTACTCTGCTTGCTGTTCTACCAGTACTCTTAACCCAGACATCTCTTCGTTGTTTCTCTCTTCAGCCATGTCAGCGCGTCCTCTCCTTACTAGCCTTGCTGTGGGATCCCTAAACCAGGTTAGACTTGATTTGGGTGCTATTTTTGCTCCTACAATAAATTTTGAAATTTCTTTTTTTAGAAAACCTTTTTACCTTCATTTTATTAAGTAAGACTTTTACATCATACGGATGTAATGCATGTGTGCGTGTGTGCTTACTCTATATGCCAAAAAAAGGAGAAAATCCTAACCCTAACACATAAGCACATAAACACATAAGATCCTCACTCATGTCAAGTGCGCCAATTTCTCCTCTCATTGTGATCCTTACTACCTTCTCAAAGGTTGGACATTCAAAACCTTTTTTTCAAAATTTTACCTTCAAAGCAATTTTTGGGTGGCAAAAGGTTTGAGGATATTAAACAAAAATGATTGGGTTCCTCTCACTACAAGAAAAAGGGGCTTTGACCACGGAAAAAACGCGACGGTTGAACAAATCGTGGTTAATTTATCACGGTTCTTTGTGAACCGTGATTAATTAATCACGGTTATAAAACCGTGAGGAATTAACCACGGTTTATAAATAATCGTGGAAAATTAACCATGGTTTGTAAACAACCGTGATCAATTAACGATGGTTTTAAACAACTGTGGTGAAGAAACCGCGGTTTTTTAACCGTGGCTAATGTGGAGTATAAATAATGCTAAAATTTCACTCATCCAATTCGATTTCACCTCTCGCTCCATTTGGCAACTTAGGGTTTCTCTGTTCCTCCGAAGATAAAAGAGAGATCGGTGGTGTGGTGGTCTCGTGACTGAGATGGGCGCCGACAAGAAAGAGAGTGACCGGTCGTCGCCGTTGAAGCCATTATCGCCACCAATCGCCGTCGCATTTTGTGAAATTGCTCACATTTCCGACGATCTTGACGATCAGCCGCGTTGCGGCAGTTCCGCTTCTGGTTAGCTGTGCGTGTTCGATTACCTCTCTCTCTCTCTCTCTCTCACTCACAGACACACACACACATATATCTATATATGTATATATATATGTATATACGCCTTTTGCTGAGTCTGATTCCTCGGAAATTTTGGCTTTCCTGAGAAAAAAAAAATCTATGTAGATTCCGTTATTGTGTGACAACTTCTGGATATAGTGAGTTTTCTGTTTTACAATTTTTTTTTTGTTGAGGAATTCTTATTTGATTTGCTTTGATGCTTTGCTCGTCAATTTTTTATGAATTTCAATTTTGTTGATTTGTGTGAGTAGTTGATGTTTGCTTGTACATTTATTGGCACTTTTTGGATTTCACTGTTTTGTTTATCAGCTAATTCGTAGGTGTATGATTTGGGTGGATAATTGTTTAGGGATTGGGTTGAGCTACATTCCCTTGATGTGGAATTAAGTTTCTTAAGCCCTGGATCAGAAATCTAATGACTCCCAAAATTTGATCCAGCTTGGCTTGTTTATCTCTTGAGCCGATCTTGAACAAGCCTTTAATCGAGTTATTAGTTGAAATTGAGTGGCGTAGTTGCTTGTAAAAATCATAAAGTGCTTGTTAATTTTACTAAGCCGAGTTGGAACCCTACTTGTTAATTCACAAGATTTATTGATTAACCTTGTCGTATTCATCTTAATTTGAGCAGCTATATGAGCTAAGCGTGAAATGAGCTCCTCAAGGGACTTGTCCCATTTTACGTTGTTCTACAAGACTAGAAAATATAGCACTTGCTATTAATGTATTCACAATTGGCTAAAAAAAAAAAACAGTAGACAAAATTACCTTCTGCAAACCATCTGGTATTCCAGCTTGTACATGTCCATTTAGGGATTTAGAGCTTTCCCTCAACAAGTTTAATATCATTATCTACATAAATAGTAAATTAAAGCTGATAATTTTTCATAATACAAAATTGTCAAGTCATCATCCAGCAACACATTTGCTTCTCATTTTCCTTCGGATCACTACTAGTTTTTAGGCATGTAAAGTTTCTTTCCATTCACCACAAATCCATCATTCTGGTGCAGGCCGTAGAACTACTTTTAAATCATCTGGCAAATAAATCCAATACTTATATTGGGACTTTTTGAAGTTCTACCTCGAAAGTTTACAAATTTTCAAAGAGCCACTGTGCCGTGAGCAGTCTGGTGTTGGCCGCGTGTGCCCGATTTAAAAAACTTAAAGACACTTTTCTTTTTACTCCGCCACTTGGTGTGTGCAAACGCGACACCAACATGGCACAAAATTGAGGTGTCTTTGCCACATTGGCTAGACGCCTGGCCCTACAATACAAACTTCTAAATGCAGCTATGAGCGTATCCATTGCCAAATATTCTTCAATCGCAAAAAAAGCCAGCTCATGGATATATAAGGACACAACAATCGTGTGAATGATGGGTATTAATCATCAGGGGCGGATCTAGAAAATTAGTCTAGGGGGGGCTTGATATACGGGGGTTGGGGGCAGCGCCCCTGAAAATTTTTTTTTGGACCTATTTATACACATTTTGGACTTTTTTACGCATATTTTAGACATATTTATACATTTTTTGTGTATATTTTGGACCTTTTTATACAAATTTTATAATTAATACAAAAACTTAAAAGAGAGGGGGCTTAGTATGATAATTTTATAATGTCGGGGGAGGCTTAGTAGGTAATTTTCATAACTAGGGGGGCTTGAATGGAATTTCAGGAGGGCTTGAATGTAAAATATTTTGACTTATAGGGTAATATTAGTAATTTTTAAAAATCTGGAGGGGGCTTGAGCCCCCCCTTGCCCTTTCTTCCATCCGCCCCTGTTAATCATATATCTATGAAATAGGGCAATGCTAAGTTATTCATGTCATCAAAAGTCATATCTAGGTCGGTGGAGTAAGTGTAGGACAACGGACAACTACTAAATTTTAAGATGGGGAATTCTGGAATAACTACACATTTGTCGACTTAAGTTTTTTCTTTGTCACTTTCACTTTGTTTGATTCGTGGATTTAGTGAGGGAAAGGAAGGGAAAACACTTCTCTATGTTTGGTTTGTCATGGTCATCTATCTCTCAGCATCACTTCAGAGCCAAGGCATGTCTAGCGTTAGATTAATGTATTTATGTACTTACCTATGTTTATTTGTGTGTTTGTGGCTTTGCATGTTTATATACATATTTTTGTGTATTTTGATAACCGTGCCTTGGGAAGTGCTTCAATGGTGGTTATCTTTTCTTGCAAGTCCAGGTCACAGTCATGATGCGGAAGTGTGGTGCTGTTGCAGTTGAGTCACTTGCACCTGAGAAATATAGGAGTTTTGTCAAGAGTGTTTTAGAGGTCTCTCTCTCTCTCTCTCTCTCTCTCTCTCTCTCTTTCTCTCTCTCTCTCTCCCATATTTTAGAATTGTGCATGTTGGAGGGGAACATTCATCTGTGCTCTCTCCGAATGTACTTGGATTCTTCTTCTTGCCGTCACTCTTCCTTTTTTCTTTTCAACCAGGATCTTGTTCGTTATATTTATTAGAGTCTCCGGAACCTTATGTATTATACTTTTTAAGTCCTGTTATCATTAAGAAAGATTATACATAGCCAACTTGTAATTAAAGGCGCAAGGCGCACTTAAGCACAAATGCCTCTCGTGGCCTAGGCGCAAGGCACAGAAAAGCGTGTTCGTGAGTGAAGTAAGGAGAACTTTAAGCAAACTTATAAATTTTATATACTTGAGCAAATATGGAAGAACTCAACAATTAACATGTATATATATATAATCTGCTAAATCATCAAAGTAATGCACATTTTGAGTATTAGCTCAGTTAACAAATTAGTAAACCAACACTCTAAACAATCATAAGTTCTAAATAAAGAATGGATCACAAGTTGATTTATTACTATAGATTATTATTTGAACTCTTTTGATTACATTTGGTGTTATGAATTGTCATGGGTACATTATTGTGCTTACGTGTGGTACTCTTGGACAGATAAAGCATTTGATGATGATGGTAACTTAAAGCAACCAAAGCAACTCTCAGTTAACAAAGTTGGCCATGGTATGTGGAGAATCTCCTTTATTTCGTCTTTACAGATATTTTATCTCCTTCTCTTCCTCACGTAATGAGATAGTCATGATTTGAATGGTTTTGGATTTATTTTTTTGGTCAGAAAAAGATTTGTATCCATTAGTAAGTGAATTGTACGTCATTGCGTTAATCACGAGATCAATTTTATGCTTTTGGCTTAGTCCTTTGTGCAAGCTTAGGGTAGCCCGTAGCCACCTTCAAAATAAAGATGTATTCAAAACATGGATTTTCATTTAAATGCCTCTGAAAAGATTTGTAATTGATGTGTTAAACTGAAAGTATTGCTTCAGATTTCATTACATTTGCAGCTTCATGTTATTTGATCTCATTAGATGGTCCCAATTTTGGATATGCCACAATTCATACTGGTCCATTAAGCGCTTTTTTCCTTTTCCCGTACCGGTTCAGAATCCACGTGCTGTATGATTATGCTTCATTTGCTCGTAGAATATATAGATATCCGATGCTATGTTACTCGTAGCCACAGAACATGGACTAGAATGTCTACGATCGGACCAAAATTAATCATCTCGTTTGCATGTTGATTTCAATATCTTCATAAACTAGAAAATGTATCTATTTGAGCAATGATTAATGCATGACTTCATGTTGAAGGTGCCCAAAAGAGAGCGTAAGCGAGTTATGAAAGCCATTCTTTGTTTAGAAATTATGAAAGAGAGCGTAAGCGAGCAATGATTAATGCATGACTTATGATCCATTCTTTGTTTAGAACTTATGAAAGCCATTATATTGGTACAATGTTTTAGAAACAAAACTATTAGAATGTAAGAGACATCCTATACCGGTTGGATGTATCATAGAATTTACCCAAGTAGTAGGTGTTTTAAATGAATGCTTTGACTCATATCATAGTACTGTTGTAGTGTTTTGATTGATATTGCATCTTAATTTTCACAGTATTTTAGTTTCAATGAACTTACCTCGGTATTGTATAAGTACTTATGCTTTATTTTTTACTTTTCTTTTCTCCAGGTTCATGAAGAATAAGGCACAAAATTACCTCCAAATCAATTTTTTTAATCTCTTTCGTTTACTTTACCTAGTTGAGAAACAATTGTGGACATTTTGTCTTTCCTTGTATCAAGATATTGTAGAATCATAAATTTTTTTGTTGATATTTTGGAATGTACCAATTATTATTGCTAAGTTGATACATTTTGGTTTATATGTTGGATTTATTTGTGGATGAATAAATGTGAGAAATATGTTTCAGGAATTAAGAAATATAACAATTTACCATTATCATAGGTTTTACTTTTAATCACGGTTGTAACGTTTGTGGAAATATGTAAAATAAAAATTAAAAAAAGAATTAAAAAAAAAAGTACATTTAGCGACGGTTTAATAACTGTGACTACTTCTCTCGTGTCCTATTTAAATGAGGCATTAGCCACGGTTTTGATATTGTGGCAAATACAAAAGGCATTACCCACGGTTTTTTCAACCGTCGCATAAAATATAAAAATTCAACACTTTTGGTCAATTATTTACGACGGGTGTAACCGTCGCAAAAACCGTGGGTAAAACTATTTGTCACGGTTGGTAAACTGTGGCGTACCAATAACCACAGCGGCAGATTTCACGGATGGAAAAACTGTGGTAAAACCGTCGCGAAAAGTTTTACCCACGGTTTCTACACCCTTGGGCGACGGTTTTCGAACCGTCGCTAATGGTCGTTTTTCTTGTAGTGTCTTATTCCGAAAAATCATTCTTCCAAAAAAATAATTTCAAGAATATTCGAGTTTACTTCTTTTAAAATGATGAGGTAGAAATATGCCTTGACAAAGGTTGGTTTGGGAATTTTAAGAAAATTTTTTTTTTGTTTATTTCTTAAAAAAAAGGTAAATAAAAACTTGGAAAAAGGAAATTCTTTGGGTAGGAGGATCACATGACCGGATTATCACCGTACTTTTCATGAACTTGGATGCATACAAGGTCAATGATGCTTAACTAAAAATGATATAAGAAGTATAAACTTGTAATCAGGATTCAGCATGTCCTCTAAATGTCGTGGAACATGAGGAGAAATTGCTAAAAGGTGATTAGAAGATTATACGTCTTTTATCAAGCAAGTATCGCCATCATCTCAAATAATCCCCTCCGGGCATACAAAACTCCCTAGCACATAACCCTAATCAAGAATTGATTTCCTAAGATTGAAAGGTTCTACAGAAACTATTATGCAAAGGCTGGGTTTTGGTCAAATGGGGGACCCTTGACACACATCCGATAGGATGCTTCATATACCAAATCATGGTACGAGATCAAGGGTGATCACACAGTCCCATGATGACTTGACCGACCGAGTTGCCCCGAGTCTCCAAGGTCATAGTTCCGTGTAATCGACTAGCGAGACATGCAAGTGAAATGCAACAGGCACACAAAGATTGATTAACGCGATTAAAAGGATGCTTTCAAGTCTAATCCGCAAGTGAACCCAAAATCAGAATTCCTTGTAGCGCCCCAAAATCCACGACACGTGGACGGGTCAAAGAGTCAAAGAAAGAGGTTAAAGAAGAGGAAAGATCCCACGTGGACCAATCAAGAGGTGCGGAAACAACAAAAGAATCCTACGTGGATTCCAAGGATAGTCAACAAGTCAACGACTGACCTCACATTGCCCAAATCAGTCAAAGAGGGCCAAAGAACAAAATTTTGGTTTAGAAAGGTCTTAAGAACAATTGAAATTAACATAACTGGTTTTAAGAATTGAAATTCATTTGGACCTCTTTTACGAAAAAAGATTAGTTTTAAAGAAATAAACTTAAATAAAAAAAATGAAAAATAAATAAAAATAAAAATGAAATCTGTTGGAACCAAATTCTAGCACTTGTAAGGCGGTTATGGCTGTCCAAAACATTTGTAGGGGCAAAAAAAATGAAATTTTAAGGACAACCAATTTCCAACAAAACCAAGCCTAAAGCAAATACAAGGAGGCTATAACATAAGACTTTTTAAAGTAAAAAAAAGAAAAAAAACAAGCTTTCTCAACACGTCAAAACCAACATTAAAGTCGTACACAAGTTCCCCAAAATGATATAACCACAAACACCCAAAATTTCAATAGAGTCCTTGTGCAATTCACATTCTATACAAACATCAAAGTTCTTCAAGTCCTTAAATGAGTTAGAATACATCCAAGTCAAGAGATGTTAAGACAAAAGAGAGGTTCTTTGCAACACACATGAAGTTTTAAATATGTACACAACACAACGACGCGGCCAACAAGTGTCGGTCCCAAAAGAAAGTGAGTCTAGCTATTACAGATTTCATATTCAATGTTCATATGAATTAGTACATGCAATTCTATTGATCTAATCCTATTCCATGATACTAGATCACATAAATTACATGTCCCCCTTTCCATCCACGAGCTAGCTCTCAAAACAAAGTCCTCCCACAAGAGGCTTCAAAAAGAGGATACCTTTAATCCCACCCCTTACTCGGACTTGGGGTCTTCCCCTTGTCAATATTTCCTACAAAAAGATTTGGGATCGTAGTCCCTTAGCGCGACGGCTAAGTAGATAATGTATGTAAAGACACAAAGTAATTTCTATGACTAAGAATGAAATGCGATGCAATGAGGTTGCCACCGAGGCGATGCAAATGTAAGGCTTCTTAGCCATGCATGTAATCGTTCACTCCCCTCGTTACCGGACTGCGAGCAATCCCCCACTGGGAACTTAGCATACTAACCTTCCGATAGCTAGTCGGCTATAAGTTAGCGTTTGGCACGTTCTTAGGTACGTCCACCCTGTCTCACATCACAACCCGCATCCGAATTTCCATATCATCTCATTTTATGCCCTTCCTGGTGAGGAATTTTTTTCAACGCATATCATGTGTATGAAATGTCTTTGCCGATATGGCACAAATGCTATGAATCCCTTTGATTCACTCAACCAATGTCAATGCTTATGCAATGTCATGTCCACTAATCAACGTATAATGTCTTATGCATTATTATTAAGAAATCAAAGGAACAATAATGAAATTCATGCTATGAGCTCAAATGTAATATTAACCCATTTTGCTCCATAATAGTATTAAGCTAGAATTAAGCACATTTTGCACACCTTGAATCACAAATGATAAAATTTGTATAGTAACTCATGATCTCTACACATGCAATTCCAATTACCAAAGCTAACATCTCCAACTTAACTTCTAACATGGATTTCAACTAGCAAGTAGACAAGTAGGCACATAGATATTAACTTAAGCATGTAAATCACATAGTTCCATTCTAAGTTAAGAAATTTAAAGAGAACTAGGTTAGGGCAATTCATCAAATCCAAGGGTTTCACCAACAAGTTTTGCAATTCATACTTTGAAGGAGGAAATAAAGTGCACCCATGGACACATAAACATGTAGTTTCATAGGATCTATGACCTAAGTTAATGATATACTACATAGCCCTAGAAATTTACCCAACAATCAACACACATGCATCATCATACTTAGAAATAGGAATTAAAGTGTATCAATACATAGAAAATCTACCTTGTTCTTGGAGAAATCCAAAGAACACCCAATTCAAAGTTAGGGCTTGAGAAAAAGAGAAATAGAGCTTCTATTTGCTTCCAACCTTCACTAAGATTAATCCTCTAGTTCTAGCTTCTTGAATCCCTTTGATAATGGAGGTCTTCAAGCTCTTGATCATGCTTCCATGGAGGAATTTTTGAGAGGGGAAGAGAAGGGAAGATGAAGAAGGTGAAGTGATAGAGAGATGAGGGGAAAAAAAATGAAAATAGAGTAGTGGGTCTCCCCAATGTGGCCGGCCAAGTGAGGGTAGAGAGAGAGTGCATGTATTTGTGTATGTGGTCTTAATTAGAGTAGTTAAGATGTGGGTCCCAAGGTGTAGTTCAATTTGCACAATGTCTTAGACATGTGGGTACATTTATATCTATGTAAGCAATAATACAACACTAAGTTTTTTTTTTTTTTTTTCAAGTTGGAAAAAAAAAATATACCAAAAATAATTGGGTCCAAATTTATGTATAAATTACTAAAATACCCCTTATTAAATTACGGGTCATTACAATCTACTCCCCTTAAAAGAATTCCGTCCCGGAATTCAAATCACAAACAAGAGAATAACTACAAACCATCAATAAGTCATCAAATCAATTTAGCAGTAATTCACAATGCACATGTCATATTTAGATTTAACTTACCTCAATCGGCGAAGAGATGGGGATAACGAGACCTCATCTCTGACTCTGTCTCCCAAGTCGATTCTTCAACGTTGTGATGGTTCCACTGAACTCGAACCAAAGGTATCGTCCGGCCTCTAAGAATGCGGTCCTTCCTCTCAAGTATGCGAAGGGGTTGTTCCTCGTAAGAAACGTCTTGATCTACCTCGATCTCTTTCCAATCCAAAATATGCGAAGAATTCTCTTGATACTTTCGTAACATCGAAACGTGAAAGACGTTATGAACCTTTGAAAGCTGAGGTGGAAGGGCTAATCGGTAGGCAACCTCACCAATCTTATCAAGAATTTCAAATGGCCCAATGAACCTCGGTGATAGTTTTCCCTTCTTCCCAAATCGAAGTACTCCACGTCTTGGTGAAACCTTAAGAAACACATGATCACCGGGGCGGAGAGGTAGTGGCTGATGACGACGATCGACATATGACTTCTGACGGCTCTGCGCGGTAATCAATCTTTTCCGAATAACGTCAATCTTCTCGGACGTCTCACGAATCAAATCAGGACCCAAGATGGATGACTCACCAACCTCAGTCCAACACAAAGGAGATCTACAAGGTCGGCCATACAAGGCCTCAAACGGTGCCATTTGAATACTAGACTGATAGCTATTGTTGTAGGTGAATTCCACTATCGACAAGTGGTCTTCCCAAGTACCCCCAAAATCCATAACGCAAGCCCGCAACATGTCCTCCAGAATCTGGATGGTACGCTCGGACTGTCCGTCCGTCTGTGGGTGAAATGCTGTGCTCAACAAAAGCTGGGTCCCCAAAGCCTTCTGAAGGCTCTGCCAGAACTGAGAAACGAACCTAGAGTCGCGGTCAGAAACAATAGAGACTGGAATACCATGAAGCCTTACGATCTCACGAACGTATAACTTGCTAAGAACATCAATAGAATCTGTCACTTTGATGGGCAAGAAATGTGCAGATTTGGTTAAGCGGTCAACGATCACCCAAATAGCATCGTGCTGACGAAAAGTCCTCGGGAGTGCAGTAACGAAATCCATAGCGATATGCTCCCATTTCCACTCTGGAATAGGAAGAGGCTGAAGTAAACCTGGAGGTCGCTGATGTTCGGCCTTAACTTGCTGGCACGTCAGACAGCTGGATATAAACTCTGCAACGGATCGTTTCATCCCCTTCCACCAAAACTGACGACGCAAGTCTTGATACATCTTCGTGCCACCTGGATGCACTGCTAGGCGAGAATGATGAAATTCCTTCAAGACCTCTTCACGACAAGCCGTAGGAACACAAGGTCTACCTTTAAATCTTACACCGTGCTCAGCACTAAAAGTCCACCCATCAATCGCTTCACCACTAGAAATACGTGATCGAAGTGACTCGGTCTCATCATCGGATTGCTGGGCCTTCAAGACTCGACTCAAAAGCATCGGTTGAGCAACCAAAGTGAATAATGTAGCACGCCCATCGGTCTCTGCAAGATGAACATCGAAGTCTCTAAGTTGTTGCAGCATCTTCCATTCTCGAACTGCTATAGAAGCCAAAGTAGAACGAGGTTTCCTGCTAAGAGCATCGGCCACGACATTGGCCTTTCCGGGATGGTACTGTAGATCAAAATCATTATCTTCCAAGTACTCCATCCATCGTCGTTGCCTCAAATTCAAGTCACGTTGTGTGAAGATATACTTAAGGCTCTTGTGATCAGAGAAAACTTCAAATCGCTCACCATAAAGATAATGTCTCCAACTCTTCAACGCGAAGACCACAGCTGCAAGTTCCAAATCGTGCGTAGGATAATTTGACTCGTGAGGTTTCAACTGTCGAGAACCATAGGCAACAACCTTGCCTCCTTGCATCAAAACACATCCAAGACCCTCTTTCGAAGCATTACAATACACAGCATATTCCAATCCTTGCTCGGGTATAACTAGAATAGGCGTCGAGGTCAATTGAGTCTTCAATTGTTGGAAAGCTTGTTCGTAAGATTCGGTCCATACAAATTTCGTCCCTTTACGTGTAAGCTTGGTCATAGGCATGGCTATGCGCGAAAAATCCTTCACAAAACGTCGATAATAACCCGCTAGTCCCAAGAAACTTCGAACTTCAAAAACATTCTTCGGTGGTTGCCAATCCATCACAGCTTCAATCTTTGATGGATCCACAGAAACTCCATCACTAGACACGACGTGCCCAAGAAACTTTACTTCAGGTAGCCAAAATTCACACTTAGAAAACTTGGCATACAAGCGGTGTTCTCTCAAAGTATGTAAAATGATGCGAAGATGCTCCTCGTGTTTCTCCCTAGAAGGCGAATATATGAGAATGTCTTCAATGAAAACAATAACAAACTTGTCAAGATAAGAGTGAAATATACGATTCATCAAGTCCATGAATGCGGCAGGAGCATTTGTCAAACCAAAGGGCATCACAAGAAACTCAAAGTGACCATAACGTGAACGGAAGGCTGTCTTGGGAATATCTTGCTCTTGTATTCTTAATTGATGGTAGCCCGATCTCAGGTCGATCTTCGAAAAACACGTTGATCCTCGAAGTTGATCAAATAAGTCATCGATCCTTGGAAGTGGATACTTATTCTTTATTGTAGCTCGATTCAACTTGCGGTAGTCTATACACAATCGCAAAGATCCATCCTTTTTTTTGGCAAAGAGAACCGGTGCTCCCCAAGGCGAAGCACTAGGACGAATAAATCCTTTGTCCTGAAGATCTTCTAGTTGAGACTTCAACTCTTTCAACTCAGCAGGAGCCATTCGATACGGTGGAATAGAAATAGGAGATGTACCCGGAACAAGGTCTATTGTGAATTCGATCTCGCGAATGGGTGGTAAGCCAGGCAAATCCTCAGGAAATACATCAATAAACTTACAAACAACTGGAGGAAACTCTCCATGAGTCACCCTATTCTCATTAACCAACAAGCTAGCCAGATAATCATTATGTCCTCCCTTCCCATGCAAAAGATGTAAGGGTGAAATCGGGAAGCTAGGACGATCCCCCAAAAACACACAAGTCTCTCCTGACGGAGCAAGGAAGGTGACTCTCCTACGAAAGCAGTCAATGAAAGTGCGATAGGCGCTAAGCCAATCCATACCAAGTATCACATCAAAACTAGACATATCAATTATAATGAAGTCAACTTTAAGATTTTGGTCCGATATGATAAGCTCACAATTTCGACATACAAGGTCTATTGGAACCAATCCTCCAACAGGAGTGTCTACGGTGAGCGTAGAACCTAAATGGCCTACCTCCAACCCTAACGCCGATGCAAATGCAGACGATATGAATGAATGAGATGCCCCAGTATCAAAGAGAACCGATGCCCTAGAATTGAACACTAGTAATGTACCTCGGATGACAGACTGTTCAGGGGTGTCGGAAGATGTAGCAGTACCAAGATTGTACACCTGCGGTGGGGTGGCGAGAGCTTGTTACCCACCTCTGAAAGATCCTAGCAACGGGTACTGTTGACCCCTGGAAACACTGGGTCTAGAGCTCTGAGCAGTAGGTGGTACAGGCGGTGATGGTAGAAGCGAAGGCCTAACACTCTGCTGGTGATGTCCCATAATAGAAGGTGCAGATTGCACAGATTGCTTGAAAGGGCAGTTCTTGAGAAAATGATTGGGATCACCACAACCGAAACATACCCTTGGCCCTAGGTGATGCCCACCACGGGCTGAGGTAGAATGTCGAGAACCACGAGCCTGTGAAGTGCGCGCTCAAATGTTCTTGCCTTGGTAGTATCATTGGATGTGATGTCAGGTGCAAATCGCGCTAAGTCCCCAAAGCGAGCCTCAAAATCGGCAACGGACATATCTCCTTGCTGAAGAGATAAGAATTCCACCCTCTTAGCATTGCGTGCATGGTCCGGAAAATACTTCCCAAGAAATAGGCTTTCAAAAGTGCCCCAAGTCATACCCTCAAGAGCATTAGTCGTCAAAACAAGGTCCCACCAAATCTGAGCTCTACCAGAGAATTGAAAAGTAGCGGCATCAATGCGAAGATGATCCTCTACGAGCCCGATATGATCAAAGATGCGGACAATCCTTTTCAGCCAAAGCTCAGCTCTGACTGGGTCAGGATCACCCGAGAAAATGGGAGGGTTACGCTTCTCAAACTCCCTCATCACTGATAGAACTCTAGGCTCCGCCGGTGCCAAAGGAACAATAGGCTCCGCAACAGGAGGAGGCTCCTGAACCACTGAGGCGACGGGAGGAGGTTGCGGAATTTCATTTCGGGCCGCTCGGGCAGCTTGAGTGAACTCCCGCATGGCTTCAGCCATCTCACGAAAGAATTGAGCTCCCCCAGGAATTCCACCAAAAGCATCATCGGGGGCGAAGGAAGAAGAAGAAGCCTCTACCCCACGGCCACCAGCGCCAACACGACCTCGAGCACGACCTCTAGCATGACCTGCTGGACGGCCCCTAGCACGACCTCTCACTCGAGGAGGCATCACTAAAAAAAAACACAAAGACGTAAGCACAAAGGCATATGGTCATGCGAACATCTAATCTTGAAGGCATGTAACATAAATCAAGTGAACATACTCTCTTTAAAACATTCCTATATATGTTAATATACTTCACATTGGCATATATGCACATAATCATGTCGGCATGCAATCATCTAAGCATGTCAACTACAACACATGCCTTGAATTTAAGTAATGAAATTTACACCTCAAAACTCGAAGCAAAAGTCATATAAAAACCCAAATGAACTCCCAGAGCACCAAGGTATTCGAACCCGGTTAGCTTTGATACCAATCTGTAGCGCCCCAAAATCCACGACACGTGGACGGGTCAAAGAGTCAAAGAAAGAGGTTAAAGAAGAGGAAAGATCCCACGTGGACCAATCAAGAGGTGCGGAAACAACAAAAGAATCCTACGTGGATTCCAAGGATAGTCAACAAGTCAACGACTGACCTCACATTGCCCAAATCAGTCAAAGAGGGCCAAAGAACAAAATTTTGGTTTAGAAAGGTCTTAAGAACAATTGAAATTAACATAACTGGTTTTAAGAATTGAAATTCATTTGGACCTCTTTTACGAAAAAGATTAGTTTTAAAGAAATAAACTTAAATAAAAAAAATGAAAAATAAATAAAAATAAAAATGAAATCCGTTGGAACCAAATTCTAGCACTTGTAAGGCGGTTTTGGCTGTCCAAAACATTTGTAGGGGCAAAAAAAATGAAATTTTAAGGACAACCAATTTCCAACAAAACCAAGCCTAAAGCAAATATAAGGAGGCTATAACATAAGACTTTTTAAAGTAAAAAAAAAAGAAAAAAAACAAGCTTTCTCAACACGTCAAAACCAGCATTAAAGTCGTACACAAGTTCCCCAAAATGATATAACCACAAACACCCAAAATTTCAATAGAGTCCTTGTGCAATTCACATTCTATACAAACATCAAAGTTCTTCAAGTCCTTAAATGAGTTAGAATACATCCAAGTCAAGAGATGTTAAGACAAAAGAGAGGTTCTTTGCAACACACATGAAGTTTTAAATATGTACACAACACAACGACGCGGCCAACAAGTGTCGGTCCCAAAAGAAAGTGAGTCTAGCTATTACAGATTTCATATTCAATGTTCATATGAATCGGTACATGCAATTCTATTGATCTAATCCTATTCCATGATACTAGATCACATAAATTACATGTCCCCCTTTCCATCCACGAGCTAGCTCTCAAAACAAAGTCCTCCCACAAGAGGCTTCAAAAAGAGGATACCTTTAATCCCACCCCTTACTCGGACTTGGGGTCTTTCCCCTTGTCAATATTTCCTGCAAAAAGATTTGGGATCGTAGTCCCTTAGCGCGACGGCTAAGTAGATAATGAATGTAAAGACACAAAGTAATTTCTATGACTAAGAATGAAATGCGATGCAATGAGGTTGCCACCAAGGCGATGCAAATGTAAGGCTTCTTAGCCATGCATGTAATCGTTCACTCCCTTCTTTACCGGACTGCGAGCAATCCCCCACTGGGAACTTAGCATACTAACCTTCCGATAGCTAGTCGGCTATAAGTTAGCGTTTGGCACGTTCTTAGGTACGTCCACCCTGTCTCACATCACAACCCGCATCCGGATTTCCATATCATCTCATTTTATGCCCTTCCTGGTGAGGGATTTTTTTCAACGCATATCATGTGTATGAAATGTCTTTGCCGATATGGCACAAATGCTATGAATCCCTTTGATTCACTCAACCAATGTCAATGCTTATGCAATGTCATGTCCACTAATCAACGTATAATGTCTTATGCATTATTGTTAAGAAATCAAAGGAACAATAATGAAATTCATGCTATGAGCTCAAATGTAATATTAACCCATTTTGCTCCATAATAGTATTAAGCTAGAATTAAGCACATTTTGCACACCTTGAATCACAAATGATAAAATGTGTATAGTAACTCATGATCTCTACACATGCAATTCCAATAACCAAAGCTAACATCTCCAACTTAACTTCTAACATGGATTTCAACTAGCAAGTAGACAAGTAGGCACATAGATATTAACTTAAGCATGTAAATCACATAGTTCCATTCTAAGTTAAGAAATTTAAAGAGAACTAGGTTAGGGCAATTCATCAAATCCAAGGGTTTCACCAACAAGTTTTGCAATTCATACTTTGAAGGAGGAAATAAAGTGCACCCATGGACACATAAACATGTAGTTTCATAGGATCTATGACCTAAGTTAATGATATACTACATAGCCCTAGAAATTTACCCAACAATCAACACACATGCATCATCATACTTAGAAATAGGAATTAAAGTGTATCAATACATAGAAAATCTACCTTGTTCTTGGAGAAATCCAAAGAACACCCAATTCAAAGTTAGGGCTTGAGAAAAAGAGAAATAGAGCTTCTATTTGCTTCCAACCTTCACTAAGATTAATCCTCTAGTTCTAGCTTCTTGAATCCCTTTGATAATGGAGGTCTTCAAGCTCTTGATCATGCTTCCATGGAGGAATTTTTGAGAGGGGAAGAGAAGGGAAGATGAAGAAGGTGAAGTGATAGAGAGATGAGGGAAAAAAAATGAAAATAGAGAAGTGGGTCTCCCCAATGTGGCCGGCCAAGTGAGGGTAGAGAGAGAGAGTGCATGTATTTGTGTATGTGGTCTTAATTAGAGTAGTTAAGATGTGGGTCCCAAGGTGTAGTTCAATTTGCACAATGTCTTAGACATGTGGGTACATTTATATCTATGTAAGCAATAATACAACACTAAGTTTTTTTTTTTTTTTTTCAAGTTGGAAAAAAAAATATACCAAAAATAATTGGGTCCAAATTTATGTATAAATTACTAAAATACCCCTTATTAAATTACGGGTCATTACATTCCTGGTCTGCGAAACCAGAGATTCTGGGTTCGATCCCCAGCAGAGTCGCCAGATTGTGGATATCGCATTTTTCTTACCCAAAGCTTTTCTTTTAAAGTTTTTTAAATTTCAAGTTCAAAACAAATGAGTCGCCACTTAATTTTTAAAAGGAAAATTAAGAAACCATTTTGAAAGGAAACTGATCATTTGCAAAACCAAAGATTAACTAGGTCCGGAGATTAAGGAATGAGAGAGGAAGGAGCCCGTCGGACTAAAACACCCTCTCTCATCCTATCTTGTGATAGGCCTCTACTCAACATCCTTTTAATCAAATTTATTAATCTAAGCATGCCCTCAACTAATACATATATATACATATACATCACAAAAGCATGTCCAAAGGGTGTAAAATTATTAATGACAAAATATCATTCATAAGCCATATAGGTCAAATAGCATGCAATATGATATGCAATAGGGAACAAGAGAACTTACCCGGGACCCAGCAGCGATATTTAAACGTGCAATGCATGCAAGCAAAATAAAATCCTAAAAAGAGTCTCTAATCACATATACACATAAGGCAAAAACCTAATTCTAAGGTGTCGCGCATTAAGTCGAAAAATCAAATAAAATCAAAGAATTTAATGAACTAAAGAAGAGATATGAGATTGTACCTCAAGTGCGCTACAAAATAATGAGTTAGTCCACATGATATACAAAATATAAAATTGGATCTTAGATAATGATCCTAGACTTCTAACTTAAATCTATCAAATATGATTAAATCTAGAGCAACTAAATTCTGATTACAAAGTCAAATCATATGGATAAATATAAACATGAACAAGAATAAGTTATGACATACTCCTAGACTTTGATTTCAAAAAATAATCCTTATTGAAACAAGGTCTAAATCTCAACCCATGAAAGTGTCTATCTAAGCCATTATTCATAAGATTGATTGAAACTATTGCAGAATTTTTGGAAATTGCTGAGAGCAGATTGGATCATGAAAAATGCAAAAACCATATTCTCAACGGTTGGATCTTAATGATTTTTGGATATGATATGCCTCTGTGAGTCTAGTTTACAACCAAAAAAGAAAATCAAGGTTTCAACGGTTGGATCTCCGGTAATTGGGCAAAAACCAGGTATCACTCAGCATTCTACAACCTTCCGTCCAGAATTCTTGCACGATTTTTTAAAAATAGCAAAAAGATCAGAAATAATTTGTTCTTTTTAGGTGACTCCCTAACACATTAATCTGCTTAGAAAAAATTATTTTGGGTCACAAACAATCTATTAAAATCCCAATTTATTTATTTCAAAAAAGTGTTGCTGTGCTGAAATCCTAGGCAGATTGTTGTTGCTTCACAAAACTCATGACCAAACCATTTTAAACATGAAACCACCTTAAAACAAAAATTACAGTGGTAGAACATTGTGTTATTGACACTCTCCCGTTGGTTTCACTTGATTTCAACGATTATATTTCGAACTAAAAATATTTGATCAAAAACAGTTTGTGAACTCACTGTTTTCATCTGTCAAGTTCAATTTTATTTGTTAACCCCAACCATTAAACCATGAAGTTGGACTTAAACTAAACCATTTCCTCCTACCTTTTGATGGTCATTGGAGGCTAAAGACCTTTGTGTTTGTAGGTTTCAAATGAAGTATGAATAGACTTCATGAAATCTCAAAATGAGTATTCTAAACCATGGAGATGGGCTTAGACTCAAAAAAGGACACTTTCTCCTACCATTTGATGGTCATGGGAGATAAAGACATGACTAATTCTCCTAAGTTTCAAAGAGAATAAGGAAATGACTTCATGAGATACCAAGTTTAGAGGATCCAACTCATGAGTACGGACATGGATCCATCTATATGAAATAAAGTGATGATCAAATTTTGACTCTCATGTAGAGCATAAGCTTTACATGGGATTCAAAGGATCATACTCAAGAGATCAAGAGAGATATTGAAGATCTCCAAGACTCTCAAGAGAAGAACATATACAAAGAAATAGAAGGAAAAAAATTAGAAATAAAGACTCCTAAGCTTACTTGACAAACAAAGAAAATAATAAGAGATTTTAGGATTAGAAATTCAAAAGAAAAAGAGTAAATAACAATCTAGGGCATAGAGGATCACCTCCAAATTATCCTCAAAGTTCTCTTTTCTTTGAAGATCTTCCAAGCTCTTCTTCCTAATTCTCTAAACTCTCTTCTCTTTTCTCTCCAAAAATATGTTGGTGGAATAATGGCTATTTTGTGTGTTGTGTTGTATATAGTGGGTAGCTCTTGTTGTATTCTCCTAAGAAAGATCCTCTCTCATTTATAGGCAAAATTACCAAGCATTTTTTCAGTGAATTTGGAGTAAAAGACATGTGTAAACATCTCATTTGGTGGTACAATATGTACTTCCTAAAATTGGACAGACTGCTGCCCAGGGCGACAGTCAAGAAACTGTTACGGCAGTCCGTGAATGCCGCGGCGGCACTCCATGACTGCCGCTCCGACATTACGTGACTGCCGCACGGCTCTCATCAAGTGCTGTGACAATTAATGGATTGCCGCATTTTTGTCAGTCTCACTTTATCAGTTTTTTGTTTTTTATCTACATACGCATACGTATTATTCTGCAAAATACGGCCTTTAAAAGCAAACGGCAGTCAGAAAATGTCGACGGCACTTTGTGAATGCCGTTCGGCACTCACCGAATGCCGTCCGGCACTCATTGAGTGCTGCTGAGTTCTGCCGGGTGCCATTTTTTGTTGAGCTTCTCTTTTTAGGTCTTTCTTTTTTTCAAAGCAATTTATTTTTGAAGATCTTTTTCGAAAATTGTGTTTTATATCTGAATTCTCCTAAATACCTGGTATTTTCTTCTTTCTGTGAAATTTTATCGCGTTTAGAGAAATTTCTGAAGAGCTTGGAACACTTCGAATCTTCCGGTCCTTGTCATCATCGGATACGGAGGCGACACTCTCCTAAATTCGGCGGTCGGTCAAAATTTGGGTGTCTACACGCGCAAGCGGATCGCGCGCGCGAATCCCTCCGCGAGGTTAAGCAGAAGCTTGTTATAAATTTTCTTTAAAAAAATTTCTAAGTGCCAGCATCGCGTGAGCGAACCCCTCGCGCGCGTGAATCTAGGCGCGAGATGCAACAGAAGCTCATATATGTAAAAAGTTGAAATTTTTTTTGTCTAATGGGGAATCTCGCGCGAGCGGACAGCACGAGCGAAGTGTCGCGCGCGCGACTTTAGTCTTTTCCTCTTTTTCTTTATAAAAATTTATATAAGTTCAAAATAAATTTACTCCGACCCCCAAATCTGTCCAGAATGACCCAACAAGGACTCAAAACTGACCCAAAATGACCAAAAACACTCAAAATTAAAAAAAATGGACGAAATAAAGCTTGGGTTGCCTCCCAAGAAGCGCTATCTTTTACATCTTTAGCTAGACCATTCTAGCTCAGGACTTATGGAGGCTGAAGCTTGGACTTTGTACCCCTAAGGATATCAGGAAGAGTCCGATGATAAGCAGAAATAACGTCGCTTTGAATTAATTCAATTGATGGTTCATCCTGATTATGTTCAAAACGATTTCGTACCTTCCGAGGAAATTCATCTTTGGGGTCTTGATTATTCAAATTTATCCTCTCACTGATCACCATATTATTTTCATTACTCACATGTATTACGTAATTGGGTTCAATTGTTCGTCTTACCTCACTCTCCGCTTCACATAGGTAATCGTCGTCTTTAGGAGGTTGATCCATAGCATTAAAAACGTTTAATTTTAAGTTCATGTTCCCAAATGACACCTTCATTACCCCCGTCCGACAGTTAACACGAGCATTAGCGGTTGCTAAGAATGGACGGCCTAAGATGACATGAGTGTGTTTTTTAGCATCTAGCACGGGTTCAGTGTCAAGGACCATGAAGTCGACAGGATAACAGCATTTATCAACTTTAACCAGGATGTCCTCGACGATTCCTCTAGGTATTTTAATAGAACGATCCGCTAATTATATTGTAGCAGCCGTAGGTTTAAGTTCATCTAGTCCTAATTGTTTATAGACGTGATAAGGTAAGAGGTTAACACTAGCTCCTAAGTCAAGGAGAGCCCTATGAATGACAGTGTCACCTATGACATATGAAATAGTTGGCGTACCAAGATCCTTATACTTTGGAGGTGAGTGTTGAAAAATAGAACTTACTTTTTCTGTAAGAACGACCTTTTTCGGAGTATGACTACGCAATTTAGGTTTTTGAGTGCATAGATCTTTAAGACATTTAGCGTTAGCTGGAATTTGTTTAATAGCATCGAGGAATGGAATATTGATTTTACCTTGTTTGAATACCTCGAGTATATCCTCAACCTTTGACCCTTTCTTTGGAAAATTTAATGGTTCATCAACATTAGGTGGAAAGGGCAATTTTGGTATATGATTAGTCAGGGCCGTTTCTTTTTCTTTCTTATTTTGGCTCGCGTCCTTACCCTTCTTTGTATTAGAGTTGATGTTCATATCTATCACATTCTCATTCGGAATTTCTATTACCTCTTCCTCTCGTGTAGTTAACCTAGTTGAGACAGCGTTTACTTGCTCATTCGACCCCTTAACCTCGTATTGTCCCTTAGGGTTTTGAATTGTTTGACTAGGCAACGTCCCCTCATTTCTATGACTCACTACAGTAGCTAGTTGTCCCATTTAGGATTCAAGCTTCGCAATGGATTGTGTGTGTGAGTGCACTATTTGTGCTTGTGCCCTATTTGTGCTTGTGCCTGTACTTGTGTTTCGATTTTATTAATGGACGCCAACACCTTTTCCTCAAAAACGTTACCCCTTGGAGGGTTCGGATTAGGAGGCGGTTGTCGGTATTGATTAGGTTGAAACTGAGGTCGATAAGTATTAGGAAAATTGTTTGACATATAATTATAATTATTCCGTAGGAATTGTTGTATAGAATTAACGTGTTGTTCAACGAACTCCGGGAATTGAGATGCAGAAGGATATGCAAATATATTATGAGACGGTTCAGAACATAATGCACATACTTCTGAAGAAGGTGGAGTGGACCTAATTCCCATCCTCATAAGTTGGTCAAGTTTTCTATTTAATTCTTGTATTTCAATTGAATGACTTGACTCAAACTTTACCTCTCGCTTAGGTTGAAGGTACCCCCAGAACGTACCGACACCGCTTGGTGCATCGAATTCTCACTCAACATTTTAAAAATTTTCCAGGTCTCATCGTCGCTTTTGTGTAGGAATGTACCCGCACAAACGGCATCGACGGTGTTACGAACAGAGGGAATAAGTCCATCGTAAAAGACATGTACCAATTGCCACTTAGGAACCTGATGATGTGGGCAAGAGCGTAGTAATTCCTTAAACTTCTCCTAAGTGTCATAAAGTGTTTCCCCATCTTGCATCACAAAATTAGTTATAGATTTTCTTATCTGATTAGTCCTCGTGATTGGGAAAAACTTTTGTAAAAACTCCGTATGTAATGCTTCCCATATTTTTATAGTGTTTGGCTCCAAAGATTGGAGCCAATACTTAGCTTTGTCTTTTAATGAAAACGGGAAAAGGCGTAGTTTTAATTCATCATCAGTGAAATTTTGGATTTTTAAAGTAGAACATATATCTTGAAAATCTCCCAAGTGTTGATAAGGATCTTCATTAATGCGGCCGTGAAAAGAAGGAAGTAGCGAGATGGTAGATGACTTTATCTCAAAATGAGATGCCGACACCTCCGGTAAATCAATACATGTTTGTGGCGTGTAAGTCGTCGGAATAAAGTAATCTTTAAGCGGAGGAGGTGGCGGTATATTAGTAGGGGTGGCAATCGTGTCGTGTTGGGTCATAATCGTGTTGGGTCATAATCGTGTTGTGTCATAATCGTGCCGTGTCAATAATTGTGTCATTTCTAAACGTGTCAAAAACCTAAACCCATACCCGTTTAATGCAATTCACGTGTCACCCATTTAACCCACCAACCCGCGTACTGAACAAGCCGTTTTCTCGTAACCTTTTTTTTTTTTTTTTTTTCTTGTATAACATGACATATTTAATAGATTGACTTCATGTAATAAAAAACCAAACATAGAGGGGAAAAAATGAAGAGGCACGATTCCAAGAACACAAGTCTTCCCACCTAATGTACCAACTACCAACAAGTCAACGACAATAAATGATCAATTGTTCCAAATTTAAACTAATTCAGTACAATATAACAATATCTAACTATTATAAAGGTAGGACTGTACTACTCTTAACTCCACTTTTCCCTCCAAAAAAAATAAAATAATAAAATAAATAAATATTACTTACTTTTAAAAAAAATGCATTTCAAAAAAAAGTATATTTCCAAAAATACCCTTTATAATCATGCTAAACGGGTTGACCCAATTAAAACATGACCCAACCCGTTTATTAATCGCGTTAAACGGGTCGACCCGTTTATGACCCATACTCGTATAAGCTAAACCCAAACCCGTTTAATTCGTGTCAGATTCGTGTCATGTTGCCGTGTCGTGTTGAAAATTGCCACCCCTATATATTAGGGTTATTTCCGTTATTTACATTGTTTTCACTGTCGGCCATTGGAATAGGTTTTATGTTAATAAATCGAGTTTTCCTTAACCTTTTAAGGGTACTTTGAATTTCGGCCTGAAATAATGACGACGGTTGAGGAGTCCGATTAACTCTAAGGGTACGTTCAAGCTCAGGATCGATAGAAAATAATTCAGGTTTACTTGAACGTGTACCAAACATAAACTAAAAAGAAAAGAAATTAAAATAAGGACTGACTCAACAAATACAAAAATAATCACGCAAATCAGACAACAGGCAAGTACACAGTACTACTATGATGCATGTAATTATCCTTATGCAGTAATTCGCGTCAAACCCCAATGCCCCGGGTTTCCTAGCTAATGCAGTGCTCACTCCACAACTAACCTAATGCAAGTAATTGCGTCTCAGCGCCCTGACTTACAGTGATTTGATGCGAAGTTTAAAAGAAAGCGATTTACTTGAATTTTATTTATTTATTTATTTTTCGCGTAAGCTCCTTTGACTTGCATAGCTGTTCCACTCGAAATGCTAGAATTTTGAGCTCCTAAGAAATTACAAAAATAAAAGAAAAGTTAGTAACTTAAAACAAAAACGAAAAATTAGAAAAAAAATAATAAAACCTAATCTAGTATTTACAAATTAACTAAACTAAGATTCTAAAACTAAAGATAGTAATGCAATCCCCGGCAACGGCGCCAAAAATTGATCTTGTCAAAATCAAGATATAAAAGTATGCTTACTTATGCTTTACTTTCAAAAGATTTGCAGTGTGGAAGTAAAGGTCGAACCCACAGAGATTGAATACTACGCACTTTAATTTTTAAACCTAAATTTAGTTAATTAAAAAAAATAGATTTTGGATTTAATTTGAATTAAACTAATAGCAATAAAAGTAAATCTAAATTATAAAAGCAATTAAATATTTGTTTTTATAATAAATTTAAGGAACCTAGGATTGCAAATCCACCACTAGCTTCATAATAAGGGTATTTACGAATTACTATAGCTTATTAAGTTGGATGATAATGGGAAATTGTAGCTACAAGCCCAATTCCGCCGTCAAGAAAATAATTATGGTTCAAGCACCAACATAATCCATTTCGGTTAGAACGAATTATCCCACACTAAACTAGGGTTGTGGTATAATCCGTCTAATCTAGGCATGGACTATTCGGATACTTGATAACACAATTCAATTTAAGCACCATTACATGTAAATAATCTAAACAAGCACAGCAAGCATAGATCATTGAGCACACTACCATCACAATAGATCTAAGACAAGACTAAACTTTGAAAGTAATGATTTAATCAATAAAAGCACGATTTATTTATAAAAATCCTCGGAACATGTAACTGTTATTCATACATAATAAAACTAAAATAAAAACATAAAATACACCCTATTACTTGGCTAGGGTTTCATTGAAATCCAGATCTTGAGTTTAGTTGGCCATAGAAGCGGCGGATGGCAAGTAGTTGATGGAGGAGGCCATGGAAATCCTTGGTCTTCTTCTTCTTCTCCTTGCTTGTCTCCCTTCAATGGCTGAAAGTATGGTTGTATATTGAGTGTATAACCATTGCCAACCCCTAAATTGAAGTAAAATAGGGTATATATAGATTTATAACATGTTTTGGAAGCTTTCCTAATCTAATTCGCACAAAAACTGCTGTATTTAGCTTTCCAGACGTAATGAGGCAGTTTCGTTCGCGTAGGAGTCTTCAGAATACTGAATTACACATATTTGATTTTTACACAGGTCGCGCGAGCGGGATATTGAAAAGTCGCGCGAGCAGGTCGCGCGAGCGATTTTTGGACTTTCGCGCGAGGTGCCTTTTTCAGCTTCTTTCTTCCTGCTTTTTCTCCCTATTTAACCTGGATTAGTGTTTTCTTCCAAAACCTGCTCTAAAATAGAAAACGAAATAAAAATACTTAAAACAGGATAAAATATGCTAAAAAATGTAAATTAAGGCATGTAAAACATAAAATACACCCTATTACTTGGCTAGGGTTTCTTTGAAACCCTAGATCTTGAGCTTAGTTGGCCATAGAGCGGTGGATGGCAAGTAGTTGATGGAGGAGGCCATGGAAATCCTTGGTCTTCTTCTTCTTCTTCTCCTTGCTTCCCTCCCTTCAATGGCTGAAAGTGTGGTTGTATATTGTGTGTATAACCATTGCCAACCCCTAAATTGAAGTAAAATAGGGTATACATAGATTTATAACATGTTTTGGAAGCTTTTCTAATCCAATTAGCACTAAAACTGCTGTATTTAGCTTTCCAAACATAATGAGGCAGTTTCGTTCGCGTAGGAGTCTTCAGAATACTGAATTGCACGTATTTGATTTTTACACAGGTCGCGCGAGCGAGCCGCGCGAGCGCGATATTGGGAAGTCGCGAGAGTGATTTTTGGACTTCCGCGCGCGCGAGGTGCCTTTTTCAGCTTCTTTCATCCTGCTTTTTCTCGCTATTTAACCTAGATTAGTGTTTTCTTCCAAAACCTGCTCTAAAATAGAAAACGAAATAAAAATACATAAAAATAGGATAAAATATGCTAACAAATGTAAATTAAGGCATGTAATTAGGATCTGTTCTCTCCCGATCACCCATTGTGAAAAGAGGTGGTTGGTTTTCTCTGGGTTGGGATTTGGATGATGATGATGATGATGATGATGATGGAGGAAGTTATATAAGGAAAGCTATAGATTGTAATAGTATTGGTGGAGTAAAAGTTGGTGATATTGGGGATTTTGAAGAGTGATTTGAGAGTTCTCAAAATGGTGATTCTTTGGAAGGAGGTGAAGGTGGGTCTTCTGGATTTTCTTGTGTTTCTAACAGTTCTTCTCAATCAGCTTGATCTTCTAGTAGATCACTATGAGGTTCCCATTTTTATTTACTTTGTAAATGTTTCTCATTTTCAACATTGTAATGGCTTGTTTGGGCTTTCCTTGAGATTGAATGGGTTCTTCCCAGTTTGGTTAGAAGATACTGGGATTGAGGGAATATTGAATCGGTTAGAGAAAGAGAAAAATGGATATGTTGCTGATGTTAGTAAAAGTGGCAAAAATGACTGGGATTTTCTAATTTACAATATATAATTAAAAAAAAACTACTTCGGATGAGTTTCAACCCGAAGATTAGAATCGAACCCGAACTTAAATTTCAAAACAGAACTGTGTTTTTGAAGTATATTTCAATTCAGATTTCAGTATCGAAATTCCCAACCTAAACTGAAATTTTTAGTTCGAAACTGAATCGACTGTTTGTCCATCCGTAGTTTTATTGTGTAACTCTTATATGCCCAAAGAGTTTCTCTTATATTAAAGAGCCTTAAAAGGAACATTTTTCAATGATTCCAAATTATTTGGTCTTATTATATATGTATATATTTTGACTTTATGCAAGAACACACACCCCCATGCAAACCCCATGAACTAGGACCTACCAAAGCAAGCCCATACTACACACTTGACCATATGGGCGCCAAAGAGGGGAAAAACCCCTCAAACCACTCCCCCTAAGGGGAATGGAACCCTCAACCTCCCATTTGGGGGAGGGTGAGTGATGCCACTAGACCACAAATGTCTTGGCAATTTGGTCTTATTAGATTTATGGATTTCTAATTTGGTTATCAACAATGCTAGGGACACTAACAAATCTCACTAACACTCACACCCCACTCTATCTCTCTCCTAGTGGCACTATGGGGTCCACTACAGGCCCCATAGTGCCACTAAGAGAGAGATAGAGTGTGGTTGTGAGTGTTACTGAAAATTTTTAGTGCCCAAAATATTACTCTTTGGTTATTTGGTAATTTCATATCATATCCATCTACCTCAAGTTAATATTGAATAGTAACTTGAGGCTTGTTTGGCAATGTTTGTTTGAGCCTTGAAGGCATCTTTCAAGAACCTTTGAATTACCAACCAAGCCATAAGTTTTCTATTCAATAATGTGTAAAATTATATTGAATTACCAAATTACCCTTTTATCTTTCATAAATTACCTCTTTTTTTTTGTTAAATTGAATTACCAAATTACCCTTTTGCCTCTTGTCTTTCAATACCAAACAAGCCTTAAGTTACTTTTGTAAATTCTACTTTTTTGTATATGTATGTATTCATGTTATAATTTTTTATTAATATTTATGTATTTAAAGTGTGTGCAATTATAAATTGAATCAATAAATTACCCTTTTGTTGAATTAAATTACCAAATTACCCATTTACCTTTTGTAATTTACCCTTGTATGTTTACATATACATATATTAATTTAACATAAAAAATTGTCATTTTGCCTTTTGTAAAGTGAATTTTTGTTTAAGTTTAAAGTGTTAAAAATTCAATTATCAAATTACATTTTTTCTTTTTGTAAATTACCCTTTAGCATATATGTGTATGTCACACCCCGACGTAGCAAAATAGGGGGAAAAATTCATTTCCTTTTTAGACCCATAGATCATGACACGTGAGAGATCGATTGTCCTGTACTTAGCTTAACATGTAATAATAAACAAAGTATATAAAACAACAGGGAAGATAATAATAGTAGTCATATTCAAATTAAATTCAACTTAAAGTTTATTACATTTCAAATTAATCTCTTAAGGCACAAACCACCTTCTTGAAATAAAAATATTATTCTTTTATTACAACTTTAAAAGTAGAAGACACGGGAACTTCTTCATGAAACTTCTCCTTACCTAGCATAATCGTACTGTCCTGCATAATAATCTCCTGAGAAGCCTAGACATTTTGGATATCCAGGACATAAAAGTCATCAGCTAATAAAAGCCGAGTGAGCATAATAAACAACACACGCAATGTATACAAAAGTATAACTAACCGTCATTATTGTTCAGTACTTTAAAGTACGGTTAATCAATTTATTCAAGTCGTCACTTACAAACATTTGTTGAACTATTAATCAATGAATTATGATCGTACTTGAACAATGCAACCATCTCATCTTACTGACTCTTTTATCCCAACCACAATCTATCGACTCAGTCAGTTAGCCAAAACTATCTAACACAAGGCCGTTAAATTAGAACATCGGCGCCCATAAAAGTCGCTTGATAGGATTACCGTACCAATGTGGTATGGGTAAAACCCATCAAGATATTCAAGGTTGCAATAACTTGTTTATCCTGATTAATATCCCATTGTCGCCCATAAAAGTTGCTTGGTCTAGCTTTGTTTGACGAAGATAGTATCGTTGTCCATAAAATCGATTAAATAAGATAACTATGCCCATGAAGGCCAAAATATGCCCATAAAGGCCACCACAACATCTCTTATTCTTTTCTCACAAAACCCATATATTGAAATAGACTCGACCCCTTTCAAACATGTTATCTCGACTATGCAAGTGTATGATGTATTATTCTTATGATAATTACAATTTATTGATACATATAACTATCCTCAATTTATAATGACATATTACCTCTTCATTTCAAAATCTATTTTCTATTTTCTTTTTAAGATCAGTAAGGCATTGTGGTACAATAGTTAAAACGAAATGAGTAACTATTCATAGTAGTAAATAGGATTATCCAGAAATTGTTACACTTAAGTTTTGGTACCGTAAAATTGATATACATAGGGTAAATTACACTCACCTCCCCTGAGGTATGACCTAATTACACAGACCTCTCTTGTATGATGAAAAATTACACTGACCTCCCTTGAGGTTTGGGGTTGAGTAATACTCACCTCCCCTCCGTTAGTCAAATGTTAGTTAAATAGACAAAAAAAGTTATTTTTCTGTTAAACTTCTTTAAAATACCCAACTTACCCTTAAAAAACTAAAAAGGAAAGTCCCGAATCTCTCTCTCTCTCTCTCTCTCTCTCTCTCTCTCTCTCTCTCTCTCTCTTACAAACAAAGCCAAACTAGTACCAGCAGTACCATCCACCTTGCTCCTCCACATCCATAGCTTGCAATTCACAACCACCATTGACCGAATTCCTTCCTCCATTGTATCAGCATCATGAGAGTCACGAGAGAAGAAGCTCTGTACATAGTACATGGGTGGGGCTATACTTTGTTCAATCTGATTCAGACCCGATTTTAAAATGTGATCTCTTCCCAATCCCAAATTCAATGAAGAAAATTAATGAATTGAAGTGAGTGAATTTAATGCTTTTGCTTCACTTTTTTGCCCTAAAATTGAGAGCATTGAAGTGAGCTTCTCTCTCCCAAAAGAGAAAACGGTAAACCGATGGGTACATATCTATAATCTAAGAAATATCTCAAAGAAAATTACACCCAAATGCCTAAGAAATGCAACTCCAGTGATGGTGATAAAAATAGTTGTAGGTTTGGTACGGTGGTGGTGATTGTGTAACACCCGTACCCAGAAAAGAAGATTAATTTGGTATTAATATATGATAGTTAAAGATAATTAATGCATGAGATGATTTAAGGTGGGGTTATGAACCCACATGTGAAAAGGTGCTCAAATGCGGGCACAGATGAAGTCTTGTGAAAGGTGGGACTGGTATAAAAGTGGTGCCCAATGATTGGCTAGTTAAAATAATATACATTTTTATGTCATTATATGCTTATATAAATACTTGTTTAAATGTTTAAAGATATTATTATGTCTTATGATAGGCTAAGGGGACCAATTTGAGTAACCATGTGAGGACATACTTGAAAACAATTGATAATTGGTAGGTTAAATAGCAACCTCATAATTTATGTGGGACCATGTTGGGACCCATGCATGACTTAGATTAAATCTAATTAGAAAAGGTGGGTAGTTAATGTAAATTACATGGGGGTTTCATAATAAAGCTTAAAGAAAGTTGGGGGAGGTGAACGTAAATAATGAAAAATGGTGCCAACACATATGCATATGTGTCTTATAGGAGTAAAACAAGCTGGGAATTTCTAGAAAAATAGAGAGAACGAGAGTTCCAACTCGGCGACGGTTTCCTTGACGACGTTTCTTATAGTTTCTTCGCCATCCGATGTCAGATTCACGATTCGAGACCATTTTTGGACTCGTGGAGGTAAGATGATCACATACATATCTTTTATTTTCATTTTCGATAACGTTTTTCTGACGACCATTCTTGATAGACAATTTTGATATACCAAAATTATGTAGGATTACACTAGAACAAGAATTGGGTTTGGTTCTAGCTTGAATCGGGATTTTAGGAGCTTAATTGTGTATAATTTGAAGAGGTGAGTGTTCTAATCCCAAAATTGGGTGTTTAGATGTGTTCATGTGATAATTATTGCTAATACATGCTTAATTCATGCTTATATACATACATGTTGATGAATTTGGGCCAAAAATATGTCTATAATGTGAAATTTCTATGATTATATGCTAAGTTGCCTAGTTGCTTATGTAAATCAAAGGAAAGTCAATTAGTGATCACCATTTATAGGTCCTATATGTAAGGGATAGTAAGCCCTCAATGAACGGGGCATGGTGACGACCACAATGGATTGCTGGTGATGCCTTCGGGGTCACAAGAGAGTATGTGATGCGCTATATGTGCCCAAAAGTGAGAAAGATCTGGAGTGAGAAGGACCAGGGGGTGGTGGCTGGAATGACTTGACTTTTCAGTGATCATTATGTTGTTGTTTATGATGGTTGTTGCATTTTCATATTGAACATTCCAATGGCATGATTAGTTCCCTCACTAAGCGAAAGCTTAAACGAATAGATATTTTCTGTTATGGTTATTGAATAACAATCGCAGGTACGGCACGAGAAGAGGAGAGAAAATGATCTGTACAACGGGTTGTGCGTGGGGTTGCAAGTTGTGTTGATATGTACATATGTATAGAAGTTTTGGTTAATTGTAATCCTTGTAATCCATGGGTTATAAACAACTTGTGTTTTGAAAGTGTTGGGATTACCTTGTATTTTGAAAGACTTGTATCTTGATAGGTTGGGTTGATGTTAGCTAAGTCCTATGATGTGCGTGTTTTTTTTACTAGTCACAAGTTGTATAAGGTTGGGAAGAAACTTAGACAAGTAGGGAAAGTCTTTTTGTTAGTAAATTTAACTTGGCTTTTCCTATGTTGAATGGTCATGAGTATAATGGGAGAAATGAGGATTTTGATGTAAAGCTTGGATTCTTGGGAGGAATTTGTATGTTTGATTGTTATTTCATCCTTGTATACCTTGTGTTAATGTTTAGAAATATTTAGGAATGTTTTTGGAATAGTTTTTGTTGTTTCCACAAAGTTTGATTAAGTTTGGAAATGCTTTACACTTGGAAAACTAAGGTTTTTAGCTGCTGGAAACTATTCTGGGGAAACTGGATCAATCCGGATTTAAAGGGTGGATCGATCCGCCCATTTTCAAGGACATTTTACTGGTAAAATGCAAGTTAGGATCGATCTGTCCCTAAAGGGTGGATCGATCCACCCCTGTTCCCAACAGCCGTTGGCTTTTACGAAAACAAGCATATCTCTTTCTAGAAAACTCGAATTTGTGTGCTATTTTTTGCGTTGGAACCGGGACTCAAATTCCTATCTTTTAATGTAAAATTTGGCTATACTTTATAAATGACCATTTTGCCCTTGGGGCTATTTTTTTATCAAAATAGTTCATTTATGGAGTCTAAATCATGGTTTTTTTAATGATTAATGTAGATTTTGGTGTGTGGGCTTTGGTACACGTATCCTAACTCACCCGGGGCGGGTTGGGGTATGACAATTTTTGGTATCAGAGCATTAGGTTAGAGCCTTTGGGGATGAGTGACAATTACGATGCGTAATAATAGAAATGATTATTGAATGTATAAATCATGCATACACGTTTACTTAGCATGTTGAATGATGTTGAGCATGCATTGAAAAGTATAAACATAACGTGTGTGTATGAAAATGTATTATGAATGCCAGAGAGAAAATGTCTGGATCGACACCGCCTATACAAATGGAGAGAATGGAAAGAGTTGTAGCTGGTTTGGTACAAGTGGTTGAAACCCATGCGATAAAGGGAAGACGAGATCATCCAAATCCTAATCTGAGAGAGGAGGCGACTACAATTTTACAAGCAGAAACCGACAGTGTTCAAGGGAGAAGCTAATCCAATGAGAGATGATTTTTGGTTGTCTGATATGGAGAGGGTATTTAGAGTTTTACCATGTTCTGAGGTTCAACAGGTTCTATATGCTGCCGACACTTTAAAGGAAGAAGCACGGTACTGGTGGCGTACAAAATTGGGACACGGTAGGCCGAACACTTGGGATGAGTTTGTAGTACTCTTCAAAAAGTAGCATTTTCCAAAATCATATGAGGATCAGAAGGTTCAAGAATTTATGGAGCTAAAATAAGGGGGGATGACAGTTTGGGAATACTCCGCTAAATTTACGAGTTTGGCACGATTTGCTGAGAACATAGTACCAAATGAAGGGGATCAAACTCAAAAGTTTGTGATAGTGCTTAGGGATGAGATCTGACGCCAAGTATCAGTGCAACGATTGGAGAAAGTTGCAGAGGCATTGGATATGGCTTCAATCGCAGAGAAAGATATGGGGTATCCACAAGGTTCGCAAGCACCGGTAATCCAATAATACAAAAGGCCAGGTCCAAGTCAATATAATGGACAAGGGAGTTCAAAAATACAAAGTTTTGGGAGTTCCTCAGGTGGTAGAGGTAACAAGCCATGGTGTAACATATGTGGAAAATTTCATTAGGTTGTGTGTAATCTATCAACATTATTGTGCAATAATTATCGTCAAATGGGGCACGTGTCGAAGAATTGTCCGGGTATAAGGCCAAGTACAAATGTTCCGATGAGACGTACTGATGATAGTGGAATGGTTTGTCATAATTACGGGGAGCTTGGACATCGAATGCGCAATTGTCCGAGACTGAAGCAAGGAGGTTCAATTACAACTGCAAGTAGCGCACCAACACCGCGACCACCTCAACAACAATAACCGTAAGGAAGGGAACAACCTCAGGGCTGTTATTTCCAGCTTAACCCAGGGGAGACTACCGTTTCCAACATGGTCATGTCAGGTAAAATTCTCATACGCTCAACACCTGCTAATGTGTTAATGGATTCTGGTTCTACACACTCATTTGTGTCGCACCAATTCGCTAAAAATATGAATGTACCCTTAGAACTTCTAGAGTATGATTTGTCTATTGATGTTCTGTTGGGGAGATCTTTGGTGAGTTCAGGAATTTATAACAATTGTGAAGTTACAATCAATGATGAGGTATTAACTGCTAATCTAGTACCATTAGTAATTCAACATTTTTATGTCATATTGGGATTGGATTGGTTATCAGTAAACCACGTAGTCATTGATTGTGAGAATAAAAGGGTAGAATTCCAAGCACCAACTCGTAGAGTCTTCTCTTTTCAAGGGATAGGTGTCATGTCACCACCTTATCTTGTATCCGCCATCAAGGCTTGTCGTTTATTGAGAAAGGGGTGTAAAGGTTTCCTTTATAGTATATCGGATACTAGAAGCACTGAAAAAAAAATTAGAAGATATACCAATTATTAGAGAATTTCCTGATGTATTCCCAGAAGATTTTCTGAGTGTGTCAATTGAGAAGGAGGCTGAATTTGGTATAGATGTAATACCGGGAACATAACCCATTTTGCGGGAACCATATAGACTGGCTCCGATAGAGTTAAAAGAGTTAAAGACTCAGTTACAGGAGTTGTTAGACAAGGAATTCATTCGACCTAGTGTTTTACCTTGGGGTGCACTGGTTCTCTTTGTGAAAAAGAAAGACGGAACAATGAGGATGTATATTGATTATCATGAGATCAACAAAGCAACTATCAAAAACAAGTATCCGTTACCACGGATCGACGATTTATTTGATCAATTATAAGGGGCTCGAGTGTTTTTAAAAATTTATTTGAGGTCAGGATATCATCAATTGAAGGTGAAAACTGAGGATGTTGAGAAGACGGCCTTTAGAACTCGGTACGGTCATTATGAGTTTCTTGTAATGTCGTTTGAAGTAACCAATGCACAAGCAACGTTTATGGACTTAATGAATAAAGTCTTTAAAATGTATCTAGATGAATTTGTTATCATTTTTATAAATGATATTCCATTTATTCGAAGAGTCCGAAAGAACATGAAAGGCATTTGAGATTAGTGTTGCAACGACTTCGAGAAAAGCAGTTGTTTGGAAAATTGAAGATAGGTGAATTCTGGTTAACAAGTGATACTTTCCTTGGTCACGTGATTTCTAAAGATGGTGTGCCAGTTGATCCACAGAAAATAGAAGCCATACTGAATTGGGCGAGACCAACCAGTGTATCGAAAATTCATAGCTTTCTGAGATTGGCTGGGTACTATAGAAGGTTTATTCGAGATTTCTCAAAGATTGCGACCCCGATGACCATATTAATGAGAAAAGACATTCCGTTCGAATGGAATAAGGAATGTGAGGAATGTTCCCAAACATTGAAGAATAAGTTGACTACTGCTCCGATTCTTGTGATTCCGACAGGCATTGGGGGATTTAGTATTTAAAGTGATGCTTCTCATCATGTTTTGGAGTGTGTCCTTATACAAGGGAACAAGGTGATAGCGTATGCTTCGAGGCAATTGAGGACGCTTGAGAAGAATTATCCAACCCACGATTTGGAACTTGCCGCGGTAATCTTTGCTTTAAAGATTTGGAGACATTACTTATATGGAAGACTTATAAAATTTCACTAACCACAAGAGCTTAAAGTACATGTTTACTTAGAGGGATCTAAATATGCGACAAGGAATATGGTTGGAATTAATGAAGGACTACGACCTAAAAATTCATTATCATTCGGGTAACGAATGTGGTCGCCCATGCTTTGGGTCAGAAATCATCAGAGAGTTTGACTTGTGTTTTAATAGCACAAGAAGGATTGGTGAAAGATTTTGAACGACTGGAATTGGAAGTTATTCCTAGAGTTGAAGGAGGGATAATGGCTGCAATTGTGGCACAACCTAATTTGATTGGGGAGATTAAAGCAAATCAACTTTTGGATCCAAATTTGAAGAAAGTTGTAGATAAATTACCTGAGGGCAAGCGACCAGAGTTTAGTTTGCATGATGGGGTACTATGGTTCATTAATCGGTTATGTCTGCCTAATGTAGGCAACCTTAAGGAAAGAATTTTTGAAGAAGCTCATGGTACTCGATATTCCGTGCATCTGGGTAGTACAAAAATGTATAGAGATTTAAGGGAGGTCTATTGGTAGAGTGGTATGAAACGTGAAGTTGCTGAGTATGTAGCTAAATGTATGACATGTCAACTAGTAAAGCTTGAACATCAACCCGCGGGAGAAGTACAACGATTGGAAATACTGGAATGGAAATGGGAGCACATTACGATGGATTTTGTGTCTGGGTTGCCAAGATCTCCTAGATCTAATGATAGTATTTGGGTGATCGTTGACCATTTGACTAAGTCAGCCCACTTTTTGCCAATTAAGACCACTGACCCGATGAAGGTAGCAGAACTTTATGTTAAAGAAATTGGGAGATTGCATAGGGCACCAGTATCTATTATATCGGATCATGATACACGTTTTGTGTCCAAATTTTGGGAAGGGCTAAAAAGAGCAATGGGGATAGCTTTGCATTTTAGCACAGCATTTTACCTGCAAACTGACGACCAGTTGGAACGAGTTATTCAGATTCTCGAGGATATGCTTAGAGTTTGTGTTATGGATTTTAAGGCTGACTGGGGAACTCACTTGCCATTAATTAAGTTCTCTCACAACAATAGTTTCCAGACAAGCATTGGAATGGCGCCTTTTGAGGCATTGTATGGTCAAAAATGTAAATCGCTTGTGTGTTGGACAGAGGTTGGGAAAAAACAACTTCTAGGACAGAAAATTGTACAAATTACCACCGATAAAGTTACGTTGCTTAAGTAACGGTTGCAAGTGGCCCAAAGTCGCTACAAAAGTTATACAGATACAGGTAGAAGACCGTTAGAATTTGAGGTTGGTGACTATGTGTTATTGAAGGCATTGCCTTCGAAGGGCATTATGCGATTTGGTAAGAAAGGTAAGTTGAGTCCAAGGTATGTTGGACCTTTTTCTAATTTTGAGTAAGGTAGGACCGGTAGCTTACAGATTGGAATTGCCACAAGAGTTGGCACATGTTCATAACGTGTTCCACGTGTCTATGTTTAGACGTTTCGTATTAGATTCAAGTCATATCCTTGAACCAGAACCGTTGGAAGTCAGAGAAGATGTGACGTATGTTGAACATCTGGTACGGATTCTGGATAGGAAAGATCAAGTGTTGAGAACAAAAACATTTCCATTGGTCATGGTCCTCTGGCATAATCATAGCATTGAAGAGGCAACTTGGGAGCGAAAAGATGAAATCAAGGAGAAGTATCTGTACTTGTTCGATTGATGAGGTAAGAATAAGTTTGGGTAAAAACTTCTTAAAAGGGAGGGAGAAATGTAATACCCATACCTAGAAGAGAAGATTAATTTGGTATTAATATATAATAGTTAAAGATAATTAATGCATGAGATGATTTAAGGTGAAGTTATGAACCCACATGTAAAAATGTGCTCAAATGCAGTATAGATGAAAGTCCTGTGAAAGGCAGGACTAGTATAATAGATGGGCCCAATGAGTCTAGTTAAAATAATATGCATTTTTATGTCATTATATGCTTATATGAATACTTGTTTAAATGTTTAAAGATATTATTATGTCTTATGATAGGTTAAGGGGACCAATTTGAGTACCCCTGTGAGGGTGTATTTGAAAATAATTAATAATTGGTAGGTTAAATAGCAACCTCATAATTTATGTGGGACCACGTTTGGGACCCAAGTGTGACTTAGATTAATCCATTTAAAAAAGGTGGGTAGTTAATGTATATTACATGGGGGTTTCATAATGAAGCTTAAAGAAAGTTGGGGGAGGTAAATGTAAATAATGAAAAATGGTGCCAACACATATGCATGTGTGCATATGTGTCTTATAGGAGTAAAACAAGCTAGGAATTTCCAAAAAATAGAGAGAACGAGAGTTCCAAGTCGACGACGGTTTCCTTGACGAAGTTTCTTGCCATTTATTTGTCGTCCGACGTTGAATTCGAGATCCGAGACCATTTTTGGACTCGTGGAGGTAAGAGGATCACATGTCTGTCTTTTATTTTTATTTTTGGCAACATTTTTATGGTGAGCGTTCTTGATAGACGATGTTTATTGTACCAAAATTATGTAGGATTACTCTAGAACAAGAATTGGGTTCTAGCTTGAATCGGGAATTTAGGAGCTTAATTGCATATAATTCGAAGAAGTGGGTGTTCTGATCCCAAAATTGGGTGTTTAGATGTGTTCACTTGATAATTATTGCTAATAGATGCTTAATTCATGCTTATATACATACATGTTGATGAATTTGGGCCAAAAAGTATGTCTATAATGTGAAATTTCTATGATTATATGCTAAGTTACCTAGTTGCTTATGTTGATCAAAAGAAAGTCAAGTAGTGGTCACCATTTATAGGTCCCATATGTAAGCCCTCAATGAGTGGGGCGTGGTGACGACCACAATGGAATGCCGGTGATGCCTTCGGGATCACAAGAGAGTATGTGATGCAGTATATGCGCCCAAAAGTGAGAAAGACCCTAGTTGAGAAGGACCCTGGGGTGGTGGCTGAAATGACTTGACTTTTCGGAGATCATTATGTTGTTTATGATGGTTATTGCATTTTCATATTGAACATTCCAATAGCATGATTAGTTCCCTCACTAAGCGAAAGCTTAAACGAATACATATTTTCTATTGTGGTTATTGAATAACAATCGCAGGTACAGCACTGGAAGAGGAGATAAATGATCCACGCGACAGGTTGGGCATGGGGTTACAAGTTGTGTTGATATGTACATATGTATAGAAGTTTTGGTTAATTATAATCCTTGTAATCCATGGGTTATAAACAACTTGTGTTTTGAAAGTGTTGGGATCACCTTGTATTTTGGAGGACCTTTATCTTGATAGGTTGGGTTGATGTTAGCTAAGTCCTGGGATATGGGTGTTTTCTTTACTAGTCACAAGTTGTATATGGTTGGGAAGAAACTTAGATAAGTGGGGAAAGTCTTCTTGTTTGTAAATTTAACTTGGCTTTTCTTATGTTGAATGGTCATGAGTATAATGGAAGAAATGTGGATTTTGATTTAAAACTTGGATTCTTGGGAGGAATTTGTATGTTTAATTGTTATTTCATCCTTGGATACCTTGTGTTAATGTTTAGAAACATTTAGGAATGTTTTTGGAATAGTTTTTGTTGTTTCCACAAAGTTTGATTAAGTTTGGAAATGCTTTACACTTGGAAAAATGAGGTTTTTAGCTGCTGCAAACTGTTTTGGGAAAACCGGATCAATCCAGATTTAAAGGGTGGATCGATCCGCCCATTTTCAAGGACGTTCTGCTGGTAAAATGCAAGTTAGGATCAATCCGGCCTAAAGGGTGGATCGATCTGCCCCTATTCCCGACAGCCGTCGGCTTTTACGAAAACAAGCATATCTCTTTCTAAAAAACTCGAATTCGCGCGCCAATTTTTGCATTAGAACTGGGACTCAAAGACCTATCTTTTGATGTAAAATTTGGCTATACTTTATTAAGGACCATTTTCCCCTTGGGGCTATTTTGTGTCAAAATAGTTCATTTATGGAGTCTAAATCATGGTTTTGTTAATGATTAATAGATTTTGGTGTGTGGGCTTTGTTACACGTGTCCTAACTCGCCCGGGGCGGGTTGGGGTGTGAAAGATTGTTGGTGCTTGCCTGTGGCGGTGGCTATGGCAGTCACAATGAATCATTGTGTTTACAAGTGGGGTGGCTGTGGTTGGGAAAGGATGACAACGAATAAGAAATGGTGGGATGTAGATCTAGGAATTTCCCATTGCAAGGCCACAATTATCATTGATGATCCATGTAGACTATTTCTTTCTTTCCTTTGTTTATTTATTTTTTCCTTTTTAACTTTAATTTTTCCTCCATATATATTTTAATTTGAGTTTGTGCTTCATTAGATTGGAGAGAAGAAAGCCAGTATTGTCATTATTTCTAGTTTAAAATTATGCAAATGAGATGAGATCGAAAGTGTAAGTTCTCTATCATAGTCACTTTTATTTGCCAAAAAATACTGACAAGGGAGGTCAGTGTAATTTCTCATTATACAAGGGATGTCAGTGTGTAACACCCAAAATTTTCTATTATTAATAATGTAATTTCCAGATATTTCTTATTAATATTTTTTATAAATGTAAATCAGATTTTGAGAATGCTTAACATATCATGTGTGTCCATACATTTCATATGATAACCCTTTGATCCAAAACAAAACTTATTTGTTTTTCCAAACCCAAGTGCTCAAGAAGCGCGAGCGCTCGTGGTGCAAGCGCTCAAGAGGAGCGAGCGCACGAGCTTAAAAAGTATAAAAAGACTATTTTGCCCCTCGGGTCCTAAAAATCTATAAATACCATACCTTCCTGTGCATTTTTATGTTAGTAAACAGAGATAAACAGACAGAGAGTTCTAGAGGGAGTTTGAGAGAAAGATTTTGGGTATATGCTTGCATGTCTTCAATCCACATACAAGCTCATCCAAGCTTTTGATCATCTTCAATTATGCATATTTGGTGTCCTCTCAAGTTTTTGAAGTTGTGGGTACTAAAACTTAAAGAATCCTTCAAGTATTTGAAGTCCTAAGCTCAATATCATCACCATTTCCATCATCTTCTTCTTTCTCAACATAATTCTTCTCCATTTCATCTTGGTTGCTTTGTGAGTATTACAACTCACATACAATGTGCATATATACATAAATAACTTGTAAATTTAGTTGCATGTATAAGATGTAACAAGATTTAGTTCATGATCATCATAACTTTCATCTTTATTTTTTTCAAGTTTACATAAATTTCATGATCCATTTAGTTTTGATCTCATTTTGAGTACTTCAAATCATACATAATGTGTATATGAATATGTATAACTTGTTTTATAAGTTGCATGTATGTTTTGACTTGAGATCTTGAAGTTTTAGAATCAAAATTGTAGTTATGTTACAAGTTAAAACAAACTGCTAAAAATCTACCAAGTCTGAGTGCTTGAGCAAGCGCAAGCACTCGAGCCTGGAGTGCTCGAGAGGTTGGAGCGCTCAAGTCTGACAGTTTTTGGTTTTCTTTGCTTGTTTATATGATGAAGTTAATGTAATCGTGCAATGTGTATGTCTTGACCCTGATTTGTTAAAATGAAATTGTATATATTATATATATGAACAAGTTCAACAATTCTGTAGTTGTACATATGTTTGCTTAGTAATACAATGCTTAAGACAACGATCAATTCATTCTCCACATGTTGATTCTCTTAATATGCTAATTCCTTGATGTTGGATTATTATTATGATCAGTTTGATAACATTATTAGTAAGGCGTCGGGTCGAATCATTAATGATGTAATGAAGTATAATGCGTGAATAATATACCTAATTGAATAAGTGTTTTCAATCGTGTGTGTAGCATGGTTGTGTTGGATAACCTTATCGGTTATTCCGCGTGTGGTTGCACATGGTCGCATGACCTTAACGGTCTTGTTGTCAGTTGTGTTTTGTTCATGAGGTGTTGTCGTCAGTATGTTGTGTTTGTGTCGTGGTCTGTGTGTCATTGAGTTAAGGCCGAATTGGGCTAAGCAAAAAATTAGAGGGTCAAGTGTGGCCGTATTTTGCATTTAAGGGTCAAGTGTGGCCATGTAGAAGAATGTGACTGAGTTATGGCCAATTGTGGGCTAAGCGAGAAACTAGAGGGCCAAGCGTGGCCGTATTTTGCATTGAGGGTCAAGTGTGGTCGTGTAGAGGAATGCGATTGAGTTAGGGCCAATTATGGGCTAAGCGAGTGTATTAAGGTGAGTCTGGGCATGATGTGTTGTGTTGTGTTGTGTTGTGTTGTAGCGTGTGACGGAAGCTAGTACCATCGGTTCAGTGTTGTTATGGTTGTCGACAAAAGTTAGTACTGCCAGTGTCGTGGTCGTGTGTGACAGAAGCTAATACTGTAAAGTTGTGAGTTGTTGACACGGTGGATTGGTGCGTGTCGTGTTGCATTGATGGGACTGCGTAGTCGGGAAGAACGTTGGATTTTAGGCGAGAACTTGCATAATGTATCAATAACTTCCATTGATAACGTAAATGGTGTATATGTTCATATTGTATTTGGTTTATAGTATTTCAATCAACTTTCAGCTCATGGGCGTGTGGCTCCGGACATCTGTGTCTAACTGTTGTTGTTCCAGGTGCTAGAGATGCTATTCCGCTAGGCGTGTACCATGGAGATGAGGTTGTGGACGAAAAAGGTTGGGGCTTTGCTAGCTAAAGAGTTTGTGTTGTCGAAGCCGTCTTGTTACGTTGGGAACTTTTATTATTTATCTTTTGTTATGTTGTTGTTGTTGTTGTTGTTATCGACCGTTTGGACTCTAGACTTCTGTTTTTTTTATTTTGGATGATTATATTATAAGTATGTATAATGGAGATTGTAAGACTCTGATATTGCTTCCGCTGAACCTAGTTCATTTCCACTGATATTAATACTCTGATATTTTATATTTCGTTGGTAATTGGACAATCATGCGATCTGTAACTTGTTACGAGCCTATGGGTCCGATAAGGAAACTTACTTCCCTTAATTATCACAATGCCAGGGCGTGACAGGGATTGTTTGGTATCAAAGCACTAGGTTTAGTTGTACTCATGATTATCCTACGTTAAGCTGTGAACCATAAGATTCCCTCGCTAGAATGACATTTAGATAGTTACGCCGCTGATTCGACGAAGACTTCTAGAGCTGCTTTACGGCTTAAGTTGCGTACCACGACTTTTATTGTTCTTTTCTTTCATCATTTGCTTGTTATTGCATCTAGCATCACGTTTTTCAACATTCTCGTATGCGAGTGCATCTCATGCTAATAAATAGTATGTATGTATGTATATATATAATTATATTTGATTTTGCTAGTGAACACCTCTGGACTATCTTCTAAAGGCAGTAGTCTAATCGGAGAAATAATTGTGCCAATAGGGATACTTGTGCACACATTTACAATGGTTAGAGTGACTCACAACAACCGTAATAGAGCCGGATCATCCGAACCGATACCTGAAGGGTTAGACCCCACTGGAGTTTTTGAAAGATTTCTTTGAAGGTTAGAGCATATTAGTGATCAGCAAGGTGCACATCATTATTTTCCACCACCTTCGCCACCTCCACCGAGACGTACTGGAGACAAGATGTTGGAGATATTCAGGGTTTTACGGCCAGAGAAGTTTGATGGCATGTCTGAAGCATTAAAAGCCAAATAGTGGATTAGGGAGATGGAATCACGCTTTAAAGCTTTGGTTTGCATAGATGTCGATAAGAAGAGGTTTACGAAGTTTCAACTCACTTACTCTGCCGCAAAATGGTGAGAAGCTCAACAGACCACTTTGGAAGAAAAAGCTATCAGACATCTGAGCTGGGAAAAGTTCAAGACTATGTTTCTTCGGAAGTACTTCCTGTGTCTAAGAGAGATAAGAAGGAGAAATAATTTATGGATTTGGTCCAAGTAACTAAGACTGTTCAAGAATATACAGTCGCTTTTGAAAGGTTATCTCATTTTTCCCCATACATGGTGGATACTTTGGAGAAGAAGAATAAGAGATATCTGCGTGGGCTAGGGATGACTCTTCAGGGCCATGCCATGAGTTCTATGATGTAGCCGTTTGAGAATTTGGTAGAGTTGGCCTCTAGTTTAGAGACTATGTATGGGAGACAGTAGTAGAAGTAGTTTGCATTCAGGGCAGCCAATCACCCAATCATGGCCACTCAAACTTGCACCAAAATGTTAGAGTGAAGAGACAATGGAACGGTTCGAGAGGACAAGTACTCAATCCTCCGCCGGCATAAGCTCAATTGCCTGGCGTGGCATCTGTACTAGGAGCCCCTGCATAAGGATTCAACCTTGGTGTATGCTTCAATTATGGGATACTGGGACATTTGTCAAGGGACTGCACAGCACCCAAGAGTAACAAGCAACAAGATATTGTTTATTTCTTCTGTGGTAAGAAGAGCCATATTAGTAGAGATTGCCTTCTCTGCTAGCTAGCGAAAACTGGACCTACAGCCCCGGTTAATCAAGCGCGTGTTAACGCTATTATTCTAGGAGGAGCAGGGTTCGATATAGTCGAGCAGCAAAACCTCAAAGGTACGCTTACCCTTTATAACAGTCGTGCATCAGTCTTGTTTGGTACTGGAGCCACGAATTCGTTCATAGCACACAGAGTTGTACAAGAATTAGGTTTAGAACCTTAGAACCTCGACGTAGCTTTAAACGTAGTTTAACCCTTAGGCGTCACTGTAAAATTGGGCAAAGGATGCAAGGAGTGTGCACTAATTTTAGACGATAGAAAGTTTACTTGCAGATTTGATTGTGTAATCAATGAGAGAATTTGATGTAATCTTGAGAATTGATTAGTTAACAAAGTTTAGTGCCAAATTAAACTGCATTAGTAAGACGATTTCCTTTACATTACCAGGAACACAGTTGTTCATTTTCCAGTGTAATCTGTTAAGTAATGCATTTCTCACTACCTGTTTGGCTCTGATAGAAAGCACCAACATGGAAACTACTACCGCTCAGATTCCAGTAGTATGAGAGTTTGAGGACGTATACTGAGACATCTCCGGTTTACCCCCAAATTGAGAGATTGACTTTGGTATTCAGTTAATGTCAGGGACAGCATCAATATTGAAGACCCCGTATCGTATGGCATTGATAGAGATGTAAGAGCTGAGCAAGTAGATTCAAGAGCTGGAGAACCTTGGATTCATTCGACCTAGCTGACACGACTAAAAAGTTGTGCGCTCTTGTGCAACACCCAAGTGTAGGTGATCGTGCAAGTAATATAGTACTGAAAGTCCAGGTCGATCCCACAGGGAAGGAAAAGGAAGAATATATACTAAGTTATAACCTAAAGAAAAGGAAAATAAGAATGAAGGATTGGAGGTGTACTAACAAATCCTAATTAATTAAGTTAAACTAAATATTAAACTAAAGCATAAAGAAACATAACTAATTAAATTAACAAACTAAAAGTGTTGGAAACACATGAATCCACATTAATCCTAACCATCTACCATGCACAGTCGTTAACGTTCTATGGAGTTCATTCCTTTTCAGCATTCCGTATTTTTCTAAAGATATAGAATCAATAGCCCTTTCATGACCGGGACTACATCATCACATTTGAGTAAAATACATGGAAGACGGTTTAAAACAATGGTTATTACTTGCACTCTAAATGGTGTTAGCATTCAAAGTGGTTTTCAAAAGTCATTGAAGAAAATAGCCTTAAGGCTTTAAGTTCTAAAAACTGTTGTGACAAACTGAGCTTATTGGGACAATTTGATGACAGATTTCTAAAACAGAAAGTCATGGAATACTTCAAAGAATCATCTCAAGATTCTGCAAGTTCGATCGATCGAAGCGCTCTCGATCGATCGGACAGCATCATCCTTCAATCGATCGAACTATCTTCGATCGCTTGACTATCTCTGGTTCGATCGATCGAAATACCTTCGATCGATCGAGCCCAAGGTTTCTAAAGGTTGCATGGCAGAGGCTGGGAATCAATGTTTCATCACATATTCCCAACGTCTAAACTACGGAAACATCATAAAACTAATGCAGGAATAACAAACTAGAGTAATCATAGCATATAAACTAATAAACAATCAAATAGAGGGAAAGGAGAAGAAAAACCTGTAAATAATCTGAAAATAACTTGTAATAAACATGAAAGCAACTTTAATCTTCAATAATCTTCAGTAAATCAATGAAAACAAGGAGAAAGAACATGAATCTAACCTAAACTACTCCTAATCTAACCCTAAAACTACCCTAAACTGCTGTTTTCTGCGTTCTGGAGCGTCCTCCCTTCGTCTGGCGTCAAAACGACGTATATATAGGGTTCCCACAGAGTTTACGCAACTTTTGGGTGAAAATAGAGTTCGATCGATCGAGCTCAGTTCGATCGATCGAAGGTTCGATCGATTGAACTCTCTTCAATCGCTTGAACTCTCTGATTTTTGACAGCACTGCACACCGATGGGAGAATGGCCATAACTTTTTACTCGGACCTCGGATTGACCTCCCGTTTGCGGCCACGCGACCGTAACTCAAAGATCTACATTTCATGTCTCTGGTAAAATCTTCCAAATCTGAAGTCATCATTGTCAAAATTGGCATTTTCCCAGCTGCTTCTGTTGTTCTATCCACCAGAATCACTTTCTTTAGCTCCACTTCATTGATTTACATCCTAATACCTATAAAACCATGCAAAAACATATAGTTTAGCATTAACACAATAAAAAGAACATTGTTATTAGAATGAACCTAAATGTAGGGACTTTGGGGATAAAGTATGCATAAAATACTACGTAATACACTAGAAATATGCACTTTTCACCACGAATCACTAGCACTTCACCGTCGGGGGCACCAGTGTTGTTCGTTAAGAAGATGAATGGATCAATGCGACTCTGCATAAATTACAGAGAGTTGAACAAGGTTACGATCAAGAACAAGTACCCACTTCTGCGGATAGACAATCTGTTTAATCAATTACAAGGAGCTGTAGTATTTTCAAGGATCAATCTGCGATCAGGGTATCATCAGCTACTTATTCGGGACGAAGATGTGCCAAAGACAACTTTTTGCTCAAGGTATGGGCATTATGAGTTCTTGGTTATGCCGTTTGGTTTGACCAATATCCCACCGGTGTTTATGGATTTGATGAATCGAGTATTTAGGCCCTATCTAGATCCGTTTGTTATCATCTTCATCATTGACATTTTAATTTATTCGAAAACTATGGAGGAGCATGAGGAGCATTTGAAGATTGCCCTACAGACCCTTGGAGACAACCAGCTTGTTGCCAAGTTCAGCAAGTGTGAGTTTGTGCTCAAGGAAGTCAAGTTCTTGGGACATGTTATTTCTCGGGAATGTATTTCAGTGGATTCCGCGAAGACTGATCCAGTGTCGAATTGGAGCCAACCTATAAATACTTTAGAGATTAGAAGTTTTTTTGGGTTAGTTGGGTACTATTTGTCACTTTGTGGAAGGATTTTCCAAGATTGCCGCCCTACTCACTAGTCTGAGGAAGAAGGAGACCAAGTTCGAATGGCAAGATAAGCACGATCGCATTTTTTAGGAGTTGAAAGAAAAATTGACTTTTGTAGCAGTGCTAGCTATTCTGAGAAGTGGAGAGAGATTTGTTTTCTACATCAATGCTTCATATCAAGGTTTAGGGTGTGTGCTCATGCAAGACGGGAGAGTTATTGCTTATGGATCTAGGCAACTGAAGTCGCATGAGAAGAACTACTTGACACATGATTTATAGTTGGCAGCCATTATGTTCACACTCAAGATATGGAAACACTATCTGTTTGGAGAACAGTTCAACCTGTTTTCTGATCATAAGAGCTTGAAATATTTATTCTCGCAAAAGGAGCTTAACATGAGGCAAAGACGGTGGATGGAGTTTTTGAAAGACTATGACTTTACTTTGCAATACCACCCTGATAAGGCGAACGTAGTCACAAATGCTTTAAGTTGAAAGCCTCATAGTATTATTGCTTCACTTATGATTAGAGAGTGGCAAGCTCTTGAGATAATGGCAAAGTTTGGAGTTTAACCTGTTGAAGCAGTAGAAGGAAAGATTTTGGGATGCCTGGTAGTTCAAGCTATACTCATCGACCACTTCATAGAGGCTCAATGAAAAGATGTGGAACTACGCTAGTGGTTCGACAAGATAATAGCCAAGGATCTAACTAATTAGAGTATTAGGAACAATGGAGGTTTTAGATTCAAGAATAGACTTGTGGAGCCATAGATGATATCAGGATATTTTGGAAGAAGCGCACAGATCGAGACTAACTATACATCCTGTAGGGACGAATATGTACAAAGATTTAAAGAGGACCTTCTGGTGGGATGGCATGAAGAAGGAAGTTGCCAAGTATGTTTCAGAATGCTTGACTTGTATGCAAGTTAAGGCATAATGGAAGCCTATAGGACTTTTGCAACCATTGCCAATTTCGTAGTAGAAGTGGGAACACATCACAATGGATTTCATGGAAAGATTGCCTTGATCTCAATAGAACCATGATTCCATTTGGGTGATTGTTGATAGACTCACTAAGTTAGCTTATTTCATTGCTTACAATATGACCTATTCAGTGGAAAAATTGAGCTGATTGTATCTACAGCAGATTGTGTAGTTGCATTGTGTGCCAATCACTATTATGTCAAATCGAGATTCCTGATTCACAACAGAGTTTTGGGAAAGTCTTCAGACAACCACGGGGACTTATCTAAGACTGAGTTCTGCTTTTCATTCTCAGACCGATGGGCAGACAGAGCGAACGAACCAAGTAATGGAAGATATGCTCCAAGCTTGAGTGTAGACTTCGAAAGCTTGTGGGAGACTCATTTGCCGCTGATAGAATTTGCCTACAACAACAGCTACCATTTAAGTATAGGAATGGCACCTTTTGAAGCGTTGCATGGGAGACCTTACATATCACCGTTGTGTTGGACAGAAGTCGGAGATGGTAACCTTCTAGGCCCAGATTTGGTTCGAGAAACCAATGAGAAGATCATGATAGTCAGAGAAAAGATGAAGGCAGCACAAGATAGACAAAAGAGCTAAGCAGACTTGCACCACAGAGACAAGGAATTCAGCGTGGAAGAGCATGTCTTGCTCAAAGTATCTCCGATTCGAGGTGCTGTGAGGTTTGGACAAAAGAGAGAGAAGTTGTCACCTCGCTACATTGGACCATTTGAGATCTTGGAGTGCATGGGCAAATTTGCTTACAAACTAGTATTACCACTAAAGATGTCGGGATTCCATAATGTCTTTTATGTCAGTATGCTGAAGGAGTATCACTAGGGTGCTACGCCACATGTGATCGATTTCAGGGACATAGAAGTGAATGACAACGCATCTTATCAAGAGAGACCAGTGCAGATTTTGGACAGAGAGATCAAGAAGCTGAGGAACAAGGAGATCCCATTAGTGAAGGTTCTTTGGAATCACCACAATGTAGAGGAAGCTTCATGGGAGTTGAAGTCTGAGATGCGCATCAAGTATCCAAAATTGTTTGACACAAGTTAGCTCAGATTTTAGGGACGAAATCCTTTTATAAGTGGTAGAGAGGTGTAACACCCGTAATTTTCTATTATTAATAATGTAATTTTTGGACATCTGTTATTAATATTTTCTATATATGTAAATCAAATTTTGAGAGTGCTTAACATATCATATGTGTCCATACATTTCATATTATAACCCTTTGATCCAAAACAAAACTTCGTTATTTTTCCAAACTCGAGCGCTCAAGAAGAGCGAGCACTCGGAAAGACTGTTTTTGCCCCTGGGGTTCTAAAAATCAATAAATATAAATCTTCATTTCTATGTATTTTGTGTCCTCTCAAGTCCTTGAAGTTGTGGGTACTAAAACTTGTAGAATCCTTCAAGTATTTGAAGTCCTAAGCTCAAGATCATCACCATTTCCATCATCTTCTTCTTTCTTAACACAATCCTCTTCCATTTCATCTTGGTTGCTTTGTAAGTATTACAACTCACATACAATGTGCATATATACATAAATAATTTGTAAATTTGGTTACATGTGTTAGATGTAACAAGATTTATTTCATGATCATCATAACTTTCATCGTTTTTTTTTCAAGTTTACATAATTTCATGATCCATTTATTTTTTATCTCATTTTAAGTACTTCAAATCATACATAATGTGTATATGAATATTTATAACTTGTTTTATAAGTTGCATGTATGTTTTAACTTGAGATCTTGAAGTTTTAGAATCAAAACCATAGCTATGTTACTAGTTAAAACAAACTGCTAGAAATCTGCTAAGTCCGAGTGCTCGAGCAAGCGCTAGCGCTCAAGCCTGGAGCGCTCGAGAGGCCGGAGCGCTCGAGCCTGACAGTTTTTGGTTTTCTTTGCTTGTTTATATAATGAAGTTAATGTAATCGTGAAATGTGTATGTCCTGACCCTGATTTGTTAAACTAAAATTGTATATATTATATATATGAACAAGTTCATCAATTCTGTAGCTGTACATATGTTTGCTTAGTAATACCATATTTAAGACAATGATCACTTCATTCTTCACATATTGATTCTCTTAATATGCTAGTTCCTTTATGTTGGATTATTATTATGATCAATTTGATAACGTTATTAGTAACGTGTTGGGTCAAATCATTAATGATGTAATGAAGTATAATACGAATAATGCACCTAATTGAATAAGTGTTTTTAATCGTATGTGTAGCATGGTAGTGTTGGATAACCTCGTCGGTTATGCAGTGTATGGTTGCACATGGTTGTATGACCTTAACGGTCTTGTTGTCGGTTGTATTGTGTTCATGAGGTGTTGTCGTCAATATGTTGTGTTCGTGTCGTGGTCTATGTGTCATTGAGTTAGGGCTGAATTGGGCTAAGCGAAAAATTAGAGGCCCAAGTGTGGCCGTATTTCACATTTGAGGGTCAAGTGTGGCCGTATAGAAGAATGCAATTGAGTTATGGCCAATTATGGGATAAGCGATAAACTAGAGGGACAAGTGTTGCCGTATTTTGCATTTAAGGGACAAGTGTAGCTGTGTGGAAGAATGCAATTGAGTTAGGGACAATTGTGGGCTAAGCGGGTGTATTAAGGTCAGTCTGGGCATGATGTGCTGTGTTGTGTTGTGTTGTAGTGTGTGACAGAAGCTAGTACCATCGATTCAGTGTTGTTGTTGTTGCTGTTGTTGTTATCGGTCGTTTGACCTCTAGACTTCTGTTTCTTTTATTTTGGATGATTGTATTATAAGTATGCATGATGGAGATTGTAAGACTCCGATATTGGCTCCGCTGATATTACTACTCTGATATTTTATATTTTGTTGGTAATTGGACAATCATGTAATTTGTGACCTGTAACGAACCTAGAAGCTTACTTCCCTTAATTATCGCAATGTCGGGGCGTAACAGTGTAATTAAGCCATACCTTAGGGGAAGTGAGTGTAATTTACCCCATATATATATAGGCACATTCAACTGCATTTGAGACCCACAGTTTGTGCGTATAGACCTATACTACATTAAGAGTGAATTAAAGAGACTCATCAATTTCTGATTTAGCGGGACTGGGACTTCAAAGAAATTTTGTAAATTTTGAAATAAAAGCTCTGGCTACAATGGCTATGGCTATGGAAGCTTGAACTCTCTTTCTTCGTACTGTGATCTTTTCTTCTATATTTCCTTACTGATTTCCAGAATGTGTGTGTAACACCCATACCCGGGAAAAGATAATATGAATATGTATTAAGTAATATAATTAGTGTATATGATAGATTAAGAGGAGGCAGTGGACTCACCCATGAAAAAGTGTTCAGTGAGGAACACGGTTAAAGTTCCCAGTGAGGTGGGACAGGTATTGAGGTGGGACCCCGAAAGGGCTCGGACAATATAATTTGCATTTAGGTGCATTTATATGATTAAATGAATATGTGTTTAAATCACTTTCACATTATATTGTGTTATATGTTAGCTTTTAGTACTAGTTTGGATACCCATATAAGGGCATAAATGAAAAAGATTCATAATTAGTAGGTATGATAACAACTTCATAAAATATTTGGGACCATGTTTGGAACCCATACAGGACTTAGACAAACACCCATTTAGGTAATTGGGTAGTTAATGGAATGTGTAACACCCGCCCCCGTGGATTAATATTTAACCATGTTTAAGCATGCATTATTAGTATTATAATAATAATGTGGATGTATGTGTTAAGTGAGTTTTGACTCACTAAGTTGTTGAGGAGTGTCCAGTTGGGAACCCAGTTATAGCCAATGTGACAATTCCAGTTTGGGACAGTTAACGACAGGTCCCCATGTGATGGGACAGTTATATGGGACAATCTTTATGTGCCTAAATGTTTATTAAAGCTTATGTGATTTATTATTATATTGCTTTAATAATATGTTAATTGTAAGAGATCACTTATGTGGTCAGTAAGGGATACCTTTGTGAGAGCGAATTGGACACTTTGCATAATTAGTAGGATAATTAACAACTCATAATAATATGTGGGACCACTCATGGGACCCATACGTGACATAGATAAACACTCATTAAAGTTTGGGATAGTTTTAATATAGTTTTATAACTAGCAAGGGTACAAACGTAAAACTAGCAAAATTGAGTGGAGGTTATAATAAAATTTGTAAAGTTGAACTTCATGTGTGTTGATATATGGTGGTGACTCATGTCACCATCTTAATCTTTTCTTTACAATTTGGTTAGATTAGATTTACAGAAGAGAAAAATGAGAATTTCGACCGAAAGTTATGCCGATGCTCTCGACACCAAACGACGTGTCGTTTGACATCGGATTCCAAAACAGGCTACATATTTGGACTCCTGGAGGTGAGCATAACATGATGATACCATTCATATTGATTTTTGAGATTGTTTTTTCGCGACCTAATTAGGGGGTTTAGCTCATAACTTGTATATTTTGTCTAGGATTTATTCTTGGACCTTACTAGGATCTTGATTCTACAATTAGGAGTGAAATCCAAGAGGTGACTGACATTAATTATGCTATATGGATGGTTCCATGTTTGGTTTCATTTGGGATGTAAAAGCATGTTAATTAGCTTAATAAAGCTTATTTAGTTTATTATTCGGCAAAATTCATGTGATTAAATTAGGCCCAATTTAATTGTGAAAGCACGGTGTGATGTTTAAATAAGCATGTTGAGTTGCTTATTTGGGTCAATGGAATTGCTTGTTCTATACCACCATGAGGTAATCTATGTAGTGACGACCACAGCTGCCAGAGGACTATGGAACGCAAGTGTAGAGACGTGGGTCATGACTAGGTCACGTGGGCTTAGGGAGTGGAGCTGCGGGCCAGTCGGTAGTGGTGGAAGTGAACTAGTAATTACCATAGACTATAGTTAGTTGTAATGAGATGAAATTGGATATGTTTATTATCCATGAGCATAATTAGTGTTATTCACAAGCATATAGCTTATATATTGTAGTGATTATTGAATAACCATTGTAGGTATTCAAGGAGAAGCTCAGAAGGAAAGAAATGGAATTAGTCAGTATTCGTGGGCGTGAGATTATAATTGAATTCTTGTTTAATAGACTTATGTATAATAAGTAAAATTAGTGGAATATTGTAATCAGTTATTTATTTAGGTTTGTGTAGTAAGAGGATAGCGCTTAAAGTCTTGTAATATAGGGACACATTATATTGGTTGATTTTGGGTTGAGGTTGTATTTTATGTACCTTGCATAGTTGGATTAGGGCGACGAACTCCGAGTTTCTACTCAATGAGTTTGACATGAATTGATTATGGATAATACTTTTCTAAAGTATTTTAAAACTGTGTTAAGAACTCATGAAGTTCAGGGTTATGATCCAAAAGTGTTTAACATGTATTTGGAATGTTTGCATTGTTTTAAAATGATTGAAAGAGGTGTAGGTTTGAGTGGGTTGAATGAGACTTAGGCAAAATTCTATAGCAAGGGAGGAATTCTGCCCAGGTCCCACTCGACCGGTCGACCGGGGCAGTTCGACCAGTCGAACACCCCTCTACCCAATCTTTGTTTTTCTTAATTTCGGTGTTCGGTTTAACTTCTAATTAGGTATGGGGGTACCTTTGGGGACCCTTTAACCTACAAAAATGTTACTTTTGAAAAATAGATTTTGTTAGGGCGAGTTTGGTGTGTGAGTGTGTGTGTGTGTGCGCGCGCGTTCAAACCTTTGAAAAATGAAATAGTGTGTTGAGTTCTTTGGTCAAAACTTTTATTATTGTGATTTTTGCAACTTTAATATCTTGAGACGAGCCTTGGTGGCGTGCCACATGTCCTAGGATCATTTGGGTAGTTCCAGGGTGTGACAAAATGTTTGGGGGTTTCATAGTAGAACTTAGAAGTTGTGGGGAGGTGAATTGAATTATTGAGCATAAGTCATCACTTGAGTTGTTTGGGAGGAGACAAGTATGTCTCTCAAATTTAAAATAAAAGAGAACAAAACAGCTGGACAAGGGGAGAGACAGAGTAGGCACCCAGAGTGAGAGAGGGAGAATACAAGCTCCGTCGTCATCAATTCGTCGTGCCATTGTTGTCGTTCATCCAATTCGCGAACCGAAGCCATATTAAGACTCGTGGATGTAAGATGATTATTTCTATAACTTTCATTTCTATTTTAATCATTGAATTTTAGTGATTGTTTTAATCAGTGACACGTGGTTTACCGAAAACATATAGGATTTACTCCGGGGTGATAATTGAGTTAGAATTTGGTAAAATTCAGCATCTTAAGCTTAATTGGGGTAGAATTTGATAAGGTGAGTTTTGTAACTGAAATTGATTGTGGTTTAATGTGTTAAGTGCTCCAATTATAGATAGAATTGGTTAATTCATGCTTAGAAGTCATGATATTGCTAAATTGAGAATAACATTTCAAATATGAAAAGTTGTCATGCTTATGTGATTATATGTCTATGTGATATGTGATCAATGAATGCTTGGGGAAATGATTCATTGTTGAGTAATAAGGGGGGAGAAGGAGAAGAAATTTGTTTTCACTACAAGGAAAAATGCTTTTTATGTCACTTAAAAAGTGACATAAATATGTACTTATGTCACTTTTTTTTCCAGTAAAAAGTGACATAAATGGAGGCGACATAAATGTTTTAAAAGTGACATAAATATTTTATAAAAGTGACATAAATGTTTCATAATACCAACACATATATTAATAAAAAGTGACATAAATACATAAAAGTGACATAAATACCATTTTATTTATGTCACTTATAGCCTAAAGTGACATAAAAGTAAAAAAGTGACATAAATACCAAACAAAATTATTACATCAAAGACTTAAAAGTGACAAATACTTTAAAAGTGACATAAAAACTTTAAAAGTGACATAAATACTTTATAAAAGTGACATAAATACTTTTTATTTATGTGGGTTTTCTTAAAAGTGACATAAATGTTTCCAAATTTTTTTTAAAAAAATGGTGATTGCATATATCAATATTACCACCCTGGACAAAACTAAATGCGGCTCAATAATCAATTCCAACAACTAAATTAATACTCAATAATCAATTAATATATCATTACAACCAATCAATTTCATTCCATCTATTCATCTCTACCAATCAACAAAAAATTAAAAAACATGTCTCCGAGAACCATGTGTACGTTCAACCTAAATTTAATTACAGATGTCATCGAAACTCAATATAATTCCACAAAGAGAGCTGCTTTTATTTTATAAGCATAAAAAACCAATGCATATAAACATTGTTCAGAAGATACGCATCCTTCGAGAGTATTACTAATACTAAATCTACCAGAATAACATTTTCTCCAACAAAAAAAAGTGAGAATCCTTCCCTTTTAAAAAAAAATGAGAATCCTCCTCTCATACGTTCATCTGAGTTCCTCAACTGCAACAGGGAAAAAAAAGTCATTAGTCAATGAATGTGTTGTTATAAAGTCTTTTTTGTTTTGAGAAATTGAACACACATTGAAAAAGATATAGACCAAATTCTCTAGACAATTAGTGACACAAAATTGTAAGGAGTGGTGTGGTTCATGACTATACTTCAATGTTTTCCTCCAAATAACAATTTATTCCGTTGGATAGTTCTCATAATTTACATCTTTATGTTGTAACTTGCATTATATTATTTATGTATATAAGTGGAAGATGATGACTATGTAACTTGCACAATTTGAGAAGATAAACACTATCAAATTTAAAAAGCAAAATGCTGAAATGCGCAAAAACAGTTTGGCAACTTACCCCTCAATGAGGCAACTAAGCAAATGGGGATATACATCATAATCAAGAATAGTTGGGCAGCAGAAACACTCGTTTCATCAACATGCTCAAGAAGGCAAGAAACCTGAATACAGTTGTTACAATGTCAATTTCAGCTATCAAGCAACTCTTTATTCGTGAATTAACAAATTAAAAGGCACAAAAACAAGTTAAACATTGCGTAAAGTAATAATAACGCCAAACATCAGTTTTTACATTTATCTTTCAAAAAACAGTGGCGACTAAAACTGTGAGTAAAAGACAGTTGTTAAAATCGAACAATTTGTATCTGAATTGACAATCCTATGGATTCGTAGTGGTCGATGGACGATATAACTTAACGGAATGGAGTGATTGGTGATCCCATATAATTTGGTAACTAGTCGAGTCCCTTAAAATCTTATTCTAATCTAGCTGTTTGCATTTTTGTTTTTTTGTTTCCAAGGGTATCCTAAGCTCATTCTAATGCCTTTAGGTATTAGAGTGATTTAAATGCAAAATCATTTCTCCTGAAGTTCCTGCATTATGGTTGTGGCTTTTGAACATATCTCAACTTCAATCCAAAACAAAATATGTCTTTGTTACCAAAAATTTGGTTACCAACTGCAGACTACTAAAGCAACTTGACATGAAAAGTTACATGGTCACACCATTTTTCTAATACAATACCACAGCCACGTCAGTTGGGAGAATTCACTATGCAAGCACTACTACAGTTTATGGTTATTCTATGCAAGATTCACAAGTTATGGTTTATATGGAGTTTGTACAGATCATAATCACAAATTTATTAGAGGTTAACAGACACAGAAAGAAGTAGTAAATAGATGGATTAACCAAAGATCTTGTAAGACTTAGCCAAATGCCTCAAGACAAGTATTCAAGATGCTATATATATAATACATACCCATTTGACTGTGTATCCATGGCCTTCCTTCCATGTATATGGGATGTTCATGCCAAATATAGCAGTCACCAAAGAATATACAGACAAACAAACAGTTTCAGAACGTTAGAAAGAGCTCCAACTGCAGCCATGAAGAAGAGAAAAAGGAAACAGTAGAAGAAGTAAACTAGTGGTGTAGACAGAGTAAGTTAAGATGATGAAGCATTGATAATCAAACACAATTTCAACTGGTCGTGTACTGTGTGTTATCAGCAAGAAAATCAGACGATCAATTGTTCAATTGTTCAAAGGGTTACCTCATACCTGAATGTTAATGTAATCCTCTATGTCATCAATGTATTCACGCAACTGGGAAACAAAAGAATGTTCAGTAAACGCATCAATATTCCAGCATAAAATAAAGTTGAGGACTAAGAGCCCATTTAGATTAGCTTATTTGGGACAATCAATTGGGCATATTGAGAGATTAGAGTCCATTTGGCAAAAAAATTAAGCTTTTTCAAAAACCGAAACCACTTTAAATCTGAAAAAACGGTTAGAAGCATCAATTTGTAGCTTTTTTGAATATCTATTAAATGAAAAATCTATTACTCCCACAACAGTACCAAACGGACTGTAACTTGACTATATCTCACAAAATCTATAGAATTTTGCTTATGGACATAATTCAACAGTTGAAAACAATGCTTTCTTTCAATATCTTCATGTCATATAAAAATTGAAACCATATTTCGAAACAAAGGTGTAGTGTTTAGCCAGTAGTAGTCTTGTTTGTGCAGGGCTGGAAGGGTAAACTGGAGATGTTTTCTAATCTTCTTAACATTATTTTTGTACAATGGCTGGACGGAGCAATCTACATATATTAAAACTGTATTCACGCATCTATACATATATTGACACAGGACCTTATGGATTTTAGTGGGAATTCTGCAGTAGGTACTCTACTTATATTGCCCCCACCCAAAATTGGGTGTTTTGAGTTTCCTTGCTACACACACACACACACACACACACACACACACACACACACACACACACATACACACACACACACACACACACACACACAACAGTGTCTTCATTGAAGGAAGAAGATGTGCAGATAAGGGAACTAAATTATTAATCTAGCCTTTTCGTGTAGTGTGCCACATTTAGGAGCAGTGTAAATCTTTCTGTTCTTGACAATGTATCAAAAGGCATCCTTTTGACGAGTCCCAAAGGGCACTCTTGAAAGCATAAAGCTTCGAAATAATATCAAGAGTATTATGCTACAACTGACGAAAAAAATTCAAATGCTAAACCTTGGACTTTGTAATCAGCATCTTCTTGCGTAAGAATGTACAAGTACAAAATACAAAAGCAATCCATCTATTAAGGAGGCTAATGGAGAGATTTTGAGGGAAGAAGAAAAACTTCAAATAATTTTTTATTAATTTGGAGAAAGAATATCATAGAGACTCTAGAGATTTAGAAAGAAAAAAATATTAAGTCATAATTAAGTGTGTTGATCTGATTAAGGACATATACAATAGAGTTGCAACTATAATTAGAATGCCTACACACAAATCAAGTGAGTTGCCAATTTATATCAATGTGCATCAGGGATAGATTTAGTGAACTCTACTCGTCTTCAAACCACAGTACAATAGCTACATTATGTATAAGCATCTATATCCTAGACTAAGTTATAAATTCTGATAGTTATTACTTTCATTCAGTTGTTGCCATTTGAGTAGTTAACACAGAATTGCAATAACATTTCACATAGTGGTCTGTTATTATCTATTATTTCATCAAGTATTTGATTTTTTAAGTTGTACTATCTATTGGCACTAGAATGAACATACATAATGGGTAATATATAACAATCGTGAATAATATAGTATTTGACGCTAAAATGTGAGAGTTCTCTAGTTTCATTATATTTTTTATTCACATACGATACGAGTGCACTACAGAGTGATTTATCATTTATATATTAAAAGAAAATACTAAGTACACGATTTACCTAAACTATACACCTACTGATGTGTCGTGGTAGTTTGAAATTAATTCGAACTTTGTTGGGTAACTGATAAATAATTTGGAAATACACATCGGCAGGTGGATAGTTAAGTATCCCCTTTAGGTTAATCTAGCATTACTCTTTATTAAAAGATTAACCTCCAAGCCCTGAAAAGAAGAGCCAGAGATCTAAGTATCTCTTCTTAATTTAATATAATGATTCACCCAAGTTCATATATAGTAGAACCCCATAGCTTAACACGACTTGAAAACGAATCCCCACTAAAAACATACTAGAAGTCGAGAATCCAAGGAAATAGAACTCTTTGCCCCAACAAGGGCCACAACACACAACACAATCTTCTTGATTTCACACCATTGGAAAAGATACAAGCCTCTCTCTCTCTCTCTCTCTCTCTCTCTCTCTCAAGCATATATGTATTCATGTCAAGTGTTTACTCTCTCTCTCTCTCTCTCTCTCTCTCTCTCTCTCTCTCGATTGAATAGAGAAATAATTCATAGTGTCTGTCACACAGTATGATATGCTACTGACACGGTGTGACTTTCGAATTAGATGTGCTCGTGTGGTGGTCAAAATAGAAATTTTAGTTATAAAGCTTAAATTTATTTTTTTTTCAAAATTTTGGTTTAGATGCTCCATTATAAATTACATCTCTTAAGGCCATTAATATTTAAAGCACTTTTTGGTTGAGGATAATTGAAGCTAACGAGTTTCAATTTAGAACATTAATTTATGACCTTCACTGTGATATATGTTAATGATTGTCCTCATCAAATAAGATCGATTTAAAAATCAAAAGCCTTTAGTGAAACAATTAAGAATACAGTTCCAAAACAAAATTTTGCATAAATATAGAGTTGTAAAGTGTATTTTAGCCTAGTTATAGGAAAACGCAACGTTAAGGAAAACATTCCTACGGAAAAAAGAAATAAGCCAAGCTCAAACATGAATTTTAGACTTGTGCAATAAGGATTTTAGACCTCCTCCAATTTATTCATACACACCCACAAAGTCCTATAAGGATTTTAGAAGCTATTCAGATCACAAACCAGTGGGCTCTCTGTCCAAGTATAGTAATATTAATAATGGACATGTCAAGCTTTGCAAAATGAGATCTATGATGAGAAAAGAGCAATGATTATGCTTGGTTGGATGAGAAATTTAAATTCACTATTGGATTTCCTAAGAAAAAAAAAAGGGATTTTTGTAATGGGTTTTCTGATAAAGATGGGATTTGGGCTGATAATTTCCATCAGAAGAGAAAGAAAACTGTGATTTGGGTTATTATTCTAGTGATTTACCTGTTTATGAGACCACACATATGGATACAATCAAGAGAGGTGCACCAATTTCCAATGCCCAAAAATAGAAAATATTTCTACATGAAAGTTTAACAGATAGGTTAGTCACATGATTGGCTAATCCCTAATTTTGAAACCCTAACATTTTCCCCAATTTTGATACCCTAACAACTCTTAGAACCCTAACATTTTCCCTAACCTATTAAGAGATTTAATATTGCAGACATGAAAGAGAGAGAGTGTGTGAGTGTTGGAGAAAGAGAAAGAGTGAGAGAGGTCTCACCGAGAAGATCCGGCGGTGGTGATGGCTTCGGATGTGTTCGTTCCAGCGGTGGTGTTGAAGATGATGATGATAACGGCGACGGGAGATCGATGGGAGATCTAGATCCAAACTCGTACGAGTCATAAATGTGTGTGAGAGAGAGAGAGGATCTCCAATGGGAAGGCGGCGAGCAGTGGAGACCGATGAAAAGGGATGGGAAGAGGGAAGGGTTTGTATGGGAGAGAGAGAGCATCTGGTGTTGGTGTTATGGTGTAAACATAAATGAGAGAGAGAGAGAGGGCTGGTGTTAATTAAAACATGTCTTATTTACAAAATTACCACTGCTCTTTTATTTATGTCGGTTTTTCAAAAACTAAGTATTATTTACTTATGTTACTTTTTATAAAAGTGACAAATAAAAAAAAATTTATGTCACGTTTTTAAAAAGTGACATAAATAATCAAGTTTTTATGTCACTTTTTTTAAAAACCGACATAATTACTTAAAAAGTGACATAAAAAGCACATGTGATAAATAAATATGTCACTCGAAATAAAAGTGACGTAAAAGTAATTTTGAAAGTGACATAAATATCATTTTTTTTTCTTGTAGTGTTTAAGACCGGATGTCCAAGGAATAGAAGTGGTCGCGAGACCAAGGGAAAGGTCATCGGGTCGGAATGAATCATTAACTCGGTAGTTTGCTGATCACAGTTATGTGTTATATATTGAATTGGTCCTTTGAAAACGTTTGAGCATTCAATCTTGTTTAGATTGCTCACTAAGCGTGATGCGTAAGAAAGTCATTTTCCTTTTCTGTTATAGTACATAACAACCACCACAGGTTTGGAATAGGACTTGGAGAGGAGATCATTCAATACATCGGGAAGGGCTGGGAGTTTCTATTTATCCTTTGTAACTAGTTTTGAAATGGGTTGTAACCGTTAAGATTTCCAGAACTTATGTAAAATGTGACTTGTATAATTGACAACTAGTAGTTGCTTGTAACCTTGTGAATTCTGTGGTTTTGTAACTCAAGACTCATGTGGTAACGTTTGGGAATGTTTGAGTATGTTGAGTATTGCTCGTGATTGTGTTCAGCAAGTTTGTTTATGTTCGTTCTGTTTTCAGTTGGATGGGAATACTTATGTGTTAGTATTTTACAAAATGCTCTGCTGGTGTAAACCAGTTAACTGATCGGGTATACGATCGACTGGATTTGCTTATATTTTATATCAGTTTTCACCAGTTCCAAAAATAGTCGACTGTATTGGAAAAGTAGTCGACTGGGTTAACTATTCAAAAATTTGGGCTCCTTGTAAATGCCAATCCAATCGACTAGACCGGAGCTAGTCAACCAGATTTGATGACTCCTTCTGCAAACTTAGTCGACCGGACCCAGGCCAGTCGACCAGACAAGGTGTTCTCAGAATTTGTGCTCTCTGTAGATGTAAATCCAGTCAACCGGATCTGCCAGTTTCTAAATGTAGGTGTTTTATCATGTATTTGATGGGTGTTACTCTAAACTATGTTAATAATTGGTGTTTGGTTTGGATTATCCTTCGTTACATGGTCCTAGTCCGCGCATAGGAGGATGGGGTGTGACAATTTTTGGTATTGGAGCAATGGACTAGAACCTTTGGGACGAGTGACGTATATGATGCGTAGTGTGCACAAAGACACGTAGTTATATGATCATGCATACACGTTTACTTAGCATGCTTCTAATGTTAATTAGCATGCCATGTGTTTATTTAAAGTAACATGTGTGTGTATTATATTATGGGTGCCAGGCATAGTGTCTAGAGGTGAAAACCCAAAATGAATGGAAAGAGTCGAAAGGGATATCGAAGTACTAGTACGAGTGGCTGAAAATCGTGTAGTTGAGGAGAGACTGGTCCTACCAAATCCGAATCCAAGGGAGGAAGTTGTTAACATTTTACAAGCAAAAGCCAAAAATATTCCGAGGGGAAGCTGATCCGATGAGGGCTAATTTTTGGATTTCCGTTATGGAAAAGATTTCAGAGTACTACCATGTCTGGAAGGAAAAAAAAAGTTCTATTTGCAGCTGATACATCAAAAAGACGAGGTATAGTATTAGTGGTGTACCAAGCTGGGGCACGGACAAACCGACTACTTGGGATCAATTCTTGGAGATATTCAATGAATAGACTTCTCAGAATCATTTAAAGACTAAAAAGCTCAAGAGTTCATGGAGTTAGCACAAGGTGGAGTGTCGGTTCGAGAATAATTAGCATAGTATACAAGTTTGGCAAGGTTTGCCGGGGACATTGTATCGACTGAGAAAGTGAAAGCAAGAAAATTTATGGCAGGACTCATAACTGATATTCGGGGTCGAGTGACTGTATTTCAAACTTAAACCTTCACTAGGGCACTGAATATTGCTTCCATTGTTGAGAGAGGCATTGGATATACTCCGAGCTTGCAACCATCACCAAGCCAACAAAGCAAGAGAATGAGATCGAGTTAGTTTAGTGGGAAATGAAGTGCAAAGAGGCAAAGGCCGCCGAGAGTTTCATCGGCCGACAGTGGCAGTGGTTCTGGTAGGAACAAGTCGAGATGTCAAACTTGTCAGAAATTCCATTAGGGATGGTACAATCAACATCCAAACCCGAATACCTATAGCCTTTGCCGACAATAGGGACATATAGTAAGGAATTTTCCAAATCAAAATATGGACATGAGAGGACGGTGCTTCATTTGTAGGGAGTTGGGACATCAGGCCACGAATTGTCTTACCAAGCGTTAGAAAGCTTTAGGCTCTAGTTCTTCTATGGCTAGTGCACTTATACCGAGGTCTACTTAGCTACCTTAGAGGAGGGGGCAATGGGAGGCGAGATCATTCCAGCTTAGGCCCAGGGAGACCGCTTCTGCCGATACCATTGTCTCATGTATGGTTCTGATTTTATTACACCTAGCAAATGTACTTATTGATTCAGGATCTACACATTCGTTCGTATCACACCACTTTGCTAAGCACTTAGATAAACCATTAGAGTTCTTGAATTATGATTTATCTATTGCAATACCGTTGGGGGCTCTATTGATAAGTTCAGGTGTGGTTAGAAAATGTGATTAATGTAAATGCTAAGGGGTTAACCGTGGATTTGATATCACTAGTCATTCAACACTTCGATGCTATATTGGGAATGAATTGGTTAGTGGCTAACCACGCGATTATCAATTATAATAGTAAAGGAATAGTATTTCATATTCCAAACCAAGGTGTGTTTTATTTCCAAGGCAAGGGTATTGTATCACTACCATATATAGTGTTGGCAACCAAAGGTTGTCGATTATTGAAAAAGGGTTGTCAGGGTTTTTTTTTATGTAGTATACTTGATACTAGAGACGCATATCTTAAACTTGAAGATATTCTGATAGTTCAAGATTTTCTATATGTAATCCCAGAGGATCTACCTAGTGTATTAATTTATCAAGAGATTGAGTTTGGTATTGATGTTATGCCAGGGACTCAATCGATTTCATGGGCAGCGTATCTTATGACACCAGTCGAGTTGAAAGAGTTGAAGATCCAGTTACAAGAATTGTTAGATAAAGGGTTTATTTGGCCTAGTGTGTCGTTGTGGGGTGCACTAGTATTATTTGTAATGAAGAAAGATGGAACAATGCATATGTGCATTGATTATCGGGAAATCAACAAAGTAACAATCAAGAACAAGTATCCATTGCCACGTATCGACAATTTATTCGATTAGCTCCAAGGGGCTCAGGTATTTTTCAAAGATAGACTTGAGGTCGGGGTACCATCAACTAAAAGTTAAAGATGGGGATGTAGAGAAGACGGCCTTTAGGACCCGCTATGAACACTATGAATTCCCCGTGATGTTGTTTAAGGTTACTAATGCGCCAGCTGCCTTTATGGACTTGATAAATCATGTTTTCAAGTCTTATTTAGATGAATTTATAATTGTGTTTATTGATGATATTCTCATTTATTCCAAGAGTCCAGAGGAGTATGAGCAACATTTGAAACTAGTCTTGCAACGACTTCGAGAGAAGCAATTATTTATGAAGTTGAAGAAAATAGAGTTTTGGTTGACAAGTGTCACTTTCCTAGAACACATGATCTCCAAGGAAATCTAGTCAACTGGATCCCTGACCAGTCGATCGGATCTTCCAGTTTCTAAATACAGGTGTTTTATCATGTATTTGATGGGTATTACTCTAAACCACGTTAATAATTGGTGTTTGGTTTAGATTATCCTTTGTTACATGGTCCTAGTCCGCACTTGGTGAGATGTGGGGTGACAGTGTGTGTGTTGATTTGTGTGTGCAATGAGAGAGAGAGAGAGAGCGAGAGAGAGAGAGAGAGAGAGAGAGAGCATTGGGAGGGAAGAGAGTTACAAAGAGTTTTGCAAATGAGAGTGTGTGTATACGTCTCTCTGTGTGTTGTGTATTTATATAACTGTATATGGCTTTTTGGAAGTCTTAGGAGCCAAAACAGTTGTGATTAAAAACTGCACAGCACACAAACGCATTTAGCACCACAAGATTTTACTGATTGTTTTGAATCATTTCGTATCAATAATTACATGACAATAATACGGTTCAAATTAGTTGATTCAAATCAATCAGTTAGCTAGTTAGCCAGACTTGGTTTAGTCTGTTAAGCTAGTTTACTTTATCTGGTTAGTTTTATAAAATATCCCAAACATATTCATCAGGGACAATGATGTAAGTGATGTGACGCTGTATTTTATTAAGGGCTTTTATCTCGAGGGTATCTTAAGGGCACAGTCTTTACGTGCTAACACAAATAAAAATACTACGAGTTACAAAATTAAAGACATTGTATTTACAAATAAGAAGACGGGTACTAATTATTTATTAAAATAATACCACTACTAGAAATAATACACAGTAATAAAATAAAACTGGTATTTTATTTAATATTAGGGAAATGGAAATTACAGGTTGCTACATCTTTCCCTCCTTATTAGAGATTTTGTCCCGAAATCTAAGCTGACTAGTCTTGAAATAACTCCGGGTACTTAGTTCTCATCTCTGATTCCAACTCCCAAGATGCTTCATTCTCATCATGATACTTCCACTGACCTTTCACTAGAGGAATATCTTTGTTCCGCAACTTATTTATACTGTGATCAAAAATATGTATGGGTCTCTCCTTGTAAGTGATATTCTCGTGGATCTCTATGTCATTGAAATCAGTCGCGTGTGAAGGATCACCCTTGTATTCTCTCAACATATTGATGTGAAAGACACTATGTACTCCAGACATCTTTGGTGGCAACGCGGTCGATATGCTACTTTTCCAATGCGCTCCAGCATCTCGAATGGTCCAAAGAAATGAAGCGATAGCTTACCTCTCTTCCGTCCAAAGCATATAACTCCTTGAATCGGTGAAACTTTCAAGAGTACGTGACCTCCGACAATAAACTCTCGGTCCTTTCTATGCTTATCTGCGTAACTTTTCTATCTACTCTATGTGGCATGCATCAACTCTTTCACAACTATTATCCTCTCGTTAATCTCTCTAACCAAGTCTGGTCCCAATAGTTCCTTATTTCCAATCTCTGCCCAACATAGTGGGAAAACTTTCGGTCCTTTCTATGCTTATCTGCGTAACTCTTCTATCTACTCTGTGTGGCATGCATCAACTCTTTCACAACTATTATCTTCTCGTTGATCTCTCTAACCAAGTCTGGTCCCAACAGTTCCTTATCTCCAATCTCTGCCCAACATAGTGGGGATCGACACAGCCGTCCATGCAATGCTTCAAATGGAGTCATCCCGATGCTTAAGTGCTAACAGTTGTTGTACGCAAATTCAATTAATGGAAGATGTAATTCCCATGAACTCTCAAAATCTATAACACATGCTCAAAGAATATCCTCTGTAACCTGATTGGTGTGTTCAATCTGTCCATCAGTCTGAGGGTGAAAAGCAGTACTTAAGCTCAAGCAAGTTCTCAAAGCTTCTTGAAGACTTTCTTAGAATCCAAAAGTAAATAGTGAGTCGTGATCCAATACGATAGACATAGATACTCCATGTAGTCGTACAACTTGTTGAAAATACATTCTGCTCATCCTTTCTATTGGATAGGTCATACTGTAAGCGATAAAGTGAGCAAACTTCATCGAGCGATCTACAATCACCCAAATTGCATCGTATTGCTATTGTGTCCTGGGCAATCCAACTACAAAGTCGAAAGTGATGTGTTCCCATTTCCAACCTGGAACATGTATAGGTTGCAAAAGTCCTAAGGGTATCTGATGTTCGGCTTTCACTTATTGATAAGTCAAACACTTAGACATGAATCCAGTTACATCTCTTTTCATTCCTTCCCACGAAAAAAAAAAAAGATCTTCTTACATTTTGGTTCCTCCTGGGTGAACTGTCAATCTTGTCATGTGTGCTTCTTCGAGAATATATTTCCTTAGACCATCTGTGTTGGGCACGCATAATCTATTTCTGCATTGAAGTGCTCCATCGGTTCCAATTTTCCACTCATTTGGGTCCTTTGTTGATACTTTCTGAAACCATAGTTGAAGATCGGTGTTTTTCTTTTACGCCTCCAAAATACAGCTGATAAGTGTCGGTTGCATTATAAGGCATCTAAATTATTGTCCTTCATTTTCTGTAGAAACCTGAACATCAAATTCAGCGATTGTTTCCAAAACCTTCTATTCTCTAACCATTAGAGATGCAACTATACCTCGAGATTTTTTACTTAAGGTGTCTGCGACTACATTAGATTTACCAGGGTGGTATTCTAACGTGAAGTCATAGTCCTTAATCAATTCCATCCATCAGTGTTGCCTCATATTAAGTTCTTTCTGAGTAAATAAATACTTTAGACTCTTGTGATCAGAGAACAAATCAAATTTCCCTCCATAGAGATAGTGCCTCCAAATCTTTAGAGCAAACACTACCATTACTAATTCCAAATCATGAGTCGGGTAGTTCAATTCATTTAGCTTTAACTGCCTTGAGCCATACGCAATGACCTTGCTATCTTGCATAAGTATACATCACAATCCTTGATATGATGTGTCACTAAAAATAGAAAACTTCTCGCCATCCTTTGGTATTGCTAAGACGGGTGCCGTGGTGAGTCGCTCTTTCAATTTCTGAAAAGCCTGCTCACATTGCTTATAATTCCATTCGAACTTCATATATTTCTTAGTCAAACCAGTCAAAGGGGCTGTTATTTTCGAAAATACCTTCACAAATCTTCGATGGTAACCCGCGAGTCCAAGAAAACTTCTGACTTACATAGGATTGGTTACACGAGTCCAACTTGAAACTGCATCACTCTTTGATGAGTCTACATTAATTCCGTGTTGTGAGACCACATGTCCTAGGAATTTCACCTCTTGAAGTCAAAACTCATACTTACTAAACTTCACATATAAGTGATGACTTTGAAATGTCAACATTACGATTCGTAAGTATTGTCAATCTTCTTTCTCTGTCTTTGAATAGATCAAAATGTCATCAATAAAAACTATGATGAATTGATTCAAGTAAAGCTGAACACTCTATTCATCAAATACATGACCACTGTCAGGGCATTAGTTAATCCAAACGGCATTACGAAGAACTCATAGTGATCGTAGCTTATTCTAAAAGCAGTCTTTGATACATCATCGAGTCGTACGAGTAACTGATGGTATCCTGACTGTAGATCTATCTTAGAAAAGATCGTAGCTACTTGCAATTTAAAGTTAATGTTTATGTATATTATGAAAGCAGTCTTTTATCTATATATAATGTTATGTTAATGTTTTGTTAAAGAAAATAGCCTTAAAATTTAAAGTGTGTACACTTATAAATTAAATTACCAAATTGCCTTTCTGAAAATGTTTAAAGTGTGTATAATTATTTAATATGAGCATTACTCAAATAATTCAATTCTTATGCTGGCGGGTGCATGTTCAATTCATATAGGATTTAATGTTTGATTTCACTTTGTTTTCAAGTCATAAATCTATTAAATGTATCCATAATAAAAGCAGTTAAATTTTATTTTTCTAATTCGACTCAAGGTATTTTTTCCTACGAATTCCAAATAAAATTTCTAATTAGTCAAATAAATAGCAAGTGAATGTTACTCTATAAAATTCTTCACTTTAAATTTTTAAAATTTGTTATTAGTCTAACTATTTATCCAACAAGAAGTTGTAGATTTAACGTCAATTAATATAATTTTTCAAGCATTTTTTTTTCTTTTAAGAATGAACAGAACTTACTTCTCTTTCTTGTACCAAAAAAAAAAAAAATTACATTGCATTTTTTTTTCTACCAAATTCAACGCCCGTGCCTTGCATGGGTTGTCCTCCTAGTATTTAAATAGAAGTTTGGCTTGAGATTATATTTATTTTTATGGCTTTTCATCAAAAGCATTTTCTTTATGATTAAATTACAAAAGCAGACACCACTGCCAAACAGGCCCTATTTATGGGTGAAAGTTGGAAGTGGTTGCAAATTTATGAAGAATGCTAAAAGAGAAGCTAGGAATGGAGTACTGTCCATATTTTGTCCAAGTAAGAGGACACCAATAGCAAAGTGTGTCAGCCTTCTTTTTGGGATGTTAAGAGGCCATACCACCACTATGCTTGATCCAGTGTTGGGGTCAGAGGACACAAATAGTGAGACACAACCATCAGAGCATTATGGGATAAAGCTCTTCAAATTGGAAAGTATGCAATTGATGTTCAACTTCCTTTTTTTTTCACTATTTGTTATGAACAAATACTCACATGTCTATGTATTCTATGGCTCAACTAAAATTTGTCACCCTCTTTTTTTCTCAAAATTTTATTTTAAAATCTCTATTACTAGTTGCACCACTTAAGACCCTTGATTATTAAAATAATTACAATTGAGGACAATTGTTAACAGATATGATGATTGTAGCCTTGTAGGCAGGCCTTCAGTAGTTGTAAATTAGCTGCCTTCAATAGTCCTCAATTGAACCCAATGTAAAAATCAAAGGCTTAATTGATGCAAAGTGTATTTGACACTTTTTCTATAATCCTGTTTCTGTATATATAGAGGAAAATACTAACATACTACATATCTAAAATTATGCACTTTGAATGGGAAAAAAAAAAAAAAAAACATGCCACCTAATTAAATATAGAGCCACTAAAGTAGTTTGCTCATTGTAGCATTATTTGAAAGTCATAATTTGACAAGGTAAAAAGGACTTTTCTTGACCTAACTATTTAGAAGTGAACAAAAGTACAATCCTACTACATCATGAGTGTGCATGTAGGATTTGCTATCCTAGTAGATAAAGTTTGCACGATTTGTATGGTGCACATTCTTAAGCATAATAAGAAGCCATTGGCATCTTATTGGAATAAATGTATTAAGATAATTTTACAAAGAATGTGCTAATGTAATATAATTTTATGTTATTAATAAAATTGCTTTGGTACCATCATTTTAATTTTAGTGGAGTGACAATAACTTTTCTATCAATTTAAGAATGGGTATACTTGGCAATTTGGCAGCTCTCTTTTGAGACTTAAATTGGACCACATGCCACATCATTTGGTCTATCATAAATAAAATATGTGTGTACATATTGTATACTAGCTAAGACACTCAAAATTAACGTCTTATTTTACATACATGTACAAGTAATTTTATAGATACATACATATATAACTCTCTATATGCACAATATTAATTAGAGCGTTTTTTTTTATGTACTAAAAAAGACTGCATTCAATGATTATTTTTGGTTGAATTTATCAACCAAAAAAAAAAAAGTCGTGAAAGGGAAAAGGGATAGTCCCCGCTGCAAACCTGATTTAAGAATTTTGACATGGTTAAAGTGAAGTATGGATAACTTCTTTTTTGGTTAGAATTCTTGCACTTGTAAAATATTTAGATTGTAGATATGATTTAAAAAGTAGCAAGAGATATACTTTGATTTAATGGTATATATGTATAAAAAAACAAATGTGAAAAAATACAGAGCTATCACGTGGCAAACATCTGATTCCACTTTATAATATATATATATATATATATATATACGAAAATTCTCAGGAAATTGCGTTATTTCTTTATTAAAGAGAGGGTCTCTGTTTTGGCCGTCAGATCATATTTTCATTAAGGACATTGTTGTCAATTCATAGTTTTTAAACACGATCCGACGGCCAAAACAGAGGCACTCTCTTTAATAAAGATAGGGTGCCCTTTTTAGAGCCTGACTGTATATGTATGTATGATTAGGGGACATATTTTTATTAACAAAAATTGTTGTTGGGCAAATGGTGTCTACTGCATGGGCAATTTAATTCCTCAAGTTGGAGTGAGGATTTTTGGACCGCTTACTTACTGATCAGTGATCACCACCACGTACGTTGTGTCTCTATCAAAGAATGCTTTAGTTTTACATTGCGTGTAGGTGCATTTAAGTGTTGAAAACAATGTTTTCAGTTCAAAGATGAGAAGGTTGTGGAAAAAAGCTTGTAGATGAATGATAGGCATGGGCTTGGGTCATCTTCAATATCTTGCCTCATGGCCCCCATTCTAGACACATTTCAATTCATAAAACATTGGTCCCATATCTGAACAAGAAGTTGTGTGCATATATATATATATATATATACATACATATACACATATTTGATTTTATCATGAATTGGAGCCCAGTAAATTAAATTGAAGTTGAGTGCTTGTATTCAATGACTTATAACCACTTCCCTTGTGGTTGGATGGCCTTTGGGTGAGAGGTCTCAAGTTCGAATCTCAAGAGGGTGGTCACAAGTGATTCACCCGGACGCCCTGACCTCATGGAATTAATCAAGGTGCGCGCAAGCTGACCCAGACGCCCACGGTTACAAAAAAAAAATTTTGACTTATGAGCTCCTATCCTTTTTTGTTTCTTTTCTTTTCTTCAGTAACATAAACTTTGGGCATTCAATTTCCTAACTGTCAATAAAGTAGTTTGACCAAATTAATAGTTTGAAACATTTCTCACAAAAATGCCATTTTTAAGTACTAGTCCTGTTTGGATATAAATAAGTGAGAATAATAATATTTTATTAAGAGATTTTTTTAAAAGATATTTTTTGTAGAATTTTTTAAAAAAGATGTTCAGAGTTTGGAATTGCTGTGGGAATTGGAAATATTTTTGGAGAAAAGCACATAAAAATCTTAACTGGAAGATAGTGTTTTTTTTTTTATATGTATATATATAGAGCAAAAAAAATACATTTGCGTTTGTGCATTTGCTCTTAAACTTATATCGGTGGCCGATGGTCGTTTACAAAAACTATTAGGGACATTTTCACAAAATCACAATTTCAGTAGAATTTTTTTAGAGATGCATTCAGAATTTTCAAAAAAGCTTCAGTTTTGAATTAAATTCATTTTTTAAGATTTAAAGTTAATTTGATTTTTAAAAAAGCTTGCCAAATAGACTCACATTTTTCAATTACTGGTTATAATCTCGGTTGCCAAGTGGGCACCAATTGTTTTAGGTACTTGGGAGAAAACATGATTGCCCTTAGACTTGAGAATGCATTTTTCATGCTCAATAGACAATAACAAGCTTTTAACAACTCAAACAACAATTTTTTATTTTTTATTTTTTATTTTTTTATGTTTATTTTGCGGCTTAATTACCTAGAGAATAAAATACTTTATGGGCACTTCATTTTCTTCCAAAAAGAGAGACCAAAAGTGGCACCACAAGTGCTGAAACTTAGACCACTCAATAAAGATGGAAAAATGGAGTTGTTGGAAATTTATTGATAATGTTATCACTCCAACTTACAATGGTGATACTGAAGAACATAAAGAGTAAATGAAGTGAGCAGAGCTATCTACATCATAATTGAATTTTGTCCCATAACTATAAGATTCTTTATGAGGAATTTTTCTCAAAGCAAAAGGTGAAAATCATAGGGTATAAAAATGGGTCTATATTTGATTCAAAAGTTTCAACATTAATGGTATTTTGTAGGCATGAATTCCAATTAGACTAGTCTTGGGTAAAAATTTTTGGTCCCAATTATGATAATTTAATTATTTTTCTAAATGTTACTTGTGGCCTCTAAAAATAGGTACACGTGACAAGTAGTGGAGGCACGACATGTTTCTTAATTGCTCACTTAAAAATAGGGGGGGCCTATAGGGAGCGTCACACACGTCAGCCTAATGACATGCTACGACGATATTATTGAACTATTTCTCTTACACAACTGCCACACCTAATAAGCTATTTGGTTTTCATTGATGTTGGAGGGAGAGGTTTCAACATTTAGTATCACGGTTATTTAAAAAGCATGGTACCACAAATGAATGAACTTCATTGGTTTATCCATCTGTCTCCCCAATTTATAGGGAAATTTTGTCAAATTCAGCACAAATCTAATCTGTATTAGCAAAGAGAGCCAATATTTTACCCACCGCTTAATTAAGTTTTTTTCTTCTTCTTTGCTTCACGTAGCCCACCTTCTAAGTAACCCACTAAAGCCCAAATGGTATATATTGTTCTATATTCACAAATGTGTTTGGGTCCAGATGGTAGTCCTCTACTTTCCAACTTGGGTATGATTGTGAACTCTGTGGCTCTGAACCGTTTTTAATTCGGTTACTGCTTCATGCAGAGCTCGTGCACAAAACTTTAATGCACAATCCAAACAAATGTGTCTCTCTCTTGTGATGTTAGATACAATTTTTTTAAAGTTGTGCACAAAAAGTTGTGTAGAAGTGTGTCCATAGAATTGTCCTTTTAATTCACCTCATATGAATCATGTTTTGTGAATCTTTGTTGGTTTTTTTGTTAGATAATGCTATGATTCTCACATTTAGATATTAAATTTGCTTTTTAAACATTTTGTTAGTTGTATCACAGTAATTTATGGTATGTGGTATTATCACCAATCAGTGCCGGTCTTGACATTTTGCACAAAAAGCCAACTTTAAAGATGGAGGTCCTCTATAAAAAATTTATTTGACATATACCAAAACAAAGTTTATTTGCACAATAAAATTTCTTAAATTAACAAGTAAAACTAACTTACAACTTTAAAGTATTACTTAAATATTTCCCTTCTTATATTTTTAGCTGCAAAATCACCAATTACACTTCTATTTTAGTTAATTATTTTTATTTTTTTTTTTAATATTTGATATTCATTAAGTCATCGAGCATTGAGTGGGCCTTTTTTCAAAACCATACATGGATAACGCATATAATAGAATATTATTTTGAGTGGAAGTCCAAAGCGATTGCGTGAGTGGCTTGTGCTCAAGGTCAGCTCTGTCGTTAGTGGTGAACCCAAAACTTTAATTCAGTGGAGACAAAGTTTTTACGGGGGTCGGGGGCGCACCCCCGATCGGAATTTTTTTTGTAGGAATAGTATAATTTTAAGTGATTTGTTCCATAAGTTTCGTGTATATATGAGAGTTGAAAATTTTGTGCGTTTTCTTGTCTCTCTCACGGAAAAGGAGCAAGAGGAGGGTGCTTTTTTCCCGCTAAACAGGGGCAAGAGGAGGTTAATGGTGGATATGGGGTCTTTGAGTCTTTCAAGGGCTTCTACGAAACTTCAAACTTCATCTACGTGGGGAACAGATTTTTTTTTTATTTTTTAGAAAATGTCGTGTGGGACCTAGGGGGTCTTTGGTTTGCTTTTGGGTTTTTTATTATATAACATATACATATATACACACAATATAATTATAATACAATAGAATAAAGAGTGGGAACAAGTTGTCAATTAAAACTGTGTCAAAGTTCTTCAAAGTTTTAAAATTTACAAAAGAGTAATGTTATATGCTTCCCAAATTTCTATTTCAAAAGTGCTATTTAAATGACCTAGTAGTGGGGCGAGGTAAACAACTTCCAATCAAAATTTAATTGGCCTCACTATAATTGACCTAATGTCATTGCCACATCATTTGGAAAACACTTTTGGGATAAAAATTTGGGAAGCATATCATTACTCTTTACAAAAAGTCCTTGAATTAACAGAAAATCTTAATAAAAATTCACATTTTTTTAATACTATCATATATAACCTGTTTTTTTTTCCCGAAAGTTCAGTGGGGGCGGCTGCCTCCGCACGCCCCCATTGTAGGTCTACCCCTGTCTTTCACCGACCACTATCATGATAGCATTATTTTTTTTTGAATCCCAAATGGCATAACATTTGTACCACGTACTCTGATAATGATCGTCAGTACCACATGCCATACAACTAGTACAACTAACAAGAACCAAATTTGGAAAATATAGCATTACAATGAAGATATTGTAAAATGTTATAATTGGACTAAGATGGTCAAACATTTCCATTGTAGTCTAATTGGTCAGGATACTCGGCTATCACCCAGAATCCGCGTTCAAGTCCTGGCAACAGAGCTTTTTTCGCTACTTCTTTATGGAACCAAAATAGAGAAAAAAATAAAACAAACCCACAATAAGGAGTATTTGCGGGAACTCTTTGCTGCTTCTTTATGGAACCAAAATAGAGGGGAAAAATTGAACAAAAGAAAATGAGTAATGTTAGACCCACATCCACATCCTGAGGTCCCATCCATCCATAGTCTCTCTCCTCTATCCATTGGTTCTGAGATCCCATCCATCCATAGTCTCTCTCCTCTCCTCATTTGTTCATCTCAAGGTGTGGATGGATGGGTGTGAGATTTGGGTATGTGTCTAACATTACTCAAAAAAAAATTTAGAGGGAGAATAAAAGAAACAAAAAAAAAAAAAAAACAAGGGATAAATAGTATTAAATCCTATTACCTACACTTTTTTTAAAAAAAAAAATTGACCCATCCAAAAAAATAATTTACTGATAAGTCCAAAAAAAATTCAAGACCATAATGCCCATCCCTACCTTTCACGCCTTAATTCACTCCTTCTAAACTCAGTGACAACACCTCCACACAGATCCTACGATAGCGCCCATGATCACTCCTAAGATCACGGAATTTCTAAATCAAAAGTTTGATTTTCACAAAATACTTTTGATTTTCACAACATTTTTTAGTCCAATACCTTGTTTCAAGTTTTGGGTCGAAGAAATTTCTCTCTCATCCCGTCGAAGTTGCCGGTGAAATTTCAACGCAATCGAAGAATGGGAAGAGATTTGCAGAGATGTATATATATGTGTGTGTGTGTGTATTGTGCAAGTATATACATATATATGTATATATATGTGTGTGTGTGTGTGTGTATGTATGTGTGTGTGTGTGGAGTTCTAGAGATGGAGAGAATTGCAGAGATGTTAGAAGGAAGAAGACTGAGGGATTAAGTATATGTCCAGTTAGTGGCTGGGCTTGGATCACTGTTTTGGGCAACTGAATTGATGGGCTTGCTATGACATGTAACACCATACATAAGCTTGTGTGCGACAGTTTCCACTTTTCGCTGCTTAAGACATTTGGCTTCAAAGCTTCATACATGATTTTTTCTGTTCTTCTGACTTCAAGCATACTTTGTGGGCCTTTGAGTTCTTTTGGTCAATTTCAACTGGTTGCATGCACATGGTTTTAAGGCTGTAAGCATACAGGGCAAGTTTTTGCTTTTGGGATTTGTGCTTGCTCTATTGTATGCTTAGGCTCTGTTTGGTCTTTTCAAATAAAGCCTAAGCAATTTTTCATGTTTTCCCATGTTTTTTTTGTTTTGGGATGGATTTTTTCTATGTTCACGAAAGAAATTCATCCCATGGTGCATTTATTAATGCATGTTTTTGAGCTTTGTTGTATATCTTGGGGTATGCCTTTTGTACATTGTACACTTCTTTTTTGGATTTAATTAACTATTTTTTCAAAAAAAAAAATAGGTTGTAGTGTGAAATTTAAGGTTGTGCAAAATTGTATACTATGTAAAGTAAAATTGTGAGTTTTGTGGATTAGTCTTTAGTTCCAAGGTGTCAAGCACTCCATGAGCTTGAGAAAAGTCCTAATAGAGTGAAAGGTTTTTTTGGGGGGGGAAATTTTGAGATAAACCCCTTAAAATTGGTCTATATTTTGTAAAACTCACCTCAGCTTATTTTTCAATATAAAACCAAAGTGCTCATTTGTTTTTAAACTAAACCCCTTCTTTTAAAATTTTATTTTTTTGATGACAAATCTACCCCCACCACTACCACAATTGTTAACTTCACTACCAACACGATCGCTAACGTCGCCACCACTACCAGCATCGCCACTACGCCACCCCATCGCCATCGCGCCACCACCACTGCCATCACAGCACCACTATCGCCACCATCGCAGTACCAGCATTGCCACCATCGTAACACCATCACCCTTACCACCGTGTCCTCCATTGCAGCACCACCATCGCCACCATGTCTACCATCGCAACAATAGCACTAGCACCATTGCAGCACCACCACTAACATCACCGTCTCCATCATTGTCACCATCACCATCACCATCACCACCACCATCATCATCACCACCACCACCATCGTCATTGCCATCACCACCACCATCGTCATGACTGTCATCACCACCATCGCATCACAACCACCACCATCTCTGTTGGTAAAACAGGTTTAAAATTACTTTTAAACGCGCAGCGGAAAGATTGAGTTTCAAAAACTTATTGATAGCACAAGATCTACTACTCGTCAATTCCATAGATGCGTATATTAAAGAGGTGAATAAGAAATTATACCTCAGGTCTTGAACCCAATTCTGAATTTCTTCTCCTAGATGGTGCAGCAGCTTCTATTAGGTTGTCTTCACTCTTATGCCTCATGCGGATGCTTCCCGGAGAGACTAGAGATGGTGGGATCTCTAATAAGGAGGATGGAGAAGGTTTGGGAGCTCTAAAACATTTCTGCAGCTTCTAACGTATTAAAACGACGAACTCCTTTTTCTAGACGCAGCTGCCCTATTTATAGATTCCCATAACCGACCTAACATTCAAGCGATCGAAATGGCTTCGATCGATCGAACCACATTCCAGTGATTGAACCTGTCCAGACTTCAATCGATCGAGACAACTTCGATCGATCAAAATTGTCTTGACATCATCCTTATGTGCCTTTCCAAGCATCCTAGCGGAGCTAAGAATGAGACCTCCTAGGCTATTTATTGTTGGCTCAGACCAGTTGCTAATTCCCATGATCAAACTCTTTGATCAGCAAACTAACCAACTAATCAGTTACCGTTTACTCCACTATAAAATGATAATTGAACCCCAACGCAAAGGAATAAATCCGAAGCGATAACTAGACTTGTTTGGTGTACTAATGTCCCTCTACCTTTGGCATTCGTAATCATATTCAGGTAGCCGGATATCTGTTACTGTTAACTTGAATCATGATTACTTCTTGTATTCCTTGAGTCTCATTCACTTCTCATGATTACCAAACATGTTGATAACTACTTATCAACAAGACTACAGTTCTCAGTAATCAACTTGGTGACATTCTCAAGATTCGCTTACACTTTATCAGAAAGTAGATTATATCTTGACAATATATGTTCACAATCCTATGAACATGACACACCCAAGATACCCAGGTGTTGATCTTCTATAGACCTCACTGATTGGTAAGTCAAAGCAGCCATATCCACAGTCTGTGTTCATAATCGTCTCAAGATTGAGAACACGTACCTTATACAAGTTATGATTTCCTATCGACTGTTGACAGTCTTGAGTGTCAATAGGAAAGCTCAGGTCCGTCAATGCACTATATAAGCACTAGTATATTAACTAAGAGTCATACTCCAGTGATTGAGATTCATCACTCCATCCAATGGTAGTTAATCATACTACAATGTAAACCTGATGAGATATCTAGTCTCATCATCCACTGTGACAAGTTCTAAGTATCAAAGAATAGCAATTCGTATCTCACTTGCATGTATCTCATACACACACGAATTACCTACTATCATACTTGAGGATTGACAATTATCTCATGAAAGAAACATACATAATAAAATGTAAAGTTGATATCCATATATTAAAATGTCAATGTCTAATACATAAAGTAGTGGTTTGAGGGCACAAACCCAACAATCACAGCACCACCATGACCACCACCAGCACCACAATATTATCTGTTTTTAAAAACATATAATATTATCTATTTTGACAATATTATCTATTTTCAAAAATAGATAATTTTGCAGCACCACCACCACCACTGCAGCAGCCCCCGCCCCCCATAATAGCACCATTGTAATGTTATTATCTGTCATGTTCAACAGATAATATTATCAAAACAGATAATAGTCTGTCATGCTCAACAGAAAATATCATCTTTTTGGTAACAAATACTAATCATTATGATGTTATTATAGATCAATAAAACATATAAAATGCCATTAAACCCTATAAATTCTGTAATATGCGATTAAACCCTAATATTTCACCTTTTCTGTTCGGATTGCTGGTCTTTTCGGTTTCAAAAGATAGTATTATATGTTTGATAGCACATAATAATTATATGTTTTTGCAACCAATGACAAGTTTATGGAATATGATGGTCATGATATTAAAACAGATTATTATCTATTAAAATGGTTCATAATGTTTCGCATAACCACCGCCATCACATCACCACCACCAGCACCACAATATTATCTGTTTTTGAAAATAGATACTATTATCTGTTTTCTAAAACTGATAATTTTTCAGCACCACTGTAGACACCCCATTTTGTCGGCTATCAAATTTAGGAGGCCCATAGTTTGGTGGTTCACAATGATCAAAAAAGACTCAAAAAGGACTCCTGAAAGTTAGTTCTATATCTAAAAATGCTCATAATGACCAAAATACCCCTGAAAGCCCAAAAACTCCCAAATTTGGACCGAAAGCTCTGGAAACATACTATGTCATAAGAAAAGTGGTAAAATAAGTTTTGAAATAAAATCAAGTGAAATCATCAGCTCCCAGAGACCCTCGAAAGTCTCGGAAGTTCCCGAAAAGTCCCCGTTGACCGGTTTGACCAAGGTTTGACCAGGTTTGACCGAAATCATCCGATTTCACTCAAAAGTTTTGAGGTCATTCCAGATCATGAGAAAAGTATTAAAATGAGTTTAAAAAGAAAATAGAATGAAAACGTCAGCTCTTGGGAACTCCCAGAGGTTCCCAAAACTTCTTGGAAATCCCGGATTGACCGATTTGACCTAAGAGTTGACTTTGAAACCGAAGTGTCGTATCATTTTTTAAATATTTTTCATGGATACTAGAAGTCAATATATTTCCAATAGTATATCGCACATATTTTTTGGAATTAAAACGCATTTATTATGAATTTTCGAAGATGAAAAAGGCGATCAAATCGGCTTTTATCGCGAATACCGCAAAACTTTTCAAAGTGATCTATCTCCAAACTTTGTTAATACAAAGTATACTCCATTACCTTTCCAACGGTATATCACAACCTCAGTTTGGAGTTCGTATGCATTTTCTGTGAATTTCAGACGAAATAGGGCTTTTCGCGAATACCAGAACCTCTGGGGGCCTAAACAGCATTATCTGGACGAAGGAGGAGTAGTGTCGCCGTAGCACTGGCCCTCTGCCATCGTGGCACTCCCCCCCAGAATAGACCATTTTTGTATATTATTGTGGGGGTCCATTTTGATTAATTAGAAACCAAAACGACGTAGTTCCGTTTTCACAGACATTTAGAGCTAATGGGAGCACTTTTTAAATCCCAAAACCACCCCCAAATTGGCCTATATAAACCCCCCCCCCCTTCCCCCTTGCCTTCTCAAGGTTAGAATAAAGAGAAAAGAAGCTTCCTTCTTTGATTTTCAACTAAAAAGTGAGTTCTAAACTTTGTTTTCTACTTCATTACTCCCATTTACTTCACATTCAATACATTCACCCACCATTTTTGTGAGCATTTATGAGATAGGAAGCTTCTTCCATGTCCAAAGTCACCATATATATAACACCCACATTTGTGTTATTTCTTTTGCATTACATTGTCATGCATGATAATGTGATGTGGCGTGTCTTTTGACACATGTTTGGGTGAGTTTTGACTCACGAGTTGATTTGGGTGTCTGTATTAGAGAACCCTTTGAAACTGTGGTGATTGAGGATTTGTTGTTGTGAAGTCTCTCCGAGTGTGAGACGGTCACTGTGGAACATTTTAAATGTTTATCTGAAAATAAATGTTTACCTGTGTATTTCAATAGCTGTATTAATTTCTGTTTTAGAATTTATATTTGTTGCTAGTTTTAGTATCCTGGTGAGAACAAATTAACACGCTATTAATTTGGTAGGCTAATTAGCAACTTCTAAAACGTCATGTAGAAATTCGCGTTTTAGCGACCAAACGAAACTTAGTCGAAAACTTTTATAATTTTGAGGTTTCACTTATAAAGCTATGAATAAGCTGTATAGAAAGTTTCAGAGACTGATTAGGAGTTTGGAAAACTCGTGGGGAGGTAAACGTAATTTCTAAAAGAGTTGCCTATATATAGATAGAGATGGATCTTTAGATTTTTGTAAGCTTAACCTAAAGCTCAAGAAGGAGGCCAAAAGGGGGCTAGAGGGAGATTTAGTTGCTTAGAGCTTTGCGACGCCAAACGATGACCTTTTGTTAGTCTGTTTTCTCCCAGATTTCATATTCGAGCTCCTCGAGGTAAGAGCTTCGTTTTGATATATGTTAGGACTTGTTTGGCCAAGTTTTTTGAAAAGTTGTTTTCTAGAATTTTTCATAAAAGTTGATAAATAGAATTTTGATTCATAGGAATTGTACTAGACGGACTTCTGCACGTTCTTTGTGCACGGGTTTTCTTGAGATTGAATTATAAGAGCATAAATTGGAGGTGAGTGATTCAACTATGTTTTTGGAATGGTTTCTTGACATGTATTCATGTTATGTTTGAATAGCATGTATTAATTCTTAGAGATATCTTGTGTAGTTCATATTGAGCATTTATATTGATAAGTAGACCCAATAGCACGATGAAATGTTTTGATTACCGCGAGCATGGTGATATGTATTTGAGCATATTAAGTTTCTTATTTGGGTCAGAAGGAGCACGTGGTCACCGTGCCATTTTGTGGAGCCGATATAGGCATTAAGGTTGCACGATTGAAGAGAAGAATCGTGGGTCTTACCCTTTCGCATGGACTTATTGGCGAGGAGTCGCGAATTGGGAATATGGACGGGCACGTGAGTCTCCGACGACTAGTATGAATTGTAGAGATGTGAATGCGGACATGTTTATCATTCATGTGCATATGTTGTTTTATTCACTAAGCGTTAGCTTAAACAAATCGAATATGTGTGGTTATTCAAATAACCATTTCAGGTGTAAATGCTGGCGAGGAATTGCAGAAGTGAGCACGTGGGTTTAGAGTTCGCTTTGAAGCCAACTTGAACGTTAATCTTGTAGTTTTGAGACAATAGGAATGTTGTAATAAGAATTCTTATGGTTTTTAGTTATGTTTAACTTGGTATGTTAGAACGAATCTAAAATGTTGTAATAGTTAGTAATATGTTGTAATTGTGCTTCGGTAATATGTTAATACAGTTAGGATTGTTTTGGAGTACTTTTGGAAGTGTGTGTTTGATCCCCGTTTGATTTCAAAAGCTTTTAAACTTAGAAAACTCTGCAGAATGTGCTGCTGCTATAAATCAGTCGACTGGTTGAGAAAACAATCGACTAGAGCCTCTGTTTTCATCAACTCACTGCATTGTTTCATAGGGGATCAGTCGACTGGGTCGAGGACCCAGTCGACTGGATCATGGTTTTCAAAAGTGATATTTTGTTCAAGCTAGACTTCAGTCGACTGGACCGTATCAGTCGACTGAAAATTTGAAGCCCCAGTCGACTGGGTGTAGAAAGCAGTCGACTGGATGGTGTTTTAAAACCCAACTTTCTGCTGGACCAGGATCAGTCGACTGGATCCAAGGATCAGTCGACTGGATCCGAGGATCAGTCGACTGGATGGATGGTTTTCAAAATGACTTGTTTTATTCCGCTGCGTGTATTCTTCAAACCAAATTTTGGGAACGTTAATGAATTAGTTTAGCCTCGGTGGCGTGCCACGGGCTCCGGTTTCGCTATTGTGGGACCGGGCTATGACATTTAGTGGTATCAGAGCATAAGTTTAGAGCCTTGGGAACGAGTGACGTTATATATATGTTGAGTGACGTCGAGTGGAGTGTGTAATTGTGAAGATAGTTGTTATCATTGTAGAAATGCTTCATGTGTTAGCATTTGTTGAGTGTGATGAACTGTGCACATATATCTATATTGTGGCATAGCATGCATGGTCATTATGCATTGAACTCAACAGGGGAAATATTTGAAACATTATGGCTGATCTGCCAAGAGAATTGTCACCGCATTCGCGGATGGACCAAATAGTGAATATGGTGGGAAATTTCATACAAGCGGTAAGTGAAAGAGAACAGATGAACGTTCAGCCTCCACTGGCACCGCGACTTCAACACACAATCGTGGAATAGTTTCATAAGCGGAAACCGACCTTGTATTATGGACAAGTTGACATAGACTTGGGCGATCATTGGATGATGGACATGGAAAGACATTTTCGTCAGGTAATATGTACTGAAGAGGAGAAAATTTTATGCGCATCTAATACGTTGATGGGCGAAGCATTAGATTGGTGGAACAACGTACTTAAACAAGGGAAGCCGACCACGTGGGAAGCATTTAAAGAAGAATTCAACAAACGTTTCTTTCCGCAATCTGCTTATACTCAGAAACGCCAAGAGTTTACAAGTCTGGTTCAGGGAGACATGACTGTGAGTGAGTATGTATCCCGTTACAATGCCTTGTTACAATTTGGAAAAACTACCGTTCGGACTGATAAGGATAAAGCTCGTAAGTTTGAGGAAGGACTTAGGGAGAATATCCGTGGCCGTGTGGATATGTTACAACACCCGACCATTTCTCTCGTTGAGGAAGCTGCTCGTATTGCTGAGAAAAGTGTCGACAGATATCGACAGGGACAATAAGGGAAGAAAGCAAATGACAGTCGGGGTAAGAGTCAAGGGAATGCGAAGAAACTGTTTATGCAAGGTTCGGGATCATATATGAGTAGCTAAGGAGGGAGTACGTTCATGGGGGACTCAAGACCGTTGTGTCCAACATGTAACCTGCGACACAGAGGAACCTGCTACCAATTAAGCACCTGTTACTTTTGCAAGCAGTTAGGACACATATCCCGCAATTGTCCTTTGAATGCAAACTCGACCACACCAAATAACTTTCCGAATACAAAGAGCTACAACCCAGAAATGAGAGAAAAATATTTTGAGTGTGGACAATTGGGACACATAGCAAAGAACTGTCTGAGTAAGAGACAACCAGGAATGAGTACCGGGGCATCGAGTGTGCCAAGCGGATCAAGGGTAGAACCTCGAGTGGATAAAAGGAAAGGAGTCGCGCAACAACAAGGACGATACTTCCAGTTCAGGCCGGGGAATACAGATGATACCGTCGTATCAGGTATTCTTCCTATTTGTTCGTATCCTGCACGTATACTTATGGATTCTGGTTCAACGCATTCATTCGTATTACATGATTTTGTTAAGCATTTAAATGTTAAGTCAGAACCGATAGGATATGACTTGTGTGTATCATTGCCTAGTACCGAACCGCTAGTTACTTCTTTGATATTCAAGTCATGTGAGATCAAGATAGGTGATAAAGTTTTGAGCGTTGATTTGATTCCGTTGACAGTGAATTACTTTGATGTTATCTTGGGTATGGATTGGTTGTCGGTTAATCAAGCCAGAATCGATTGTGAACAGAAACGGGTTAGTTTCTATCCGTCAGGGCGAGAAGAGTTTACTTTTTAGGGTAAGGGAGTGATCGTACCGCCGTACTTGATATCGGCGATTCAAGCAAGTAAGATGTTGAAGAAGGGTTGTTCGGGTTTCTTATGTTCAATTGTCGACATGCGAGTTCTTGGGCCACTAATAGAAGACATTTCAGTAGTTCAAGAATTTTCAGATGTTTTTCCCGATGAGTTACCTGACGTATTGATTGAAAGAGAACTTGAGTTCACAATAGAAGTAGTACCAGGGTCACAACCGGTATCCAAAGCACCGTACCGAATGGCACCGATAGAGTTGAAAGAATTGAAGGTTCAGTTACAAGAACTACTTGAGAAGGGTTTTATTCGACCAAGTGTTTCGCCGTGGGGAGCTCCAGTCTTGTTTGTGAAGAAGAAAGATGGAACAATGCATATGTGCATCGACTACCGGGAATTGAACAAGTTGACCATCAAGAACAAATATCCGTTGCCGCGAATAGACGATTTGTTTGATCAGTTGCAAGGAGCGCAAGTATTTTCGAAGATTGACTTGAGATCCGGTTACCACCAGTTGAAAGTCAATGAGAAAGATGTTGAGAAGACAGCTTTCAGGACTCGCTATGGTCACTTTGAATTTTTGGTTATGCCGTTTGAAGTGACTAATGCACCAGCTGCTTTCATGGACTTGATGAACCGTGTTTTCAAGGATTATTTAGACGAGTTTGTCATTGTGTTTATAGATGATATCCTAATCTACTCCAAAAGCATTGAAGACCACGAGCATCATTTACGATTAGCATTAAAACGATTACGTGAGAAGAGATTGTTTGGGAAATTGAAGAAGTGTGAGTTTTGATTGACAGAGATTGCGTTTCTTGGACATATAGTGTTGGCGAGAGGAATTTCAGTGGACCCTCAGAAGATAGAAGCAGTTACCAATTGGGTGAGATCGACGAATGTGACAGATATCCGAAGTTTCCTAGGATTAGCTGGGTATTATCGGAGATTTGTGAAAGACTTTTCGCGTATAGCATTGCCGATGACACAGTTAATGAGGAAAGATATTGCTTTTGTTTGGAGTCCGGAATGTGAAGAAAGTTTTCAAGAGTTGAAAGGTCGATTAGTGAAAGCACCAATTTTAGCCGTTCCATCAGGGACTGAAGGGTTTATCATTTACAGTGATGCTTCATATAGAGGTTTAGGTTGCGTTCTTATGCAAGGTGATAAAGTCATTGCATATGCGTCGAGACAACTTAGACCGCACGAGAAGAATTATCCAACTCATGATCTAGAATTGGCCGCCGTGATTTTTGCATTGAAGATTTGGCATCATTATCTATACGGAGAGAAATGTGAGATCTATACAGATCACAAGAGTTTGAAGTACCTGTTTACACAACGAGATTTGAACATGAGGCAAAGGAGATGGTTAGAGTTGATGAAGGAATATGATTTGTCAATTCAGTATCATCCGGGCAAGGCGAATGTCGTCGCCGATGCCCTTAGTCGCAAAGTACCAACCAACACCGCATCAGATTTGACTTCTCAGAAAGAACTGATACGAGATATAGTGAATTTGGAGCTTGAAGTGATACCGAGGATTGAAAGTGGTTTTATGTCGATGATGGTGGCACAACCACTCTTGATTCACGAGATCACGGAGAAACAACTTCAAGACGTGGCTTTGAAGAAGATTTGTGATGAGATTCCAATGGTCAAACAACCGGGATTCACGTTTGAGAACAATGTGTTGAGACTGAGGGGTAGAATTTGTGTACCTAGTGAGGAAGAGTTAAAGCGAAACATCCTAGAGGAAGCACACAACACAAAGTATACCGTTCACCCGGGAAGCACCAAGATGTATAGAGACTTGAGACATGTTTATTGGTGGCCGGGAATGAAGAGAGAAATAGCACGCTATGTTTCACGATGTACGAGTTGTCAACAAGTAAAGGCCGAACGCCAAGTACCCTCGGGATTGTTACAACCGTTACCAATAGCCGAGTGAAAATGGGAGCACATAATAATGGATTTTGTTAGTGGATTTCCGAGGTCGAAGAGATCGAACACTATTATTTGGGTGATTGTTGATCATTTGACGAAGTCGTCGCACTTCCTACCAATCTGAACAACTAAGCCAATGACGTTAGCTAAGTTGTTTATTCGTGAGATAGTGAGACTACATGGTATCCCAGATTCTATCATTTCGGATAGGGATAGTAGTTTTATGTCAAAGTTTTGGAGAGCCATGCAAGAAGCAATGGGTACCAAATTGCATTTTAGTACCGCTTTTCATCCTCAGACTGATGGCCAATCAGAGAGAGTAATTCAGATTTTGGAAGACATGCTTCGTTTATGTGTACTTGATTTCCAGGGTGATTGGGAAGACCACCTGCCGTTAATTGAGTTCGCATATAACAATAGTTTTCAGTCGAGTATTGGGATGGCTCCTAGTGAAGCTTTATATGGTCGTGTATGTCGTTCACCAATTAGTTGGACAGAGGTGGGAGAAAGAAAGATTGAAGGGCCAAAAATTGTACAAGAAACGACGGATAAGATAAAGGCAATTAGACAACGATTACTGACAGCCCAGAGTAGATATAAGAGTTATGCCGACAAGCGCAGACGGCCGTTGGAATTCGATGTAGGAGACTTGGTGTTTTTGAAGGTGTCACCTTCAAAGGGAATAACCAGATTTGGTAGATACGGGAAACTCAATCCGAGATATGTAGGACCTTTTGAAATCATTGGAAAGGTTGGACCCGTAGCTTATCGTTTGAACTTGTCGAGCGAGTATGCTCAAGTTCATAACGTATTTCATGTATCGTTGTTACGCAAACAATTAGTAGAAGATAGAGATCAAGTAATGACTCCGATATCGAATGAGATTCAGAGTGATTTGACGTATGTTGCGTATCCGGTAGAGATCTTGGATCGGAAGGATCAAGTCTTACGGAATAAAGTAATACCGAAAGTGAAAGTGTTATGGCGTAGCCAAACTACGGAAGAGATGACGTGGGAGATAGAAGATGAGATGCGTACTCAGTATCCGCACCTTTTTGAGACGTGAGGTATAAGTTTGGGGACAAACTTCTTTTAAGGGGGAGAGTATTATAACACCCACATTTGTGTTATATCTTTTGCATTACATTGTCATGCATGATAATGTGATGTGGCGTGTCTTTTGACACATGTTTGGGTGAGTTTTGACTCACGAGTTGATTTGGGTGTCTGTATTAGAGAACCCTTTGAAACTGTGGTGATTGAGGATTTGTTGTTGTGAAGTTTCTCTGAGTGTGAGACGATCACTGTGGAACATTTTAAATGTTTATCTGAAAATAAATGTTTACCTGTGTATTTCAATATCTGTATTAATTTCTGTTTTAGAATTTATATCTGTTGCTAGTTTTAGTATCCTGGTGAGAACAAATTAACACGCTATTAATTTGGTAGGCTAATTAGCAACTTCGGAAACGTCATGTAGAAATTCGCGTTTTAGCGACCAAACGAAACATAATCGAAACCTTTTATAATTTTGAGGTTTCACTTATAAAGCTATGAATAAGCTGTATAGAAAGTTTCAGAGACTGATTAGGAGTTTGGAAAACTCGTGGGGAGGTAAACGTAATTTCCAAAAGAGTTGCCTATATATAGATAGAGATGGATCTTTCGATTTTTGTAAGCTTAACCTAAAGCTCAAGAAGGAGGCCAAAAGGGGGCTAGAGGGAGATTTAGTTGCTTAGAGCTTTGCGACGCCAAACGACGACCTTTTGTCAGTCTGTTTTCTCCCAGATTTCATATTCGAGCTCCTCGAGGTAAGAGCTTCGTTTTGATATATGTTAGGACATGTTTGGCCAAGTTTTTTGAAAAGTTGTTTTCTAGAATTTTTCATAAAAGTTGATAAATGGAATTTTGATTCATAGGAATTGTACTAGACGGACTTCTGCACGTTCTTTGTGCACGGGTTTTCTTGAGATTGAATTATAAGAGCGTAAATCGGAGGTGAGTGATTCAACTATGTTTTTGGAATGGTTTCTTGACATGTATTCATGTTATGTTTGAATAGCATGTATTAATTCTTAGAGATATCTTGTGTAGTTCATATTGGGCATTTATATTGATAAGTAGGCCCAATAGCACGATGAAATGTTTTGATTACCGCGAGCATGGTGATATGTATTTGAGCATGTTAAGTTGCTTATTTGGGTCAGAAGGAGCACGTGGTCACCGTGCCATTTTGTGGAGTCGATATAGGCATTAAGGTCGCACGATTGAAGAGAAGAATCGTGGGTCTTACCCTTTCGCGTGGACTTATTGGCGAGGAGTCGCGGATTGGGAATATGGACAGGCACGTGAGTCTCCGACGACTAGTATGAATTGTAGAGATGTGAATGCGGACATGTTTATCATTCATGTGCATATGTTGTTTTATTCACTAAGCGTTAGCTTAAACAAATCGAATATGTGTGGTTATTCAAATAACCATTTCAGGTGTAAATGCTGGCGAGGAATTGCAGAAGTGAGCACGTGGGTTTAGAGTTCCCTTTGAAGGCAACTTGAACGTTAATCTTGTAGTTTTGAGACAATAGGAATGTTGTAATAAGAATTCTTATGGTTTTTAGTTATGTTCAACTTGGTATGTTAGAATGAATCTAAAATGTTGTAATAGTTAGTAATATGTTGTAATTGTGCTTCGGTAATATGTTAATACAGTTAGGATTGTTTTGGAGTACTTTTGGAAGTATGTGTTTGATCCCCGTTTTATTTCAAAAGATTTCAAACTTAGAAAACTCTGCAGAATGTGTTGCTGCCATAAATCAGTCGACTGGTTGAGAAAACAGTCGACTGGAGCCTCTGTTTTCAGCAACTCACTGCATTGTTTCATAGGGGATCAGTCGACTGGGTCGAGGTTTTCAAAAGTGATATTTTGTTCAGGCTAGACTTCAGTCGACCGGACCGTATCAGTCGACTGAAAATTTGAAGCCCCAGTCGACTGGGTGTAGAAAGCAGTCGACTGGATGGTGTTTTAAAACCCAACTTTCTGCTGGACCAGGATCAGTCGACTGGATCCGAGGATCAGTCGACTGGACGGATGGTTTTCAAAATGACTTATTTTATTCCGCTGCGTGTGTTCTTCAAACCAAATTTTGGGAACGTTAATGAATTGGTTTAGCCTCGGTGGCGTGCCACGGGCTCCGGTTCCGCTATTGTGGGACCGGGCTGTGACAATATATGAGTGAAATATCAAGCTACAAGTTCAAAATCATCATGAATATCATCTATTGATTGCTATATATTTGCTTGTTCATATATTTGTTCATCTCCTCTTATCCCATTTCTTTTGATCTTTCTTATTTACTTACTAGTTCATCATCATCTAGATGATGACATGAAGTTTGAGGTGAGTGAATCCTAATGGATAGTAGCTCTTGATCTCAAAAACATGTTTGATAGATGATGATTATAACCTCTACACATTCCTATGTATTCTTAAGGTTATTTCCAAAATAAAACAAACCTTTCCAATAATCTTGGAGGTTCTCCAAATGAATTAGAGGTTGATACTATAAGTGGTTTTAATCCTCTTTAAGTGTTGAAAATATACTTTCAAAACCCCTATTTCAAAGCCCTTCTAAAACTCCCAATATTTGGATTCTTACGAATAAACTTTGTTTCCTCAAAAATCTTCAAAACAGTGAGCTACTTAACTTCAAAGAATTTTTCTGAGTTCAATACTCAATATATGAATACAAGACCACTTGGAAAGTCTTCCTAACTTGTTGGAGAACACCCATGATTTTCAATTTGACTTGGAAACACTTGAAAGGGATCCATTGGACCCCAAACATTCCTTTCAAACATTCTGCTTTTACTGTCATAGCAGCTAGGTTGACTTTCAATTTGTTTTTCAGAATACTTTTCCAAAAGAAGTGGTCCTATCTCATTTTTCCCTTGAACTTCAGTGTCTTGGCGAACTTTATGTATAATATAGACCTCTAGATGTTTTGTTTTCATTTTCTAAGATTTTTTAACATTTCAGTCAACAATACGGACTCTGTTTCTGAGTAACCTCTATTGTTTATATGATTTCTCTCAATCTGTAATAGTTATTGAAGATTGGCTTTTTGTTATGTCTTCTAGACACAATAACGATGATCTCCATAAAAAAATCATGCATTAAAAATATTTCTAACCCCACTTTTCCATTTTCACAAGATTAACTCACTGTTCTGTCCAGTATTCACAGCAAGCATACTTTTACTTTCATTCTTTGATTTGATGCTCGCATGCATACCAAATTAGTTCATATCTTAGGACGTAGTTCATACTACATTTTTACATATCCTATGATGATTTTATTTATGCATTCATGCATATTTTAGACTTCTAAATCACTTTAGAAAGTCTATGTACACAAACACACTACAATCTTTGCACATTCTAGGATCATGCATTGCATCCACGCAATATTCGGGGCTTTTATGACTCCTAATCTAAGAAGATTATAAGGAATGAGTTGGATCATACGTCCACGCTTCCCCTCAATCTAATCATCATTTCTCATCCATCCTAGGGATTGAGAGGTCTTCCTTTCTCAAAGATTAACATGCATCATTTTAGCTTGCTAAGCATATTTTTTATTTCTTTGATTAGTTGTTTCAAGAACAATTCATGTCCCCTTTAGATTAGGAAAACTTGATTACTTGATATATGATTAGACGATTTTTCCTAGGTTTGTTCATGTGATCTTTAACTTTTGCATTGTATGGTATTTGGCTTAGATTTTATGAATGATGCCTTATCTTTTGATCTTTCATTTCAATATTCTTATGAGATGTAATATACTATTATAGTATTAATTGTCGAACCAAATATAGTATAAGATGATTATTTGGATGCTAATTGAGGCCCATCGAGAGACGGGGCGAGTTGTGGGTGTTTTAGTCATGGCAAAGGCTCCAACCTTTCTCGTACCAAAACCCCAAATCAAGTTCTTTGGTTATGAAGGGCCGGTGCCCTTTATCCATTTGGGTGAGTCAAATTAGGTTTCTTGGTTCCCTAAAGACCAAGTGGTGACTCTGTATCTGTTTTCAATAGACCTTCCTTTTCTTTTCTTTTTTTTATCTAAATCAATTTCAAACGAACTGAAAGAGTGGACGACCGACTCCGCGTGTCCATAACCACCTCCACCATCGGAGCACCACCACCACCTCTCCTATAATAGAGCACAGTTTACAACCACGGCCATCACAACACCACCACGACCACCACCATAAGCACCACAATATTATCTGTTTTTGAAAACAGATGATATTATCTGTTTTCTAAAACTAATAATTTTTCAGCACCACCTCCACCATAGCAGCACAGTTCACAACCACCGCCATCATAGCACCACTACGACCACCACCAACAGTACCACAGTATTATCTATTTTTGAAAACATATAATATTATCTGTTTTCTAAAACTGATAATTTTTTAGCACCACCTCCACCATCGGAGCACCAATATCACTACACCACCACCACCACCACCACTACCACCACCTCTCCCATAACAGCATAGTTCACAACCACCGCCATCACAGCACTACCAGTCTACCACGACCACCACCACTAGCACCACAATATTATCTATTTTTGAAAACAGATAATATTATCGCATGTCGACCTCAAAACGGTCTATCTCATTATAAAGATGACCAATTTCATTCCAATATCCATCGTTGTAGAAGTGTAGCCATGCTTCAGTGTATGCATGGCTCATCACTTGGCTGTCCCACTGGGCGTGCCAAAATGTTTGCTATATTTACTTATTCGGGCGTGCCAGAGCCTTGTTAGGTAGACCCAAACTAATAAATACAAAATTTCCTAAAAGCACTTGTGTGAGTGATACACAAGGTTTCATGAATCTAACTTCTAATAGGCGATTGTGCGAATAAGTAAGAAAGTACCCTTATTCTAGGTCCCTAGACAGTGTTGAAGCACACAAGTCTAGCAAGTGATGATGAGAAATAATGAAATTAAATAAAAGACAGATTTTATTTAATTAAAAGGGAAGAGAAATTACAAAAGAGTAATTGAAAGCCTAGGAAAACAAAAAGGATGCTAAGAATGTTGTTTAGAATGCATTGTGATGCTTTTGTCGAAGTGACGCGGGGTGCTCTGTATGCTTGGCCTGCCTGCTGATTTATAGCGGCCATGGAGGTCTTCTAGATAAGGTAGGAAATCTGATGAATATTAATCTGGTAAAACATACCAGTTTATTTCCATAAACAACTCTTGACTTCCATATCTTCGAATATATACATATATATATATATATATAGGTTTAATTTGGTCCACATTCAGTCTTGGTACGGTTGGCTTCCCCTACAAGCAAGAGAGAACTTCCATAATAAATTGATATTATCTCCAAAAGTGATAATATTTTGAATATTATCTTGCCATAACAGATAATATTTGACATTATCTTTTCCATAAGTAATATTCCTTCCTAATATTATCACATTGAGGGTTTGTAGGAATTGACTCTTGCCACAATTGGCCAAATCTGTATCAACTTCTGAACTGGCAGAATGGCTTGCCAATCAAGTAGTCCGATGAAACCATAGCTTAGGTTGTGTTGATAAATGATGAGGTGGCGGCTTGAACTGAAAATATAGTCTTTAAGTGGAAAACTTGCTGAGTTGACCATTCTGCTACACCAACCCCTTATTACTTGAATTAATTGACATCGGCCTTGTGCAACTGGACTGGGCCATGAAGTTAGAGGTCGGACACCCTGATGACTATGCATTAGCCTAATCGGGCATGATTAACCAAAATTCCATGGCAACCTGTCATGGTTGCTAACTCCTTGATAACTCTAAATCGGACAGAAGGTATATTCCTCCAGCCCGATTGTGACAACTTGATGGCCAGCTTGATGGAGTAAATACAATGGAAGCCCGATATGAACTGCCAAACAAGGCCTAGGCCGGATTGAATTTGGTCAGTCCGATTACAGTGATGCCCAATCAAATGATGATCAGCCCTATTGAGTAATGGTGCTAGCCCGATCAACTAGTAGTTAGTCCAACCAACTTTTAACCAATCAGTCATTAATTTTGCAATCGGCCTTATGGTCAAAAATCCATCGGGCTGTCTAATGGATCAAAATACATGCACACCAACCAAACAGTCCGAGTAACATATGTTAATCAGCTCGATCCAAAGGTGATCAGTCCGATTAAATCAACCTGACCAACTTTGAACCAGTCACTTGGCCATTGATTTTGCAATCAGTCTCATGAGTCCGATTAAAAAGTTCCAATCAGCCTCTACCAACTTTGACTTAAAAAGTGTATTTTTTAGGTGCAAACAATTGCCCCCCTGGCTGTTTAAAATGAAAAAGCTTGAATTTTGAATAGCCAAATTTATCTAACCCGATTATTCTATAAAGATTGGTATCGATCTTGCCTATGAAACCGATTGTAATTGTTGCAACTACCATGTTACGCCCCTCTTTCAAATAAACTGAATGAGGACAAAAGAGGGTGATGTATTTTCTTTCCATCAAGCCCACCGTGTGTAATACCTCACTGTGTAGCATGACTGAGACATGTAATTACTCTGGAACAACCTCATATAATCGGGCTTCACCACTTAACTGTTACACAAGCACTTCTGACACTACACCATCGACCTCTATGTCCGATTCAGCATCTCAAGCCTCCTTCTAGCAGTACTTTATTTATTTATTATTTTTTTTTCTCTTGCTTTCGGTCTTGTGAGTCCGAATAGCACTGTTAGTTAGACCGAATTAATATTTTCACCTTCGGTCTTAATAACTTTTTAGTCTCTTGATAATACCATTGTTGCATAAATAACCACTAAATAATATTCATTTTTTTGTGACATCCACATAGCCATTGTGGATGTAAATTAATAGTAGCCAAATTATTAATTGGCTTAAAATGAAGAATAAAATCGATCACTATAAGGAGACCGAAAATTTGAACAACTCCTCAAGGTTGAGTTTCCTTAAAGGAATATGTTCAAAAACTTCATGGACGGATTTAGAATCAATCGGTCTTAGTGAAACTTGCCCCTCGAGCGCCAAATCGCCGTCTTCTTCACCATCAAAGGGGTCTTCATCATCGTCCTCCTCATTAACCGGAGAGTCTATGGCCGATACAGGATCACTCGGCCTGCCACCCTCTACTGTTTTGGCCTCAACAAAACTGTGAGGCTCGTCTTGAATTTGCCCTTCGGGCACCTCATTGTCTTCTTCAATGTCAGTGAGGAGCTCTATGGCCGAAATAAGATTATTCGGCTCTTTATTTATTTTTTTTCCGTCTTGCCCCCCAAGCGGTTTGGACAGCGTAGAATCAAGATGACCAGAGACATCGGTCTCTTGATTTAGAGTGGTAACATCAGCCTTCTCGGGTCGTTGTCGTGACTTCAAAAATTGTTCGATCTTTTGCTCTTGAGCTTTTAGTATTGCCAGGCTTGCTTTCGTGCCTTCTTCAAATCGGCTAAGCTTTGCCTGTTGTTCTCTCGAGAACGCCTTCATATCTTCAAGAACACGATAAATGTTGTCACAAAGTAGCTTCTTTCTCCAGTCACTGTATAGAAAATCGTCTAGAGATATGAACAAATTTCGCTCGGGCGGCAGTTCATCAGCTCCACTAGAAGCTTTGAGGAGGCCGATTTCCTGATTAAAAAATCGCATGTCGGCCTCAAAACAGTCTATCTCATTATAAAGATGACCAATTTCATTACAATATCCATCGTTGTAGAGACGATAGATTTCTTCGCGAAGTTGGCGTATTGACTCATTCCGCCAACCAATCTGGTTGTTGTAGAAGTGTAGCCATGCTTCAGTGTATGCATGGCTCATCACTTGGCTGTCCCACCGGGCGTGCCAAAATGTTTGCTATATTTACTTATTCGGGCATGCCAGAGCCTTGTTAGGTAGACCCAAACTAATAAAGACAAAATTTCCTAAAAGCACTTGTGTGAGTGATACACAAGGTTTCATGAATCTAACTTCTAATAGGCGATTGTGTGAATAAGTAGGAAAGTACCCTTATTCTAGGTCCCTAGACAGTGTTGAAGCACACAAGTCTAGCAAGTGATGAAGAGAAATAATGAAATTAAATAAAAGACAGATTTTATTTAATTAAAAGGGAAGAGAAATTACAAAAGAGTAATTAAAAGCCTAGGAAAATAAAAAGGATGCTAAGAATGTTGTTTAGAATGCATTGGGATGCTTTTGTCGAAGTGACGCGGGGTGCTCTGTATGCTTGGCATGCCTGCTGATTTATAGCAGACATGGAGGTCTTCTAGATAAGGTAGGAAATCTGATGAATATTAATCTGGTAAAACATACCAGTTTATTTCCATAAACTGCTCTTGACTTCCATATCTTCGAATATATACATATATATATATAGGTTTAATCTGGTCCACATTCAGTCTTGGTACGGTTGGCTTCCCCTCCAAGCAAGAGAGAACTTCCATAATAAATTGATATTATCTCCAAAAGTGATAATATTTTGAATATTATCTTACCATAATAGATAATATTCGACATTATCTTTTCCATAAGTGATATACCTTCCTAATATTATTACATTGAGGGTTTGTAGGAATTGACTCTTGCCATAATTGGCCAAATCTGTATCAACTTCTGAACTGGCAGAATGGCTTGCCAATCAAGTAGTCCGATGAAACCATAGCTTAGGCTGTGTTGATGAATGATGAGGTGGCGGCTTGAACTGAAAATACAGTCTTTAAGTGGAAAACTTGCTGAGTTGACCATTCTGCTACACCAACCCCCTTATTACTTGAATTAATTGACATCGGGCTTGTGCAACTGGACTGGACCATGAAGTGAGAGGCCGAACACCCTGATGACTATGCATTAGCCTAATCGGGCATGATTAACCAAAATTCCATGGCAACTTGTCATGGTTGCCAACTCCTTGATAACTCTAAATCGGACAGAAGGTACATTGCTCCAGCCCGATTGAGATAACTTGATGACCAGCTTGATGGAGTAAATACAATGGAAGCCCGATATGAACTGCCAAACAAGGCCTAGGCTGGATTGAATTTGGTCAGTCTGATTACAGTGATGCCCAATCAAATGATGATTAGCCCTATTGAGTAATGGTGCTAGCCCGATCAATTAGTGGTTAGTCCGACCAACTTTTAACCAATCAGTCATTAATTTTGCAATCGGCCTTATAGTCAAAAATCCATCGGGCTGTCTAACGGATCAAAATACATGCACACCAACCAAACAGTTCGAGTAACATATGTTAATCAGCCCGATCCAAAGGTGATCAGTCCGATTAAATCAACCTGACCAACTTTGAACCAGTCACTTGGCCATTGATTTTGCAATCGATCTCATGAGTCCGATTAAAAAGTTTCAATCGTCCTCTACCACCTTTGATTTAAAAAGTGTATTTTTTAGGTGCAAACAGAGAGAGAGAGAGAGAGAGAGAGAGAGAGGCGACGGGGATGGGCGAGAGAACGGTTAGTTGCGTGTGAAAGTGAGGAAATTCAAATTCAAATTCTTAGGTGAATAGATGAGGGTTTTGCACATGAAAGTGTCAGAAGGTGAGAGAGAGAGAGAGAGAGAGAGAGAGAGAGAGAGAGAGAGAGAGAGTACGTAATAGTGAAAGAGATGAGGGACAGGAGATCGGACGGCCTAAAGTGTACACCTTAGTATTTGCACCCAAAAAATATATTTTTTAAGTTAAATTTTGTATAAGGCCGATTGTAAATTTTTAATCGGACTATGAGACTATTTGTCCAAATTAGAGACTAAGTGATTGGTTCAACGTAGGTTGGAGCCGAATGAATTTTGAAGCATCTAACTACAATCGGGCTACATTCATACAGTAATTCGGACTTGCCAACATTCTGTTCGGGCTGGTTAATATAAGGGTTAATTACAGAAACACCCCCTATGGTTAGGCCTTTTATCAAATATCCCCCTGTACTTTAAATTTTATCACTAATACCCCCTGTAGTTTGGACTAAAGTGAAACAGTCACTTTTTCCGTTAAAGTTAACAGAAATTGATAAAAGTACAAAATTACCCCTATTACATGCTAATAATAACACCCTTATATGCTTAAATGTCTATTTAGGCATAAGTGGTACATTATTATATTATTTTGATATTACATTTGTTGTTAAAGACCATTATGTGGTCACTTAGGGGTACCTTTGTGAGAGCGAATTTGACACACACAAAAAAAAAAAAAAAAAAAAATTTGAGGATAAATTTTTTTTTAGATCTTAGTACATCACTACATTGGATTTCACTGTGTGTGTGGTCAAGAGTAGATTAAAAAAACTAACATATCACCAAGATTGTGTGACTAAGAGTAGATTAAAAAAATAATAATAAATAATATATCGCTAAGACTGTGTGTGTGTCCAAGGGTAGATCAAAAATTAAATAAATTTGCTCTCATGAATGTACCTCAAAGTGACTACAGAATGGTCTCTAACAACAAATATAATATCAAAATAATATAATAGTATACCACATATGCCTAAATAAACATTTAAGCATATAAGGATGTTCTTATTAGCATCTAATAGGGGTAATTCCGTTTTTTTACCACATATGCCTAAATAATTTCATTTTTTTACCCATTTTCTGTTAACTTTAACGAAAAAAGTGACTATTTCACTTTAGTCCAGACCACAGAGAATATTAGTGATAAAATTTAAAGTATAAAAGAGTAACTAATAAAAGACCTAACCACAGAGGGTGTTTCTATAATTAACCCATAATATAATGGTCAATCAAATATTGAATGGTGGGTCACACTTCCCATATATTTGGCCTTTATCAGATTCAATAAGCACATGGTTCGTTTGAATGAATGGTGGGCCCTATAGTTATTTTTAATGCCTGGGTCCCAAATGGCAAAAGTATTGCAAGCTTTGTTTTTCCAACAACACAGTAGACTGAGGAGGTATGATCGGGCAGGGTGGTCATTTAAGTTACACGCCCACTTTGGAAAGTAATCAATCCTAGATTCCTAATATTTCTCCCGGAGATATGATCTAAGTGATTGATAAGAGCATCTCTAACAGAGTAGTTATTTTAATTTTTCAGATAGAATAGTTAATCAGATGTAGTTTTTTGTGTTCCAGCAGGTTAGTTATATGACTAGCTATTCTAACATTTATCCTTTTTACTAGACAAATTTGTCTATTAAAAAATGACTCTCTATATTCTCTCTCCAAATTTTAACCTTTAAATCTTCCATTAAAGTTAAATGGCACAAATCTCAACCATAAAAAATATAGTAAATTAAAATAACTAAATAAAATAAAGAGAACTGCTGGAATTGAAGGCTGAATATTGAATAACTAAAATAGTTTTTGGTTAAAATAACATGTTATGTACTATTTCACTGCTGGAGATACTCTAAAAATAGTTTTCTATATCATATTATGGAAGATATTATCACATATAAAAAGAAAGATGGTTTGGTTACTGAGAGAAGTTATCATTTCTACAAACTCTTTACAATGATACTACCATATTATAACAAGGGAATTTCAAAAGCAGATATTATTACAATAAAAGGGAAGATAATATCAAATATGATCTGATTTGGTACATATCTCTTGTTTGCTAAGGAAGCTGGCCCCACATCTATACATGCAGTTCGGGCATATATTGGCTGGCTATGACCCATTTGACCACCTTGCCATTATTGTCAATTTAGATGACCAAGTTACAATTTCAACCATGGGATCAATTTGGCCAATGCATGAATTTAATTTGTCTTTATTTAATATTCAACCATATGGTGAGGTCTATTTACGAGAAGTTTATCACTTTACAATTTCTTATAATATTGGTGATATATATATATATATATATAATCATATTATTTGATAAGAGATGATAATATCAAAATATTATTAATTACGAAAAGTAATAGTATTTTTACTTGTTTGCACTACCACTCTTAATATTTGCACGCCGACAAAACTACAAGCAAACACTTAATGGACGGTTCAAATTTGTTTTGAGCCAAAAAGATTGAGCAAGGATATTAAATAGACATAAAATTTTTTTTTTTTTCGATTGATAGGAATAAATCAGGAGTGTAAGTAGGTATGACCAAACAATAGTCAATAATCAATTCTAGAGTAATGTATGCTTTCCATATTTTACATCTCAAATGCTTCCCAAATACATGTGATAGTGAGACTACCTTTAATAATAGTGGACTTACTTCAACATCCTTCAATCAAAATTAGGTGGCCCATTGCTACATGTAATTTGGAAACTTTTGAGATGCAAAATGTATTGAATGTGGTCCCACTATCACATGTATTTGGGAAGTATTTAGGATGCAAAATTTACTGAAGGTGGTGTCACTGCCACATGTATCTAGGAAGCATTTGGGATGCAAAATTGGGGCACTCAATAACTTTATACAAGTTACGACAAAATATTTTCGTAATACAATTTCCAAGTCAAAAGCCAAACCACTCCAAAACCAAAACTCAAACAGCCCTTAAGCTAAAAGCTAGTAAGCCAAACAACTCTAAAGCCAATTACTTTTAAGCTAAAAGCAATCAACCCTTAAGATAAAAGCCAAACAAGCCTTAGTCTAGCCAAAATCATATAAGGTAAAGCCATTAAGCCAATTAACCCTTAAGCTAAAAGCTATTGAACCAAATAGTCCTTAGTCAAACAGTTCTTAAGCCAAAAGCTATTAAGCCAAACAATCCTGAAGTCAAAAGCTAAACAGCCCTACAAGGGGTGGAATATTTTAATGGGAGAATTGATTAAAAGTTCCTAATTGGGCCTGTAATATGAGAATAGTTCAGCACGTTTTCTTTTCAAGTGATAAGGACATGAGTTTTTGAATTATTTGTCATTGAGTCCATTTTAAATTAAAAATAAGATTATTGACAGATTTACCCTCATTTCACACACATATATTATGTTATATTGTCTCCTCAACACGTTATTCAATGCAAATTTTTTTTCAAACTTTAAAGTACCATAACATTCAAACCACAATTTCATATTGAATCAAATTTATATATCTATAATCTAGAAGAAAAGATCTATCAAACAAGATCCATAGTGACTATAAAAAAAAAATAAAAAATTCAAGTCATTGTCGGACCAATATAATGTAATGTCACTGTCTTTGTGACAATGACATTTTATTATCCTTGGAAAAAAATTTCTATTTGATGATATGTTATTGTCTTTACCTTGGGTAGTAATATTGTAAAGGCAAAAACATCTGTAAATTGGCCATAATTTTGCTATAATTTGCGCGGGCGTGCCAGAACCAACAGTGGTTAGGGGTGTGTGTGTGTGTGTGTGTGTGTGTGTATGTGCAAACTAATTTCCTATCCGCTTGTGTGAGTGATACACAAGGCTTGATGAATCTGACTTCTAAACAAGGTGATTGTGTATAGTGAGTAGGAAAGTACCCTCACTGTAAATTCTTTAGCAGTACTGAAGCGCACAAGCTAAAAAGTGTCAAGTTTAACAGGTAAACCAATCACAAACGGTTTAATAAAACGAAGATTTTATTAAGTGTTTGGAAAAAATAAACAGATCTAAAGAACAAACCAGAACAGGCTGATTATCCAAAAGAACAAAGAGAAATAACAAAAAAAGGGCAGACCTATTTGCTATGAAGGCTGGAAGACATAAAGACTTAAAAGAGTGCTTTGAATGCTTGAATGCTTCGAATGCAGTGTGTATGCTGTTTCGAGATGATGCGGAGTCCTCTGCTTGGTTGGCCTGCCTGAATATTTATAGCAGCCTTAGATGATTCCTAATTGGACAAAAATTCCTTAGCTTGCTGTAGACACCCCAATTTTGACCGGCCGTCGAATTTAGGAGGCGTCACCTCCACGTCCAATGATGACAATGACCGAAAAATTCGAAGTATTCCAAGCTCTTCAGAAAATTCTCTAAAACGCGATAAAATTTCACAGAAAGAGGGAAATACCAGGTATTTAGGAGAATTCAGATATAAAACACAACTTTTGGAAAAGATATTCAAAAATAATTTGTTTCAAAAAGAGAAAAGACCTAAAAGGGGAATTTTAGCCAAATCCGGCACACGGCGGGATTCCGCGGCAGTCGCTGACTGCCGCACGGCAGTCACAGAGTGCCGTGCCGGCACTCACCAAGTGCCGCCACAGGTTTCTGACTGCCGTCTGCTTTTAAAGTCTGTATTTTGCAGAGCAATACGTATGCGCATGCGAGTAAGAACAAAAAACTGATAAAGTAAGACTGACAAAAATGCGGCAATCCATTAATTGCCGCGGCATTTGGTGAATGTCGCGCGGCAGTCATGAAGTGCCGCGCGGCAGTCATGAAGTGCCGCAACGGCATTTGATGAATGCCGCAGCGGCAGTCACGGAATGCCGCGTCAGTATCTGGACTGCCGCGCTGGACAGCAGTCTGTATAATTTCAGAAAGTACACATTGTACCAACTAATGAGGGAATTACACCTGTTTTTTGCTCCGAAATTCACCAAAAATACCTGTTAATTTTGCTTATAAAAGAGAAGGGATCTTCCTAAAAGAGGGAGACCAAGAAGAACACCAAGAAATATATTAGGAGAGAGAGCACATATACTTCCATTACACCAACATTTTTTAGAGAGAAAAGAGAGTGTTTAGAGAATTAGAGAGAAGAGCTTGGAAGATCTTCAAAGAAAAGAAAACTTTGAGGATAATTTGGAGGTGATCCTCTAACCATAGATTATTGGCTTTTTCTTTCTTCTCTTGAAATCTCTAATCCTAAAATCTTGCACTATTTTCTTTGTTTACCAAGTAAACTTAGGAGTTTCTTTTGTTTCCATATTACTTTCTTCCATTTTCCTTGTTTATATTCTTCTCTTGAAGGTCTTGGAGATCTTCAATATCTCTTTTGATCTCTTGAGCATGATCTTTTGAATCCCATGTAGGCTTGTGCTTCACATAGGAGTCAAAGTTTGATCACCATTTCATAAGAGGATCCAAGTCCATACTCATGATTTGGATCTTCTAAACTTGATGTCTTGAGGAATCTCTTCTATATTCCTTTAAGGACTCATGAGTCATAGTCATGTCTCCCTCTCCAATGACCATCAAATGGTAGGAGAATGTAGTTTTGAGTCTAAACCCATCTCCATGGTTTAGATTCCTCATCTTATAGATTTCATGAAGTCCATCCATATTTCATTTGAAATCTATGAAGGATAAAGGCTTATAGTCTCTAATGGCCATCAAATGGTAGGAGAGGTGGTTTGGTTCAACTCAACTTCATGGTTTAATAGTTGAAGTTACCAAATAAAAGTTGAACTAGCAAAATAAAAACAGTGAATCCTCAAACTGTTTTTGATCAAAGATTTTTAGTTCGAAATCTAACCGTTGAAATGAAATGAAACCAACGGGAAAGTGTCAATAACACGATATTCTACCACTGTAATTTTTGTTTTAAGGTGGTTTCATGTTTAGCATGGTTTGATCATGAGTTTTGTGACACAAATGCAATCTGTCCAGAATTTCAGAATAGTTTCAGAATAGTGACACTCTTTTGAAACAATTAAATCAGAGTTCCAATAAAGTGTTTGTGACTCCAAATAATTTTTTCTATGAAGATTAATGTGTTAGAAAGTCACCCTAAAGAGAACAATGCAATTCGGATTTTTTTGCTATTTTTAATAAATCGTGCAAGAATTCTGGACAGAAGGTTGTAAAGTGCTGAGTGATGTCTGGTATTTTTCATATTTCCGGAGATCCGGCCGTTGGAACTTCTATTTTCTTTTTGATTTGAAAACTAGACTCACAGAGGCATATTGAGTCCAAAAATCATCAAGATCAAACCATGGGAGATATGCTTTTTATTTCTTTTAAGTTCTGGTCTGCTCTCTGCAATTTTCAGAGTTTTATGACACATTTGACTTACTTTGTAAATAAGGGTCTAAATGACTTTTCTATGATCTAGGGCTTAAACCATGCTTTAATAATGATTAGTTGAGCTTGAATTCAAGGTTTAAGAGTATTTCATAGTTTATCTTTGTCCATATACATATTCATCTATATGATTCGACATTTGTAATTAAGACTTATTTGCTTTGGATTTAATTACATTAGATAGATGTAAGCTAGAAATTTAGGATTGTCATTTTATTTTGCATATCATGTGGACTAACCCTTTGTTTTGTAGCGCTATTAAGGTACGATTTCTAGAACTCCTCTTTAGCTCATCTTAATTTCTTGTTTTTATTACTCAATGCGTGACACCTTAGAATTAGGTTTTGCCTTATGTGTATATATGATTAGAGACTCTTTTTTAGGATTTTCTTTTATTCGCATGCATTGCACGTTTATTATCGCTGCTAGATCTCGGGTAAGTTCACTTGTTCTCTATTGCATATCATATCGCTTGTTACCTGAATTACGTGGCTTTTGAATGGTATTTTGTCAATTGCAATTTTACACCCTTTGGACATGCTTTTGTGATGTATATGTATATACGTATTAGTTGAGTGCATACTTAGATTAATAAATTTGATTAAAAGGATGTTGAGTAGAGGTCTATTGCAAGATAGGATGAGAGAGGGTGTTTTAGTCCGATGGGCTCCTTCCTCTCTCATTCCATAATCCCCGGACCTAGTTAATCTTTGGTTTCGCAAACGATCAGTTTCCTTTCAAAATGGTTTCTTAATTTTCCTTAAAAAAAAAATTAAGTGGCGACTCATTTGTTTTTAGAAATTGATTTTGAAAAGCTGTGGGTAAAGAAAACCTGCGATATCCACAATCTGGCGACTCTGCTGGGGATCGAACCCAGAATCTCTGGTTTCGCAGACCAGAATTCTGATTTTGGGTTCACTTGAGGATTAGACTTGAAAAACATCCTTTTAATCGAATTTAATCAATCTTTGTGTGCCTGCTGCATTTCACTTGCATGTCCAGCCAGTCGATTGCACGGAACTATGACCTTAGAGGCTCGGGGCAACCCGGTCGGTCAAGTCATCATGGGACTGTGTGATCACCCTTGATCTCGTACCATGATTTGGTATATGAAGCATCCTATCGGGTGTGTGTCAAGGGTCCCTTGTTTGACCAAAACCCAGCCTGTGCATAATAGTTTCTATAGAACCTTTCAAATTTAGGAAATCAGCTCTTGATTAGGTTTATGTGCTAGGAAGTTTGGTATGCCCGGAAGGGATTATTTGGGATGATGACGATGCTTGCTTGATAAAAAACGTATAATCTTTTAATCACCTTTTAGCAAAATTCTCCTCATGTTCTGCGACATTTGGAGAACGTGCCGAACCCTGATTATAAGATTATACTTCTTATATCATGTCTAGCTAAGCATCATTGACCTTGTATGTATCCAAATTCATGAAAAGTACGGTGATAATCCAATCATGTGATCCTTCTGCCCAAAGAGTTTTAAATCCATCTTTAAAAGCAAACAGATTTTGCCGTCTTTATTCCAAAGTTTTCAATCGCTTTTCCAAAAAAGATTGGCAGCTCATTTTTGATTAAAACTTCAGAACCAAACCAGGGTTATTCATCAGCTAAGACACTTTTCAAAACAGGAGTTTCAACCCAATCACTTTTTGAAAGGCGTGATCTAAAATTCTTGAAAATTGTTTTCTAAAGATTTCATCAGAAATGCTTTCTTTCAAATGAATTTCGAAAACCCTAAAATTTTCAGACATCGAAGGGTAAAGAGGGTCACAATGAATGGAGAAATCGTCGTACTTGACATGGGTAAGGGTTTTATGTGCTTATGTGCTTGTGTTAGGACTAAGATTTTCTTTTCCTTTGGCATATAGAGTAGGCACACACACACACATGCATTGCATCCGCATGACATACAAAATAAAAGTTTTGCTAAAATAAAGGTAAAAAGGTATTCTAATAAAATAATAATAAAACTTAAAATCTGCTGTAGGAGCAAAGATAGCCAATCAAGCGTGGTTCAGGGATCCTACGGCAAGACTTGTAAGGAGAGGATACGCTAACATGGCCGAAGAAAGGAACAACGAAGAGATGACCGGATTAAGGGTACTAGTCGAACAGCAAGCGGAACAAATGAGGAGACAGGCCGAGAACATGAACCGCATGATGGGAATGATAGAGGAGCTGAATCGCCGACCGTCGCCACATGTAATTCCACCCATTATAGACCCGCCTTTGGGAGGAGGAGACGGAGATTGGTTTGACGATCAAGAGGCACATTGGAATGATGCACTAAGAGCCAATAGGGACAGAGAGAAAGATGAGAAGGAGAAACTGTTGACCGAGAAGATAGAAAAGTTGGAAAGACTAATGCGCACGGCTCAGGGAGTGGATACCTATCTGATGGAACTGGAAGGATTGTATGACGGAGTCCGCGAAACATTGCCTACCGGGTTCAAAATGCCAGTTTTTGACAAGTTTGATGGCACCGGAAATCCTCGCAGTCATATCCGGATGTGCATAGGAGCTTTTCAGCCTAGCGGTTTAAGCACTACCATGATGGTCGTTCTATTTCAACAAACCTTAACAGGAGCTGCTCTGTCATGGTACCTTACACTTGAGCCAAGCAAAACTAGAGTATGGGAAGAAGTGATTAAGGCGTTTGTGGCACAATACGAGTACAATCAGGATTTGGATGTCACTGTCCGAGATTTGGAAACGACCAGGCAGGGAAACAAAGAATCATTCGCCGAGTATTTGAGTCGATGGAGAGGAAAGGCAGCAAAAATGGTACAAAGGCCGCCTGAGAAAGACCAGATCCGAATGCTGATGAAAAATCTGCAACCAGTTTATCAAGAAAAGATGAGATTTCAGTCAATCAACACCTTTGCCGAGGTATTCGATGTAGGGACGAGAATCGAGGATGCAATTCAGGAAGGAACAATCAAGAAGGAGGAGCCGCAGAACCGATATCGAAGGCCCAGTTATGGATCAAATGGAGGGCACTCGGGGGGTCACTCTGGCCCCACCGATGTCAATGCACTTAGCGAGCCGGAGAAAAAATTCGATATCACCAGAAACCATCCAAGAGGAGGGGAGGATAAGCCACTGAGGAAGTTTTCAGACTTGGGAGTATCATTATCAACCGCCCTCGACAGGCTATTGGCAAAAGGGCATCTCCGTCAGCTAGAACCTCGACCCCCGCCAAGTCCACTCCCACCACATTTCAAGGGAGATCTCTACTGCAAGTATCATCAACAAAAGGGCCACTCAACGGATCGGTGCATGAGATTAAGGCACGAAATTCAGGACCTCATTGACAACAAAGTGATATCCGAGCCATCTGTCAAAGCCCCCAATGTCACCAAGAATCCTCTGCCGAACCATCGTGCTGTGCCACCGCCACGGGGTCTTTACTTCTTAGGGGTAGGAGGAATGACATTTGATCCATCCAAGCTAATCACAAAGGTCGGGGAACCGAGAATGTTTTATCAGTTACCGGAAGATCTGGGGATTTGTACACTTAGGAGTGAGCCGGAAATATGGGAAGAGGAAGTAATTGGGCAGTCAGATTGGTGGGTTTTTGAAGGCAATAATCGGGGCATGAACCAAGTAGAGGACGATCTATGGTATCAAAGCGACGAAGAGGCAAAAGAAGGCTCAAAGACCGTTTCAGAAACTGACAACATTTGGGCAAAAGAAGAGATCGACCACTTGACTCGATCTGGTAAGCACTTCAAGCCGCATGAATTAGAGGAAGATCACCTGGAGAGAGAGCTGGAGAAAGGAAAAGGAAAAATGAACGAGGAAGAAGAAGAGGATCGGGTCCTAAAGCAAATAAAGAAGACTCAGGCTAACATCACTGTCTGGGGGTTGCCGATTGCCTCTAAACGCCATAGACAGGCAGTCCTAGACGCTCTGAATCAGGCTGATGTGTCTATCGACACCACCCCGGAAGACCTCATAGGATTGATCGGCAGAATTCCGACTTCGGCTATCACCTTTTCATCAAATGACTTACCTCCGGGAGGACCCATGCTCAACAAACCACTGTATATCACCGTTGAATGTTTGGGGAACACCGTGCCCGCTTGTCTCGTTGACAACGGGTCTGCTCTTAATGTATGTCCCTTCCGCACAGCCAAGCGAATGGGCCTAGATGAATCTTCCTTTGTGCCGTCTCAACAGAAAGTCCGGGCATATGACAACACCCAAAGAGCAGTCATGGGCATTATCTTTCTTAATCTCGCTATCGGGCCGATGGACAAAGAAGCTGAATTCCAAATCATCGATATCCCCGCTTCTTTCAATCTGCTGCTGGGAAGGCCTTGGTTGGACAGTTTGGGTGCTATACCATCGACGATCCATCAAAAGGTTAAGTATGTCTGGGAAAACAAAGTCTGTGATATCCTCGGAGACAGTTGGGTTCGTCCATCTGAAGCGTCGTCAAGTGCACCGGTCCTAGAATTACAGCTGCAAAAAGAAGAAGCGAAGATGGGAGGATTCGAGTTCATCAGCGTGATAGAAGAAGGAAAGTCGGGAGAGTCCCTATCGCCCCATTTCGATCAGTATGCTAGTCCAGTGGTCGCGGGAATCATGAAGAAAATGGGTTTCTTTCCAGGATTGGGACTGGGGAAGAATCTTCAGGGCCTGCCAGAGGCTCCAAGAATCCCTACTCAGACTCACACTCATGGTCTAGGGTATCAGCCAACAAAGAAGGAACTAAGGGCAAAGAAGAAGGCTTTCAATGCGCCACTAGACCGTTACTTAAAGACTCTCAATGGATACTTCGTGAAGGAAGGAGAGGATTTCTCCTTCTGTGGTTTCCCAGAACCATGGATGGACCAAAAAGACAAGTGCATGAAGCCGGGGTTCGAGATCTTCTTCTCCCATGAATTTTCTGGGTACAAAGACCCATTTTTGCAAATGCCTGAAAAGTCTGTTGCTACCAAGGACTGGATTGGTACGCTAGACAGTTCTGCCATGAAAGATCTGCTAGGCGAAGGGAACGCAGAGGTCGTGAAGGAGGATCCCGGAAAGACCAAAGGTGAATACGTCGAGGGCATAGTGGAAGAAGCTGCCGAGAGTGAAGAAAGTGAGGAAGGGAAGGCTGAGGAAGAAGAGATGGAGAAAATCACCAAGACAGGAGGTCCGGAAGAGTGCTTTATTACTGGCCTGGGAGGAGAGCACAAGAAGGAGTGGGTTTTTGAGTCTAGTGATAGGTTCCCCCCACACCCAGAGTCTGTAATGGCCCAAATGAGGCGTCTTTCAATTTCTATGTCTGTTGTAATCACTCCAAAGAAAATCAATGAAAGCATGACTGATTCTGCCTACTCGAACGCGCTTAATGAATGTGATGAATGTGATGATCATGAAGTACCTATTGAACTGCAAAAACTAATTGAAAAAGAAAAAGAATCTGCATGTAAAATCATTGAGGACACCCTGACAATTAATCTTGGAAATGAGAACAATCCTCAAAATGTCTTCATTGGCTCTACACTTAGCAATAAAGAAAGTAAAGAACTAATCAGTCTATTAAATGAATTCAAAGATGTTTTTGCATGGTCTTACAATGATATGCCAGGTATCGATCCAAAAATAGTCCAACACCACATCCCCCTCTTTCCCAATTCAAAACCCATAAAACAAAAATTGAGGCGAATGAGGCCAGAATGGGCACTCAAAGTAAAAGAGGAGGTTGAAAAGCAATTAAGAGCTGGATTCTTGATGGTCACCGAGTATCCCGAGTGGATTGCCAACATTGTGCCTGTCCCAAAGAAGGATGGTCGTGTTAGGGTTTGCGTGGATTTTCGGGATTTGAACAAAGCAAGCCCTAAAGACGATTTTCCATTACCCCACATCGACGTGTTGGTTGATAACACTGCGGGACATGAACTTCTATCTTTCATGGATGGGTTCTCCGGGTACAATCAAATCCTCATGGCTCCCGAGGATAGAGAGAAAACCACGTTAATCACTCCGTGGGGGACATATTGCTATAGGGTCATGCCATTCGGACTTAAGAATGCAGGCGCAACCTATCAGAGGGCTGCCACCACTTTACTACACGACATGATCCACAAAGAGGTGGAGGTGTATGTGGACGATATGATTGTGAAATCCAAGGAGAGGGGAGGGCACCTAGAGGCTTTGAGGAAGTTCTTTGGGAGATTGAGGGAGTTCAAGATGAGGCTAAACCCGCAGAAATGCACGTTCGGAGTCACTACTGGCAAACTGCTAGGGTTTCTCATTACCCAAAGGGGAATAGAAGTGGACCCTACCAAAATAAAGGCCTTAACCGAGATGAACCCACCGAAAAATGAGAAAGAACTAAGAGGGTTCCTGGGTAGAATACAATTTATAAGTCGTTTCATCTCAAAGCTCACAATGACCTGCGACCCGCTGTTCAAGCTACTCAGAAAGGGAGAGAGATTCAATTGGGACACCCCGTGTCAACAAGCCTTCGACAAAATCAAAACCTACCTCCAGAACCCACCTGTCTTGTCACCACCTTCGCCCGGGAGACCTTTGTTACTTTATCTCTCTGTATCCGAAGATTCGATGGGATGTATGCTGGCCCAAGAAGGAGAAGAGGGGCGCGTGGAGAAGGCCATTTACTACTTAAGCAAGAGAATGGTAGGGTATGAGTTAAAGTATTCGCCCTTGGAGAAGGCCTGTTGGGCCTTGGTTTGGTGTACCCGTCGCCTCCGCCACTACATGCTAGCCTTCCCTGTAATCCTGATATCCCGAATGGACCCATTAAAATACCTGTTCGAAAAACCCGTCTTGACCAGTAGGATTTCCCGTTGGACCATGATGCTGGCTGAGTTCGACATCAGATACGTCACCGCCAAGTCCGTAAAAGGAAGGGCTGTCGCCGAGTTTTTAGCCGACCTCGCTGTAGAATCTGAGGACAAGAGAGACTTCAAGTTCCCAGATGAAGGAATAATGGAGGTTAAGGAGGATTTGTGGAAGATGTACTTCGATGGAGCAGCCAACCAAATGGGTTACGGAGTTGGAATCATTCTTGTAGCACCAGACGGGGTCCCCACCCCATTAGCCGTCAAACTCAAGTATAACTCAACCAACAATACCGCGGAGTACGAAGCATGCATAATTGGGATGGAAGCGGCCTTGGCTTTGAAAGTCGGACGGATTGATGTCTTCGGAGATTCCAACTTGATCATATCCCAGGTCCGAGGAGATTGGAGGGTAAAGCATGAGAAATTGAGACCTTACCATGACTACCTAGAAAGCCTGAAAGCGCAATTCCGAAAGATTTCCTTTTACTACCTCCCTCGTGAAGAAAATCAACTAGCTGACTCTTTGGCTACCTTAGCCTCGATGATCCAAATCCCTTCCAAGATTGCTATGATCCCGCTGTCCATAGAAGTAAGGAATCAACCGTCATTCGAAATGATCGCAGCCATAGAGAGAGAAGATGAAGCTCCTTGGTATGTGGACGTGTGGAAGTTCATTAAAGAAGGAGAATACCCCGAAGGAGCCTCAGAAAAGGACAAGAAGGCGATACGACGATTTGCTGCTCAATTTGTGATCTACGCGGATAAACTATGGAAGAAGTCCTACACCGGGTATAATTTGGAGTGTTTATATGGAAGGGAAGCTAAGAGAATGATGGAGGAAATACATGAGGGAGTATGCGGGCCCCACATGAACGGGCACATGCTAGCGAAAAAGATCATCCGACAAGGGTACTATTGGACGACCTTGGACAGAGACTGTTGTGAATATGTTAGAAGATGTCACAAGTGTCAGATTCATGCAAATCTGATGCACACCCCACCGTCGCAGCTCTATAGCATGACCACCCCTTGGCCATTTTCCGTATGGGGGATTGATATCATCGGTGAGATAGTTCCAAAGGCTTCCAATGGGCACCGGTATATAATCGTGGCAATCGATTATTTTACAAAATGGGTAGAAGCGACCTCATATGCGACTTTGAAAGCCAAAGATGTGGTGAGTTTCATTGAGAAGAACATAATCTGCAGATACGGAGTCCCGAACGAGCTTATCTCCGATCATGGCAGTCATTTCCAGGGGGAAGTCATCCCACTCTTAGAAAAGTATAAGATCACTCGCCATCAGTCATCCCCGTATAGGCCCCAGACGAATGGAGCAGTAGAGGCAGCGAATAAGAATGTTAAAGCAATCTTGGGGAAGACGACAGATACATATAAGGATTGGCATGAGAAGCTGCCATTTGCTTTATGGGGGTATCGGACGTCAGTAAGGACTTCAACGGGTGCTACGCCATACTCGTTGGTCTACGGAATGGAAGCAGTCCTTCCAGTCGAGGTGGAAATACCCTCTCTCAGAGTCTTAGCAGAATGTGAAGTGACAGAATCAGAATGGATACAGGGAAGGTATGAGGAATTGATGCTGCTCGATGAAAAGAGGCTGACCGCGATAAACCATACTCGGGGGTACCAAAAAAGAATAGCTCGTGCTTTCAACAAAAAGGTCCGCCCAAGGAAGCTTGCTGAGGGTGATCTGGTCCTCAAAGAACTGAAGGTGCCTGTTTATGACCCCAGAGGAAAGTTCAAACCCAACTGGGTCGGGCCGTACATCATTAAGACCCTCCTTTCCGGAGGGGCGGCCTATCTCATGGACCTGGACAGGGTTGAATTTAAACAGCCAATTAACCTCGATCGCCTCAAGAAATACTTTGCTTGAAACCATTTCTTTCGAAGCCTCCTACCTTGATGAACTACGCTTGACCTGATTCCCGCTAGGGGATACGTAGGCAACCAACTTGGTTCGGTCATTTCAAAAAAAAAAAAAACGGTGCTAAACTAGGGCAAACTAGCGTTTGCCCAGAGCCGCTTCAAAGCCATAAACCAGGGGCAAACTTCGTTTGCTAAACCGAAGAACCCAGATACAAAACCCTCCCTTGGATCGTCTGGCTGTCAAGATAAGTACTATAAAAAGGGCAAATGAGAATTCGTAGAAGGATTAAAGTTTAAAGCAAAGAAGCAAAGTAAAGAGCCAAGTTAAGACAATAAAAGGATAATTCTTAATAAAAGATTAATCGAAAGGGTGGACACTTTAGATTTAGCATGACAACACTTCTTGAAAAGGAAAAATAAGAAAAATCACATTCAAAAGCGCAAACAGAGGGTAGGCAGGGTCTGTCAGAAGAGTTTCGTAAAATGTCAGGCATTTTCCCTGTTTCGTCTACTTTATTATGCATGTGTCTGTCAAGCTCGCCTCGCAGCCAAGGTTTGGATCTCTAGAAGATACTCAGCAGTCGGCACAGTCGGAGCAGGAATCCTTGGGAACGGAGCAGCCATTCTATTGGGCCAAGCCTCCATGAAAGCCTTCGCGATAGAAGGACGCAAAGGGAACTCCCTGGTGAAATCAGTAGTCACAGATTCAGTGATATCTTGCAAAAGTCCGAACTGACGGACGACTCGGTCAGGAATGTAGAAAGTCGTAGCATGCAAACCCGGTAGCCAGATGCCAGGTCGCCCTGGGAGGCGTACAGCAACAGAGCGACAGGTCCACGACAGACAAACCCAGCAAATGTCACTAGAAGAAAGGCCCTGCAGCCAACCAAGCCACGCATCGGCAAACTGAAACAAGCTATGAATCTCCACGCGATCATAAGGAAGTGACCCACGGAGATGGGAAGCATGTATGAAGAGATCTAGATGCTCCATGAGCCAAACTTGCAGAACGAAAGGTGCCCCGGCAGATAACATGACCCCAGTAGCATGAGCATGGCCCAATCCAATCAGAGTTTCACCCAGGACTAGCATAACGGCACTCTTCATCTCCCGCAAACCGCAGGCGATGGGTATGAGAATGTCCGAGGATGACCGAAAGAGGAAGTAAGAGAGCATGGCAATCGACAAGGCACTACGTCGAATGATCTGGTACTCGCCGTCGTAGGGGTCCCCTATGGGAGCATAAACAGAGGCAAGGCGCTCAAAATCAATATGCCTGTCACAAATAAAAGAGCCCGCCGCATTCCGAGACGTGTGGAGAAGGGTGGCTAAGTCCCGGACGTACCCGGCCTGAATCTGAGGAACCATCAATTCAGCAGAAGAATCAGTATGGAGAATGGCGCTAAACTCCTCAAACAAGGGGCAGATCTCCTGAGAACCAAAGCGGAAGACGTTGAAAGTGGGATCCCAACAGTGAATGGCAGCCCGAAGTAGACCCTCATTTAGACTCATTTGTTGGAAAGAGAAGAGATCGTTTAGTCTGAAGCACTCAAAATTGAGCTTGTCAATGCCAGAGAGAGTATCCATCCATGGGAAGAGGATTTGAGAACTGATGGGGGCCATTTGAAGGGGAAATGAGGAGAAATGAGATGTGTTTTGTGGAACTTTGAGAATGAAGGGATATAAATAGAAGAATAAGGCTGTCTACCTACCCGCGGCACTCGATAAAGTGCAGCGGCATTCGATGAAGTGCCGCGCGGCAGTCAGCGAATGCCGTTGCGGCATTTACAGACTGCCGTAGCGGCTCTCACTGAGTGCCGCGGAGGCTTAACCGAGTGCCGTTCTGAGTTTTTCATTGGCCAGAATCTGTTTGTAACACGATCAGCCCACCTGCAAACAGAAAACTAATTGAGAAGCAATAAAAAAATGTGCGCATCATGCAGCACGTACAAATACATTCATTCATTCATTCATTCATTTCATTTATTTTCAAAAGATAAAAGAAGCAAGAGCATTCAAAATAAAATCGGGACCAAGCCATGGTCCCATATACGGTGAGTAAGCAAAGAAAACATAAATGTGCAAAGCATCTATCCTACCAACTATAAGGAAGCAACCATCAAAAATAAAGCATATGTGTATATATATACAGTCATCCACCAAAATAAAAAAATCCTCTCAAAAGAAAACAAAAAGCAAGATCAGCTCCGACCCCGACCCCGGCCGCGAGTCTGACGGGTCGTGCGCCTAAGAGGCTCCTCCTCTGACTCAGTCCCGCTGCCTCCACCACTCTCTCCACGCCCGCTGCCTCGGCCTCTGCCACCGCTAGTGCCCTCGCCGACGCCTCCGCCACGCCCAGCACCGCTACCTCCGGGGGCATCGCTGAGAGAGATGCCGAACTGCTGAAGCCGATGCTGGAGCTGCCCCACCTGCTGGGACAGGACTCTAATCTCCTCCGCCTGAAAGAAAAAGAAGAAAGAGGAAAAAGAGAAGATTAAGTCCAGGCAGCGTCGAAATAACGGATAAAATACTAAAAAAGATCATACCTGAGCCCTCAGCTGGGTCGCAGTAGTCGCCCGAGCCCCCTCAGTCTGAAAACAAGAACCAGGAATAAGAAATCAGTGAAAAAGAGATACGATCCCAATCAAAAGCAGGAGTGGGGATAAATTTCTTACCATCCACTCTCGCCCGAGAACCCACTGTCGCACGCTGTGGGCATACGCTAGGCCCTCCTCCACATAAGCACGCGGGACGACGTCATAATGTAGAGGTATGGTGGGAGCACCATGTGATAGTCGAGGAATCGTCGTCGAGTGGGGCTCTCCGAATGAGACGGTCGACATAGTCCAGTCCCACTCGGGCAGGGCAGGAGCTCGAACCGCGGCAGGAACAGGCTACAAGCAAAAGAAATAAAGCATGGGTAAAGAATAAAAAGAAAATTCACAGAAATAATAAAGGAATCGTTTACTCACCCGAGTCACTTCCATCAAAGGGAAGTTCGGCATCAGCTTGGCGGCACGGAAAGCCGCATAACCTGACGGGTCATCCAAAAAGCCGTGGATACCGAAGCCGGCTCGAGCAGCTGTGAGATCATCGCCCTGAAGTGTGTCTGTGGCCCTCATAGAGATAGGAGGAGGGAATGGCACAAAGAACCCGGGAGCCGCTAACGACTGCCGGGTCACTCTCTCTCCCAAATACCACGCCATGCCCTCTGATCCACCATCGAGAAGTCGTCTCGTCGGGTCATACCCGGCCGACTCTCGAATCCCCGGCCTAGCCTCAGGCAAGACCCTGAGCCACGGCTGCCAGTGCACGTGCCTCTCCCTCAGGTTCGTCAGGAAGTTCCTGAACGAAACAAAATCATGAGCCCCGGTCTTCCTCTCGACCCTATCCTTCGCCCATTTCAGCCCCTGGGGCATGATAAGGGCGTCGGCATCGCGTGTCTGAGGGGACATCATGCGAAGACACTCGTGGGACCAAATCTGTGATACAAAGAGAGAAGAAAGGAGATTAGTCTCACATTTTAAAAAAAAAGAGAGAAAAAAAAAGGAAGAAGAAAGCAATATGATAATGAGCAATATAGGAAAAAGTATACCTCCCACGCTCTCCAATACCCGCCAGTACCAGCCGACCTGTCCCGGGAAATGACGCTCATATGCCTATACAGGATGGCCAACCCTGTATCAGCCCAGTCGTACTCGGCAACCTGGTCCAGGTGCTCCAACGACGCTACCAAGGAAGCGGAAATCCGGTCCCCCTTGGTGCTCAACAAGGAGCACCCCAGCACATACATCAAGAAACCGCGGGCCATCTGCTCGTCTGTAAAGCCGGGTTTCCCCCGGAAAGTATCCATGAACCATCGAGCAGTGACCAAGGCCTCCTCCGGGACCACCCCTAGCAAGGGCTCCATCTGATCCCACTCCTGGTCTGTAAGGTGCCGCAGGGGCTCTCCTCCGAAGGCTATCCCCGTGATCATGCTGAAGTCTAGGGGGGTCATCGTCATCTCCCCAAAATCGAAGTGGAAGGTACTCGTAGTATCCCACCACCGCTCCGCCAGCGCATGTATCTGCTGAAGGTCGTTGGAGCTCTTCGTCAAAAGCTTGACGAAGTCTCCAAACCCTGCGGCATCCACCAAAGCCCTCACAGTCAGGCTCAGCTCTGTGTACCACTCGTGGCCGTGGGCGAGGCTGCCATACCCCTTCAGCACCTTCGGCTGCAACTGCAAGAAAAGAATAGAAAATTTTGTTGTTAGGGAATGGATAAAGAAGAGAGCAACAACAGTAAATAAATAATAAATAAAGGAATATCAAGGCACTTGTTTGCATTCAATAAAGAAAAAAAGAAAAAAAAGAAAAAAGAAGAAAATGAGGAAAGGGAAAAATTTGGAAATACTCATAGGAAAATTCACAAGCATGCTACTCGTTTGCATTCAAACTAAGTTCAGCAGCCGTTCACACAATAAAAGAAAAAAGAAGTGAGAGGTGAAAGCATTTACAATACTGAAGAGATTTTTAGACAAGGAAAAGAAGAGATGGTTCACTTCCGTGGAGTTTCAAAAGAAATTCAGTTTCAAAAGAAATTCGGGTTCAAAAGATGTCTAAGCTGAAAATTAAAATTAAAAAAAAAGAAGCAGCAATGGCGCCCGAAAAACAAATTGTCGCTATGCATTAGGGGCATGTGCAAGATCTTGATTAACATAAGTCGCGCCCAGAAATCCTTTGAGGAAGAAAAGATAGTGAAAATTAAATATGCACAGATACAGGTGAAACACCCGGGAGTTCGTAACCGCAGTGATTGTATTTATGAGGAAATGTGAAATTTCGAATAAAGCATGTTTGTGTTCATGAACTTTAATAATAATAATAACAAGATAAGGTCAAGGGACGACCAAACTAAATAAGCGAGCAATTCATGAATTTCAAAAAAGAAAAGAATCGAAAAAGAAAGAGAAAAAGTGTTTACCTCGCGCTTGAACGCGCGGGCCGACAGATGCTCATCAGGATCCCTCAGTAGAAGCGTGGCGTCTGGGTGATGCGTAGCAGTATACCTGGCCCTCTTCTTGCGTCCTGAACCACTCGCCATAATCTGTCAAAGAAAAGAGAGAATTCGAGCTTTAGATTCATGAAAATTTTTGAAAAACAAGGAAATAAACGAGATTAATCAAGATCTGATCTAGCAGAACTAACCTGTGGACGTCGTAGATCAATATAGAAGCGAAGAAAGGATGAGAAAAAAATTTCTCCAAAGAGATTCCGAGATGAAGAGAGTTGAGAGAATGAATGAAATGTTTGAATCCCGGCGGTTTTAACCACTGCCGCTCAAACGCGGCACTCATTTTTCCGTGCGCGGTAGTCAGTCAACTGCCGCGCGGCACTCGCCGAGTGCCGCAACGGCACTCCGTGAGTGCCGCGCGGCAGTCACGGACTGCCGTGGAAAACCGCGTGTGCTGCGATTAAGGCGGTTCAAAGATATTTATTTCCCCCCCGAAAATTCAAATCAAGTCTCGAAAATTGAATTTGAGGCCCCAAAAATTGCCCTCGTTGCGCTTTTGGCCCTCAGGGTCGTTTCTTAGGTACACTTTAACTACAAATTTTGGAATTCAAGAATATTTGAGCCCGTGGGCCCCCATTTTTGAAAATTGGAGATGTTTGAGCCCGTGGGCTCCCGATTTATGAAAATTAAAATAAAATCCTAGCCCGCGGGCCCCGGTTTTTTAAAATGTACAGTAGATTTTGAGCCCGTGGGCTCCCAAAGCTTGCAAATTTGAAATCTGGAGGATATAACAAATTTATATCCCCTATCCGCGTGACAAACTTGCGTCAACCCTCGTTCTTAGAATATAACGGACTTATATTCCCGATTTTCGCAACGGACTTGCGTCAACCCTTGTTCTGAGAATATAACGGACTTATATTCCTGGTTTTCGCAACGGACTTGCGTCAACCCTTGTTCTGAGAATATAACGGACTTATATTCCCGGTTTTCGCAACGGACTTGCATCAACCCTCGTTCTGAGAATATAACGGACTTATATTCCCGGTTTTCGCAACGGACTTGCGTCAACCCTCGTTCTGAGAATATAACGGACTTATATTCCCGGTTTTCGCAACGGACTTGCGTCAACCCTCGTTTTGAGAATATAACGGATTTATATTCCCGGTTTTCGCAACGGACTTGCGTTGACCCCCGTTCTGAGAATATAACGGATTTATATTCCCGGTTTTCGCAACGGACTTGCGTTGACCCCCGTTCTGAGAATATAACGGACTTATATTCCCGGTTTTCGCAACGGACTTGCGTCAACCCTCGTTTTGAGAATATAACGGATTTATATTCCCGGTTTTCGCAACGGACTTGCGTTGACCACCGTTCTGAGAATATAATGGACTTATATTCCCGGTTTTCGCAACAGACTTGCGTCAACCCTCGTTCTGAGAATATAACGGACTTATATTCCCGGTTTTCGCAACAGACTTGCGTCAACCCTCGTGATCAAATCAAAAAGCACTCTCGTGACCCCTGTGGCAGATTCTCACATAGATAAACTTCCCTGACTAACACACCATGAAATGTGCGTCGTACATAGGAAAATGTGATAAGCATGACATTTACATAATCAGGTCAATTTAGAAAACGCCATTGCATGGCACGTGCATCACGACAGGATAGGTGCATCCATCCGTGTGACTATTTGCGTCTGTGAATGTCCAACCCATGCCTGAACTACGCTTTGGTCTGATTCCTGACAGGGATACGTAGGCAGCTCGTCATGGAGCACGACCAATTAGGATTCCGCTGCACGCCCTTTATTGCAACGCATTTTGTTTTTGCCTAAATTCGACAGTCAGGTCAAAGGCTTGTCTTCACACAGGCTTTGACATGCACTTATGGGACGCGTTGCTCCACAAGCTCTGTCAAAGAGGGGCAAACTGTAGACACCCCAATTTTGACCGGCCGTCGAATTTAGGAGAGCGTCACCTCCACGTCCAATGATGACAATGACCGAAAAATTTGAAGTATTCCAAGCTCTTCAGAAAATTCTCCAAAACGCGATAAAATTTCACAGAAAGAGGGAAACACCAGGTATTTAGGAGAATTCAGATATAAAACACAACTTTTGGAAAATATATTCAAAAATAATTTGTTTCAAAAAGAGAAAAGACCTAAAAGGGGAATTTTAGCCAAATCCGGCACACGGCGGGATTCCGCGGCAGTCGCTGACTGCCGCACGGCAGTCACAGAGTGCCGTGCCGGCACTCACCAAGTGCCGCCACAGGTTTCTGACTGCCGTCTGCTTTTAAAGTCTGTATTTTGCAGAGCAATACGTATGCGCATGCGAGTAAGAACAAAAAATTGATAAAGTAAGACTGACAAAAATGCGGCAATCCATTAATTGCCGCGGCATTTGGTGAATGCCGCGCGGCAGTCATGAAGTGCCGCAACGGCATTTGATGAATGCCGCAGCGGCAGTCACGGAATGCCGCGTCAGTATCTGGACTGCCGCGCTGGACAGCAGTCTGTATAATTTCAGAAAGTACACATTGTACCAACTAATGAGGGAATTACACCTGTTTTTTGCTCCGAAATTCACCAAAAATACCTGTTAATTTTGCTTATAAAAGAGAAGGGATCTTCCTAAAAGAGGGAGACCAAGAAGAACACCAAGAAATATATTAGGAGAGAGAGCACATATACTTCCATTACACCAACATTTTTTAGAGAGAAAAGAGAGTGTTTAGAGAATTAGAGAGAAGAGCTTGGAAGATCTTCAAAGAAAAGAAAACTTTGAGGATAATTTGGAGGTGATCCTCTAACCATAGATTATTGGCTTTTTCTTTCTTCTCTTGAAATCTCTAATCCTAAAATCTTGCACTATTTTCTTTGTTTACCAAGTAAACTTAGGAGTTTCTTTTGTTTCCATATTACTTTCTTCCATTTTCCTTGTTTATATTCTTCTCTTGAAGGTCTTGGAGATCTTCAATATCTCTTTTGATCTCTTGAGCATGATCTTTTGAATCCCATGTAGGCTTGTGCTTCACATAGGAGTCAAAGTTTGATCACCATTTCATAAGAGGATCCAAGTCCATACTCATGATTTGGATCTTCTAAACTTGATGTCTTGAGGAATCTCTTCTATATTCCTTTAAGGACTCATGAGTCATAGTCATGTCTCCCTCTCCAATGACCATCAAATGGTAGGAGAATGTAGTTTTGAGTCTAAACCCATCTCCATGGTTTAGATTCCTCATCTTATAGATTTCATGAAGTCCATCCATATTTCATTTGAAATCTATGAAGGATAAAGGCTTATAGTCTCTAATGGCCATCAAATGGTAGGAGAGGTGGTTTGGTTCAACTCAACTTCATGGTTTAATAGTTGAAGTTACCAAATAAAAGTTGAACTAGCAAAATAAAAATAGTGAATCCTCAAACTGTTTTTGATCAAAGATTTTTAGTTCGAAATCTAACCGTTGAAATCAAATGAAACCAACGGGAAAGTGTCAATAACACGATATTCTACCACTGTAATTTTTATTTTAAGGTGGTTTCATGTTTAGCATGGTTTGATCATGAGTTTTGTGACACAAATGCAATCTGTCCAGAATTTCAGAATAGTTTCAGAATAGTGACACTCTTTTGAAACAATTAAATCAGAGTTCCAATAAAGTGTTTGTGGCTCCAAATAATTTTTTCTATGAAGATTAATGTGTTAGGAAGTCACCCTAAAGAGAACAATGCAATTCGGATTTTTTTGCTATTTTTAATAAATCGTGCAAGAATTCTGGACAGAAGGTTGTAAAGTGCTGAGTGATGTCTGGTATTTTTCATATTCCCGGAGATCCGGCCGTTGGAACTTCGATTTTCTTTTTGATTTGAAAACTAGACTCACAGAGGCATATTGAGTCCAAAAATCATCAAGATCAAACCATGGGAGATATGCTTTTTATTTCTTTTAAGTTCTGGTCTGCTCTCTGCAATTTTCAGAGTTTTATGACACATTTGACTTACTTTGTAAATAAGGGTCCAAATGACTTTTCTATGATCTAGGGCTTAAACCATGCTTTAATAATGATTAGTTGAGCTTGAATTCAAGGTTTAAGAGTATTTCATAGTTTATCTTTGTCCATGTACATATTCATCTATATGATTCGACATTTGTAATTAAGACTTATTTGCTTTGGATTTAATTACATTAGATAGATGTAAGCTAGAAATTTAGGATTGTCATTTTGTTTTGCATATCATATGGACTAACCCTTTGTTTTGTAGCGCTATTAAGGTACGATTTCTAGAACTCCTCTTTAGCTCATCTTAATTTCTTGTTTTTATTACTCAATGCGTGACACCTTAGAATTAGGTTTTGCCTTATGTGTATATATGATTAGAGACTCTTTTTTAGGATTTTCTTTTATTCGCATGCATTGCACGTTTATTATCGCTGCTGGATCTCGGGTAAGTTCACTTGTTCTCTATTGCATATCATATCGCTTGTTACCTGAATTACGTGGCTTTTGAATGGTATTTTGTCAATTGCAATTTTACACCCTTTGGACATGCTTTTGTGATGTATATGTATATACGTATTAGTTGAGGGCATGCTTAGATTAATAAATTTGATTAAAAGGATGTTGAGTAGAGGCCTATCGCAAGATAGGATGAGAGAGGGTGTTTTAGTCCGATGGGTTCCTTCCTCTCTCATTCCATAATCCCCGGACCTAGTTAATCTTTGGTTTCGCAAACGATCAGTTTCCTTTCAAAATGGTTTCTTAATTTTCCTTTTAAAAAAAATTTAAGTGGCGACTCATTTGTTTTTAGAAATTGATTTTGAAAAGCTGTGGGTAAAGAAAACCTGCGATATCCACACTTGCGCCCCAAGCTGCTTGATTGATTGTCTGATTGGCAAAGACCTTCCTTATCTCTAACTCCTACCTTATCCAGCTCCTGATTGAATCAATCCCTTTAATTTAGGGATTAAACGCCCGAATCCAGCTGGACATGATCAGATCCTTTCCTGAACGGACTCTTGTTTCCAAAATTCTGAGATGGCGTCATCCTGACAGCTGCGGATGGCATCGTCTTCCCCTTTCAGTCCATCGGCCTCGTTACTTATTCTCCTGGATGAATCGGGCTCTGTCTGTTTCCATGCCTTCCCTCATGCCCGATCGCTTTTCTTCAAACGCCCATGGCCAATCAGACTACTACTCCCATCTTTCTTTACAGTGTCCGATTGGGCTTCGTGTTGCTTCATTCCACCATCGGGCTATCAGCGCATTGGGTTATATTTCTCCATAGCCCGATAATCTCCACGCATCTTCGTCTTTCCCATCAGGCTCTCCTCACAGCACCCAACAACCTTGTACCTATCATCGGTCTCACGTCTATATTTAAGTCCGATGAGCCATTGATTCCTTAGCCTGGCCTCCCCTCTATTCAGTTTCACGCAACTCGGGCTCAAAAACCATTGACGATTTTTGGGTGCAAACAGCATCTTGTTTTGTAAATCACGGATATATAAATTTTATCGAAAACTGAGTTGTAGTTTAAAAGTTATGACATTTCAAATATTGAAAAAAACTATTTTGGGAAACGTGTAGTTTAGTTGCTGAAAATAAGGAAAGTGACATGTTAATAGCATTTTAGGATAATTTTGGTCCAAAAAAACCTCAAGAACATTTGGCATGAAAAAAAAAGTGTGGACTAATTGTGCATTTTGATTAGGCCTGGAAATACCAAGCCCGAAGAAGATATCAGCCTGCATAAGCCCGAAGTAAGTTGTTATTGGGTTTAGAAATTTTCAACAGGGCACAAATGGTTTTCTAGGTGAAGCATTTTTTTATGAGCGGGCCCAACATGGACCCATTTAAAACTCATAAATACTGAGATGAACAGATTCCTAAAAGAGGGCAGTTGTATTGAATTGTTCTCTTGTCCAAGTCCCAGGACCAGACCTAAAACATTTTCCCTCTCTTATCCCTCTCTCTTCAGGCGCCTCAGTTTGTGAAGAATAGAAGATCTTGATTTTCACCAAAAAAAAAAAGACCTTGATGAGTTGCTTAAGAAGACCTATAGATCAAGAAGACCTAAAAAAACCTTTACCCTCTCTCTCTCTCTTCCTGGGCAAGTTTTTTCAAACCATATTCTCTCTCTACAAACCTCTCTCTGGGTAAATTTTTTTAGACCCTATTCTCTCTCTCACTCACTCTCTCTCTCTCTCTCTCTCTCTCTCTCTCTCTCTCTCTCTCCTTAATAACATTTTTTTTGGCATGAGATTGATTATTTTTTTTAGTTGCAGTTAGATATAAGATATACATGTATAATGAGATTGTATATATATAGTTTTTTTTTGTACTAAAATTGCTAACAAGACACTTGGATTGTCAATCAAAGATTTTTATATTCAAATTTTTTTTTTCCTTTTCTTCTTTGCCAATTTCTTTTGTTAGCTAGCATTAAAAACTTCCCAAACAAACCCTTCAAAAAAAATGGTCTGAGTTGACGAGTTGGTTACTGGGGAGAAGGCGAAAGTGGTCGACCAGATCAAAACCCGGCTCAGCTCGAACCCGATAAAACAGGGCTTCACATTAGCCCGACCCATATTCGGACTGGTCTGACTTCAGCCCGGACCGAACCCGCCTAGGCCCGGAAAAAAGGCCTAATTTTGATGCACATGCATTTTGATGCACATTAGGGAGCTACTGTCATCGAACCCTTTAATTTTAGGGTTCTTTGGTTATTAGTCCAAAATTTGGAACTTGTTTGAGCGAAGGTCACTATCCAAAACAGTTATATTAAAAAGTCATTTTCCCTTCTTCTTTTTTTGGTCCAATATACCCCAATATTAAAAAGGGATATTAAAAAACATATCCCTTAAATATCTCCTATTTAAATGTAATAATCAAAATTTGATATTTGTTATACATTTAATGCCAAATTTAAGACTTTCTACTCAGTCTTTCTCATTTTTCAAATTTGTTACCCTCGATTCCAATTTCAAATTCATTATAGAGAAAAATAGTAAAGTGTCTATGTAAATATTGTTAATGAAACAAAGTGTTCAAAAATACTATTTTTTCATACAACTGTTTAAATTCACGAAGCATCCATAGTTTTGAGTTTTGAAAATTTCACAAAATTTCAAAATGTTGGTTTTTCCAGAAAAAAAAAATGTTTCAGAAACGCCACAAAGAGTTTAAAAATGTTGTGTTTTTCCAGAAAACTGTTTGAGAAAATTCACCAAGTGTTCAAAATGCACAATTTTTCCAAAAAGTGGTTGCTAAATTTCACAAAATGTTCAAATTGTTGATTTTTCCGAAAAAATACAAATTGAAAATTTTCACAAGGTATTTACAATTGGTTGTGCTTTTTTAGAAAATTGTTTGAGAAACTTCACAAATGTTCAAAATGCTAAATTTCAAGAAAACTCTTTGAGAAATTTCCCAAGGTGTGCAAAATGCCGTGGGTATAAATATGTTTTTCTAAATAACTATTTGAGAAATTTGACAATGTACGTTTTGAGAAAAGTAACAATCTATTTACCTTGGGAAATTTGAAAATTTGAACAAACATAGCCAAATAAAATTCAAAAAAGAAAAAGAAATAGAACATGTCTCTAAGTGTGTTGATGTATTATATGCATATATGCAGTATAAAAACAAACACATTAAAAATTTGAGAGAAGATAGAAGGCTAAACGAATAAAACAAGAGTACAGTTTTGCTCACCCTCAAAATTACTCATCCTCCTCTCCCATTGGCTAATGTCGTGGGGCCCAATATTTTACACCATTAATTAATTCTCATTTAATACGGGGCTCCACTGCATTAGCCAATGGGAGAGGAGGGTGAGCAAAAATGCATTCATAAAACAATTAAACATACATACATATATACATATATGCAATGCAAATGATTGAAATTTTGCCACCAGTGATTGCGCTTTCGAGTTCTAAGTCTCGATTGTACTTACATCTCTCTCTATATATATAAATGTGTATATATATATATTTGTGTGTGTATCTTAAGAACAAAAATGATAGGGATACACACCAAACGACACACTAAACTACACACCAGCTTTAAATGCATGTACCCTGTGCTGTATAAGTGATACACAGAAGAGTATGAAAAATTCAAATAGCACAGGGTACATGAATTTAAAACACAGTGTGTCGTTTGGTGCGTATCCCTATCATTGTTGATATAAGAATATTCTAGAGAAAGTGGTTATGTATATATATATATGTGTGTGTGTGTGTGTGTGTATTTATATATATTTATATATATATATATATATATTAGGGGTGTTCATAAAAATCGAAAAACTGAAAATCGGTCGAAACCAAATAGACCAGACACCGATTGGTCGGTTTTCTAAAGTAGTGCACAAGCTAAAACTAATCGAAAACTAGCCGACACCGTCTAAAACGGACCTACCAAAACCAATTGGTCAGTTTTAAAATCACTAAAAAAAACTGGAAAAAAAACCGACCGCGAACACCCCTAATATATATATATATATACATATATGTAAGAGTCTTTTTTTTATGGAATATGTAGAGTCTCTAAATTGCTAATAAATTTTAATTTTGATTACCAAATTAAAATAGTGTTTTTAATGATATGTTTTCTTACATTATTTAATCAGTCAAAGGGTATATTAGTCACGAAACAATCCTAAAAACTTAAATGAGGGACCATTTACTTCTAAAGTATTCTGCATGGTCTTTTACCTTAAAGATGAGGAAGAGAGATTTTCTAGTAAAAAACTCTTAATTTTGTATAATAAATATTATTCATAAACAAATAATTATGTATATACATTGTCACACCCCAACCCACCCCTCACAGATTAGAGTAGTAACAAGGAAGATTAAACGCTCATATAATCAGGAGTCAACATTAGAAATCAAGGTTAAGACTAAACTTGACAAAACAAACCCAAAGTACATTAGTTTAACTTGTGCCAATTAGAAATTTCCATGAAAAATACTCCCCGACTTTTATAATCAAAAGTAAGGTTTCCTTGGGTTAATGGAAACCCAAAGGTACCCTCATGACCATTTAAAAGTAACAACAAAACATGGGAGGCACAAGATGAAAGAGGCTGGCAATGGGTTTTTTCAACTAGTCGAACGGGCCCCTTCGACCAGTCGAAAGCCCTTCTGCAGAACTCCTTCTACAGTAGCACTTTCAACTTGTTTAACACGAAATTTTGTGAACAAAACATGCCCAAACACTTAAGAAAGCTCATAAAACTCCTTGAACACAATCATAACATATATTGGGGTACTTCCAAACACTTTAAACTTGTACCCAAACTCAATTGAATCAAAATAAGACATTTAATCCCAAACGTGTTAAAACTTGCATTAACTTAGAATTTTGTCGGAAAAGAGTTCAAAAGCTTTCATAATAAGGCCGACAAGTCTTGAACTTCTTTTCCCGGAGAAGGATCAATGACGGTATCTAGGGAATAAGCATTGGCTAACTCTATGCCAGCAGTCGCGGTAATATAGAGGATGCAAGCGTTATCCGGAATGATTGGGCGTAAAGCGTCTGTAGGTGGCTTTTTAAGTTCGTCGTCAAATCCCAGGGCCCATCCCTGGACAGACAGTGGAAACTACCAAGCTGGAGTACGGTAGGGGCAGAGGAAATTTCCGGTGGAGTGGTAAATGCATAGAGATCGGAAAGAACACCAATGGAGAAAGCACTTTGCTAGGCCGACACTGACACTGAGAGACGAAAGCTAGGGGACCAAGACTTATCCAAAATAGTTGCAACACCAATCCGGACTTGTCAGAAGGTCCAACACCATTAATGTACACAACCCATATATGCTACATAGAAATTACATAAGTTTCTCAAGGCTAAACTCTAAAAACCTCTCACTACTATAAGCATTACAACTTTAGTTCTAAAAGTTCAAAACTGTAATCTACATCATATTACAAGATTTTAAAGATATCAACAAGTCCCATGCCTTACCCCATTCCCAAATTCGATTCATCTCCTTTCCATGCCTTGTTCCAAACCTACGATGGTTGTTTTGTACCACAATAGAAAAAGAAAACGGTTTTCTTAAGCATTATGCTTATAATTAGTGAGCAATCTAAACATGATTACATGCTTAACGCACAATGCTACAATTAAACACAAAAGTCATATCCGTGATCGCCAAACCATCGATTTAATGATTCATTCAGACCTGAAGACCTTCCCTTAGACTTGTGGTCACTTCTATTACTTGGACTTTCGTTTTCAATGGATCCTTCTCCTTCACCAACCTTATTACTCCCAATAATGAATCATCCCTGGTGTTCTTTGAACACCATATAAACACATAACACATAAAAATAATAATTTAAACCTAAACACCCAAATGTAAATGGAGAAAACTTCTAACCTGTGATAATACAAAATAAAATTAAAAAGAAAAAGAAAAGAAGAGAATATTTCAAACCTAAATAAACCTAAAAATAAAAAAGAAAAATTACAAAAGCTGGTATTTATTGGGGATTTTAAATTTATCAGTAACAAATGAAATTGAAATGAATATTTCAAGCCTAAATCTAAACCTAATGCTACAATTTACAAACCAAAAAAAAGCATCAAATAAAATTAAAAAGACAAAAATCTTAGCACTATAAATCATACTAGAAAAAGTTTTAAAGATCTGTATCTCTTTATATGCATAGAGAAAGAGATACATATCTACTTAGCTGAGATTTTAAGAATTCCTTAGATCTAGTATTTCTACCAATTGTTTTAGTGTATCAGATCTGACAAATTGTTTTAGGGTTTCACAAAATTAGAGAAAGAAAGATAAAAGGGTACTTGAATGAGAAGGGATGAGAGAGAGAGGGTGCTTACTACTTTCTGTCGACCATCGCAACTCACATTGCCATCACCGCAGAGGTAGAAAGCCTGAAAGAGAGGGTGATGTTGGAGTTATATCATATGTGGGATAATCCCAATAATTCAGGGATTATGAATTGGCTAGATTCCTATTGTAATTTGGTTTCCTTGATAGAGTTGTATAACTTATCCAAGAAGTAATGGGTCATAAAGTATATGTATATATATAAGGGGATATTGTATAAGAATTTAGAAAGCCCTTGGTAAACCAAGTTGGGGGTCTCCCCTCATGGGGGTGAGTGTGATATACAAAGGGTGTGAGGGTTGGGTTATGGGATTTAATCCAAAGTGTGTTGTACCAATTTGTGTATTCTCAATAGTGAAAGAACGGTTCACTCGGGTGTGGATGTAGGCATGATTTTGCCGAACCACGGAGAAATATGTGTTTTCTTTGGTGTGCATGTTTATTATTATTGATGTGCTTTTGTGTATTTATTAGGGATAATTTTATTCCGTGTTTTGAATTCCCAACAAGTGATATCATAGCCATGGCGACTAGATCTATGGTGGATAGAGCACATGGTGGTAGTGGAATAGCAGCATGGTGGTACAAAGAAAAGCAGAAGAAAAAAAAAAAGGAAATGTCACGCCCGCCCCAAAGATGGGGGGCAGTCCCTTCGAGTCACGACCATTACATTGATAGACGTGTGAAAGGTGGGAAAAGGTACGTGAAAGTGGAAGTAGGGCCGAGTAAGAGTTTAGAGTTGCCATCTAACATTTATTTGGGAGTTAGGATCCCTGCAAAGACAATCGACACAATCATCTTTTACATTTGAAAAATGTTTTGGAAAAGTAAGGCCCTTTAAAAGTATGACTCGAATAGTCATGCAAAACCTAAGTTCTTAAAGTGGGTTCGGGGACTCGATTATGTCGAGGGAAGGTGTTAGGCACCCTTGAACATCCATGACACACGATTGCTGATTTTAGTGGTTTTCATAGTAGTGGGGCATAAGTAAGAAGTAGTAGAATATATATACAAGAAATTGAACTCGAGTGTCTGTGACACGCGGTCACCGATTATATATCTCGACTTGAGATAAGTAAGAGATACTCAGAATGTGAGAAAGTATAAGTAGCAAATAGTTATGGCCACACCCTAGTAAGGGTTGCATACGTATCTCGACTCGAGAATCAGGCCGTACGTAATTCTGTGTTGTGTATATGTGTGTGAGTGTTTCGGTTGATCTAGACCGTTAGTGTGTAAAATAGTATTTTGAGTAAAGTTGGTGTAGCTAGGAACTTTAACCTGTATGGTGTAGTTCAAGACTTTAACCTTGAGAAAGTTGTGAGTTATGAGAAATGTTTTGAGTAAAAGTTGGAGTAAATCGACCGCGCGATGAGTTTTTTTGTATTTTATGATTTTTGGATTTTTTTTTTTGTCTTTTGTTTTCTGTACAGGAAGTAAGGGTCGGTGCCCAGTGTAAGTGGTTTGAAAGTAGTCGTGAAGTAATTGATAAGTTCATAGATTTGTTATATATAATAAGTATGTACAATAGTAAGTAAATAAAGAAGTAAAGGCAAATGAACTGACCAGTGGATTTATAGGGAGGCCACACCACTAAGAGTAAGAGTTGAGGATGTTACCTGTGCATAGGCGACTATTGAAGTTCAGTCGATGTTTGTTGAGAAAGAATGAAAGAAATCCGAGAAACATTGCAGAAATAATCTGAGAAGGCCTAAGTCATATTTCGACACATAATCGACTTAAATGGACGTCATGGTTGGGTTCGGAAGGGTCGGAACAGTCAGAAAAGCTATAAGTCGAGCCATAATGGGTCCGGGCTGGATTAAGCGGGACCTACAGGGGTTAAAACTAGTATTTTCTGGGTTTGTTTGAAGCTGTGGTTGAGCTGGGCTAATGGGTTTTTGATTTACAAAGATGAAGGTGGTCTTGGTTTAGTGTTTAAGGAAAAAAACAAAGGGGGGTTTTTTTATTGGGGTTCTAGGGATTTTCCAAACAAAGCCTAAGGGAGAGAGTGAATTGGCCCTTTTTTGGGGGTTCTAGGGATTTTCCCAAAAAAGTCTAAGGGAGAGAGTGAATTAGCAAATTTTTTTGGAAGTGGGGACCTTCTATTTATAGGGAAATTTTGATTTTAAAAAATTTAATTAAATAAAAAATAGTAATAATAATAAAGTAATAAAATATCTAGATATTTTGTGTGTGCACCGCGTTCTCCGAGATTTTTTGAAAAGCTACGCGACTGAAAACTGGACCGCTGGGTTCTCGCGACTGACATAGAATTTCGAAGTTGGAATTGGTTTTTAAAACGATGTTTGGCCCACATTCGGCACCAGTTATGGCAGAACGCGCCAATCGAGGTGCACTTTTCGAAATCTGTTGTCGGAATGAGACGAAATTACATGGATCCCTTATTTTAATGTGAAGAGTATTTTCCTTCAATCAGAAAGTGACTCCTATGGCGCGATTGGCCCAGATCTGGATTACTAAGTCACTAAGCAAAGAAAATATCTAGATATATGTACATGGGCCGCACTCCAAATTCTCTGGAAGGCAGTGTGACGAAAACTTGGACCTCCGTGGTCCTCTTGACAAACGTGGAATTTTAGTGCAAAAATGTAATTCTTAAAACTCTATCTGACTCGTATCAAGCACTTGTCTTGACAAATCTGTTAATTAAAATGTACTTTTTCAGAATCTGGTATCGAATTGAAATAAAGTTTACAATGATTTCTCCGTCTCGATGCAAAAGGTGTTTTAATCCAGACCAAAAATACCGCAACCGATTTGATCTCGAAGACCAGGACTTTTGATGATTTATCAGTATAAATTGACGCACTTGTGAGTGATCTTATCGCAATTTTGCAACTTTCTTCGTTTGATGGCAACGAAATTTCTAAAGCCTCTTTATCTTGACAAATATGGATTTTGGGATCAATTTAAAACTTTCCGAAGTTTCTAGCGATGAAATGGAATTTTCCCGTTTGATTCCTACGCCTGATAAAGTACTTTTTTCAGATCCTGTGTTCAATTGAGATGAAATTTTAGGGAGTCCTCGGTAATGTCACGCATTTTCGTTCTGTCATGGAAAATGCTTATTGTGACACCCAAAAAGGTAAAAAAGTAATCCCGATCCCTCTCTGGTAAAATAGCAGATTCGTCCAAACTTTACCAATGATTATTTATTTGCCCATGGTTCAATTTTGACGATTCAAAGTTTAGGGACCTTGTATTTATGAGCTCTTCACACCCGTCGAACTCGATGTAGATTATCTGTCCGCCTTTTTGTAGGTGGGCAAAAATCGGGTGTCTACAATTGATCTTACATGCTTTTAATACCATGCTTGTGGGTATTCAAATTGGCAATAACTTGATTTGACCTCCGGATATTCTGATTAGGACTCCAGCTTTTCCTTCCTCAATTTGCATACCCGATGGGCTCCCCCTACGATAGTAATTTTTTTTTGGCAGGTCAAAATGGGGTGTCTACAAGTAAACCGATGACGCTCGTGGCAAGGCTCTGGTCATGAGCATGGATGACTTGCTGGAGCATACAGGCTTGGATTAGGAAGTGATATGGTGTGACAAGGTGTATCAAATAAAGGATTTTGATTTGTTGGTTCAAGTTTTTAGCAAGATAGCTATGTCACTTGAAATTCAGGTCAGAGATGTTTCCTAAGGTTTTCAAGGGTTGTGGATTCATTGGTGGGTGCAAATTTATGAAATTCTGCACGAATTGGAATTTATTTTTCTTTGTGATAGATCCTATATATATTGCAGCAGGTTGGAATCTAGGTCTGAAAAATAATTTTGATGTTACTGTGATTGTAGTAGGTTGCATATGGTGGAGAGGTTATCACATTCCACTCTTACGACATTTCTCTTGGGTTGTTATATTTTGGGCATGATAAGTATATCCTTCTAGAGAAAATAATTTGATGAGTTCCAAGAAGGCGCTGGCAGGCACAAGCGCAATCACCTGACAGAGGTAATTGTTAGGATACTGCACGTATGAACGTTGATCAAATATTTTTAGAGCAAGTTCATTATTCGAGTGGTGTGATATTGATCCCAAAATTGCAGAGGAATCTATTATGTCACTGAAATCACACATGACAGTTGAGAAAAGAGTGGATGGTTTGTGTCGTCTGGTTGGTAGAGTTGTACTCCCAAGTTCTCGATGGAAAAATTCTTGCAAGTTGGTGATGGTTTATTTCACGATTCAGACGATGATGAGGGGAAATCCCATTGGGGAGAAAGAGGTGTTGATGCTTTTCTCTGGAGTTAATGGGTATAATTAACTCGGGCTTGCACATGTATTGGCCGCGGTTTGACGAATCAAAGGTGTTGAGACCAAGTTGACTCGGGGTGTGCATGCTGGTACGAAAGATGGTCAATGGTAAACGGTTGCGAAGTGGTCAGTTTTGTGAGTGGTCCAATTGAGGGGTGCTAGTCATATATGATAGAATGATTGGGCAGTTTTCCCACAAGTGATAGAGGGGGTGATTGTTGGGGTTATATCATATGTGGGATAATCCCATTAATTTAGGGATAATAAATTGGCTAGATTCCTATTGTAATTTGATTTCCTTGATAGAGTTGTATTACTTATCCAAGAGGTAATGGTCATAAAGAAGATATATATATAAGGCGATGTTGTATAGGAATTTAGGAAGCCCGTGGTGTACCAAGTTGCAAGTCTCCCCACATGGGAATGCATGGTCTAGGGTGAGAGGGTATGAGTTCTTTGGGGTATTGAGAGTGGATATACGGGTGTGAGGGTTGGGTTATGGGATTTAATCCAAAGTGTCTTGTACCAATTTGTTTATTCTCAATAGTGAAAGAACGGTTCTCTCGAGTGTGGATGTAGGCATGGTTTTGTCGAACCACGTAGAAATCTGTGTTTTCTTAGGTGTGCATGTTTATTACTGATGATGTGTTTCTGTGTATTTATCAGGCGGAATTTGATTCCGTGTTTTAAATTCTCAACAGGTGAGGCTATCGTTGTCGTCGTGTCGTATAGTGATCATAATGTGCACAGCAGAATCCCCTAATTCTCTTTCTAACTCAATTAGGGTTTAGAAAATTCAGTGACAACAACTTCAATTCTTTGACAGTCTCATTTGTATTTGACTCAGACCCATTAGAGAGAGAGAGAGAGAGAGAGAGAGAGAGAGAGTGTGTGTGTGTGTGTAATACCCGTAAAATTTCAATGTTAATAAAAATAGGTCACCGTATTTTTGTTCTGTATTTTTGAAACCATATACAAATAATATGTATTTATAAATTAATAACTTAAGCTGTAAGTTACAAATTTGGGTCCCGCGGACCCGTAAAATGTGTTAACCCGGACTGTACGACACGTGGATTTTAAACAAGGACAAGACCTTACCAGTTTGGGCATACAAGTACAACTTAAGATGCTCTTTGTACAACCTAAACTACCCTATACCCATTGGGTATTACCTTTCCCAAAAACACCCCATTAACCCACGAATTACCACCACAAAATCCCCCCTTCTACTCACCGGATCTCCACCACCACTCCCAATTGTGGGCCTCCCTTGTCCCGCAAGTACACATTACTTCAAATCACCCTTACATCCCCCTATCAACCTCCAACTAATATGAGATCTATATATGTAAGGGTGTATGCATATATAAATGTGTATATAAATATAGGACCTTGGGAGAGAGAGAAAGAGAGGGGGAGAACCAACGAGAGAGAGAAAGACATGACAGATACCACACACACCCCTCTGCCTCACTACACCCACACACTGACCTCACACCATCACAGAGGAAGAAGAAGGGCTAGAGAGAGAGACTGACTAGAGAAGGAAAAGAAAGAGAGAACTGAACTGAGGTATATAACCCCCTACACCCCCTCTACATTATATCTATATATCTTGTACACCTCACATACATGCCTAGACCCCTTATACATGAACAGAGCCTAAGGCTCTCTGTATACTCCGGCCACCATTAGAGCTCAAGCTTGAGCTCAATTTTCCAAGCAGCTCCTAAGCTGGATCAAACAGACCCTATAGATCCCAGGTAAACCCCCCATGAATAGCTTAGAGGTTAGACCATGTTTGGTCAACCATGCATAGCATTATTCTTTTAAAACCTGAAAAAGGATAATGGGTTGGGAGGAACCCTAACCGAGATAACCACATCCTAGGCTTCTAATATGTTGTAGAGGAGGCCAAACCTGTCCTCTTGGTGTTGGTGGCGTCAATTTACATGGAGAAACGAAGGGGATATGATGCCTGGAAGATTTTCGGCATCGTTGGCCCGCCGGCGGCGAGACCAGTCACCGGAGATGGTGACTGGGAAAAACACGCACCAAATGCTTGGACCCTAAGTTTAAACTATGGTACACACCCATTTAGTATAGGGTTGTATCATTTACCTATATTACTACAAGCGGGTCGGTTTTTTTTTTAAATGACCCGTAAATAACTTAATGAAACGACGTCGTTTCATTTCGGATCATACCAGATACTTTTGGGTCGGGAACGGGTCGGGTTTGGATAAGATCCATGGGCATTCGGGTTGGATTTATTCCTTTGTGCATATGGTTAACCCGTTTACATTCGGGTCGGATTAATTCGACCCACGAACTTTTGAACCTGGACTCTCTTGAGTCTGTAAAGAGATAGTCCATTTGGCTCGGCTTGGGTCGGGTCGGGTTTGACCCGCGAGTTTCTTGATTTTGATTTTAGTTTTAAATTATTATGTTTTATTAATATATCAGTTTTATATAATTTAATGGCTTTAAATTATGTAAAGATAGATTTTCAAATGCCAAAATTATATTTTAAATATTCTAAAATATTATTTTAGAATAATATTATTATATTTTATTATTTTATTGTATAAACTATATGTTATACTTAATATTTATTTAATGTAAATAAATAATAAGAATTTGTTCCAAATTAAAATAATTGTAATAAATACCTAATGGTCAATTTAAAATATAGGAAAATTATGTCAACTTTCCCTAAGGCCTAATACCTTTATTTTATAAATTATTATTTATAAAGCTCAGACGTTAATATTTTTAATATTAATTAATTATTTATAAAGGACTCGTTTGGTTGTATTTTAATTAATTTAAATATCAAACGAACTCCGAAAATTATGAGAAAAATACCCATAGTCTTCTTTAAGGCTTAGTATTTAAAAATATTTATAAGGACCAAAAGTCTTCCTAAAATATATTTCATAATCATAGGACCCATAAGCCTATTATTTTGTGATTTACACTTCAATAATTCATAATAAATAAACCATAGTTCGAAAAATTACGCGATCAGTTTCTAGAGTCATAGAATAATGTCTAGGACACTCCCTCAAAGATTGGTGACCTTTTGATAGGTTCAAAAACACAGCGTGGCTTTAGGACCCACACTGGTGTAGAAAACCTAACTTTTTATATGACGGACTCCAAGGAAGAAGACCAAGAATCAAAACATCTGACATGGGTGGCATTTGAGGAAGAAGACCAAGATTCACATTTGGTTGTGAGCATGGTGGATACTATCAAATCACACCAAAAGAAACATACAGTGACTCTAAAAAGAGGAGGATGGCTGGCATAAAAAAGTGTGGTTGCACTTTTAGTTTGAAGGGGAAAAAACTAGCAAATGATGATGATTGGTGTTTAAAAGTAGTTTGTGGAGTGCACAATCACTCTGCTGTAGATTATCTTGAAGGTCATTCCTATGCTGGGAGGTTAACCAATGAGGAGACTTCACTATTGATTGACATGTCGAAGAGCTTGGTTCGTCCGAAAGAGATATTGACTACTTTGAAGCAAAGGGATCAACTTAATGTTAGCACTATGAAGACGATTTACAATGTACGCCAGCGGTATAGGGTTGTAGAAAAGGCGGGTAGATCACAAATGCAACAGTTACTGGGTTATTTATCTAAGAATCAATGTATAGAGTGGCACAGAGTGTGTGAGAATACAGACACTGTGAAGGACTTGTTCTGGACACACCCTATAGCTGTTGATTTATTACATACATTTCCAAAGTTTTTGGTTATGGACTGTACATACAAGACCAACCGATACCATCTTCCTCTTTTGGAAATCGTCGGAGTGACTTCCACAGATCTTACTTACACTGTAGTTGTTTCATATCTTGAGAACGAGCGTGAGGAGAACTACATATGGGTACTAAGTCACTTATGTGGCTTGTTGGATGGTTATGAGATGCCTGGAGTTATTGTAACTGATAGAGAGATAGCTTTGATAAAAGCCATTGATAAGGTATTTCCTACATCTAAACACTTGTTATGTAGATGACATATTAGTCGGAATATTATGGCTAAGTATAAGAAGTTATTTGAGAGTAAAGAAAAATGGGATAAGTTCATAATGAGTTAGGTGTATTAGTGTTATACTCCACTGAGAATGAGTACATGCAACATCTCCAGAACTTGCAGAAGGAGTTCAGTGCCTACCATCAAGCAATTACTTACCAAACCAAACCAAACCAAGCCTTGTGTCCTAATCAATTGGGGTCGGCTGTATGAATCATTTTTCTCCATTCTGCACGATCAAGAGCTATATGCTCATTTAAATTATATATATTCATATCTTGTTGCACTACATATTCCCAAGTCAGTCTAGGTTTGCCTCTCCCTCTAACCATTCCAGGCACTACGATCTTATCACTCTTTCGCACAGGTGCATCTACAGGTCTTCGTTGCACATGGCCGAACCATCTAAGTCTATTCTCCCTCAACTTATCCTCAATATGTGTCACTCCTACAGTCTCTCAGATGTACTCATTTCTAATTCCAATTTTCCTAGTTTTACCACACATCCATCTTAGCATCCTCATCTCCGCTACACTCACTTTGCTAATGTGTTGTTTCTTAGTTGCCCAACACTCTGTCCTGTAGAGCATAGGTGGCCTAATAGCTGTCCTATAAAATTTTCCTTTCAATTTTGCTGGTATTCTCCGATCATATAATACTCGAGAAGCACTCATCCACTTAAGCCAGCCCACTTTAATTCTATAGGTCACGTCATCACCAATCTCCCCGTCTCTACTGATCATTGAACCAAGATAGCGAAAGTGTTCCCTCTTTGGGATCTCCTGATCTTTGATCTTCACTGCTTCGTTGTCTCTACTTCCACTGTTGCTAAAAGTACATTCCATGTATTCTGTTTTTGTCCTACTTATCTTTAGCCCCTTAGTCTCCAGTGCTTCTCTCCAAGCTTCTAGTTTAGTGTTGAGTCCCCTTTTAGTCTCATCAACCAAGACAATATCATCTGCAAATAACATACACCATGTGACCTCATCTTGATTGTGTCTAGTCAATTCATCCATAATTAGGACGAACAAATAAGGGCTTAAGGCCGACCCCTGGTGCAGGCCTACGGTAATTGGGAATTCGCTTGTTTCTCCGGCTAGTGATCTAATTATAGTAACCGCTTCATCATACATATCCTTCACCACATCAATATAACCCTTGGTCACTCATTTCTTCTCTAGCACCCACCAAATTAAATCTCTAGGCACTCTATCATAAGCTTTCTCTAAATCAATAAAAACCATATGTAGATCTTTTTTCTTCTCTCTATACTTTTCCATTAGTCTTCTAAGTAAATAAATTGCTTCCATAGTTGATCTCCCAAGCATAAATCCAAACTGATTTTCTGACACTGAAGTTACGCCTCTTAAGCGATGCTCCATCACTCTCTCTCATAGCTTCATAGTATGGCTCATCAACTTAATACCTCTATAGTTGTTGCATTGTTGTACATCTCCTTTACTCTTATATATAGGCACTAGGATGCTCTTCCTCCACTCATCAGGCATTTTTCTAGTCATTAAAATCCTATTAAAACCTTTTGTAAGCCAAGATGCCCCCACATCTCCCAAGAATTTCCAAACCTCAATGGGGATCCCATCTGGTCCTAAGGCCTTGTTGGGTTTCATCTTCTTCAAAGCAAATTCCACCTCAAACTTCCTGATTCTCCGATAGAATCTGTATTCTCTAGTTTCATCGTAACTTCCAGTTTCTTCTTCCATTGTGTTATCCATATGTTTTTCATTCAGCAACTTCTCAAAATAGCTCTACCACCTTTTCTTAATCTCTTCGTCGTTCACTAATACCCTAGAGTCATCGCTTTTTATACACTTAACCTGATTAATGTCTCTTGTTTTCCTTTCTCTCGACTTAGCAAGCTTATAAATACATTTTTCTCCCTCTCTAGTGTCTAGTTTGGTGTAGAAGGCGTCATAGGCTTCCATTTTAGCAACTCTAACTGTCATTTTAACCTCCTTATTTGCACATTTATAGCTTTTGAAGTGTTCCTCACTTCTATCATTTTGCCACTTCTTAAAGCAATCCTTTTTGGTTTTTACTGCAGCTTGTACCTCTTCATTCCACCACCAAGTATCTTTAGAAGCTAACTCTCTTCCCTTCGACTCTCCGAGGACCTCCTTCGATATTCTCGTGATGCACCCTGCCATTCTATCCCACATAGTATTGCTTCCATCTTCCAAATTCCAAGGTGCTTCTGTATACATTCTCTCTTGAAATATTGCTAGTTTCTCGCCTTTAAGGTTCTACCTAATTGGCTGACTCCATATAAAGACAGATTTATAGCGGCATTGACAGACAAATGTATGTACTTCGAAAATCTAACATCAAATAGGTATATAACATCTACTTCTACATACAAATCAATGTTATGTTGTACTACATTTATAATATCAATGTTTTCCTTTTACTATTTTGTAGGGCTAACAGTTTGCATGCAAAACTAAAGAGGCAACTAGGTTCTAGCCAAGGCAGTTTTGAGTCATGTGGGACTCAGATTCATTCCCTTCTTGAGTTGCAACATACAGACATCAAAGCATCTTTTGAGGATTTCATGCCCATTCTGCAACTTTGGACGCATAGTTTATGAATTTTAGTGGATCCATTTTCTATAGTATTGAATATCAAACACTTAGTAATAGATTTTTTTTTTTGGCCAACGATATTTATTAAGAGTGAACATTGAAAAGTAATATTTTATCTTTTCATAATATGTACCTACTACTCCCATATTGCTGCTGCAATATATGTCCTAAAACTCATAAGTACAGATGGATCCTCCGGGCCTCCTGGGAACGTTCCTGGAGGAACCTCCTCATCTGTGGCCTCCTCAAGTGGTGTATCTAACTCGATATCGGCCTCAACTGGTATCTCATCCTTTGTGGATGCAGACTTGCCACGACACCTTCTATTCGAGGCAATGGGTCTAACACGAGATGTGCCTGCATTCATATCTACACAAAAATAATAATTACAATGAATATACTATTGATGGTTTCCAAACTAATTATAGAAGATTAAAGAAATGGAAACAAGTAGTGCACCTCAAATTCTTGGAGAATGCATATATAAGAATTGAGTAGCGCTATGCTTTCGAAAATTGTATTCCAAATGTAGTCCTAACATATGTGGTAATAGGACCACCTTTAATAATAGTGGACCACTTCAACATTCTCTAATAGAAATCAAGTGGGTCCATTACTACATGTGTTGGGAACCCCATTTAGGATACAAATTTGGGAAACATAGCATTACTCATAACACCTATTTTTTATTTTTATTTTTTAAATCTTAACAAGTACTTAAATTGGTGGGTTTATTATAAACTGATGAACACAATTTTCCTAACAATATGTACAAAAAATTTACTTTTTTAAACATGTAATTCGAAAGAAAAAAAATAAGTCCACCTGATAAGTAATGCCATACTTTCCAAATTTGGTTCCTAAATGCTTTGTCAGTTGTATATAATGTAGTAGCATGTGATAACACTGATCACTGCTATATCAGACAGTACATCTGTTAAGCCATTTGAGAACCAAATTTGAAATTCAAATATAGGAAAGCATCACATAAGATCATGTTTTAGTTATTACAAAGATTCGATTTTAGTTGAACAAATGACAAAGGTCCTGTTTTAGTTGTTAGATTCTGTTTTAATACAACCGATCACTGTTATTCTAGCTAATTAGAACCCCCCAAAGATTATGTTTTGGTTATTGCTTTGGCATTTGAACATGTTCGGTTGATATATGTTGAACATGTGACATATGTTTGGTATAAATAGGTTGAACATAAATAATTTGTGCGGTATTAATCAATCGAACAACAAATATTTGTGCGGCACTGGTCCTCTGAACATACTTCGACCGAAAAAAAAAATCCTGTTTTTATTGTTCGATTTTTTTGGGAAAAATAACAATACATCACCAAAATCAAAGCTCTCAAATTACCACATTACATATATAATATACATAAAAAAAAATTTTAAAAAAAGAAGAAAAAAAAAAGCATGGTTAAATCTATGAAGAGGTTAGCATACTGTGAGAATCGCAAATATGGAGTCTTCTTCAAGTGAGTATCTCCACCACCATGGCTTCTTCAAAGTCTTGAGTCACTGCAATAATTTTTTGGTGTAATTAGTTAGGGTTTGAAGGGAAGATGATGATGAATATGATGGGTGAAGAGAGTCAATGAAATAAGAGATAAAAGGAGGGTGTATAAAGTAGTTAGAGTTATTTTGGGAATATGGGTGGGTGTAAAAAGTAAATTATTTTAATTTTAATTGGAATGATGGTTGTGAAGAGTAAGGGCGTGTTTGATAACCAAAATAAGTGGTGAAAATGAAAACTTTAAGCACTTAATTTTTTTCAGTGCGTTTGATAATAACCACTTAATTGAAAAAGCAGCCAAAAAATCGCTGAAAACTTTAAGTGAAAAAATTCTGCTGAAAATAATCACTGAATGCAGTCTATTTCAGTAGTTGAAACACTGTTCTTTGTATTGCAAATTCAATCACTTAAAATTTTCAGTATTTAAAATTCAACACTTAGGGCTCGTTTGGTAACGTTGTCGTTTTCTGTTTTCTGTTTTTGTTTTCGTTTTTTAAAAAACGAAAATTGAAAACACGTTTGGTAACGTTTTTGTTTTTTGTTTTTAAAAAACGTTTTCAAATTTTGGGTAAAAAATGAAAACAACAAAAAGTCGTTTTGAGTTTCCTATTTTTGTTTTAAAAAAAAAAAAAAAAAAAAAAAAAAAAAATCAACAATGTTACCAAACAAGTTTTTGTTTTTGTTTTTTTCAAAAAAAAACCAAAACTGGTTTTCGTTTTTAAAAAACTGAAAACTCAAAACAGGAAACGTTACCATGCGAGCCCTTAATTTTCAGTTTTATCAAACAGACCTAAGTGGATGTTAATTTGGGATTCTATGCATAAATTTTATTTTTCCAAAATATCCCTGATTTTTATACTAAATACCCACAATACCCTTGGTAAACCCTTTTCTGAGAATCTGATACTCCACAATTCATTTTCAGCAGTATCGTCTCTCTTCCGCGGCAAGAACAGGTACCGTTCTGCTCTCTCCCCTCTCGTCTATCTCTCTCTCCTCTCGTCTTGCTCGTATCTCTCTTTCTCTCTCGTCTATATCTATATGTATATATACATAGATTGTAGAGGTGCAATGTTTGTGGTTGAGTGGCTATCATCTTGATTTCTTGAAATCAATGGAACTGTGATGTTCAAAAACATATATATATATATATATATATGTATATACACAGTTATACATATATATATACACATAGATTTCTTGTTATTAACCATGAATTGTTCAAAAACATGTGTAGGGTTTTTTATGTCATATATATATACACACACATAGATTCTAGGGCTTTTTATGTGATTACGAACTGTAATTTTATCTGGTTGATGATTTCAATGTTTCTTTATATGTAGTTTGATGATCCAATATTTATTTATTTTTCAATTAGTTTCCTTTATGTCTCCGCTAATATGCAAAGAAAATGCCAATTCCTCCAAATTGCTAACAATGAAATATATGTTTTCTTTTCTACAACAGGAGCAATTTGGGAAATAACATTGATTCAATTCATTTTCACCTTCAAGCCAAACAACAGAATTGAATAGAATTGAATTCAATTCTATTTCAAACCAAACACAAAACTAGAATTCCAATTCTATTCTTTTCTTTTCTTTTCTTTTCTTTTCTATTATATTCTACAATCAAACCAAACGGAGTGTAAAACAACTTGCACATTTGCAATCTAATGTAATGCCCCCCAAACAATTTGTGTTTGGCTTATAAGTTGTGGAACTTCAGCTTAAACGCTGCCCCAAACGGCTTCAATATAGCGAGAAATGAGATCTGAGTCCAAGAACGGGGTTCGCTCGTGACAATTCAGTGAAGAGGAGAGAGAGAGAGAGAGAGAGAGAGAGAGAGAGAGAGAGAGAGAGAGAGAGAGAGTGGTAATAGTTGATTTCGCATCTGCTAAAACGACATTGAATTTTGATTTTTAGTATCTGGTTTTAATTTGCTGGTGTGAATTCAATTTTTGAAGAAGAAATACAACAATCGATCGATCGAATCAAGTAAGAAGAAGAAGAGATGGGAGAGCGGAAGGTGTTGAACAAGTACTACCCGCCGGACTTCGATCCTGCAAAGATTCCGAGGAGAAGACAGCCCAAGAACCAGCAGATTAAGGTTCGTATGATGCTTCCCATGAGCATTCGTTGTGGCACTTGCGGTAACTACATCTACAAAGGCACCAAGTTCAATTCCCGCAAGGAAGACGTTGTTGGCGAGGTATATTTTTATAAATATATATATACTTTCGGTATTTGTTTCCATATATAGCAGTTGATGTTTTCTCTAATTTGCATTATATGTACTTTTTCTTTGATGATTATTGGTTCTTTTTTGGTAGGGGGGGGGGGGGGGGGGTTGTATTTAGATTGTACTAAACCCACTCATACATATATATATACATATATATATGTCTAACTTGCTTTAATTGTACTTTTTCATTGAGGATAATGGGTTTTGGGGGATAACTAGAACTCTAGCTATGTAGATTGTAGTAAACACACACACACACACATATATATACATACATATAAACGTATACATATGTGCTTGCAAGAATTGGACATTGAGTATGTGGATGGTGTTATTTCAAATTGGGTTTAAGTTGAAGTAAAACTCAATGTGATATGAGCTTGAGTCGAGGATTGAAAAAGGTTTTTGAGGACTTTAACCCAAATTTTAAATTTGATATGGGTTTTGGGTAAGGATTGGAGATGCTTTAACACACCTTCATTTTTGGTTGTATTTACCTCAACCCAACTCAAGGAAAATAAAAAAAATTGTTTGGCAGCTATAAAAGATTAAAAGGGAGATATGTGTGGACTGTGGAGGACTATCAACTAGAATTTTTTCTAATCGAAATACTTCCACTGCACTACGTAAAACAAGAGGAAATTTATTGGGGCAGGTGTGAAAAGGAATAGGGTGGGGGGAGAATTTTTGAACTGTTTTTTATTTTTAATTTATTTTTATCTAGTTAAAAGCTGTTAAAAATTAAATGAAAGAGCATTGTGATTCGGACAGACTTAAGAGCATTGTGATTCAAACCCAACTTCAGATCTACGAACTTAAGAGCATTGCTTTCTTCCTCTTTTGTTTTTTGGAATGTTTGTAAAATTAATAGATCTGCTAACTTTGTAGCACGCAATCTGGCCCATTGGGCTATGAACTCGCATTCTTTTGGACCTATCCCGGCTGATGATAGTCCTCTCCGTGTGTCCGAGGAAGATCATCAAGGGGGCTGAGGGTCTTTTTGTTCTGTTGCTTTTTGTTCTTTTTAATGAAGTTTAGATTTCCAAGCAGAAAAAACTTTATTATAAAATGGAGTGCTTGTTAAAGGATGACCCATCATCTGACAGATATTTGGTGTTTAAGTGGTGCAAGAGATAAATCAGAATGGCAGCCATAATTTCCGCATTAGGGTGGTGAAATGTTATTGTTTTGGTGGCATTAATATTTACGTATTAGATTCCACATTATTATAATCAGTAATTACTTTGGTGGAACAACTATTTTTTAATTTTTTTATTTGCTGATTATAACTTCAGCTCCTCAACTACTCTCCGACCTCTATTAGCAGTCTTCATTGTTCACTCAATGGAGTAGGTTACTTTCTGTACCCTAACTTGTGGCCAACGACGCTTGTCCCGACCTAAGGATTTTGAATGGTATAAGAGAAAGATATCTATTACTATTTGTAAAAGCTAAGAGTATAGCCTAGAAATAATATGAGAGTGACACGTGTCATTACTCATTTATGTCAAACTCTTTAACCCATTTCACAGAGCATTTTGCTCACCTATTTTTGGTCCACCATGGCTCACCCAGGCTTCACTGGGCGACACGTGTCCCATTTCATTCCTATTTTGCCCCTGTGCTATCAACATAATTACTGCAATAGGACATGTGTCACCCAATGAAGGTCTGGGTGAGCAATGGTGGACCAAAAATGGGTGAACAAAAATGCTCTCATTTCACAAATCCTTAATCACTCTCTTTACACCAAAGAACTACTACAGAATCAAATATTACCATTTAATTGGCACATAAAGGACTTTTAGTATTCAAATCTTTGTCCTCTCCATTCAATGTTGCTTGATGCCTCATCCATTAATTGTATAAATGGATCGATTTTAGAGGATGAAATTTTGTATATGCTATGCGAAACTTTTCACAAGAACTGTTACAAGTGTGTTGTTTTTAATTGAACCTTAGATAATAACAATATTCATCACCAATATTTTTAATTAATTAGATGAACAATGTGCCCGCGCACTGCGCGTGATACATTCTAGTGTTACTTTATATCAAACGATTGAGACTTGTTTTAGATGAAGTGTCCTCATTTGTATGCAAATTCCAAATGCATACGATAATTTTCACGTAGTTGTTCTAGTTGCCATCTTTTTAACTATTGAATATAACTTTCTGCCATTTGATATATGTGAACGTATTGAAGTGAAAATTTAGAGTGTTCAAAGCTTTTGGCTTCGCAGGATGAGATGTCAATGCTTGCTTTATGAGAAATGGACTTTTAGCCTCATAATGCTCTTCAACTCTTGATTTGCTCTGGATATTAATATGTTCACTAAACTGACTTGTAAAGGTTGACATTATTTGCAGACATACTTGGGAATCCAAATATTTAGGTTTTACTTCAAATGCACTAAGTGCTCTGCTGAGCTTACCATAAAGACTGACCCGCAGAACTCAGACTACACAGTTGAGTCAGGTGCATCACGAAATTTTGAACCGTGGAGAGCAGAGGATGAGGTGAGAAATTACTTTGCCTCATATGGCTTTTTATTTTACATTCTGATCTTCCTACTTTTAAACATGATTTAAGTCTCATCTATAAATTGTATGCTTGTCTTTTTGTCAGGTATTAGAGGCGGATAAACAGAAAAGAGATGCTGAAGAGATGGGAGACGCAATGAAGTCTTTGGAGAATAGAACTTTGGACTCAAAAAGAGAAATGGACATCCTTGCTGCTCTCGATGAAATGAAGTCCATGAAGGTTTTTATTTGACTAAATTGCTTTTAGCATGTGTTGTCATGGTGAAATAAACTAAACTAATGGTTATTTAAGTCCTGATTTATTAGGATGGAGTTTCTGAATTCGTAGTATTTTTAAGTTTCGTTGTATGGTTTCGGTAATGGATGGTGAACCTTCCCCCCTCCCCTGGTTCAAGTGTCTAATTGCTTGCTGTATGGAATCAGTAGAGTAGCCCTTGACAGTTCTTTCTTTTATTTGTTTACTTTTTGCGTGTACATATAATGTGTATTGAAACAAGTTTTTTTCTATGTTTGCAGTCAAGACAGGCAACTGTCAGTGTAGATGCAATGCTTGACGCCTTGCAACGCTCATCTGAGGAAAAGGTACGATGATTATGGTATTCAGTTTTTCAACTATCTTGATGTACTGGATTTATATTAATTGCGTCACTGTGTATTTTAGATTTATATAAGCATTAACTACTAGCTGGGAAAAATCTATTTGCACCATAGTTCAAGGTCATGGTATCGTCGCGGTCGCGGAGGCCATTGTGATGACTCGGTCGCGGCGCTGTGGCCTGGTATCAGGCGATATGCTGCCGATCTAGAGTCGACTCTACACACATAATTGGATCAAAAATGAGAGAGAGAGAGAGAGAGAGAGAGAGAGAGACCCTTGGTTGAAACACGAAAGCTTAGATCTGGTATACGTATTGTGTGTATCACTATACATCTCACGATATGCTTCCGATTTGACAAAATCTCAGCCGTATTTCTTTGATTCGTCTCTGTATTGCCAAGTTAACTCGAATCGGACCCCACCAAAACCGATTTGACTCGGTGAGTTTTTGAACCATGGTCTGCACCCGCTGAATTGCTCGAATAGCCGAGGGTTGAAGGGTTCATTACCATCTCTTGATGGGAGGACTTGGATATATTGAATTCAACTTGAACGGGGTTGGATTCAGGTTTTGTTACCTCTGAACAATCAGAAAACATGCTTGAATGATGGTATGCATGGTGCTCTGTTTTTTACCATTTTCTTTTTCTGTCTAAATCGTTTTTCAAATTGGACTCTCACTTTCAATCTTTTTTCAAAATAGGGCGAGCCTCGGTGCAATAGTAAAGTTGCTCCATTGTTACCTAGTCATGGGCCATCTAATATTCTCCATAACCTACATCTATGCGCTGAGTTTGCAACTTCACTCTTTATTTTGGAACGTGTGGAGTCAGATTTAGTTTAGAGTGGGATAAGTTCCAATAGGGCCTTCTCAGCCTAGAGAAATGAGTTTTGGGTTTGTGCTTGAGAAGCTCGTCTTCCTAAAACATGAATTTCTTAATGCTTAGTAGTTTACGAAAAAGCTTTAGAGAAGTGTTGATTTATATACTCTCTGCCTATTTTAAGCTTATTCTCTTGAGAACTTAAGTGGTTAAAATGTGGGAACCACTACATTTATACTGGGTTGCTTATGGTTATTTTCTTTAATGAGACTTTGCTGTGTGTTGGAGAGTTTTAAAAATTTTAATATGTTAGGCCCCCTTTTATCATGAGAAATTGAATGAGATGACACATCGCGTAGGATGTAAATACAAAAGAGAAATTATGATAAAAACAAAAAAATTGTGCATATGTGTATTTGACTGTTCCACGTTATTTGATGCTGGCAGGAAAAGAAATTAGAAGAAGAGGATGAAGCACTTATAAAATCAATATTTCAAGTGAGTTTATGAATATCAGACTCTTTGTTTGCTTGCTTGCTCCCTTTTTCTTTTGGGAGTTCATTTCACAAGATATGCTTGGTTTCAAATTTAATGTAGGGATCCAGAGAGTTTGTCAAACGGGTTCATGATGAAGATCTTGATGACGATGAAGATTTAACTCAATTTTCAACTGACAATAGTGAAACATCAAGAAATAACATGAAGGTATGATATTAGCCTTCACTTTTATATGAGTTTTACTGTCTAAATGTTTGTTAGTGGTTTTTTTTCAAGAAATGCTCTGTAAAACCTCATTGAACTTGCTTGAAGAGGGTCATTATTATGGGATTAGATATTTGCATTTGTAAATGTCTAAGAGTCCGCTTGGGATAACCTTGCGGGGTCAACTATCACTTGTAAGTTGTAAGTGATTGTCTAAAAACCGTGTCCATTTGAATTTGATTTTTCACAGTTTTTCAGAAAATTTTGTTTCGTTTTTTTTAGGTAAGAAACTTTTTTTTTTTTTTAATTTTCTTAAAAAAAAAAAAACCTCCAATTTGTAGCTTTTTAAGAAATCTCTAATTCCTGAAAGTGATTATTTTAGAAGCCAACTCAAACGGAGTCTAAGTCGAGGAGGACGTGTTATGATAGTGAACTAAGTTTGATAAAACGTTAATCCTGCTGTGTATTCATAACTTGATTGTGACCGATTGTGGCGTCTAGATAAATCGTTGCTGTGAACGAAGTTTCGTGAGATTCTCAATGTATTTTGTTTACCTTGCCACCTCCACCAGTGTTCAAGAAAAGAAGATACCAGCACTAAACTACAATATTTCAAACAATGTCCATTACTATGTGCAAATCAGCTAGGAATCTGAATTTCCCCTTTATACTTATCACTTAATAGGTATAATGGCAGTTTATCGAATGATGGGCTATATAGCCTATAGGCAAGCAACCTTTGGCAGCTGGTGTCTGCATTACGGACTCAGATATGCACAACTATTACATATGGAAAACTGAAACTGACATCACCTTGCAGACAGGCCAGACACTACCATCTTGTAATTACGCTAATTATAAATCTGTTGTGTACTTGTGTCTATTGATTTATTAGTCAAGTATTTGGTTTCCTAGAAAGTAAAATTGCACGAATTAAGTTCAGAAGCATGGACGTCCAAAAGAGGAAACTAATTACGATGGGTTACGATCCAGAGTACGATTGTATGGAATACCTTTGAAATTTACTTTTTTGGTTACTAATTAAACTATATCAATTGTAACCAACAAGAACTAAAAATGTCACGGAATTTTATTAATTTGTTGACAAGTTTCTTGTATTTGTAATGCAGAAGAGAAAGGGTTCTGAAGAACTTCCTGGTAACCCGACTGATTATCTGACCAAAGCCGTACTTGACAGCTCCAACAAAGAAGGTTTGTTATGTTCGGCCAAATGATTATTTCTTTTTCTGTTTGCAAAAATTTCGTGCATAATATTGATCTGTAGTATCTTAGCGGATATATATATTTAACCACAGCTCTAGATGTACTATATTTCATGTGTGTTTCTGTAGGCATGTAATCTATTATATACTGACTCTCTCTCTCTCTCTCTCTCTCTCTCTCTCTCTCTCTCTCTCTCTCTGTGTGTGTGTGTGTGTGTGTGTGTGCGAGTGTGTGTGTGCTGGGTGCGCTTATGCTTTCCCGATGTGCCGAATATATATATATATATATAAATATTTATTTTCTAATGATAAAATGTGAATTGTTTACCGAAATATATATCGGACTAAATCATTATATTTACCTGGTGAGCTGAGAGGACAGAGTACTAATTTCCTACCTGAAGTCACTCAAGTTCTAAATATCTGCACTAGTTTTTTTTTTTTAAAGATGTTTGCATGTATTACTAAAGTTATACAGTTAACAAAACCATACTGAAGGTGTTAAAATAGCCTCAGGCTTGTTCAAGCTCAACCAAAGCTTTTATTCTACAAAAGGCGAGAGCTTATCAGGGAGGGTCACATAAAGTCATCAAGTGCACACTCTTTTAGAATGCTCCAGGCTCAAGGGGAAAAAAAGTTTTCAACTTTTAAATCTTTAAATCATTTTTTTTAATGACCAATAATTGGTAGCTCATATCTGCTTTGCTTCCTACTACAGTAGTATTTATGTTGGCCATGACTTTGTCATTTGAAGTTTACGTTAAATAAGTTCAATAATACTTGTCAGCAACCACTCTTTTGTTCCAAGATGCTGATCGTTTTTCTTGACTCAACAATATGGGGATTAATTAGTATAAAACTTCTTGCTCATGTGGTGAGATATGATACTGCTAACTTATGGTGATAACAAAAACGTTTTGAGAAATACAACATCCTTACGGGGATAGGCAAAAAAACAAAAACAACAAGAAGAGAAAAGGAAAACGGAAAGGGTACTGGGACTTGGTAGTGGATTTACTGTAGCAATCTCCATATACATTGTGTTTGTATTTATGTTATACCTTTACTTATGTGTTACTTATGTCTTTAAAAGTCGGATTTGGTGTTTACATGAGTTTCTTTAAAGTCGGAAAACTAAATTTATTCTTAATCCAATTACTAACAAATCTGAAATATTTATGGTTCCTAACAGAAGATTCAGAAGGTTCCAAGGCTCCAAAGGATGGTAAATTCATTTTCAAGTCCCCATTAGTCAGAGTTGCTGTTGTGAAGAGACCTCCTTTGGCTTCTAAAGTTGACAAGCCTGCGAAAGAGGAGAACAAACCAGATAAAGAGCATCTAACAAATGTCTCAAGCACCGGACTTCAGTCGCTATGCCAAAACTATGAAAGTGATGAAGATGAGTAGTCGGTGGTGGCTATTGCGAACAACTTTGCATTAACACATCATTTACATTCTCAAATATTATTTCAGGAGATTTTATAGTTGCAATGCAGTTCTCATTAGGGACTGAAACAAGTGCTTGTTCCAGAAGCAACATGTACCGTCTGTCCTCTCACTCCATGAACCACCGAGGCAAAATTTGAGAATGTAATAGAAGTTTTTACCTGTAATTTTATGTGGAATGAAGAAATATAATTTTTTGTATATTTATGTTTGGAACTTTGATGTTAATGATTCCATATTGTTGAACGCGAGGGAAATTATGTTTTTGGTAGTAACTGTGGTTTGCTGGAGTATAAACCCTAAGAAACCATTGGAGCTGAACTCTCTAGTGTGTGAAAAGTGGATTTCCCCCTTCCCCTTCCCTCCCCCCCACCCCCCCCCCCCCCCCCCCCCCGCCGTCCCTTTCCCCTGATGTTGCTGAATTAGGACCACACTTGGGGTCTTTGTGTGTGTGTGTGTGCGTGCGCGGGGCTGGGGTTGGGGGGTAACTAATGACAACGTAGGTTCTTGAGAGGAGAATGAAGGAAAATGCTTTGAAATGCATAGGAAAGGAAGGAAAGGAAGCCAAGCAGCTTAGACTTTCCCTCTTTTGTTTTGCCCAACAATGAGGTTGCTCAACTGTGTTATAAAATTTGATCAAATGTGCGAAAGATTTGATGTTAATTTCCATTGCTTTAGTTGAAGCACATAACTCATCCTTGTTAAGCAACTTGAGGAGAGTTTTTGCTCACCCAAGCACCCTATTATTGGGCGAGCAAAAATGTTTTCAAACAACTCTACAATCTCTTTATGAAATAAAATCTTCATTTTCTCATTTGGAGCTACTAATCACGCAGACTTAAATAACTTTTTATACCCGTCTTGATGCATTGAAGAGTTGTACATTTAGCATCATTAGTTGTGGTGTGGGTGCTGAGAGCAAGGAGGCGTGTATTTAGTTGCTTCCTTTCTTGCAATGGCTTTTCAACATCAAGACACAGCTTTGCCCCTTTAAAGATGAGAAATGAATATGCAACAATTATAAAACAAAATAAGCACATTTGAACTAAAGAAATAGACCATGGAAGTACCAATGAATAACAATCCTCCCAGAGGGTTTGTCCACATACATTAGAAATAGGTCACTAAACCCTACAAATTTTCAAGTCTGACAAATGATCATATATCCTCCTTAGAAGCTTAGTCTTGACATAAGATTGCAAATAATGAAGCAACCTAGCAAACCAGAAGATTAAGATAGATACAATGAAAGAGATTTTCAAAGTAAGCAAAACATAAAGAAAACCTCATTTCTGGCCCTTCTTTTTCCACAAATCTCCAAACATTTTAATACCGGAACCTTTCCTCCTTCCACCACCAAACCCATCATCCAAAGAATCATCAACCAAACCGGGCGAACCCACGTACCCACCACCGTACCCGCCAACCGATGTCTCAAAAATGTGCTTATCCATGGACCCGCACCTCTCTGAGATCCTCCTACCACTGTTCATATCCGCGGCCCCGGCGAGCACTGCTGCTGCAGCGTTGGCCGCCTTCCTCCACTGCTCGGTCTGTACTCTCATTTTCTTCATCTCGGTTTCCAATTCCTCTTTTGCCCCTTCCATGGCTTCTAGCTTCTCAGTTAACTCAACCCCACTAGCTTTACTTACTTCTAGCTCTTTTACTAGTTGGGTCAATCTTGAATTCAATTCCTCTTCCTTGGCTCTAGCACTTGAAATCTCTACACTTGCTTCATTCAACTGATTCTTCAGGCTCTCATTTTCTCGAGAAAACGCTTCTACTTCATTTTCTTTCTCTTCTAACTTGGATTTCAACGAACTTATCTCATCGTTCTTCAAAGCCAAGTCATCAAAAGACGGCTTCTCCGGCTCAAAAATGATTGGTTTACTTTCTTGATCTTCTTGATCAGTGGGTTGGTTCGATTCAATTTTCGGATCCATTGGGACTTCAAAAACATCGGTTTCTCGTTCATTTTCCTCAGAAAATTCATTAGATTCTTTGATTTCACTTGGGTTTGGCTTCTCTTGGACTATCACTGGCTCTAAATCAATTGGCTTTTGGGCTTTTTTCTCTAGTTCTTGTTGAGCTTCTTTCTTTGCAGCTTCGGCAGATTCTAATTGATCCTTCAGAATCTTGAGCTCTTCTTGGGCTTGACCGAGTTGAGATTCCAAGTCCGCAATGCGGGTACCGAGTTTCTTCTGATTCACTGAGTCAGATGGAGTTCTGACTCGGGGCGATCGACGATCTCCTACTTTGGGACTCCTGTCAGTGACTGGTCGATGATGTGGTGGATCGGAGTCCGAGCTTGATGTCCTGAGCTGAAGTGGGGCCCGTAGAGATTGCCTTTGTGGCATTTCTGATCCCCTAATGCAACATATAATGCACAAAGTTGAATCAAAGGCCTAATATTGGTACAAACAAGCCTTATCATTTAGGTACAACTTACATATATCAATACAAGCCTATATTCTTATATGCATCTCTCCGTATTACTAGGAATTTACTCGAAATTTAGACAATATTTGTACAACAATTACAGCTCTTTATATGTCATTAAAATTCACCATACTAGGAACTAAGCCTTCATCCAAATAAGTGGGGTATATTAGCCACATTCATCAAGTTGGTTTGAAATAGTCTCCAAGTCTAGACTTAAGAAGAAAATTTAATAAATTGATCACAACCCAAAAAATCTAACATTGTGAGTTAAGTGGTCAATAAGGCAAATGCAACATCAGTATATATATATATATATATACACACACACACATAATGTTTATATAGTTGAGTTGGTGAACACAACATTTTGAAATTTTGTGAAATCACACTCCTTGGTTCTTATTTTAACTGAGGACTGATAACCTCTTACAAAACCTAGATGTTTAAAAGGTTTGATTTAATTTACTAAGCTTCATGAAGAGAGAAAACAATAAACTTTCAAGTCTTTTGCTCACAAAATAGAACCATTTAAAGCCAAATTATTGGGTCTACAAGCATTACGCAAATACAACATAAAATTTGTACAACTGCATTAAGGAGATACAATATTAAACATAGATTAGATTGTCAAACCTTGATCTTGGCATTTGATGCACTTAAAAGGCAATTGATTCAAGAAAACGCAATATGAAGGGCTAACCATTCAAAAACCTTCGAATCTGCAAAACTAAATGCAGTGATTAACATAGGAAGCACCTTTTAGATAGCCGAATAAGAACTACACGTATTTACTACCAAAATGAACAAGTTGAGGATAAAACATGAAGTGTCTCATAAATTGTGACGCACCAATCACATCCATCCATGTATGGATGTTTTATCCACCGTCATATTATCCTAAATTAATAAATATATAATGCACCCCATACTTTAAGAGAGAGTTATCATGAGAAGTTAATAACACATGGATGGATGTGAACTGGGCATCACACAATGACGTGATGCGACAGTCACCGTAAAAAACTTCTCCAAAATGAGTCATCTGCTATGTATTTCATTTGATAGCTTTCGTTGTCCACTTCAAAAAAATTTGAGATGGTTAAAAACTCTTGACAACACATACACTTAAGATTACAAAGTTAAAATGATTTTAAATACATTTAACCACTAAACAGAACCAGTAAATGGTAGTAAGTTCAAAGTTGGAAGCAAAACCTATTCAGTCAAAATCTTAAAACATCTCCAAAAAACCGTACCTTCGATCCGTATACAATAATGCAAAATGAATAGTAAAAATAACTAAAACTAGACGTACAACAGGCCTTATGTAGTAAATAAAATATACTAAAAATCAAGTCCAAATCATTTAATTGTGACAGAGTAATAAAGAGAGTCCGGATCGTCACCCGCAAGTGGGGTGCGGCTGGGTGGACAGCACTGTTGTGGTGTTGACAGCACAACACATGCATTTGGGTGTTCCCCTTTTTATAAAATTGAAAAACCTAAATAGTGAGTGTGCTGTCAACACCACAAGGGTGCTGCTCACCCAGCCGTACGGCAGACGATCCACAAGCTAATAGAGAGAAGCTATTGGCACTCCACTTTAAACTTACATATTTATTTAACTTTTGCTAAGTGGTACTCTACTTTTAACTTCCTCTGCTTCACACAATTTGAATGAATAAGAAAGTTCAAAGGTGAAGAGTGAAAAGTTACAAGTATGAAACCAATAACACTTTCTTATGGATAGAACTTGGGTACAGTTCCTTAGGTACATACAGTACTGTTCCGGAATGTAATTGGTCCACATAGTGTTTATGTAGTTAACACTTGTATATATGAACCAATCACATTTCAGAACAGTACGATATGCACATAAAAAATTGTACCAAGTATTGTCCCATTTTTGTACTGGACTCAAAGGCCAACAGTATACATGGTGTTGTAAAGGTACAAACACGAGCATTATTTTCTCTCCGTTTTGGCATCTTTTTCATTTTTGAAGGAGATGTCCCACCTTTTCCAAAACTGAACTCCAACCATCTGTCCTCATTTTTCTTTTCATTTCTTTAGATCACTATTCTTTTGCTTAAAAACTTTAAGAGTCATACAATTTCTTCACAACTTTATGCATCCTTTAATTATCTACCATGTTATAATTCAAACTTCATTTGTCTAGTATTGTTACTTCAAAAGTATATAATTTATCCATTCAAATTCAAAACTAGAATTCATTACAAATTAGGGAGTGAATACTAAACGTTTGGATGACAGGGAGGGGATTGAACAACTAGTCCCTTTTAATTGATAGTCACCTTCCCATGGTATAACTTCGTCCCCCATATGGGAGACTATTCTTTTAAAATGGACAATTAATCCCGGGCAGAATGGTTGCGCCAAACACCAGACTATTCAATTAATATCGACTATTAGTCCAATCCCCCTCTATCCCATCCTTAGTCTTGCGAAACAAACGAGGTCTAAGTGAATAGTAGTAAAATGATAGGGGGAGCTTCATATTTGGAGGCGCACTATTCACATAACTTCATTTTTTGAAGAAATGAAGAAGGGTTGAGATTGGATTTTTGGAGCTTCACTTAAGGAGGATTAGAGAAACTCCAACAGTGCTCTATATCTTCAAATTTGAAGTCAACATCCATTTTCCAATAATTTCAAAAGATGCCACTTCGCAGAAATATGAATAATGCCTTCAAATATGAAGGCTGTCAAAAAAAGATGAAGCAACCTCGTTCATTTCACTATTTATCCACTATTCATCCACTAAAGTTTCACTTATTTCTCAAATCTTAACATATTAACATTTTTTTTAATAATTTTAATTTACAATTAACTTTGTACAGTATTTTGTAAATTATATCCAAAATGACAAATTTTTTCTTTTACTTAAATAAGAATTAATTAAATAATTAACTATTAAATTGATTTTAGACATTTAAAAGAATTACTGAGATTTAACTATTTTTTAATTTATTAACGCAAATTTAAAGAATGAATAGTGATTTTAAGTTTATTTTGCATAAAAGAATAGCAATTTAAAAAATGAATAGTGATTTGAAGAATGGGACAGTTGGAATTCAATTTTTAAAAAGTAAGACATCTGCTTCAAATGAAGATGATGCTTCATAGAAAATAAAAATGAAAGCTTGTGGTTGAGTTGCTTTTAGAGTTTTGTTACCAAGTCTTAAATATTAAACACCTCAAAATTACCCCCTTTCCTACAAAAAATAAATTACCCCTGTTGATTCCAGGCGCATGCACATTTGGGGCGGTGTGAAAGTGCTTTTAAAACCCTTTACGTTTTTATGTATAAATCTTTATCATGAAAATAAAATGTAGAGAACTTATTGCATGGTTCCGAGACATAGGTCACGTGGTGGTCCCGACCAATAAGGAACTGTCATGTGTTCAAATGTAAAATTTTAGGTCCCCTATTAACTAACCACTTGATCACACGACAGTCTCTTATTAGCCAGGACCATCACATAACCATGGTTCCAGTCCACACAATATTTTTTCTAACAAAAGGTCACAAAGTAAAAATTATTGTGTTGTCCAGGACAACCATGTCATCCATGTGATGTGGTGGTCCGGACCAATAACTAGACGTCATGTGGTATAAAATATCATCATCACAACTTTATTGTACAAAAATGTAAAAGTCAGACAAAATAAGTGATGTGTAATAGATTGTGATGATGACATTTTGGCCACATATAATTCAATTATTAGTCCAAACCACCACATCACATAAGTGACGTGGTGATCCCAGACCACACAATAATTTCTCCGCGAGGTCACCAAACTGTGGTAAAGTTGGTAAAGTTGCTGGCCATTTATAAGATTTATCTTTCTACAAGCAAGCACATATAAATTATTGGATGATACATGAGAAATTATTGTGGTACTGAATCATGACATCAACTATGCGACGTGGTAGTCCAAACCAATAAGTGAAAGCCATGTAGACAAAAAATCACTAATGACAACTTTATCGCACAAGAAACAAATAAATTATTATGATAACTGAAACTATAAATCTGTCATGACTATTTTTTGGCCACATGACTTTCACTTATTAGTTCGAACCATCTCTCTATGTGACGTGCTGGTCTAGGAACACAATAATTTCTCTGGATAAAAAATTATTCTTGTGACATGGTGTACCGGAACAATAAATAAGAGGCATTTGGTGAGAAATTATTGCCAATGTTAGTCTATTATCACACCCCAATAAAGCTAATCTGATTGTTTTTACCAAACATCTTTGGTTGAAGATTTTCAAAAGCCATTTTTCCAGCAATACCCTGCAGTATTTTCATTCATTTGCCAGCACAACACAATCTTCTATTTTTTATTTTCAATTTTTTTCTTGTGGAAAAAAAAAAATAAAAAAGTGGAAGGATGATGTACTGTCAAATAGATGGAGGTGCTACTAGAGTACTGCCGGGGAAATGACTACCGGGGATTCTCTCCCAACATCTTTCCCTTGATTGATTTTAGTCAGATATACCATGTCACATGGGTGTTGTGCATGGACCATCCAATAATAATTTCTCTCAGTACAAAAGCAGTCAAAACATCTCCTAAAGTACTAATTATTGTGTAGTGCGAGACAATTATGTCACTCTTGTGATGTGGTAGTCCAGACCAATAACTGGATACTATGCGACACAAAAATGATATTATCACAAAGTTATTGCAAAACCCAAAAAGTTAGTACAAACAACTTTGTAATATGTGATATTTTGGTCACATGACATCCGTTTATTGGTCTGGACCACCATATCACATGAGTGATATACTGATTCGGTACCACACAATAATTTGTCAACAAAGTTCTCCTAGTAAAATACAAAGAAGATTAGGGCTCTGTTCGGTTTATTAATTTTGTGGGGAAAATGAAAAGGGTTATAGAAACAAGCATGAAAAATAATTCCCTCGTGTTTTCCGTCGTGCTTCAATAACATTATAAATTAAAAATTTGTAAAATTTAATTGCAATATAAAAAATATTAAAAAATTAAAGAAAAATAACTAAGAATATTCAAAGGGTGATGCTATTTCCACTTCATCACTAAATTAAGGCACTCTATGGTACTACTCTTAGTGCATGTGGTACTATGTATGTCATGTATTGCATATATGGTACCACATGCTCTAAGAATAGTACCATGAAGTGCCTTAGTTCAATGATGGAGTGGCAATAACAATTCCCTATTCCAAATGTTTTTAACTTCTGAAAGTATTCTGTTTTTTTTTTTTTCCTTCTCTCTTCTCACTATTTTTCTTACTAACTAAATAGAAAAAAATAATAATAATAATAAAAAGATTTTCCTCCATTTCTTTTTTCCTTTTTCATTTCTATCAATATTCCAAGAACCAAACAAAGCCTAAGAGAAAATAATTACTACTTCTAAAACACACCGGGTAATACTATCAGATACAACTAGCAAAGATATGAAGATCTCAAAGCATAGAAGTATGGGTGGCGATAAAGGCACCTTTATTTTTTAATTAGGCACTTAAATTTAAGTTAAAAAATCAATGTTTTACCTTTAACTTTAATTATTAAAGTCACCTCACTCATTTTATTATATATTATCTCTTCGTGTCTCTCTCTTTATTTATTTCTAAATCCTTGGCTACTTCTGATTTCTTTCTCTATTAATTCTTAATCTGTATTCAGCGTATTCTTCGATTTGACTTCTTCTATTGTAAGTTTTTTTTTGTTTTCACTAATTGTGATTCTTCTCTCGATAGCTGTCACATGATCCTCCTAAGCATAATTTATATAATAATATGAATTTATCCATATCAGATAATCAATTTATTACACTTTATGATGAAATTACGTTTGCATGTATGTGTGACATGGGTCGTATTTATTCCAAATTTATACTTGTCGCCAGGGGGCGGATCTAAAAAATCAATTCGGGGGGGCTTGATATACGGGGGTTCGGGGGCAGCGCCATCGAAAAAAAATTTTTGGACCTATTTATACAAAATTTTGACTTTTTTACACATATTTTAGACATATTTATACATTTTTTGTGTATATTTTGGACCTTTCTATACATATTTTATAATTAGTACAAAAACTTAAAGAGAAAGGGGCTTAGTATGATAATTTTATAATATCGGGAGGGCTTAGTAGGTAATTTTCATAACTAGGGGGGGTTTGAATGTAAAATATTTTTGTTCATAAGGTAGTATTTGTAATTTTTGAAAATCTAGGGGGACTTGAGCCCCCCTTGCCCTTTACTGCGTCCGCCCCTGTTTGTCGCAATTTAGTAGTAACATCATTTTTCTTTTTGTATAATCTAATGGTCTTATGATATTCAGATATCAATTGACAAAGCTATACAAATTGCAAAGTGCCTTGTACTGAAATAAGGGTAGGAAAAGACGATACATTGATTGAAAAGAAAGGGTAGGAAAAGACAATACATTGAACCTTACAATCACAAATGAAGTAATAACGGTTATAAGGTTTTTTCTTTTCCAATTGTTTGCTTTTCCCACCCTTTCTTGGCAACCAAACAAAGACAAAACGCGAGAAAAAAGGAACAAATTCTCTATTTTAAGAAGAAAAAAAAAACCCCCATGAAAAATGAGAACAGAAAAAAGAAAAAGAGGGTAAGTAAAACATGAAATCAAAAGAGATCTCACCATGTGAAGTCTGTCAAAGCTTCAAAATTTTCATCCGAGTGGGAAAAATGTCCATCTGAAGAGACCCTTTTGTGGATGCAGAACTAATACTCATTCGGCGGTGGTATTAATAATAGATACAGATATATGTATATATATATACATCTACATGTAGTATTTCCTCTTGAAACAAAGGGCAGTCGGTAAAAATCTACCAGCAAGGACTATAGAGAAAGCGAGAGAGAGAGATAGAGAGAGAGTGTGTGTGTTTTATAGACAGAGTGAAAGATGTTTGAAGTTTGAATTAATGATAGTGGGGATGTGGAATGTGAGAGATGGAGAAAATATTAATTGTAACCGTTATATTGTTGATGTGGTATAATTATGAATAATGTTTGGGGTATCAAAGGACACAAAGAACTTTTACAAAATGAGTGGAAAGTTTATGTGACACACTAGGACCCGCCATCAATTAGCCATTATTTTCATTAATTGCTGGCGGATCCCAGTATGCCACATAGACTTTCCACTCATTTTGTGTCTTTTGGTGCACCAAGCATTATTGTATAATTATTAAGGATAAGTTTATAGTGAGCATCTTCTCATATAAGAAGACAGATTTTAACTGTTAGATGAGTATTTAGCCATAAAATTTTCAAGAATCTGGAGATGCATTTATTGCTAGATGCTCATCCAACGGTTAAACCCCGTTTTCTCATATAAGAAGTTTCTCACAATAGACTTCTCCAACAATTAAATTTGAATCCTTTATTTATTTATTAACATTTTTTTATTTTCAGGGAAAATCTCATCTACACAAGCACAAATCATAAATATGTGAGTAAGTTATTTTGCTGATGTGGTATACCCGTTGCTGTGAATATTTACGAGAGAGAGAAAGGGAGAGAGACAGAGAGAGTATGAGACCCGTTTGGTAGCAATTTTTTGGAGCCTCATAAGTGATTAGAGCATAATCACCGTTAGTAACTAAATTTGAGTAGTCAAAATTAGGGGTGTAACTCGGGCGGGACTCAAAGGGCTTTGGCTCTGCCTAGGCCCGAGCTCGAATTCAAACAGTCTGCCCAATCTCGAGCCCGAGCCCGACATAAACCTGAACTTTTCAACCTGAGCCTGATTTGCGATTTAGTATTAAAATCCGAGCCCAAATTGCAAAACTTTTTTGGGTGCAAACCGATATTCAGTATGTAAATAACAATATGCAGAGTATCAAATATATTTTTTTAATTAATATTTAGGAAAAAAACATTCATCTATTAATTTAGTGCTTGAATAATATCTAGTGTATTCTTGTCACTAAAAAAATACTATAATCTAATATAAAAAATAATACATAAATAGAATTCAGGCTCGGACTCGGGTTCTACGGGTTAGCAAAATTCTGCCCAAATTCGGCCCGAATTGAATTCAGACTTACATTTGCTTGCCCAAGTCCACCCATGGTGAAATTATCGCAAGCCCAAACTTGACAATTTTTGGATCGGACTCTAGCTAGACACGAATTGACCCACCAAATTACACCGCACCCCTAGTCAAAATCACATTGGGATACAAGAGTATTATATTTTAGGCACTCTAATTATAGAAGAAAAAAATTCTAGTCACTTTAATAATTAATATATTTTGATGTAGCTTAATCATATATATACTCAAAATATTAATTTAATAACAATTTACCGATTATGTTCTTCCCAACAATGATAGAGGACATGGCGCAAAGGGTCCAAAGAAAAAAAAATGGGATCTTCGGTAAAGGGTTGGTCCCTTCTTCTAGCCTTTGGTTGAGGCTAGGTGGCTAGTGCAGTCCTAGTCTTTGCTTTTTTAATTTAGTTGGATCCCCATGGAATTGAGTTCTGTTTTGGTGCAAACTTCTGCTAAATGGCGAAGGAACTATGCGCTTGACATTGAAACCTATATGCATCATACATATGTTATCTCGAGCGGCGAGGGCTTCTTTATATTCTGCTTTTACGTAAATACTGCCTCTCCTGTTGATCTTGTAGCTGATGCCGATCAACATCCCATGCATGGTTGTCGATTCTTCAGATAGTGTTCATCAACATCCTTCAGCCCCCTGGGTCTTCGTCCTTTGATATTGAGTCTATCTTGGAAAAACTTCGGGTGGTCACGCGTGTGGATCGAGAACACCGAAACCACTATTGGGGCGTCAAGGCTCGGGTCAGCCTACGGCACTACCGTAGAGAGGTGAACCTGCACCAAGCCCTGGGTGATAGAAGGCCGGCAGGAAATTCTTTGGCATTGAATCAAGGTATTCAGGAAGAACAGGTTGTTCCAGCTCGACATCGGCAAGAACTCTGGACTATTGCATGGGAACAGGTTCATTAGATTAGGGGTGGGCAAACAATTCGGTTAACTGAACAAACCGAACCAACGAAACCGAATTTTCAATTTCAGTTCGGTTATTTCAGTTAAAAATTTCAGTTCAGTTAAAAACCGAACCGAATTAAAAATTTCAGTTCGGTTATTTCAGTTAAAAATTTCAGTTCAGTTAAAAACCGAACCGAATTAAAAATTTCAGTTCGTTATAAGTTGCCTATAGGCAAACCGAACCGAACCGAACCGAAAAATCGAAATTTTATTTTTTATTTTTATTTTCTGTATTATCAATATATTTTTACATAATTATAGATAATAAAATATAAGTAAGAAAAGTATGCTTTCTTTGCAATATGAAAGAGAGAGGAAAAAAACATAAAAAAAAACAGTGAAAAATGAAAAAAAAGTTAAAATAAAAATTGGTTTTTTACAATTCGGTTAACCGAATAACTAAACCGAACCGAATTTGTAATTCAATTAAACGAACAAAACCAACCAAATTAAATTTCAGTCAATTAACAATTGATAATCCTCTAAACCGAACTAAACTCAAACCAAATCAATAGTGCCAAACCGAACTGAACCGACCGAATATCCACCCCTACATTTAATATTCCCTCTTTCCTTGTCCATCACATATAAATATCGGTCAAGCTTATTAGACTATTTTGAATTCTCCATTAATGGAGAACTTACTTTTTTTTTTTTGGGGGTCTAAGAGAAGCTAAAAGGACATTTTTTTTTTTCAAATTGCTCCACATTTGAGTCCTTCCGCACTGAGAGAGAAACTAATTAAAATCGTTTGGGAATCAACTTTTCTGAGTAAATCATAAAAAATTGTGACTTAATAGTAGAAAATTGCATTTTGATTCAAAAAAAAAATTACAATTTTGATTAAAGACAAGGGTTAATTACACTTTATCTCTCTGTGTTTATCAATTTCACTTTATCTCTCTGTGTTTTAAAAGTGGACACCTTAATCTCCTTGTGGTATCGGACTAAAGTGAAATTACTAAGATAAAAGAGTTTAAATATCCTCATAAGTGTTAAAATTAGTCACACATGAGAGAGTTTAAATATCAAAATTACCCCACATAGGTAGGTATCTCAAACAGGGTCGGCCCTTGGCCCGGGCGGCTGCTTGGGGCCTCCAAAAATAAGAGCTTATTCGGCCTTGGAATAAGGCCTTATTTGGCCAAAATTCATGTATTATATAAAAATAGGGCCTAAAAAAAACAGGGCCCTAGATATACATGCATTATATATAAAAATAGGACAAAAATAAGACATTGTTTGGCCAAAATACATGTATTATATATAAAAATAGGACCTAAAAAAATAGTGTCTTATATATACATGTATTATGTATAAAAATAGGACCAAAAAAGGGCCTAAAAAAATTTTCTTTTCATGTTTGCTTGGGGCCTCATGTGAATTTCACAATCTCAGGGCCGGCCCTGATCTCAAAATTAGTTCCACAAACAGGTAAGTGTTAAAAATTATATCCACGTGGATGAGTTAAATGGTAGTATTATCCCTATATAGGGAGTTAATCTGAAAATTAACCTCTCAAAGAGAGTTAAGTGTTAATATATTTGGCCAATTTTAAAATTTTCATCAAATTTGAATAAAATCTTAATAGTTTTACGTTAGTTCGAAATCACATAGGGTTAAGTGTCTATATTTAAACCTCAAGGAATAAGATATAGCTGAGCCTAACTACATAGGGATAAAATATAATTAACCCTAAAAATAATTTTCATTTATAATTGAATTACAAAAGCAGAAACTTTTGCCAAACGCGACATAGTGATTCTCGAGGGCTTAGAAGAATCTAAGAAGAGGACAAGAGAGTAATTTGAACGTTGGAGAAAGGACAGACAGAACAAGCAAATATACAAATCTTGGAAATCCCAACCTGTTGAGAGAGAGAGAGAGAGAGAGAGAGAGAGGGATCTAACTCTCCTTTACAGCCTTTTGTCTTCTTTTTCAAACCAAATTTCTAGGTTCTCTCAATTTCTGTCTGTGCTTTGGATGACAGTGCGTGCATTTAACCTTTCAATTTCAACTTTAAACTTACCAACAAAGCAACTTTTGAATATGACAAATGTTACTCAAACAAAACATTTTAAAATAAGGCTTTAAATACATATATTATAGAGTATATTATATAAGTACTGCATAGAAAAGTGTAAAAATTTAAACAGTACAGAATACAACACATCTAAAACGGTAAAACTCTATTGTAAAATGAGAGATGTGTCTAGCATTTTTGTTTGAATATACTCTGACACTTGTTCAAAATATATACATACATATCTATACTATGACAAAAATTAAAAAATGAAATCAATATTACCAAAAAGAGCTCGATAATTGGTTAGTGTAATGGTAAAAATATAGGTTGTTTACTCATCTAAAAATTGCTCAGAAGCACCTTATAGAGTGAGTATGTGAGATCTACAATTTTTCACTTTATTATTATTATTATTATTATTATTATCTATACAAATTTGAGGGTCCCATATGCTTATGAGCAATGGGTGAGAAAGTTTTTGCTCACAAAAAATGCTCTCTAATAAAAATTGGATCAGACTCTCTCCAACTATTTATTTGTAATTGTCCAATCAAAAGTGTAATTGAAAACTACCTAAGTATAGAGAGAAAAATTACTTATTGGTCAATTAAGAAAAGATAAAAACATGATCAAGTTTTATTATTATTACAATCTTATGAAAATTAGTATTATGTTGATTCAATATAAATTTTTTGACAGTGATTTTAATATAAAACGTAGTTCCAAATACACCAAAAAAGAAAAATACTCAGAATCAGGGGCGGAGCCATGCTTCGATTTTAGTGGGGGCAAAAAACTATATAGGGGTTCGGGACAATACCGCTATCCAGGCTTTTTTTTTTTTTTTTTGGGTACGACTATAATTACGGTTTTTAAAAACTATGTGATTGTTTTGTGAGTTTTACACATAGTGGGTTGTGGATTAAAACATAATTACTTAAAGAAAAATGAATATGATCTCCATAACTCTTTTGAAGAAATTATTTTCAGATTCTTAATTTCTTTCTTCACTTATAGTCTTAGTATGATCAAACTGGATTTCTACAAAGACTTAAATATTTTGGGCTAATTGAGTACATAAGATGTAAGGATTAAAGTGAAAATTTTTAGTTTAAAGGGGGTAAATTAAAAATTTAAGACACAAGTGCGTGTATTATAAAATACGAAGGGTAAATTTAGAAAATTGAGAGGGGACACAAATACATATAATATAAAATATATAGGGAGCAAATATAACATAGAAATGCTCATTATCCAAAAAGCATCCACGTTTTGACATTTTTCTCTGGTTTGTGTTATATTTGACATATCAAAACTATATTTAGACCTTTCTACGTTATTTTTCTTAGCAAACCACCATTTCACTACTATCATTCAAATATTTATTCAGGTGTTACTGTAGTATAACATTTCAGGTGTTACTGTAGTATAACATAGAATTAATTGGTCATTGTTAAATTATAATTAATTTTTCTTAGCAAACCACCATTTCACTACTATGATTCAAATATTTATTCAAGTGTTACTGTAGAATAACATAGAATTAATTGGTCATTGTCAAATTATAATTAATAGAAAAAATAGCATACAATTTGAGCAAAAATGTAAGGCACACAACACATTTCACAATAGGGCTTTAAATGTGTTGTACCCTGTGCTATTTGAATTTTTTACACTTTTTTATGCACTACTTACACAACACAAGATACATGCATTTAAAACCTTGTTATGAAATGTGTTATGTGCCAAACATTTTTTATTATAATTTGAGTTTGTTGAGTTGTCCATGCCAATTTATGATAGTAACAAATTGAATAGCAAGGCATTGGAGAAACTAACAAATGAGAAATCACATGTTCAAGTGCCAGCGAAATTATATTGAATACTATTTTACTGTAAAATGTAACCACGAAAGTTGTTTCAATAAACAAAAAAATGTAAATGAAAATAATTTTTGCAGCCATATATTTTCATTTACATTTTTGCAGCTATATCACGAGACATAAATTTATTCTCTCTCTAAAATTTTATTCAATTTTAAAAATATTATTGCCACATCTTGAACGTAAATTTGTTAAGTATTTTCAATTCACTTGTCCGTGTAAAGTAATACAGACAAATAATTATATTCAGTTAAAGTAAAGGATATGAAATTCCAATTTAATCTAAGAATTTATAAATTTAACAAAATATAAGGAAGACCTTCTTGCTTTGATTTGTACGAAAGATGTAAAATCGCATATACAATTAACCTTTTTCTTTTCTTTTCTTTTCTTTCTTCCGTTTTTTTTTGGATGAATTACATTTTACCCTTTTTAGTTAGGTCCATTTTCACTTTACTTGTGATTCAAAAGTGGATACTTAACCGCTTATAGTTTTGGACTAAAGTGAAACTACTAAAATTTGTCTCAAAATAATCCAGATGGGGATTAATTTAGTGTTAAAATGTAACACCCGTATTCGGAGAACGGGTTGATTATTATTATTTTTTTATGCATTAATTAATATAATTAGTGTATAAAATGGATTAAGGGGAGGCTTGAACTCGCCCGTGGAAAATGTTCAGAGAAGAACACCGTTTGGAAAAGTCTCCTGTGAGGAGGGACAGTTAGTCAATGAAGGGTCAAGTGAAATAATTGCATTTTAAATGATTAGATGCATTTATGTGATTACATGAATATTTGTTTAAATGCTTCCATATTATATGATGATATATGTGTTAGCATTTGGTGATAGGTTGGACATCCAAATAAGGGTATAATTGAAAAAGATTCATAATTAGTAGGTGCGAGGACAATTAGTGAAGTGGGACCCAATGAAGGGTCAAGTGAAATAATTGTATTTTAAATAATTATATGCATTTATGTGATTACATGAATGTTTGTTTAAATGCTTCCATATTATATGATGATATATGTGTTAGCATTTGGTGATAGCTTGGACACCCAAACAAGGGTATAATTGAAAAAAATTCATAATTAGTAGGTGCGATAGCAACTTCACAAAATATATGGAACCTACTTTGGGACCCATATGGGACTTAGACAAATACTCATTAAGTAATTGGGTAGTTAATGGAATGTTGGGGGATTTCATAATAAGAACTTAAGAAATTTTGGGAGTGTGAATGAAAAAGAAGAAAAATGAGGTTGAGGCACCTAACATACATGCATATGGAGGTGTCATCTCAAATTACAGAAAATTAAAACCAAACAAGAGAGAGCTCGGGAGAGAAGACGGAGACAAGACGCCGATATCGTTTTTCCGCTGTTCCGTCGCCGCCATTCGTCCAATTCGCGAACCGAAGCCGTTTTCGCTCGTGGAGATGAGACGATCGTTTCTATACCTTCAATTTATGTTTAATCGTTGTAATTTTTGTAGCTCATACTAATAGGAGAGATGTCATCTATCGAGTTTATGTAGGAATCTCTTTGAAATAGGAATTGAGCTTGAATTTGGTGGAATTTTGCATCATTGGGTTGATTTTTGGACAAAATCTGTGAGAAGTGAGTTTTTCTAACTATAGAATGATTGGGATTTTATGTGTATAATGCTTCAATGATAATTGGTGTTGAATACTTATGCTTAGAACTCATGAAGATGTTAGATTATCAATTGTATGTCAATTATATGAGAATTTGTAGAGCTTACATGCTTATGTGTTTATATGCTTACATGGTAATCAATGAACACTAGGAAAATGACTCATTGTTGGGAGTAATAAGGGTGGTGAAGAGTAAGAATCCGATAAATACGGAAGTCCAATGAATAGAAGTGACAACGGGACTGTAGACACCCCATTTTGTCGGCTATCATATTTAGGAGACCCATAGCTTGGTGGTTCACAATGATCGTAAAAGACTCAAAAGGACTCCTGGAAGTCAGCTCTATCTCTCAGAATGCTCAGATTGACCAAAATGCCCCTGAAAGCCCGAAGACTCCCAGATTTGGTCCCGAAGTTCTGAAAACATGCTATATCGTAAGAAAAATGATAAAATGAGTTTTTAAGTAAAACTGGATGAAATCGTCAGCTCCCAGAGACCCCCGGAAGTCCCGGAAGTTCCCCGAAAGTCCCCGTTGACCGGTTTGACCAAGGTTTGACCAGAGTTTGACCAAGTTTGACCAAGTTTGACCAAAATCTTCCGAATTCACCGGAATCATTAGAAAAGTATTAAAATGAGTTGTAAAAGAGAATCGAGCGAAAACGTCGGCTCCTGGGAGCTCCCGGAGGTTCCCAGAACTTCCCGGGAATCCCAAGTTTGACCAGTTTGACCAAGATTTGACTTTGGAATCGGGGCACCGAAACAATTTTTAAATATTTTTCATGGATACTAGAGGTCAATAGCTTTCCAACGGTATATCGCACATAATTCCTGGATTTAAAACGAATTTATTTTGAATTTCCGAAGGCGAAAAAGGCGATCAAATCAGCATTTATCGCGAATACCGCAAAACTTTTCAAAGTGACCTATCCCCGAACTTTTTTATGTAAAGTAGACTCCATTACCTTTCCAACGGTATATCACAACCTCAATTTGGAGTTCGTATGCATTTTCTGTGAATTTCGGACAAAATAGGGCCTTTTCGCGAATACCGGAACCTCTGGGGGCCTAAACGTAATTTTATGGGCTTCAGAGGAGTACTGCCGCCGCGGCACTGGCCCAGTGCCGCCGCGGCACTCAACCCTCGCAGAGTCCATTTTTATAATTTTTTTGGGGGTCCAAATTGATTAATTGAAAGCCAAAACGACATAGTTTTATGTTCACAGTTGTTTGGGACCAATGGGAGTACTTCTAAAACCCCAAAATCACCCCAAATTGGCCTATTTAAACCCTCCATTACTCTTCATTTTGGGGGGACCAAGTGCAAAGCTTGAAAAGTTGTAGAGAAGAAGAGAGATAGAGATAAGTTTAGAAGAGAGAAAAGGAGCTTCCTCCTACTATTTTGCTATAGAAAGTGAGTTTTAATCTTGTTTTCTTCCATTACCTCTCTTATACTTCACATTCCAAACACCCCCAATCACCATTCTTGAGCATTCTTGAGTTAGGAAGCTACTTCCATGTCCAAATGTCAAAATCTATGAGTGAAACACCAAGCTACAAGTCCAAAATCACATTGATTATCATCTATTGATTGCTATTTACTTGCTTATTCATATTATGTTCATCTCTTCTTACCTCATTTCTTTTTTATTTTTCTCTATTTACTTACTAGTTCATCATCATCTAAGTGATGACATGAAGTTTGGGGTGAGTGAATCCTTATGGATAGTAGCTCTTGACCTCAAAAGCATGTTTGCTAGATGATGATCATAACCTCAATACTTCCAAGGTATTCTTGAAATGTATTGAAGTTATGTTGAAAAATAAAAATAAATCTCTCCAACAATCTTGGAGGTTCTTGATGATGAGTTTAATGTTGACATTTTAAGTGGCTATAATCCTTATTGAGTATTGAAAATGTGCTTTCAAAACATCTATTTCAAAACCCCTCTCAATCCCTCTCATTTGGTTTCAAGAAACAAAACTTTGTTTTCTCCAAAATCTTCAAAACAATGAGTCAAAACAGTGAGTGAGTTGAGTTCAAAGATTTCTCTAGAACTCAATACTCAACATATGGATGCAAGTTGGAAAGTCTTCCTAACTCATTGGAGAACACCCATGATTTTTGGTTTGACTTGGAAGTACTTGGAAATGGTCCATTTGGATCCCAATATTCCTTCCAAACATTCTGATTTTGCTGTCACAGCAGCTAGGTCCACTTCCAACCTCTTTTACAGAAAACTTTTCCAAAAGGGGTGGTCCTAACTTATTTTTCCCTTAAAATTCAATGTCTTAGGAAACCTTCTGTATAAAATGGGCCCTTAGATCATTCTTTTTCATTTTCTAATATTTTCTAACATTTCAGTCAACAGTACGGACTCTGTTTCTGAGTGACCTGTGTTGTTTATATGATTTCTCTCAATCTGTGATAGATATTCAAGATTGGACTTTTGGGTTGTGTTCTAGACACAATAAGGAACATCTCCATAAAAAATCATGCATTGAAAACATTCCTAACCCCTCTTTTCAATTTCCAAAATATGATGCTACTGTTCTGTCCACTATTCACAGCAAGCACATTTTAACTTTCATTCTTTGATTTGATGCTTATATGCATTCCAAATTAGTTCATATCTTAGGAAGTAGTTCATACTACATTTGTACATATCCCATATTGATTTCATCCGTCCATTCATACATATTTTAGACTTCTAAGTCATTCTAGAAATCCATGTACACAAAACACACTACAACCTTTGCACATTTTAGATACATACATTGCATTCATGCAAGATTTGGGGTTTTTGTAACTCTTAATCTAAGAAGATTATAAGGAATGATCATGATCACACGTTCATGCTCCCCTCGACCTAATCATCCTTTCTCATCCGTCCCGGGGATTGAGAGATCTTCTATTCTCAAAGATTAACATGCATCATCCTAGCTTGCTAAGCATCCTTGTTTTCTTTGACTATTTGTTTCAAGAACAATTCATGTCCCCCTTTAGATTAGGAAGTCTTGATTATTTGATACATGATTAGACTATTTTTCCTAAGTTTATTTGTGTGATCTTTCACTTTACATTGTATGATATTTGACTTAGATCTTATGAATGATATCTTATCTTTAGATCTTCCATTTCAAGTTTCTTATGTGATGTAATATACTATCATAGTATTAATTACCGAACCATACATAGTATAAGATGATTATTTGGATGCTAATTGAGGCCCGTCGAAAGACGGGGCGAGTTGAGGGTGTTTTAGTCGCGACAAAGGCTCCTTCCTCTCTCGTACCAAAACCCCGAACCAAGTTCTTTGGTTATGAAGGGCCGGTGCCCTTTATCCATTTGGGTGAGTCAAATTAAGTTTCTTGGTTCCTTAAAGACCAAGTGGCGACTCTGTATCTGTTTTCAACAGACCTATTTTCTTTCTTTGATTCAAATCAATTTCAAAACAATCTCAAACAAGAGAAGTGGTCCGATTTCCGGTATCCACAATCTGGCGACTCTGCTGGGGATTTTTATTTTAAAACAAAATAATACAGAGGTTTGACTCATAAGAAGCATCCTTAAAATCATCTTTTTACTGTGTTTGGTTCACCGCATTGCACTCTTGCATTTCCCCCCTCCGACTGTGTCTGAAACGCGGCGCTGACATTGTTCAGGTCTTGCTGTGCCAGGGCACAAGTCACCGTTGATACTGTACCTTCCAAGGTATATCAAAAAGAGTAAAAACCTCCGTACTGTCTCCCTGACGGTATATTGGAACTCTCGTCAATGGACCCTCTTTGACTAAACCCAGCCTTTGCATATAGATTCCTGTAGAACCTTTCATAGGACTGTTCATTTATCTTTTCAGATAGGACAATGTGATATAACTGTTGTATGCCCTGACGGGATTACCTGCGCGGTGTAGACGCTTATGTGGCATGAGGCAGAACTTCTTTCTTATGATCCCCAAGGCAATCACTTACATGTGACCACATTGAGTGACCTGCCTAGGCACCATGGTAAGGAAGTCTGCTCCATGTTCACAAAGATATACACCGCAAGCCTTGTTTGTTGGTCCTAGGACATAGGAGTATGAAAACTAGCTAGACAGTATGATCACCATCATAACCTGTTTCTCCCAGAAACTCTGTCCAGATATCCCAGATATAACCATATTGTCCAGTTTCTCCTAGAAACTCTGTCCAGATATCCCAGATATAACCATATTATCCAGTTCTCCTAGAAACTCTGTCCAGATATCCCAGATATAACCATATTAACCAGTTTTTCCCAAAAAAAAACTCTGTCTAAATCTCCCTGATTTCCCAGATATACCAGTTTCTCCCAAAAACTCTGTCCTATCTCCTAGAAACTCTATCCAAATTTCCTAGAAATATCCAAAGTACCTGTTTTCCTAGAAGCTCTGCCCAAATCTCCCAGATTCTCCAAAAATCCAACATCTCTGCCCAAATCACCCAGAAATGCCCAGATATACTTGTTTCCCCTGGAAACTCTATCCATATTTCTCAGAAATACCCAAAATACCAGTTTCTCCTAGAAGCTCAGTCCAAATCAACCAGAAATCCTTTTTTCTCCTAGAAACTCAAATGACTTCTAGAAATTTCTCCGAATCTTCCAAACCCATGTTTCTCCCAGAAACTCTATCCGAAATTCCCAAAGTATCCCGGAAATCCCTGTTATCCCTTGGTGATCATACTGGAAAGTAAGGTTAGCACACTCTGTATGGCTAGGACCTTATTTGTTTAACTTCTATCTGTTAGAAGTAGGGGCATCATATAGATTAGGGCTTGCATCTGCATGCTTGTCTCATGTGCATGCACCATTCTCATCAGTCTGCGCACACTATCTCAGTCAGTCTGTACATAAGTCAGTCCATCTTCCTTAACCTCACTGTCATTGTCTCTCTAGTCATCACTATCAGAATCTGATACACTCCTCTCGAATCTATAGGTCATTGTAGATTCCCAAAATCAGCCACTGAGATCCCCATCCTGGGTCAGAAGTTCGAGCAGTCATTTGGTTAGAATCAGTCCGCCGAGAAAATTCAACATGAATCAGGAAACTTTGGAAGCCAAGGTCACTGAATTAATAAATCAACAGTCAGATCGGCTGACTCAAGTCCTGAAATTTATGGAAGAGTTCCGACAACAGCAACCACAGTACCCACCTAGGTTCCCACCACCACAAGGGTTCATGCCACCACCACCGCCTAGATTTGGACCGCCTCCCGAGAACAATGGGAAAGAAGAACGGTTTCAAGAGGTCCCGCCGCCTGTATATGAGAAAAAGCTCCAAGAGAAAATGGACAAGGTCGACAAGCTTGAGAACATACTAAGGAAGAGTAAGGGAGTCGACGATTACATGTTAGATCTGGAAGGATTGTTTGAGCCCAACAAGGTGAGGCTACCCGAGAACTTCAAGATGCCTAAAATCGACCGTTTTGATGGAACTGGAAATCCGAAGAGCCACGTGAAGTTTTGTATGAGCATTTTCCAGTCAATGGGCTGCACCCATGAGCACATAGCTATGCTGTTCCCTCAAACCCTCCAGAAAGCCGCACTATCCTGGTTCCTAACCCTTGAAACTTCCAAGACCCGAGTTTGGGAAGATGTTGCTAGAACTTTCATTGATCATTACTCCTACAACCAAGAGCTTGATGTCACCATCCGAGATCTGGAAACTACCAGGCAGAATTTCAATGAGTCCTTCGCTGCATTCTTGAGCAGATGGAGGAATAAAGTAGCCCAAATGATCCATAGGCCTGCTGAGAAAGAGCAAGTACGTATGCTGGTCAAGAACCTGCAACCGGTATACCATGAAAAACTATTCTACCAATCCATCTCAACATTTGAAGAGTTGTTTGAGGTTGGGACTAGAATCGAGGATGCTATCTGTGAAGGCAAGATCAATGGAGCTGGGTCACTGAAAAAGGAGAAGAGACCCCATACCTTTGGTGAAGATCAAGAGAGCCTAGATGTCAATGCCTTAAGCCCATCATCAAGCCAAAATGACTTTAGTAAGAGGCACAAGAAAGGAAACCAAAGAGTCTTCACACCACTTGACATGAGCTTATCCTCCGCTCTCAATCAGCTTGTTCAAAAGGGCCACCTTGTACCTTTGGAGCCCAGTAAGCCTCCTAATCACCCACCTCCTGGGTACAATGAATCCAAGTATTGTGATTACCACCAAGACCAAGGCCATGAGACCGACAACTGTAAGAGGCTCCGTCACTCAATTCAGGATCTCTTAGATGATGCGCCGCACCCTAATCCAATCCACTACCTCGGTCTGGACCAACCCTTGACCTATCCGTTCGAATGATCCTCTTCGCTGAGGCCCTTGAATGTTAAACCTGTGCTGGTGAAGTGATGGTGTTTGGGACTCTTGCTAGAAAACCAAATGAAGATGCTCTTTAGAAAAAAAAGAAATAAAAAGAATAAGTGAGTCACTGTGACATTCCATTTGAGACCGGGTCGAGTCCAGTCGAGTCTGTTGTGTGTTTGTCTATTTCAAGTTTTGTCTTGTGATCGAGTCTGTCTGTCATCGAGTTGTTAATAAGTCTGTAAACCTTCTCTATTGATGGAATGAAATCTCATTTTTCTTGATCTGATGTGCCTAGTCATAAATGCATGAATCACTAAACTGAAGTGTCACTTTTCAAATTACCATGGATATTACTCTGCTAATAATTTTTCTACAACAAAACAAAAAAGAATCCTAAAAGGTTAAAGTCGATTTCACGCTAACACTGATGAAGAGCTAAGAATTGATAGTCTTACTTTAAGAATTTAAAGATGCTCTTACCTCAATCTTGAAAAGACATACTTGAAACTGACTTGGGGCTTGCCCAACACCCTTTCCACCATTTCTACCATTTCAAAGCCTTGGGCCCAACCCAATTGATAGGCATGCGAACCTGTGCAGACTTGGTCCTTGATGGTAGCCAAACATTTCAATGAGTTTCATCTCCACTTAAAAAAAAAAAAAAAAGCTCGCTAGGTTGAAAACCCGAAAGGGCACCCAGGCAAAAGTTAGAGCTGAAAAAGGTGTTGATTTCCAAAATCTGACCCTAGCCAGTCGAAATGTTGGAGAAAATTTTGATGAAACAAATAAGAGAATCATACGCTTCAAGATACATCTTAAGAACGTGCCAAGATCACATTTCAAAAGGCACGGAATGACCACAAATAAATTCCGAGAGCTGACATGCACATTCTGGAATTCTGAGATTGCGATTGAAGGATCTTGCAAGAATCAACTACATGAAAAGCAAGAATTGACTGGCTAGGCAAAAGTGAAAAGGATCAATCCTCAAAACAAAAGAAAAAGAAAAAGAAAAAGAAAAAGAAAAAGAAAAAGAAAAGAAAGGGAGATTGAAACTGAATCTTTTTTATTCAAAGCTACCACAAGTGGCTCAAGTTTGAACTTCTTTGACGATTGGTTTGAAAAACCCTCATACCTCAAACCCCTTATTTCAAGCCTTGCCTTGAACTACGCTCGACCTGATTCCCACTCGGGGATACGTAGGCAACCACATCGGTTCGGTCAACACCATCATAATCAAACCAATTTCCTTCAAGCCTTGCCTTGAACTACGCTCGACCTAATTCCCACTCGGGGATACGTAGGCAACCAGATCGGTTCGGTAACCCCACCTACCCAAAAATCAACCCGCTTCTTCCCAACCATGCCCGAACTACGTTGGACCTGATCCCTACTTGGGGGTACGTAGGCAGACTTTCAAAAAAGAAAAAAAGAAGGATGGCTCGCTAGGTCGAAAACCCGAAAGGACGCCTAGGCAAAAATTAGAGTTAAATCCAAGGTGAGCAATAACAAAAGAGAGAAAAGAGTTTGCTAGGTCACCTCACTGGTGCCTAGGCAAAAGTTATGAGCATTTGAGAGATTAAAGTCACGGTCCATGCCTCAAGCCAGAAAATCACCTTCCACACTAGGGGCAAACTTCTGCTACCCGCCTCGTTTTCCTGACTTTTACTATCTACCCTTCACACAAGGGGCAAACTTCGGTCACCTACCTCGTTTGCCCAAAACCTCCAATGAACCTTCCTCCAAACTAGGGGCAAACTTCGGTCATTTGCCTCGTTTGCCTACCGATCCCACTTCATGCCCTTCAAACTAGGGGCAAACTTCGTTTGCCACCTGATCCCTATACACCAATTGTAAGCCTTCAAGAACATTGTCTTGAACAGATGGAAATGGAGCGTCTTTCATTCCATAAGCTAAGGCACTAATTCAAAGCACATCTTGAGAGAAGCAAAGAAATTGATTAGATCAGCAGGGAGGAATTTTCAAAAATAAGATTCACCATCAAAGTGATGCCACGTTAAGGAGAGAAGTAAACACAAAAGAGAAATGGTACATCATTTATGACAAAAGCACATTAAGTTTTGGCAAGTCGACCTTGTTTCATTTTGGTGTCAAATGTGTCGTCCTCGTGCGTCAATGTCTGTCAAGTTTTTGAGTCTGTTGTAGTCTCAAATGTGTAAGTCAATAGTGACTAATAAAATTTTCAAATCAAGTTATAAAGAGCATGCCAATACAAGAAGGAGTACCAAACACCATTACTACACCGGTCAAGGCGTCAGCATGAGAAGCGTCCAAACTTGGGGAAAATTTCATCCCTTTCCAAACCGTCGAAAGTTGACCATCATCTTTCTTCGTTCATGCAACATAAGTCCATGAGTGGCTGTTGATGATCTTTATTTCTCCTAGGAACATAAGTCCATGAGTGGCTGTTGATTCATCATCTTTCTTCGTTCATGCAACATAAGTCCATGAGTGGCTGTTGATGATCTTCTTTCATCTGTGCAACATAAGTCCATGAGTTGCTGTTGATCCATCATCTTTCTTCGTTCATGCAACATAAGTCCATGAGTGGCTGTTGATGATCTTCATTTCTCCTAGCAACATAAGTCCATGAGTGGCTGTTGATTCATCATCTTTCCTCGTTCATGCAACATAAGTCCATGAATGGCTATTGATGATCTTCTTTCATCTGTGCAACATAAGTCCATGAGTGGCTATTGATCCATCATCTTTCTTCGTTCATGCAACATAAGTCCATGAGTGGCTGTTGATGATCTTCTTTCATCTGTGCAACATAAGTCCATGAGTGGCTGCTGATCCATCATCTTTCTTCGTTCATGCGACATAAGTCCATGAGTGGCTGTTGATGATCTTCATTTCTCCTAGCAACATAAGTCCATGAGTGGCTGTTGATTCATCATCTTTCCTCGTTCATGCAACATAAGTCCATGAGTGGCTGTTGATGATCTTCTTTCATCTGTGCAACATAAGTCCATGAGTGGCTGTTGATCCATCATCTTTCTTCGTTCATGCAACATAAGTCCATGAGTGGCTGTTGATGATCTTCATTTCTCCTAGCAACATAAGTCCATGAGTGGCTGTTGATCTTTCATCTTTCTTCATACAACATAAGTCCACGAATGGCTGTTGATGATCTTCCTTTCTCCTAGCAACATAAGTCCATGAGTGGCTGTTGGTCATCCTCCTTCATTCATGCAACATAAGTCCACGAATGGCTGTTGATGATCTTCTTTTCTCCAAGCAACATAAGTCCATGAGTGGCTGTTGATCTTTCATCTTTCTTCATGCAAACATAAGTCCATGAGTGGCTGTTGATGATCTTCCTTTCTCCTAGCATCATAAGTCCACGAGTGGCAGTTGATGATCTTCTTTCATCCTAGCAACATAAGTCCATAAGTTGCTATTGATTATCACCCTCCATCAGTGTTAAACCACCGCAAATCATCTCTGTCACAAATAGAATGATACCTTTACTCCCATTTAACGGACGTATTTCCTTCTTCCTAGTAGAGTATGTTATCCTTCAGCTCCCGGAGGCCCCGACCGGCCCTCTTGGATTGAGCGCCGAAAGATTTGATCAACCGTGAGAGATTCAGAGATGGATCCTGGTTCCCGATCAAGAAGAGAGATTCTCAGAGAGTCCCCTACCATCCCCTGCAGAAGATAACAGAAGTCCGGACCGATTCTCCGGCTTGTCATCATAAGGATCTGCCAACGATTGAAAACATCATCCACAGTCAAATCACCTTGATTCCCAGGGCAAGCACTATCTATTCACAATTCAAGGATCCGTGTCCACTGATCATCATGAGCTTTCTCATCTGTCCATTTTTATCACAAAATCCATCGGTCACCTTTGGCTGTCGTCTGCTAAACAAAGCACATCTGATCTGCCTCACTCGTTTGCAAAACGCACTTCCCAAGTTTCAAAAGTTTTGCCCCCAGACCCTGAGCCTCCTAAGCCTTGGTGTCCTTATCCGAGTCATCCACCACATCACAGTCACAAATACTAACACAACACCAGCCCACTCGGAGTGGCACACCCCACAGCACCTGCTCATACTAGGGTCATAACACTAGGCATGATAGGACTCATGACACAATTCATATCACATCCATGCATTACATATCATCCTCATAGCATAGCATCTGCATGTCTTGTTGTGCATGTGTGACTTATTCCTTTGTGCCCTGAACTACGTCCTGGTCTGATTCCCTTTGGGATACGTAGGCAGCTCACGCAAAGCGCGACCAGCACTAGCCTCAGCATCATTGCATCTTTTGCAACGCTTTTTATCCTAAATCTATAGCCTCCAAAAGACCTGTCTCTTCAAAACTTTGGCACTCGCTTGTGACATTCGTTGCCTCACAAGTTCATGCCAAAGAGGGGCAAACTGTAGACACCCCATTTTGTCGGCTATCATATTTAGGAGACTCATAACTTGGTGGTTCACAATGATCGTAAAAGACTCAAAAGGACTCCTGGAAGTCAGCTCTATCTCTCAGAATGCTCAGATTGACCAAAATGCCCCTGAAAGCCCGAAGACTCCCAAATTTGGTCCCGAAGTTCTGAAAACATGCTATATCGTAAGAAAAATGATAAAATGAGTTTTTAAGTAAAACTGGATGAAATCGTCAGCTCCCAGAGACCCCCGGAAGTCCCGGAAGTTCCCCGAAAGTCCCCGTTGATCGGTTTGACCAAGGTTTGACCAGGTTTGACCAAAATCTTCCGAATTCACCGGAATCATTAGAAAAGCATTAAAATGAGTTTTAAAAGAGAATCGAGCGAAAACGTCGGCTCCTGGGAGCTCCCGGAGGTTCCCAGAACTTCCCGGGAATCCCAGGTTTGACCAGTTTGACCAAGATTTGACTTTGGAATCGGGGCACCGAAACAATTTTCAAATATTTTTCATGGATACTAGAGGTCAATAGCTTTCCAACGGTATATCGCACATAATTCCTGGATTTAAAACGAATTTATTTTGAATTTCCGAAGGCGAAAAAGGCAATCAAATCAGCATTTATCGCGAATACCGCAAAAATTTTCAAAGTGTCCTATCCCCAAACTTTTTTTTATGTAAAGTAGACTCCATTACCTTTCCAACGGTATATCACAACCTCAATTTGGAGTTCGTATGCATTTTCTGTGAATTTCGGACAAAATAGGGCCTTTTCGCGAATACCGGACCCTCTGGGGGCCTAAACATAATTTTCTGGGCTTCAGAGGAGCACTGCCGCCGCGGCACTAGCCCAGTGCCGCCGCGGCACTCAACCCTCGCAGAGTCCATTTTTGTAATTTTTTTGGGGGTCCAAATTGATTAATTGAAAGCCAAAACGACATAGTTTTATGTTCACAGTTGTTTGGGACCAATGGGAGTACTTCTAAAACCCCAAAACCACCCCAAATTGGCCTATTTAAACCCTCCATTGCTCTTTATTTTGGGGGGGCCAAGTGCAAAGCTTGAAAAGTTGTAGAGAAGAAGAGAGATAGAGATAGGTTTAGAAGAGAGAAAAGGAGCTTCCTCCTACTATTTTGATATAGAAAGTGAGTTTTAATCTTGTTTTCTTCCATTATCTCTCTTATACTTCACATTCCAAACACCCCCAATCACCATTCTTGAGCATTCTTGAGCATTCTTGAGTTAGGAAGCTACTTCCATGTCCAAATGTCAAAATCTATGAGTGAAACACCAAGCTACAAGTCCAAAATCACATTGATTATCATCTATTGATTGCTATTTACTTGCTTATTCATATTATGTTCATCTCTTCTTACCTCATTTCTTTTTTATTTTTCTCTATTTACTTACTAGTTCATCATCATCTAAGTGATGACATGAAGTTTGGGGGTGAGTGAATCCTTATGGATAGTAGCTCTTGACCTCAAAAACATGTTTGATAGATGATGATCATAACCTCAATACTTCCAAGGTATTCTTGAAATGTATTGAAGTTATGTTGAAAAATAAAAATAAATCTCTCCAACAATCTTGGAGGTTCTTGATGATGAGTTTAATGTTGACATTTTAAGTGGCTATAATCCTTATTGAGTATTGAAAATGTGCTTTCAAAACATCTATTTCAAAACCCCTCTCAATCCCTCTCATTTGGTTTCAAGAAACAAAACTTTGTTTTCTCCAAAATCTTCAAAACAATGAGTCAAAACAGTGAGTGAGTTGAGTTCAAAGATTTCTCTAGAACTCAATACTCAACATATGGATGCAAGGCCACTTGGAAAGTCTTCCTAACTCATTGGAGAACACCCATGATTTTTGGTTTGACTTGGAAGTACTTGGAAATGGTCCATTTGGATCCCAATATTCCTTCCAAACATTCTGATTTTGCTGTCACAGCAGCTAGGTCCACTTCCAACCTCTTTTACAGAAAATCTTTCCAACAGGGGTGGTCCTAACTTATTTTTCCCTTAAAATTCAATGTCTTAGGGAACTGTCTGTATAAAATGGGCCCTTAGAGCATTCTTTTTCATTTTCTAATATTTTCTAACATTTCAGTCGACAGTACGGACTCTGTTTCTGAGTGACCTATGTTGTTTATATGATTTCTCTCAATCTGTGATATATATTCAAGATTGGCCTTTTGGGTTGTGTTCTAGACACAATAAGGAACATCTCCATAAAAAATCATGCATTGAAAACATTCCTAACCCCTCTTTTCAATTTCCAAAAGATGATGCTACTGTTCTGTCCACTATTCACAGCAAGCACATTTTAACTTTCATTCTTTGATTTGATGCTTATATGCATTCCAAATTAGTTCATATCTTAGGAAGTAGTTCATACTACATTTGTACATATCCCATATTGATTTCATCCATCCATTCATACACATTTTAGACTTCTAAGTCATTCTAGAAATCTATGTACACAAAACACACTACAACCTTTGCACATTTTAGATACATACATTGCATTCATGCAAGATTTGGGGTTTTTGTAACTCTTAATCTAAGAAGATTATAAGGAATGATCATGATCACACGTTCATGCTCCCCTCGACCTAATCATCCTTTCTCATCCGTCCCGGGGATTGAGAGATCTTCTATTCTCAAAGATTAACATGCATCATCCTAGCTTGCTAAGCATCCTTGTTTTCTTTGACTATTTGTTTCAAGAACAATTCATGTCCCCCTTTAGATTAGGAAGTCTTGATTATTTGATACATGATTAGACTATTTTTCCTAAGTTTATTTGTGTGATCTTTCACTTTACATTGTATGATATTTGACTTAGATCTTATGAATGATATCTTATCTTTAGATCTTCCATTTCAAGTTTCTTATGTGATGTAATATACTATCATAGTATTAATTGCCGAACCATACATAGTATAAGATGATTATTTGGATGCTAAATGAGGCCCGTCGAAAGACGGGGCGAGTTGAGGGTGTTTTAGTCGCGACAAAGGCTCCTTCCTCTCTCGTACTAAAACCCCGAACCAAGTTCTTTGGTTATGAAGGGCCGGTGCCCTTTATCCATTTGGGTGAGTCAAATTAGGTTTCTTGGTTCCTTAAAGACCAAGTGGCGACTCTGTATCTGTTTTCAACAGACCTATTTTCTTTCTTTGATTCAAATCAATTTCAAAACAATCTCAAACAAGAGAAGTGGTCCAATTTCCGGTATCCACAGGGACCATGAAGGTTTTCGGGTTTGAATGAGTCATTGAACCGGTGATTCGGCGATTATAAATATAAGATATGTGGTTAAATTGTAGCATTGCACATGTTAAACATTCAATCATGTATAGAACTGCTCACTAAGCGTAATGCTTAATAAAACCGTTTTCCTATTTCTGTTGTGGTACATAACAACCACAGCAGGTTCGGAGCTATTTCCGGAGAAGAAATGACAAGCGTTGGGAGATGGGAGAGATTTGGGGCTAGAGCATATAAACTCTCTTTAAACTTGTAAAAAGTTGTATATTGTAGTTTCTCTAATGACAATGTTTGTACTTTGGTTGTAATTGGGAGCCTGAGCCATAAACTTGTATTTTGGTAGTTTGAAGTTGAATTTGGAAACCTATATAATCTCCCTTGTATTGATCAAGTATGGTGCAAGTTAGTAAATAGGAACATCTCAGCAAGTTCGGATGCGTCGCAAATGTTGTAGACAAGTTTTATTTGTTTGTATGATATTGGTTTATCTTTGAGTTCATTCCCAACAAATTTTATGAACTTTTGAGGAGAATTGAGTTTCAAGGCTTTAAAGTTCATTTTGGTTCAAATGAATTGAGTTCATGGATTACATTGATCCAAATGTAGTTGTGTATGTGTTTCAAAAGTTTGATTTATATTTAAACATGTTTAGAAATATGTTTGAAATGTTTTTTTGGAGTCCCAAGTGGTTTTGTTATTGTTTAGGTATGAATTGGGAATGTTTTAGCAGAGTTTTTAGCAGCAAAACTGTCACACCCGTTCCATAAAATCATTGTTTTATCATGCATATTGAATGTTGTGGTTATCAATGTTATTTGATAATTGGATGGTGATGAGGTTGACTGTGAGTCAACGGTACGGTGTCAGTGAAGACACGGGAACATGGAAGTTCATATTGCATAATCATGAGTAAATGACATTTATATGATTTAAATGTTATTTGACCTTATCTGGTATTTCTATGAATAGTAATTATACCTGTGTAGTATAATTCTGGTAAATTTGGATATGATAGTCATTTTGAGAACTGTGGTGAGAACGTGAGAGATACGTTAATTAAAAAGGTAGGTTGTGTAGAGATTTCACAGAATATAGTTTTCGGACGTTATTTTGGACCCAAACGAAACTTAGTCGGAAACTTTTGAAATTTATAGTTTTCACTCGTAAAGGCATAAAATGGATGTGCGCGAAGTTTCGAGAACTAATTAGAAGTTTGAGGAACTCGTGGGGAGGTAAACGTAATTTCCAGAACTTTTGTCTATATATAGATGAGGATGAGATTCATTCTCATCCGAACTTTCCAAAATATCTAGAGAGAGGAGAGAGAAAGGAGATTTGGAGCCAACGGGCTTTGCGACGCCGATCGACGACCGTTCGTCCGTCAGATTTTCTCCAGATTTCAGATTTGAACTCGTGGAGGTAAGACCTACATTTTGATACCACTTAGGCCGTGTTTGGCCAAGTTTTTTGTAAAGATCTTAATTTTAGACTTTTGGAAAAAACAGGTATAAACTTGTAGGAATTTTCTCAAATTCGAAATCCGACGTTTATTTAGCCTCCTAGTCGATCCTTCAAAGTTTGGGGGAAATAGCACGAGGTATGAAGTCCTAACTTGTGAAATATAGAGAAATATATGTTTTATGTTTCAACGACGAAATTGAGATCCGGGCGAAATCCATGTGTTAATTATAGGCCCGTTAATTATACACGCGCTAAATTGTGAAAAGCATGCCTAAATTTATGCGAGCACGTTAAGTTGTCTATGTGGGTCAAAGGGGAGTCTTATACAAATTCATGCCGGAGTAAGCTTCTCGATGTTTGAGAATTTAGTAGTGATGGCTACTGTGCATGGTTGATAGACTTGGACTTGCCATGACACTTGTGGATACAATGGTTGATAGGCTTGGACTTGCCATTGGTATCGCGGTTTAAGGCTTGGACTTGCCGCTACCGGATGAATGCATATTTTTCTCCCTAGAGACTATTGTATGACTTGAGATTAAAGCATGTTTTATATATATTGCACATGTTAGAACTTGTACGCTCAGCATATAGCTGAGCAGTGGAGATGTACTCCATTGCAGGTAAGAAGAAAGACAAGAAGAAACATGAGGAGTGAGGACGTTAAGGAACGCCGGGGAAATCACTTGTTTATGTTTTTGTTTAAATCCTAAAATTTGTATAAGGATTTGGGTTTTTGTTATATGTTGTAAAAGGACCATAGAGTAGTTCGTAGTACTTGTAATCCCTAGTAAACGCTCTTGTAATTATGTTTTGAATGATGGAATAGAGTGGTTATGTGTTGGTCGGGAATTGGGAGAACCTCGAGTAGGAAAGTAGCCATTTTTGGGCTTGCTGACAGAAACCAGTCGACTGGTTTTTGATCCAGTCGACTGGGTCAGTGTGTTGAACTAGTTACTGCTTGATTTCGTCTGGGGTTCAGTCGACTGGGTTGAGAAAACAGTCGACTGGATGGGGCCCCAGACCTGGTCATTCTGCTGGATTGGGCACCAGTCGACTGGACTTCTTCAGTCGACTAAAAATTTTGGGCACCATTCGACTGGGTCCCCAACACAGTCGACTGGATAGGCTGTTATGTTTGGAGACCCTTTTCTGTTTGAGATCACCAGTCGACCGGACCCTCGATCAGTCGACTGGTCCTCTGTTTTCAAAACTGTGTTCTTTTGAAAGGATTCAAATGGCCAAAACTTTTTGTAACTCTGATTTTCATGGATCTTAATAATGTTTTCCGCTGCTATTCTTCTTTAATGGAACTGGATAAGCCTTAATGGCGTGCCACGTGTCCTGTTTCCACGCGTAGTGGGATGGGTCGTGACATTTATTGGTATCAGAGCTAGAGGTAACAAAACTTTGGGAACGTTCAACGACGAGTGGAGTGTTGAGTGAATTGCCACATGTTTTCAATTTCATTCATACATCTTAGAGATGTTTGATACATATGGATGTTGTTTTACATACATGACATTGTTATTATTGTACATGCATAGTGTTTATGCATTGAGAACTACAAGATTGTAATCATGGATGACCGAGAGTTATCACCCCATACCCGACGAATGAATGAAATGGCAGAGATGATGGGGAACATGGGGGAAATGATACGGAATATATCGGAGCGACTGCCTCCCACGCCTCATATTGAAGTGGAACTAATAACTGTAGTACATGCACCCGAAAATAGGGGTATGAGATCAATATCTGAACAGTTTGTTCGCAAGAAACCGATGGAATTTCATGGGACACCCGATCCAACGCTCGCAGAACATTGGATAATGGACATGGAACGAATCTTCCGATCTATCCCGATGACCGATAGGGAGAAGATGGAAAATGCAAGTGATGTACTGAAGGGTGAAGCCCAGAACTGGTGGATAAATGTACTAGATCAAGGGGCACCGATTACTTGGGAAGGGTTCAAGGCATAATTCAATCGCCGATTCTTTCCGCGAGCCGTCTACAATGCAAAGAAGCGAGAATTCGATAACTTGAAGCAGGGAGATATGACTGTAACCGAATATACTTCCAAGTACAATGCGTTGTTGAGGTTTGGCAAGGGTTCAGTACCAGAGGAGGAAGATAGAGCAAGGAAATTCGAAGAAGGTTTAAGAGAAAATATTCGTTTAAGGGTGGAAACCTACGAACATTTGACTGTGGCAGCAGTACAACAAACGGCGCTAGTGGCCGAGAGTGGGATGGAAAGGTCGAGGCAGAATTAGCACGGAAAATGAAGCAATGAAAGTGGGGATAGGAACCAAGGCGGATCTTTCAAGAGGCCGTTTCAAAGAGGCTCTGGTTCTAGTTTCAGTGAATTCAGGAGGACGCCAAGTAACATACCGTTGTGTTCACTTTGCAACCGACCACACTCAGGCCGATGTTTCATGACCAAACCCCAGAACAGGAGCCAAGGCGAGGGTAATGCAAATTCAACACCCGACATGAGAGGCAAGTGTTATGATTGTGGAGTATTTGGGCACCAAGCCAGGGATTGCCCGAGGAAGTATCCTCAGCAAGGAGCTAGTTCTATGGCTTCCAGTGGGTCGAAGCCTAGACAATCCAATGACGGAGGACAAAGGACGGAACAACGTCAAGGAAGGGCATATCAGATGAACCCGGGAGATATGACTGCTTCCAAGACAGTAGTCTCAGGTATGGTGCTTGTATGTTCGCACTTAGCACGCATACTTGTTGACTCGGGATCTACGCATTCATTTGTATCACATGCTTTTGTTGAACATTTGAACGTTAAATCGGCACCGTTAGGATATGATTTGTCTATTGTTGTGCCACTTAGTAAAGCGATAATGACATCTACTGTATATAAGAATTGTGAGATCAAATTAGGTGAGAAATTGATGACCATAGACCTTATACCGATTGTGGTGAACCATTTCGACGTGATACTGGGAATGGATTGGTTAGCCCTTAACCAAGCTACGATAGACTGTGAACGGAAAGAGGTTAATTTTTGATCACCGGTATATGGGAACTTTTGTTTTCAAGAAAGTGGGGTTACACCGCCGCCGTACTTGATTTCAGCTATCCGAGCGGGAATGTTATTGAAAAAGGGATGTCATGGATTTCTATGTTCAGTGACTGATGTCTCGGCGACTGAATTAAAAGTAGAAGACATTCCGATAGTGCGAGAATATTCAGATGTATTTCCTGATGAGCTACCAGATGTTCTTATTGAGAGAGAGGTCGAGTTCACTATTGAGATTATACCAGACTCAAGGCCGGTATCCAAAGCACCGTATAGAATGGCACCAGTAGAATTGAAGGAACTAAAAGTTCAACTACAAGAGTTACTTGACAAGGGTTTCATTCGACCAAGTATTTCGCCGTGGGGAGCTCCAGTGTTGTTTGTAAAGAAGAAAGATGGTTCAATGAGAATGTGTGTGGATTATCGGGAACTAAACAAATTGACAATCAAGAACAAGTATCCACTACCCAGAATTGATGACTTATTTGATCAACTTCGTGGGGCACAAGTGTTCTCCAAAATAGACCTAAGATCAGGTTATCATCAGTTGAAAGTGAAGGCCGAAGATGTTGAGAAAAAAGCTTTCAGAACGCGTTATGGACACTATGAGTTCTTAGTTATGCCATTTGGGGTTACTAATACACCAGCTGCGTTCATGGATCTTATGAACCGAGTCTTTAAGGACTATTTGGATGATTTTGTGATAGTGTTCATCGACGATATCCTTGTTTATTTACCAAGTGAGATAACACACGAGAACCACTTGAGGTTGATACTTCAGAGATTACGAGAGAAACAATTATTTGGTAAATTCAAGAAATGTGAATTTTGTTTATCTAGTATTACTTTTCTTGGTCACGTGATTGATAAGAATGGAGTTTCAGTTGACCCTCACAAAGTAGAAGCTGTATCAAATTGGCAAAGACCGACTTCCGTATCTGAAATTCGAAGTTTCTTGGGATTAGCGGGATACTACCGTCGTTTTATTGAACATTTCTCGAGGATTTCATTGCCTATGACAAGGTTGATGAGAAAGGGAGTTACATTTGAATGGAGTCAGGAATGCAAGGACAGTTTTCAAGAATTGAAGTCACGGTTGACGAGAGCACCTATTTTGACAATACCATCTGGAACTGAGGGGTTTGTGATCTATAGTGATGCGTCGCATCAAGGGTTGGGATGCGTGTTGATGCAAGAGGGTAAAGTGATTGCTTATGCTTCTAGACAGTTGAAGACACATGAGGTTAATTATCCGACTCATGATCTGGAATTAGCTGCAGTAATTCATGCTTTGAAGATTTGGAGACATTATTTGTACGGAGAAAAGTGTGAGATATTCACAGACCACAAGAGTTTGAAATATATTTTCACCCAACGGGACTTAAATATGAGACAGCGAAGATGGTTGGAGTTGATGAAGGATTACGATCTTTCGATTGAGTACCATCCGGGAAAGGCAAATGTAGTAGCCGATACATTAAGCCGGAAGACTCCGAGGAATTTAGCCGACGAGCTAACGCAACAAAAGGGATTAGTAAAGGAAATGGAACGTTTAGAGTTGGATGTGATACCAAAGGTTAGGGGTGGCTTAATGATGGCAATCATGGCACACCCAGATATTATTGATGAGATTCAGAAAGAACAATTCAACGATGTCTATTTGTGCAAAATGAGGGATGAGATACCTTTGGGGAAGCGACCTGGTTTTGTGTTGGAACGAGGAACGTTGAAACTGGGAAATCGATTATGTATACCAAATGTGAAAGACTTGAAAGAGAGAATTCTAGAAGAAGCTCATGGTACGAGATATTCAGTGCACCCGGGAAGTAATAAGATGTACAGAAACCTGAGGGAAAACTTTTGGTGGAAGGGTATGAAGCGTGAAGTTGCCAAGTTTGTATCCGAATGTTTGGCATGTTAACAGGTCAAGGCAGAGAGACAAGTACCCGCGGGGTTACTACAACCTTTGCCAGTGTCAGAATGGAAATGGGACGAGATTACAATGGACTTTGTTTCAGGATTTCCACGATCAATTAATAAGAATGATAAGATTTGGGTTATAGTTGACCGATCAACCAAGTCAGCTCATTTTCTACCGATCAAGACGACTAAACCGTCCAAGTTAGCAGAATTGTATGTGAAAGAGATTGTAAGACTACATGGAGTCCCAGCTGTGATTGTATCAGATCGCGATAGTAGTTTTACGTCAAGGTTTTGGGGAAGTTTGCAAAAGGCTATGGGTACGAAATTGAGTTTCAGTACTGCATTTCATCCTCAGACCGATGGACAGTCAGAGCGCATGATTCAGACGCTAGAGGATATGTTGAGACTTTGTGTATTAGATTTTGGGAGCGATTGGGAGAAACATCTATCGTTAATTAAATTTGCGTACAACAACGGATTCCAATCAAGTATTGGTATGGCACCATATGAAGCTTTGTATGGCCGTAAGTGTCGATCACCGATTTGTTGGACCGAGGTTGGAGAGAGGAAGTTGTTAGGACCTGAGTTAATACAGGTGACTACTGAAAAGGTGAAGTTGATTCAAGAGCGACTCAAGGTAGCTCAGAGCCGATATAAGAGTTATGCAGACTCTAAACGACGACCGATGAATTTTGAAGTTGGAAATTTTGTATACTTGCGGGTATCGCCTTCGAAAGGCATTGTATGATTTGGAAAGAGGGGAAAGCTCAATCCAAGATTCATAGGACCTTTTGAGATCATAGAGAAGGTTGGTCCAGTAGCTTACCGATTGGCATTGTCATCCGAGTTGGAACATGTCCATAACGTATTTCACGTGTCAATGTTGAGACGATGTATGACAGATGCGAATAAGATCATTGTACCTGAACCGTTGCAAATTCAGGGGGACTTGACTTATGTGGAACAACCAGTGGAGATTCTAGATCGCAAAGAACAAGTTTTGAGAACCAAGACTATTCCAATGGTGAAAGTGCTATGGCGTAGTCATACAGTGGAATAGGCTACATGGGAAAGTGAGGAAGACATGAGGAATGAGTATCCATACTTATTCGACGCATGAGGTAAAGTTTGGGGACAAACTTCCTTTTTGGAGGGGAGAGTTGTCACACCCGTTCCATAAAATCATTGTTTTATCATGCATATTGAATGTTGTGGTTATCAATGTTATTTGATAATTGGATGGTGATGAGGTTGACTGTGAGTCAACGGTACGGTGTCAGTGAAGACACGGGAACATGGAAGTTCATATTGCATAATCATGAGTAAATGACATTTATATGATTTAAATGTTATTTGACCTTATCTGGTATTTCTATGAATAGTAATTATACCTGTGTAGTATAATTCTGGTAAATTTGGATATGATAGTCATTTTGAGAACTGTGGTGAGAACGTGAGAGATACGTTAATTAAAAAGGTAGGTTATGTAGAGATTTCACAGAATATAGTTTTCGGACGTTATTTTGGACCCAAACGAAACTTTTGAAATTTATAGTTTTCACTCGTAAAGGCATAAAATGGATGTGCGCGAAGTTTCGAGAACTAATTAGAAGTTTGAGGAACTCGTGGGGAGGTAAACGTAATTTCCAGAACTTTTGTCTATATATAGATGAGGATGAGATTCATTCTCATCCAAACTTTCCAAAATATCTAGAGAGAGGAGAGAGAAAGGAGATTTGGAGCCAACGGGCTTTGCGACGCCGATCGACGACCGTTCATCCGTCAGATTTTCTCCAGATTTCAGATTTGAACTCGTGGAGGTAAGACCTATATTGTGATACCACTTAGGCCGTGTTTGGCCAAGTTTTTTGTAAAGATCTTAATTTTAGACTTTTGGGAAAAACAGGTATAAACTTGTAGGAATTTTCTCAAATTCGAAATCCGACGTTTATTTAGCCTCCTAGTCGATCCTTCAAAGTTTGGGGGAAATCGCACGAGGTATGAAGTCCTAACTTGTGAAATATAGAGAAATATATGTTTTATGTTTCAACGACGAAATTGAGATCCGGGCGAAATCCATGTGTTAATTATAGGCCCGTTAATTATATACGCGCTAAATTGTGAAAAGCATGCCTAAATTTATGCGAGCACGTTAAGTTGTCTATGTGGGTCAAAGGGGAGTCTTATACAAATTCATGCCGGAGTAAGCTTCTCGATGTTTGAGAATTTAGTAACGACGGCTACTGTGCATGGTTGATAGACTTGGACTTGCCATGGCACTTGTGGATACAATGGTTGATAGACTTGGACTTGCCATTGGTATCGCGGTTTAAGGCTTGGACTTGCCGCTACCGGATGAATGCGTATTTTTCTCCCTAAAGACTATTGTATGACTTGAGATTAAAGCATGTTTTATATATATTGCACATGTTAGAACTTGTACGCTCAGCATATAGCTGAGCAGTGGAGATGTACTCCATTGCAGGTAAGAAGAAAGACAAGAAGAAGCATGAGGAGTGAGGACGTTAAGGAACACCGGGGAAATCACTTGTTTATGTTTTTGTTTAAATCCTAAAATTTGTATAAGGATTTGGGTTTTTGTTATATGTTGTAAACGGACCATAGAGTAGTTCGTAGTACTTGTAATCCCTAGTAAACGCTCTTGTAATTATGTTTTGAATGATGGAATAGAGTGGTTATGTGTTGGTCGGGAATTGGGAGAACCTCGAGTAGGAAAGTAGCCATTTTTGGGCTTGCTGACAGAAACCAGTCGACTAGTTTTTGATCCAGTCGACTGGGTCAGTGTGTTGAACTAGTTACTGCTTGATTTCGTCTGGGGTTCAGTCGACTGGGTTGAGAAAACAGTCGACTGGATGGGGCCCCAGACCTGGTCATTCTGCTGGATTGGGCACCAGTCGACTGGACTTCTTCAGTCGACTGAAAATTTTGGGCACCAGTCGACTGGGTCCCCGACACAGTCGACTGGATAGGCTGTTATGTTTGGAGACCCTTTTCTGTTTGAGATCACCAGTCGACCGGACCCTCGATCAGTCGACTGGTCCTCTGTTTTCAAAATTGTGTTCTTTTGAAAGGATTCAAATGGCCAAAACTTTTTGTAACTCTGATTTTCATGGATCTTAATAATGTTTTCCGCTGCTATTCTTCTTTAATGGAATTGGATAAGCCTTAATGGCGTGCCACGTGTCCTGTTTCCACGCGTAGTGGGATGGGTCGTGACAAAAACTACATTACGGATCGGTCCAGGTATAAAGGGCGGATCGATCCGCGTAGGTTTTTCACAGCACGTCCGCTTTTACGGAAACGTGCATAACTCTTTATAGAAAAATCAGATTTGCACTCCATTTTTTGCGTTTGAAACGGGACTCAAAGACCTATCTTTTGGTATAAAATTTGGTATACTTTTCTAAAAGACCATTTTACCCTTGGGGCTGTTTTTTTTTTTGCTGGTTTAAATCATGTTTTTCCTTAATAACTAGCATGTTTTTAATGTTTATTAGTGTATTTTGGTTGCGTATGTTCTTGTTACACGTGTCCTAATTCGCCCAGGCGGCTTGGGGTGTGACAATTTTCGATATCAGATCAGTAGGCTAGAGCTTTTGGGGATGAGAGACGTACACGTGTAGTGTGCACACAACGACACATAGTTGCATAAACATGCATACATGTTTACTTAGTATGCTTTTAAATGTTGATTAACATGTTATGTGTTTCTTAAAAGTAACATGCATGTGTGTACTATATGTGGGTGCCAGGCATAATGTCTGGAGGTGACACCTCAAACCAAATTGAACGAGTTGAATGGGCAATTGAAGGATTGGTTCGAGTTACCGAAACTCACGTGGTTGAGGAAAGACCGGTACAACCGAATCCAAATCTGAGGGAGGAAGTTGTCACTATCTCTAAATTTCATAAGCAGAAGACAACAATATTCCGTGGGGAAGCCGACCCAATGAAGGAAAACTTTTGGATTTCTGATATGGAGAAAATCTTCAGGGTATTACCATATACGGAGGAACAAAAGGTATTGTTTGCAACCGATACACTGAAGGATGAAGCGCAATATTGGTGGCGTACTAAGATGGGTCTGAGTCAACTGACAATGTGGGACCAATTTATTGAGATATTTAATGAACAATACTTTCCAGAATCGTTTGGGGATCAAAAGGCTCAAGAGTTTATGGAATTAGTACAAGGGGAAAAGTCGATTCGAGACTATGCAACATAGTTTACAAGGTTGGGAAGGTTTGCTGGGGATATGATAATAACAGAGAAGGTAAAAGTAAGGAAATTTGTGGCGGGGCTTCGAAGTGACATCCGGGGACGAGTGACCGTGTTCCGACCAGAGACTTTTGCTAAGGCGCTGGACATTGCTTCTATTGTTGAGAGAGACCTTGGGTATACTTTAAACATGCCACCACCACCGAGTCAACAAAGTAAACTACCGGGATCAAGTCAGTTCAGTGGTCAGGAGAGTGCAAAAAGGCAGAGTTCAGGTGGATCATCGGCTAGTATCGACAGTGGTTTTAGTGGAAGTAAGCCGAGGTGTCAGACTTGTCAGAAATTTCATTGGGGCCGGTGCAATCAACTCCCAAATTCGATTGCGTGTAACATATGCCATCAACCGGGACATATAGGAAGAAATTGTCCAAACCAAATCATGGATATGAGGGGTCGATGCTTTACTTGCAAGGAGTTGGGGCACCAAGCGAAAGATTTTCCTACCAAAAGTTAATGAGCTTCAGGTTCTGGTTCATATGCGGCAAGTGCTATTACACCGAGACCTACTCAACAACCTCTGAGGAGAAAGCAACGGAAGGCGAGGTTGTATCAACTCAGGCCGGGAGAGACCACTTCTGCTGGCACCGTCGTTTCAGGTATGGTTCTCATTTGCTCACACCTAGCAAATGTACTTGTAGATTCGGAATCCACACACTCGTTCGTATCACATCACTTTGTTAAACACTTAGATAAGCCATTAGAGTTTCTGGATTATGATCTATCTATTGCAATACCGTTGGGGGCTCTGTTGGTTAGTTCGGGGGTATTTAGAAAATGTGGAATTAACATGAATGGGAAAGATTTGACCGTCAAATTGGTACCGTTAGTTATTCAACACTTTGATGTCATATTAGGCATGGATTGGTTAGCCGCTAATCATGCGAATATTGATTGTAACAACAAAGGGGTAGAATTTTGTGTTCCAAATCAAGAGGCATTTTATTTTTAGGGCAAGGGAGTTGTAGCACCACCATATATTGTGTTGGCCATTGAAGCATGTCGACTATTAAAGAAGGGTTGTCGGGGATTTCTGTGTAGTATTCTTGATACTAGAGGTGTCGATCTTAAACTTGAGGAGATTCCGATAGTTAGAGAATTTCTAGATGTATTTCCAGAAGAGTTGCCTAGCGTGCTAATTAACCAAGAGATTGAGTTTGGTATCGATGTCATGCCAGGAATGCAACTTATATCATGAGCACCATATCGAATGGCACCAGTGGAATTAAAAGAGTTAAAGATTTAGTTGCAAGAGTTGCTAGACAAGGGTTTAATTCGGCCTAGTGTATCCCCGTGGGGTGCACCGGTGTTATTTGTGATGAAGAAGGATGATACAATGCGAATATGCATTGGTTACCGGGGAATCAACAAATAACAATCAAGAACAAGTACTCGCTGCCACGTATTGATGACCTATTTGATCAGCTTCAAGGGGCTCAAGTATTTTCAAATATTGACTTGAGGTCAGGGTATCATCAACTAAAAGTTAAAGCAGAGGATCTAGAGAAGACAACCTTTAGAACCCGATAGAGACACTATGAATTTCTAGTGATGCCGTTTGGGGTTACTAATGCACCTGCAGCCTTCATGGATTTAATGAACCGTGTGTTCAAATCATATTTGGATGTGATCTTGTCAGAATCAAGATATAAAAAGTGTTCTTTACTTTTCAAAAGATTTGCAGTGTGGAAGTAAAGGTCGAACCCACAGAGATTGACTAACTACAGCGACTTAATTTTAAAACCTAACTTTAGTTAATTATGAAAACGGATTTTGATTTGGTTTGAATTAAACTAATAACAATAAAAATAAATCTAAACTATGAAAGCAATTAAAAGTGTTTTTGTAAATATGTAAAGTGAACCTAGGATTGCAACTCCACCACTACCTTCATAATAAGGAATATTTATGAATTACTTTAGCTTACTAAGTTGGATGATTATGGGGAATTGTAGCTACAAGCCCAATTCCTCCGTCAAGAAAATAATCATGGTTCAAGCACCAACATAATCCATCTTCGGTTAGCACGAATTATCCCACACTAAACTAGGGTTGATCTAATCCGTCTAACCTAGGCATGGACTATTCGGATACTTGATAGCACAAATCAATAAAGTACCATCACATGTAAACAATCTAAACAAGCACAGCAAGCATAGATCGTTGAGCACATCACAGTCAAAATAGATCTAAGACAAGAATAAATTCTGAAAGTAATGATTTAATCACTAGAAGTACGATTTATTTATAAAAATCCTCTAAACATGTAACTGTCATCCATACATAATAAAACTAAAATAAAAACATAAAATACTCCCTATTACTTGGCTAGGGTTTCATTGAAACCCTAGATCTATGATCTAGCCGTCCATGGAAGTGATGGATGGCAAGTAGTTGATAGAGGAGGCCATGGAAACCCTTGGTCTTCTTCTTCTTCTCCTTGCTTCCCTCCCTTCAATGGCTGGAAGTTTGGTTGTAGAATGTGTGTATATTAATTGCCAACAATGTCTAACCCTTTAATTGTAATAAAATAGGGTATATATAGATTTACAACAAGTTTTGGAAGCCTTCCTAACCCGAAACAGACTGAAACTGATGTAATTTACAGTCTAGACGTCGTTCAGCAGTTTTGTTTGCACAGGAGTCTTCAGTATACTGAAATACGCAACTTTGATTTCTGTACGGATCGCGCGAGCGCGACATTTAGGACTTCGCGCGCGCATGTCGCGCGAGCGATTTTTGGGTTTCTCGCGCGAGCGGATCGCGCGAGCAATTCTCTATTTTTCGCGCGCGCGCGACTTGGCTTTTTCAGCTTCTTTCTTTATGCTTTTTCATCCTGTTTAGCCTGGTTTAGGTGATTTCTTCCAAATCCTGTCAAAAATTAGAAAACGAAGTAAAAATATACAAAAACAGGATAAAAAGGAGCTAACAGATGCTCGTTAAGGCGTATAAATAGGATTTGTTCTCTCCCGATCACACCCCCAAACCTACATTTTGCTAGTCCTCGAGCAAAACTAAAATAAAAACTACTAATAAAAATCTATTCCATTTTCGCATGGATCACGATTGCATTTAGCATATGCAACAAGCCTTTTAAACCTCTAGGTGTCCCTAGTCGGACGAGTAAAGTCTCGTGAGGGTTCTCATCAACAAGTCTCCCACAACCATCTTTATTAACTTAGAAATTTAAAAATTTTTATTAAAAAGAAAAACAAATAAACAATACTCCTTATTATAAAACAATGATTCGAAATAGAATAACGAACAGGAAGAAACAGAATCAAACGTTCACCTATATCATGAGAAAAAATCAAGTGCATGCAATGTACGAATCAATAGAGTTCCTCATAAGATTGCACGTGTGTGATGTGGTAGTCAAATGAACACGCGTATTTCATGAACATGGAATATAACTCGGATAACCATTCAACTATGCTTCGACTACGAATCTCACAATTAATTACACTCTCAAATGAAACACTCAGAAACAGTTGTAATTTATCTAGTATATGCGAGCAAAGGAAATATGTTTTCAAAACGAGAAATGCTCACATATGACTCGAAAAAGACGCATGAAACGAAAGAACAGTAGTCTCATGGATAGGATGCCAATAATCAAGAAAAATTAATCATTACCATGTTTTAATCCTCATCCCATCGTTTACATATCCAAACCATGTTTCCTAGGATCAGATAGGACTTTTCAAAGGTTGTAATGTGGCTCAGGCAATGAAAAATGATAGAACGGATTAATTGGATAGGTTTAGAATGGCATTGTAAGGCATGTTCGATTTCTTTCATTCATCTCTACAAACTTTCATCTTTTATTTCTCTTCATTCCTTTCCATTCATTTTTCATTTGATTTTTTCAACCTTCCTCTTCTATATTATATTTCTTTTCCTTTTTCTTTTCTTGCTTCTCAAATGACTATGCATTGAATACCAAGCAACTACCCCAATAACATCTTATTTTCTTCTTCTTCTCAATCAACACATCGCCTTAATACTACTAAAAGTTGATCACTCTTCCAGTGGTATACTCCAAGTTGATCAAGTTGGAGCTTTTAAAGAGGATAATGGTGAACAAAGAAAAAGAGGCATTGTAACGGCTCAAAGGGCGAACTAAGGAAATTTTTATCTTTTATCGGTCGGCAGTAAGCAAAGAGGGCCTAAAATCATGTCCTAAAGTCGTATGGTTCTTCAATGTTTACAATGGAAGATTATTTAGCATGGTAACAAATATTTTAACTTGACTATCAACCAAAACAAGAATAATGAGACTAAACAACAAGTAGATGCGCTATTTCAATGAAATTCGACAAACACAAGATGTATTTATAACCCTCTAAAAAGAAAAGATAGGCTCAAAAGCTCACCGGGCTTAGTCTCCACCATGTGTTATCTAGAAATCCGAATCATATTATAGTTCACATCAAACATGTATTCCAATGACTACGTGCAGTGCATAAGTTTATGTGCAAATCTATGATATAAAACTACGATTCAAACAATACATAACTTAAAACGTCATATCATAACTTCAGCAAATGTTTAATCACCTCTTCTCTTGTTTACCATTCTATAACAATCAAAGTTATTGAACAAGAAGTATCAAATTGATATTGCAAAAACGTCGGTAACATCGTTTATTTAAACACACTTATTGAAAAATTTTAAAATTTTGCATAAACTAATGTGCATGTGTATATATACCCCCAAACCTAAACCTTTCATTGTCCCTAATGAAACAATAAAATGAAAGAACGGAAAGTACGTAATGAAGGAACGATAGTACCTCGATCTTGACAAGCATAGAACAGGTGAACACAAAGGAATATGGCTATAAAGTTCAATGTTACCTGTTACTTCTTAACAAAAAAAAAATTAAACAAACAAAATAATAAAAACAGCTAAAAGAATTATAACTAAGCTAAACGAAACTAAATAAACTATAAGAAGAAACAAAACTATGAAGACAACACAAAAATAAGCTATAAAAGGAAATAAAACATAACCAGAATTATGAAAACAATCAAAGACTCGATCTAAAAGTACCTAAGAAACAAAAACAGAAAAGTAAAAACTGTGTGACAGGTGTGGGAGGAAGATATAAGAAAACAAAAGAAGAAAATGCAGACATGGGGGGTCGCGCGAGCGGCCGTCGCGCGAGCGAATCCCAAGTTTTTTTTTTTTTTTTTGAAATCGCGCCAGCAGGACCCCCTCGCGCCCGCGAAACCAGGCTCGAGAAGAACCCGAGGCATCATATAAGAAAAAGAAAGAAAATACCACTAAGTCACAAACTCGCGCCAGCGGACCGCGCGAGCGAGGCCTCGCGCGAGCGGATCGCGCGCGCGATTCGGGTTTTTTTCCATTTTTTGGCTAAAATTATGTATATAATATTAAAATAAATTAATTCCAACCCCAAACATGTCCAGAAAAACTCCAAAACTAACAAAAATGACTCAAAAATGACCAAAAACAAAGAAAATAGACGAAATTAAGCTTGGGTTGCCTCCCAAGAAGCGCTATCTTTTACGTCTTCAGCTAGACCGTTCTAACTCAAGACTCACGGAGATTGAAAATCAGACTTTGTACCCCTAAGAATATCAGGTAGAGCTCGATGGTAAGCAGAAATCACGTCGCTTTGAATTAATTCGATTGACGGTTTGTCAGTATGTTCAAATCGATTTCTTACCTTCCGAGTAGATTCAGCATTAGGGTCCGAGGTATTAGGGTTCATCCACTCATCATCCGCTATATCTTTGTCGTTACTCACATTTATTGCTTTGTTAGGCTCAATATTCCGTCTTACCTCACCTTCCGCCTCACATAGGTAATCGTCATCTTTAGGAGGTTGATCCATAGCATTAAAAACGTTTAATTTTAAGTTCATGTTCCCAAACGACACTTTCATTACCCCCGTCCGGCAGTTGACACGTGCGTTGGCCGTGGCTAAGAATGGACGACCAAGAATAACAGGAGTGTATTTTCTAGCATCTAGCACCGGTTCGGTGTCAAGGACCATGAAGTCGACAGGATAATAGCATTTATCAACCTTAACCAAGACGTCCTCAACGATTCCTCTAGGTATTTTAATAGAACGATCCGCTAATTGTATTGTAGCGGCCGTAGGTTTCAGTTCACCTAGACCTAATTGTTTATAGACGTGATAAGGTATGAGATTAACACTAGCTCCTAAGTCAAGGAGAGCCCGATGAATGATAGTGTCACCTATGACACATGAAATCGTAGGCGTACCAGGATCCTTATACTTCGGAGGAGCGTGTTGGAATATAGAGCTTACTTTTTCTGTGAGAAAGACCTTTTTAGGAGTATGACTACGTATTTTGCGCTTTTGAGTACAAAGGTCTTTTAAACATTTAGAATAAGCGGGAATTTGTTTAATAGAATCGAGGAAAGGAATATTAACTTGTTTAAACACCTCGAGTATATCTTCCATTTTTGACCCTTTCTTGGGCAAATGTGACGGTCCCTCAACATTAGGTGGATATGGCATTCTCAGAATATAATTTGTTGAGACCGATTCATTTTTTTTTTCTACTTTGATTCACGTCATCACCCCTCTCTTTATTAGAGTTGATGTTCACATCTATCACATTCTCATTCTTATTAGGGGTTTCTATTACCTCCTCTCGTGTAGTCATCCTAGTTGAGACGACGTTTACTTGTTCATTCGACCCCTTAACCTCATATTGTCCCTTAGGGTTTTGAATTGTTTGACTAGGCAACGTCCCCTCGTTTCTACGACTCACTACAGTAGCTAGTTGTCCCATTTGGGATTCAAGCTTCGCAATGGATTGTGTATGAGAGTGCACTATTTGTGCTTGTGCCTGTACTTGCGTTTCAATTTTATTAAGGGATGCCAACACCTTTTCCTCAAAAATGTTACCCCTTGGAGGGTTTGGATTAGGATGCGGTTGTTAGTATCATTCACAACCTAGGAAAATTAGTCGCCTCATTAGGATTATTATTATTATTTTTCCATGAGAAGTTAGGATGGTTTCTCCATGGCGCATCCAGATTATTAGTAGTCGAATTATAATTATTTCGTGGGTATTGTTGAATAGAGTTAATGTGTTGCTCCACGAATTCCAGAAATTGACTCGCCGATGGACATGCAACTATCGAATGTGAATGATCAGAACATAGTGCACAAATTTCATGCGCGGGTGGGGCTGTCGTTTGGTTCATTGTTAAAAGTCGGTCAAGTTTGTTAGATAGTTCTTTTATTTCAATTGACTGACTTGACTCAAACTTTACCTCCCTCTTAGGTTGTGAATGATATCCCTCGGAACGTACTGATACAGCCTGATGCATCGAATTCTCGCTTAATGTTTCAAAAATTTTTCAGGCCTCATCAGAGCTTTTGTGTAGGAAGGTTCCCACACAAACGGCATCGACGGTATTCCTAACAGAGGGAATAAGCCCCTCGTAGAAGACTTGAACCAATTGCCACTTGGGAACCTGATGGTGTGGGCACGAACGTAATAATTCTTTAAATTTTTCCCACGTGTCATAAAGAGTCTCCCCATCTTGCATCACAAAATTAGTTATATCTTTTCTTATCTTATTTGTACGCATAATAGGGAAAAACTTTTGTAAAAAGGCGGTGTGTAAGGCTTCCCATGTTTTTATTGTGTTTGGCTCAAGTGATTGAAGCCAATACTTCGCTTTGTCTCTTAAGGAGAATGGGAAGAGCCGCAATTTTAATTCATCATTATTTAGGTTTTGTATTTTCAAAGTAGAGCATATACCCTGAAAATCCCCTAAGTGTTGGTAAGGGTCTTCATTTAGACGGCCATGGAATGATGGAAGTAGCGAGATGGTCGACGACTTTATCTCAAAGTGAGATGCTGTCGCCTCAGGTAATTCGATACCGGCTTGTGGCGTGTAAGTAGTAGGAATAAAATAATTTATAAGTGGAAGAGGTGGCGGTATATTAAGATTATTCATATTAGCTCCGTTGTTATTTTGGTTGTTTTCGTTATTATTTCCAATGTCTGCCATTTTAATTGGTTCTATGTTATTAAAGCGTGGTTTCTTTAGTCTTGTAAGAGTACTACGTATTTCGGACTCAAATAAAGACGTTGGTTTCGGTGTCAAATCGTCGTCTATTAAAAACCGTGTTCTAGAAGTTAAGTTGGAAGACTTGTTAAGTCTTAATGTACGTTCAAGTTCAGAGTCAAAAGGTTTTAATGAACCGTGTGTTCAAATCATATTTGGATGTGATCTTGTCAGAATCAAGATATAAAAAGTGTTCTTTACTTTTCAAAAGATTTGCAGAGTGGAAGTAAAGGTCGAACCCACAGAGATTGATTAACTACAGCGACTTAATTTTAAAACCTAACTTTAGTTAATTATGAAAACGGATTTTGATTTGGTTTGAATTAAACTAATAACAATAAAAATAAATCTAAACTATGAAAGCAATTAAAAGTGTTTTTGTAAATATGTAAAGTGAACCTAGGATTGCAACTCCACCACTACCTTCATAATAAGGAATATTTATGAATTACTTTAGCTTACTAAGTTGGATGATTATGGGGAATTGTAGCTACAAGCCCAATTCCTCCGTCAAGAAAATAATCATGGTTCAAGCACCAACATAATCCATCTTCGGTTAGCACGAATTATCCCACACTAAACTAGGGTTGATCTAATCCGTCTAACCTAGGCATGGACTATTCGGATACTTGATAGCACAAATCAATAAAGCACCATCACATGTAAACAATCTAAACAAGCACAGCAAGCATAGATCGTTGAGCACATCACAGTCAAAATAGATCTAAGACAAGAATAAATTCTGAAAGTAATGATTTAATCACTAGAAGTACGATTTATTTATAAAAATCCTCTAAACATGTGACTGTCATCCATACATAATAAAACTAAAATAAAAACATAAAATACTCCCTATTACTTGGCTAGGGTTTCATTGAAACCCTAGATCTATGATCTAGCCGTCCATGGAAGTGATGGATGGCAAGTAGTTGATGGAAGAGGCCATGGAAACCCTTGGTCTTCTTCTTCTTCTCCTTGCTTCCCTCCCTTCAATGGCTGGAAGTATGGTTGTAGAATGTGTGTATATTAATTGCCAACAATGTCTAACCCTTTAATTGTAATAAAATAGGGTATATATAGATTTACAACAAGTTTTGGAAGCCTTCCTAACCCGAAACAGACTGAAACTGATGTAATTTACAGTCTAGACGTCGTTCAGCAGTTTCGTTTGCACAGGAGTCTTCAGTATACTGAAATACGCAACTTTGATTTCTGTACGGATCGCGCGAGCGCGACATTTAGGAATTCGCGCGCGCGGATCGCTTGAGCAATTTTTGGGTTTCTCGCGCGAGCGGATCGCGCGAGCGATTCTCTATTTTTCGCGCGCGCGACTTGGCTTTTTCAGCTTCTTTCTTTATGCTTTTTCATCCTGTTTAGCCTGGTTTAGGTGATTTCTTCCAAATTCTGTCAAAAACTAGAAAACGAAGTAAAAATATACAAAAACAGGATAAAAAGGAGCTAACAGATGCTCGTTAAGGCGTATAAATAGGATTTGTTCTCTCCCGATTAGGATGACTTTGTGATATTTTTTATTGACGACATTGTTATTTATTCGAAGAGTCCAAAAGAGCATGAACAACACTTGAGGTTGGTTTTACAATGACTTCGAGAGAAATAATTGTTTGGAAAATTGAAGAAAAGCGAGTTTTGGTTGACGAGTGTCACTTTTTTAGGGCATGTGATCTCTAAAGAAGGTATTTTCGTAGACCCACAAAAGATTGAAAGTGTTATGAATTGGTCAAAGCCGACAAATGTGTCAGAAATTCGAAGCTTCTTGGGGTTAGCTAGATATTATAGAAGATTTGTCAAGGACTTTTCTAAAATTGCGACTCCAATGACAAAGCTGATGAGAAAGGATGTACCATTTGAGTGGAGCAAAGAATATGAAGAATGTTTCTTAGAATTGAAGAAGAAGCTAACCACGACACCAATACTTGCAATCCCAACAAGTAATGGGAATTTCAGAATTTTTAGTGATGCTTCTCATCAAGGCCTAGGGTGTGTGTTAGCTCAAGATGACAAGGTGATAGCTTATGCTTCACGACAGTTGAGACCTCATGAAAAGAACTATCTGACTCACGAATTGGAATTAGCAGCAGTGATCTTCGCCTTGAAAATTTGGAGGCATTATCTATACAGGGAAACTTGTGAAATCTTCACCGACCATAAGAGCTTAAAATACTTATTCACTCAGAGAGACCTTAACATGCAACAAAGGAGGTGATTGGAACTTATGAAAGATTATGATTTGAAAATTCAATATCACCCAGGAAAAGCGAATGTGGTCGCCGATGCCTTGAGCCGGAGTCGTCGGAAAACTTAGCTTATGCCTTAACAGCACAGGAGGAGCTAGTGAAATAATTTGAACAATTAGATCTTGAAGTCATTCCCAAAATTAGAGGTGGTTTAGTGGCTGCGATCGTGGCATAGCTGAGTTTAATTGGTGAAATCAAGTCTAATCAGCTCTTAGACCCAGAATTCAAGAAAATCGTAGATGAGTTACTTGAGGGTATAAGGTTAGAGTTCAGCTTTCAAGACGGTGTTTTGAGATACATCAACCATTTATGTGTTCCTAAGGTTAGAGATTTAAGATATAGATTATGGAAGAAGCTTATAGTACAAGATATTCAGTACATCCGGGTAGTACCAAAATGTACCGAGACTTGCGAGACATTTATTGGTGGAGTGGTATGAAGCGGGAAGTAGCAGAATTTGTTGCTAAATGCATGACATGCCAAAAAGTAAAAAATGGAACATCAACGACCTGGAGGGGAACTTCATCTTTTAGAAATACCAGAATGGAAGTGGGAGCACATTATAATGGATTTCGTATCGGGATTTCCAAAATCTCATAAGTTAAATGATAGTATTTGGGTCATTGTGGACCGGTTGAATAAGTCAGCGCATTTCTTACCTATCAAGACCAAAGATCCATCCAAACTTGCTGAAATTTATATCAGAGAAATTATTAGGCTTCATGGGGTACCAGTCTCGATAGTGTCGGACCGTGATACTCGATTCGTATAAAGATTTTGGGAGAGTTTGCAGAAGGCTATGGGGACAACTCTACATTTTAGCATTGCTTTTCATCCCTAGACCGATGGTCAGTCCGAAAAGGTAATTCAAGTTTTGGAAGATATGTCGAGAGTTTGTGTTATGGATTTTAAAGCCGACTGGGAGACTCATTTGCCATTAATCGAGTTCTCTTACAATAATAGTTTTCATACTAGTATTGGAATGGCGCCTTACGAGGCATTATATGGAAGAAAGTGTAGATCGCCGGTGTATTGGACAGAAGTTGGAGAGAAATAGCTTCTGGGACCGGAGATAGTTCAAATCACTACCGACAAGATTCGATTGATTGAACAGCGGTTACAAAAGGCTTAAAGTCGTTATAAAAGTTATGCGGATACGGGTAGAAGACCGTTGGAGTTTGATGTAGGTGAGTATGTCTTTTTGAAAGTGTCGCCTTTGAAAGGCATAACACGGTTTGAAAAGCACAGTAAGCTCAGTCCGAGGTATGTTGGACCTTATTTGATTCTTAACCGAGTGGGACCGTTAGCTTATCGGTTGGAATTGTCGCAAGAGTTGGCGAACGTTCATAATGTGTTCCACGTGTCAATGCTTCGACGTTATGTGCTGGATTCGAAACATGTTATCGTTCCAGAGCCGTTGGAAATTTGAGAAGATTTGGCTTATGTGGAGCATCCAGTGCAAATTCTTGATAGAAAAGATCAGGTGTTGAGAACTAAGGTGATTCCCTTAGTAATGGTTCAATGGCGAAGCCATTCCGTTGAGGAAGCTACTTGGGAGCAGGAGGATGAAATCCGAGCCAAGTATCCGCATCTTTTTGATTTCTGAGGTAAGGATAAGTTTGGGGACCAAAATTCCTTTTAGGGAGGGAGAAATATAACACCCGTACCCGGAGAACGGGTTGATTATTTTTTTATATGCATTAATTTATATAATTAATGTATAAAGTGGATTAAGGGGAGACTTGGACTCGCTCATGGGAAAAGTGTTCAAAGAAGAACATCATTTGGAAAGTCCCCTGTGAGGACAATTAGTGAAGTGGGACCCAATGAAGGGTCAAGTGAAATAATTGCATTTTAAATAATTATATGCATTTATGTGATTACATGAATGTTTGTTTAAATGCTTCCATATTATATGATGATATATGTGTTAGCATTTGGTGATAGCTTGGACACCCAAATAAGGGTATAATTGAAAAAAATTCATAATTAGTAGGTGCGATAGCAACTTCACAAAATATATGGGACCCACTTTGGGACCCATACGGGACTTAGACAAATACTCATTAAGTAATTGGGTAGTTAATGGAATGTTGGGGGATTTCATAATAAGAACTTAAGAAATTCTGGGAGTGTGAATGAAAAAGAAGAAAAATGAGGTTGAGACACCTCACATACATGCATATGGAGGTGTCATCTCAAATTACAGAAAATTAAAACCAAACAAGAGAGAGCTCGGGAGAGAAGACGGAGACGAGACGCCAACATCGTTTTTCCGCCGTTCCGTCGCCGCCATTCGCCCAATTCGCGAACCGAAGCTGTTTTTAGACTTGTGGAGGTGAGACGATCATTTCTATACCTTCAATTTATGTTTAATCGTTGTAATTCTGGTAGCTCATACTAACTGGTAAGACGTCATCTACCGGGTTCATGTAGGAATCTCTTTGAAATAGGAATTGAGCTTGAATTTGGTAGAATTTTGCATCCTTGGGCTGATTTTTGGGTAAAATCTGTGAGAGGTGAGTTTTTCTAACTAAAGAATGATTGAGATTTTATGTGTATAATGCTTCAATGATAATTGGTGTTGAATACTTATGCTTAGAACTCATGAAGATGTTAGATTATCAATTGCATGTCAATTATATGAGAATTTGTAGATCTTACATGGTAATCAATGAACACCGAGGAAATGACTCATTGTTGGGAGTAATAAGGGTGATGAAGAGGAAGAATCCGATAAACACGGAAGTCCAAGGAATAGACGTGACCATGGGACCACAGGAAGGTCTTCGGGTTCGAATGAGTCATTGAACCGGTGATTCGACAATTACAAATATGAGATATGTGGTTAAATTGTAGCATTGCACATGTTAAATATTCAATCATGTATAGAATTGCTCACTAAGTGTAATGCTTAAGAAGACCGTTTTCCTATTTCTGTTGTGGTACATAACAACCACCGCAGGTTCGGAGCTATTTCCGGAGAAGAAATGACAATCGTTGGGAGAGATGGGAGAGATTTGGGGCTAGAGCATATGAACTCTCTTTAAACTTGTAAAAAGTTGTAAACTGTAGTTTCTCTAATGACAATGTTTGTACTTTGGTTGTAATTGGGAGCTTGAGCCTTAAACTTGTTTTTGGTAGTTTTGAAGTTGAATTTGGAAACCTATGTATAATTTCGCTTGTATTGATCAAGTATGGTGCAAGTTAGTAAATAGGACCATCTCGGCAAGTTCGGATGTGTCGCAAATGTTGTAGACAAGTTTTATTTATGTGTATGGTATTGGTTTACCTTTGAATTCATTCCCAACAAATTTTATGAACTTTTGAGGAGAATTGAGTTTCAAGGCTTTAAAGTTCGATTTGGTTCAAATGAATTGAGTTCATGGATTACATTGATCCAAATGTAGTCGTGTATGTGTTTCATAAGTTTGATTTATGTTTAAACATGTTTAGAAATATGTTTGAAATGTTTTCTTGGAGTCCCAAGTGGCTTGGTATTGTTTAGGTATGAATTGGGAATGTTTTAGCAGAGCTTTTAGCAGCAAAAAGCTGTTCTGCAGGACCCGGATCGATCTGGGTTAAAGGACGGATCAATCCGGCCCTTTTCGAGGGTCATTCTGCTGAAAAACTATATTAGTGATCGATCCGGGTATAAAGGGCGGATCGAGTCGTGTAGGTTTTTCACAGCACGTCCGCTTTTACGGAAACATGCATAACTCTTTCTAGAAAAATCAGATTCGCGCGACGTTTTTAGCGTTAGAACTGGGACTCAAATAGCTATCTTTTGGTATACAATTTGGTATAATTTTCTAAATGATCATTTTGCCCTTGGGGCTGTTTTTTCACAGCAAGGTCTTTTCTACTGGTTTAAATCATGTTTTTTCCTTAATAACTAGCATGTTTTAATATTTATTAGTGTATTTTGGGTGCGTATGTTCTTGTTACACGTGTCCTAATCCGCTGGGGCGGATTGGGGTGTTACATAAAACTAGCTCCACATAAGAGACTTTAAGTGTCAAAATTAACATCACATAGCCAGTTAACCTCAAAATTAGCCCCCCAATCGGGTTAAGTGTTAAAAATTAGCCATACATAGGTGAGTTAAATGGCAGCATTATCTCTGCATAGGGGATTAACCACAAAATTAATCTCACAATCACAAACGGAGTTAAGTGTTAATATTTTTGGCCAATATTTGAATTTTCATTAGTTTTGTGAGAAATCTTAACATTTTAACTTTAGCCTGAAACCACCGAAAGTTAAGTGTCAACTTTTGAAGGACAAGGGATAAAGTAAAAATGAGTCAAACCATAAAAGATTAAATGTATTTAACAATCCCCCCCCCCCCCCCCCCCCCCCCCCCCCTTTTTCTTTTTTACCCCTTTTTCAACCTTTATATAACACACGCGCACACACACACACCCTTTGGGTATATCCCTTTTTCAACCTTTATAGCTAATCTCTCAACTTCTTGTCTTCTCATTCAAAATAAGACCAAGTTACAAACATTAATTCATCCTAAATCCAATATATTAAATATCAGTTTATCTGTAGGGGCTTGCTATTCTAATACACGAAGTTAGTAGGATAATATTGTGTTTAAATGTAAATGGACAAAAAAAAAGACCCATGTCACCTCAAAAAATTAAAGCACTAGAATAATTTTACAATGAGAATATTAAAATAACTTGCTTTAGGTCCTTTGTGAGATTAATTTAACGCCACTACTTTGACGGATATTGGCACTAATTACTAATTGAGTAATACTTGGGGCACAACCAAAGTCACAACATTTTTTGCACAACTTTCATTTTGTGTCTATCTCTCTCTTGATGGGTCCCACAGTGCCAGTGACCCCACAGTGTCCACTAGGAGAGAGATAGACACAAAATGGAGGTTGTGCAAAAAAAATTGTGGCTTTGGTTGTGCCCCAAGTATTATCCTTACTAATTAGTCTCCTCGTGAGTTTTCTTTTTAAGGAGTTAGGTGGCTCAGAAAAAAAAAATTGAAGAAAAAAACTTTAACAAAACAATAATTTTCCTAAAATCAAATAGATTAAACTCTTACCCACATGATTAATTCGGCTTGTTTGTTAAGGAAAACAAAGACAAATCATTTGTATCAATTATTGAGGACATAGTGAATTAAGAAAAAGCTTATACTAATAATACATATTTGCCCTAAAAAAAAAACGTAAGTATTTGATTATTGCACATGTGATATTTTGAATAATCAATTTGACTGCATTTAGTCAAATTCACAGTATTCACTTGCAATAGATCACATGCCTGTAATTATTCTAACAAATCATTCACCGATTTTCAGCTGTGATCAATCATGTGGACCCACCAAGTGATTTATTAAATTATTATGGTGTCTATACCAAATAATCCTAAAAAACGACAAATTCAATTTAAGGGTATCTTTGATAACCTAATTAGATTTTTAACACTTATTTTTTTTTTATAGAAATATAATATTTGGTCCCTATTTTGGACCATTAATAAGAATTGATCATAGCCATATTACACGTATAATAATTAGTCTCTGATTTTGGAAGGTAATTAAAATTTAGTCCTTTTTTTTTTCAATTTGATAGAGATTCTATGGACTAAATATGCCCTTGGTTACATACATACATATATATATATATGTATATGAGAAAATAAATTTCTCACTTTGTATACGCTTCTCACTTTTTTGTGATAAATTTTCACTTTTTACACAGGTTGTCTTTTAGGTATGTTTTTTAAGGTTCGCTTAAGATCTGGATTGTGTATATATAGTAAATAAAGACTTGAATTTAGGGGTTTCAAATTTAAACCCCAAACAACTATATTTATATATATATATATATATATATATATAGAGAGAGAGAGAGAGAGATCTAAAATACAATCATACAAAAAATTATACTCATCATCATCATCATCATAATCGTTGAGATGAAGTTTGGGAACGAGTTTTCAATGCATATTGAAACAGTCATACCCGATTGGAGGGATAAATTTCTCTATTACAAACCATTGAAGAAGTTCCTCAATCACTTTCCGGTGGCCACTACCAATCAATCTTACCTTCTGATTGACGCCGATGCCATCACCGGAGTTGACGATTCAGAGAGTTACGAGCCATCTTTGGAGGCTCTACAGGATTGGTAACAATTTGTGTTGTGGATGAGAACGAGAAGCTTGAGGGCCAGAGTTCTCGACACAGATGGATGCAAGAAAGAGAATCACAGATCAGAAATTTGAGAGAAGCATAGTTTGGAGTTTTGGTATAGAGATAGAAGTGAGAATTTCTCTTTGAAAAGTGAGAAATTTTTATTGAAAAGTGAGAAATTTATTTTTATTTTGTGAGAAATTACTCGTCATATCAATTTAACAGATGTGAATTTTTTTTTGAATTCTTCTCGAAAATTGTTAATTGTTGATAAATTTCTCATCAAACCCTCTCTATGTATATGCTTTTTTTTTTCTTTTTTTTTTTTTTAAAAAAGTGGGTTGTTCTATCCTTCTAGTATAAGTGAGAAATTTTCCATTATTATATACATTAAAATATGAAAGTTTCACTATTTTCAATACTTAGTTAATATAGTGAGCAACTTCACACTATTTTAGTCTTACTATTCTCATTTATAATTTTATCAGTTTTTAAGTATAAAGTTCTGAATACGTAGTGCGAATTTATCAAGAGTTTGTGAGAAATTTCTTGGTGCTGCTGAACTTTATATCGAGATTTTTCTCAGATTTTAACTATATATGGTAATTGGTTTATCATATATAAATCAGTTTATATACGTACATGTATGAATTGTGGAGTAAATGATGATAAATCAGTTACCATATATAGTAATATATATATATATATATTTATAAAAATATCATGGGAGTATTTTAGTCCTCATATTAAGCAAGGGACTAATTTCTAGATTTGTTTTTTAAAAAAAGACATATTTCTAGTTAGATGCATATATTATGACTATATATTAAGTTACCCTATTTTTTTTTCGTGTGGTGGATAATATACAAAGCCTTACCAGTTGATTGAAAAAGGGGCAAAAACTTACTAAAAGATTTAAATGAAAAAACTAAACTGAAATCACCAAATGTGAAAAAAAAAATTCATCTAAAATAATCTATTAATTGACTATTATAATCTTAACATAAAATATTCAGTTTTTAAAATCCAATATTGCATTTTCAGTTTTATTAAATTGGAAGTCTAGTAGCTTGGGAATGCCTCATTCGAGCTAACCCGCTCTCTTTCTTGATGAAAACTAAACAATGACGCTCTCTTAAAGTTCTTTAGGTTGTTTGGGAAGGCACAAAATCGGTTAATAACTACCCTTTTATTGGTATGGAGTCTGAGTACAACCTAAAATCACTAATAAAAAAAAACAGACTTTTTTCTAAGACCTAAGTATAAATAGTAGTGTTTGGTAGATACATTTTTATTGGTACGAACTCCTGTACAACCTAAAATCACTCCTAAAATCTGACTTTTTCTAAGACCTAAATTTCAATATGAGTAGAATTGAATGTGATCTTGTTTGGTGCACTCCCAAATAGTTCCTTAGCCAAGTATTGTCGGATTCTACTAAGCACTTTTGAAGTGATCTCATTTCATAAAATCAACTAAACCTCGCTAAATTTTAAGTTCATGTGTAAACACCCCATTTTGTCGGCTATCAGATTTAGGAGACCCATAGCTTTGTGGTTCATGATGATTGAAAAAGACTCAAAAATGACTCTTGGAAGTCAATTATATCTCTCAGAATGCTCAAAAGACCAAAATGCCCCTGGAAGCCCAAACATTCCTGGATTTAGACCAAATGTTTTGGAAACAACTACGTCGTAAGAAAAATGATAAAATGAGTTTTAGAGCAAAATCAAATGAAATCATTAGCTCCCAGAGAACCCCAGAAGTCTTGGAAGTTCCCCGAAAGTCCCCGTTGACCGGTTTGACCAAGTTTGACTAGGGTTTGATCAAAATCATCTGAATTTGCCCGAATGTTCTGAGATCAACCTAGATCATGTGAAAAGTACTAAAACATGTTTTTTAAAAAAAAAAAATTGGACAAGAACGTCAACTAATGGGAGCTTCCAGTGGTTCCCAGAACTTCTTGGAGGTCCCTAGTTTGACCAGTGTGACCTAAAAAATGACTCGGAGACTGGAGCACCGTATCATTTTTTGAACATTTTTTTATAGATACTAGAGGTCAATAGCTTTCCATCGGTAGATCGCACATAATTTCTGAATTTAAAATGAATTTTTGAAGTTAAAAAAGGCGATCAAATCAACTTTTATAGCGAATACCGCAAAACTTTTCAAAATGACCTATCTCCAAACTATTTTTTTTAATGAAAAGTAGACTTCATTACCTTTCCAACGGTATATCACAAGCTCAGTTTGGATTTCGTACGCATTTTCTGTGAATTTTGAACGAAATAGGGCCTTTTTGCGAATACTGTAACCTCTGGAGGCCAAAATAGAATAATCCGAGCTTCTGAGGAGTAGTGCCGCCGCGGCACTGGCCCACTATTGCAGCGACACTCTCCCCCAGAGCAGTCCATTTTTGTAATTTAATTTGGGGATTCAAATTGAATAATTGAAAGCCAAAACGATGTAGTTTCTTGTTCATAGATGTTTGGGATAAATAGGATCATTTTTTAAATTCCAAACTCCCCCCAAATTGGCCTATAGAAACCCCCCCTTGACTCCTCATTTTTAGGGTGGCAAATGTAAGAGTTTAGAGAAGTTGTAGAGATAAGGTTAGAAGAGAGAAAGAGAGTTTCCTCATTTTGATTTTCAACAAGAAAGTGAAGTCCCAACCTTGTTTTTACTTCATTACTCCTCTTTACTTCACATTCAATACACCCAACCACCATTTTTGAGTATTTATTGAGATAGGAAGCTACTTCCATGTCCAAATGTCACCATATATGAGTGAAGGAAGCTACTTCCATGTCCAAATGTCACCATATATGAGTGAAACACCAAGCTACAAGTCCAATATATCATTGATTATCATCTATTAATTGCTTACTTGCTTGTTTACATATATATGTTCATCTCTTCTTATCCGATTTCTTTTTTATTTTTCTTATTTTACTTACTTGTTTATCATCATCTAGATGATGACATGGTGCTTGAGGTGATTGAATCCTTATGGATAGTAGCTCTTGACCTCAAAAACATGTTTGATAGATGATGATTCTAACTTCAAGTATTCTTGCAGTTATGTTCAAAATAAAACAAAGCCTTGCCAATGATTTTGGAAGTTATTGAGGTGAGCTTGATGTTGATATTCCAAGTGATTATAATCTCAATTTAGTGCTGAAAATATACTCTCAAAACTCCCATTTCAAAACCCCTCATTTTGATTTGAATAAATAAAACATTTGTTCTTCTCAAAATCTTCAAAACAGTGAGTTGTTAAACTTTAAAATGTCATTCTGAGCTCAATAGTCAATCAATGATTGCAAAACAACTTAGGAAGTCTTCCTAACTCATTAGGCATTGTCCATGATTTTTGGATGAATTTTAAAACACTTGGAAGTGTTCCATTTTGACCCAAACAATCCTTCCAAACATTCTATTTTTCTGTCACAACAGCTTAGTTGACTTGGAACTTGTTTTCAGAAAACTTTTCCACAAATAGTGGTCCCAACTCATTTTTCCCTTGCACTTCAGTGTCTTAGGGAACTTTCTGTATAATATAGGCATCAAAATGTTTTGTTTTCATTTTCTAATATTTTTCTATATTTCAGTCGACAGTATGGATTCTGTTTCTGAGTAGCCTCTTTTTTTTATATGATTTCTCTTAATCTATAACGTCAATCTTGATTTGGCTTTTTGATACTCCCCCCGTCCCATAATAAGTGTCCATTTCTATTTTGCACATTGTTTAAGAATGTTGTATTATATTAGTTTTTTTGGTTCATTAAAGGGTTACTTTCCAATTTTACCCTTAGATGTGATGGGTGTTTGACTTTTTGCTTGTTTTGAAACCACAAATAAATGCTACTTTGTCTTTATTATAAGGGTAGTTTTGGAAAGTAAGTAAAAGCTATATGCCAATTTAGGAAAGTGGACACTTATTGTGGGACATCCAAAAAAGGAAAGTGGACACTTATTATGTGGACACTTTAATTTTGTTAATTTTTTTTTTCTGAAAAAAGTTAATTTTTCGCTAAAACCTTATTCATCACCCCTCTAAGGTTTCCATTTCAGGCCAACAAAACCAACTATGTGTTAGGAGTTAAGATTGCTAAAGATCGTCCAAATAAGCTTCTCTGTTTGTCTCAGAGCCTTACATAAAGAAGATTCTTAAACATTTTTACTTGAAAAACTATAAACCTATAGACATCCCAATTGAGAAGGGACTCGCCTTGACCTTAGATCAATATCCTAAAGATGATGAGGAAAGAAAGAGATGTTCAAAGTACCTTATGCATCCTCAATGTTTTGTACTCGACCAGATATCTGTTATACCATTGGATACTTGGATTAGTTAGTCGTTACTAGAGTAACCCTAGTCCAGCTCAGTGGAGAATAGTGAGAAGGATCTTGCAATACCTTTGTGGGATCATGGACCTTACCTTAGGCTACCACGGTAGAGATTTGAAGTTGAGAGGATATAGCGATGTTGATTGGGCTAGCGATAAGAATGAGCGCAAGTCCACTTCTAGCTACGCATTCACGCTTAGAGGTGGAATGATTTCTTGGTGTAGCAAGAAGCAAATGTGCATTGCCTTATCCATGATAGAGGTAGAGTATGTAGCATGCTCAGTAGCTATTCAGGAAGCAGTTTAGTTGAGGATATTTTTAGCAACTAGGCTCTTCACCTCATAGTGACAAGGCTATGTTGATTTATAGTGATAGAACATCAGCCTTAGCATATGCAACAAAACCCAAGAACCATGGGAAGTCCAAGCACATAGACATCTGACATCACTACATTCGAGATATGGTTGAGCAAAGGGAAGTTGTCTTGAACGCATCTCTACTGGTAGCATGGTGGCTAATCCTTTGACTAATCCCATTAGTAGAGATCCCATTACTAGAGATGTGTTCTTATCCCGCATTAGGTGTATGGGACTTCGTAGTATTTGATGTGCTTAGACATTTCATCTATATTTGACATTATTATTCTCGTTATTATTATTAGTTAATAATAAACTAGTCATTCTTCATATGCTTGTTGTATGAATGATTGGATGCACATTTCTTTAATATTAATATCTCACCAAGCTCAAATTGTCCCACTCACATGGGTAATTCTAAGGGTGGACACTATTCGGTTCAACCCAAAGATTTTGGCCGAACTATTCAAAAATTCAATTCGGTTTAGGTAAATTGGGTAATAAATTTGGTTCAGTTCGAACCCTACCCTAAGTGTTCTAATATAATTCGGTTAATGATATGGGTTTCCCAACACGAACAGAATTGAATATCCTAACAATAAATATGAATATAATATATTATATAAATATAAAATGCAACATAGAACAGTTAGATCTAAAATTGAACGAAATAGAATCCTAGGGTTTTTCCCCCAAATTTCCCTTTCTCTTTGATCGGGAGAGAACAGATCCTAATTACATGCCTTAATTCACATTTGTTAGCATATTTTATCCTGTTTTTATGTATTTTTATTTCGTTTTCTATTTTAGAGCAGGTTTTAGAAGAAAACACTAATCCAGGTTAAATAGGGAGAAAAGGCAGGAAGAAAGAAGCTGAAAAAGGCACATCGCTCGCGCGACTTCCCAATATCGCGTTCGTGCGGCCCGCTCGCACGACCTGTGTAAAAACCAAATACGTGTATTTCAGTGTACTAAAGACTCCTACGTGAACAAAACTGCCTAATTACGTCTGGAAAGCTAAATACAACAATTTTAGTGCGAATTAGCTTAGGAAAGCTTCCAAAAACTTGCTACTAATCTATATACACCCTATTTTACTTCAATTTAGGGGTTGGCAATTGTTATACACACAATATACAACCACACTTTCAGCCATTGAAGGGAGGGAAGAAGGAGGAGAAGAAGAAGAAGAAGACCAAGGGTTTCCATGGCCTCCTCCATCAACTACTTGCCATTCGCCGCTTTTATGGACAACTAGACTCTAGATCTAGGGTTTCAATGAAACCCTAGCCAAGTAATAGGCTCTATTTTATGTTTTTATTTTAGTTTTATTATATATGGATGACAGTTACATGTTTCGGGGATTTTTATAAATAAATCGTGCTTTTATTGATTAAATCGTTATTTTCAAAGTTTACTCTTGTCTTAGATCTATTTTGATGGTAGTATGCTCAATGATCTATACTTGCTGTGCTTGTTTAGATTATTTACATATAAAGGTGCTTAAGTTGAATTGTGCTATCAAGTATCCGAATAGTCCATGCCTAGATTAGACGAATTATACCACAACCCTAGTTTAGTGTGGGATAATTCGTGCTAACCGAAGATGGATTATGTTGGTGCTTGAACCATACTTATTTTCTAGACGGAGGAATTGGGCTTGTAGCTACAATTCCCCATTATCATCCAACTTAACAAGCTAAAGTAATTCGTAAATACCCTTATTATGAAGCTAGTGGTGGATTTGCAATCCTAGGTTCCTTAAACTTATTATAAAAATAATATTTAATTGCTTTCATAATTTAGATTTACTTTTATTGTTATTAGTTTAATTCAAATTAAATCCAAAATTCATTTTTCTTAATTAACTATATTTAGGTTTTAAAAATTAATGTGCGTAGTATTCAATCTCTGTGGGTTCAATCTTTACTTCCACACTGCAAATCTTTTGAAAGTAAAGCATAAGTAAGCATACTTTTATATCTTGATTTTGACAAGATCACTCTCCCTCTCCAACAACAGGACGACAGTGTCCAGATTGACAAATCTCTCTTTTGCTCACTTGTTTTACCGACGCCGGCAACCCACGAGGCCACAAGAGCCTCCCTCGCTCATCTCGACTCTCAAGGTATGTGAGTTCATGGCCCTCACCACTACACATGAGGCTACGATTCATTGACTTTGTGTGTGTGTGTGTGTATGTATATGTGTATGTGTGTGTGTGTGTGTGTGTGTGTGTGTGTGTGTGTGTGTGTGTGTGTGTGATAGTGGGTATGTGTTAGATGATGAAATCAGTGCTTGTATGTATGATAGTGTATGTTCATGGTCAGGACTTGGGGCTTCTGTGTAGTGATGAAATTAGTGCTTATAATTGTTGACGATTGGGATCATATGTTCTTTCTAGTTTGTGCAATTGTGTCTATAGGTTTGAACACTTGGGATTTTTGGCTCTAGGGTTTGTGTGATTGTCCAAAACTAAATGGAGGGGTCCAGAACTTTCCACTATCCCTAGGGGATTTTGGTTGACTTTTAACCAAAAATTCAAACTTTAACCGATCTCCTATTTCGGAATCCAAATTGAAGTATATGAACTTTAGTTCGGTCGGATATCGGTATACCTTTCACCAACCCGAACCAAACTAGCCAGTTCGAAACTGTGCGATCGAACGCTCACCCCTAGATGATTCACCTTGGCGCTGAGATAGTGAGCAAGATGAGACATTTATGTCCATGGAGCTTAGATAGTGAGCTAGGACATATATATCTATGTCGTTATGAAACTGTTGGGTTTGTGCCCTCAAACCATTACTTTATGTATGAGATATTGACATTTTAATATATGGATATCAGCTTTACATTTCATTGTGTATGTTTCTTTCATGAGATGATTGTTAATCCTTAAGTATCATAGTAAGTAATTCGTGTGTGTATGAGATACATATAAGTGATATACGAGTTACTATTCTTTGATACTTGTAACTTGTCACAGTGGATGATGAGACTGGATATCTCATCAGGTATACACTGTAGCATGATTAACTACCATTGGATAGAGTGATGAATCTCAATCACTAGAGTGTGACTCTTAGTTAATATGCTAGTGCTTATAGTGCATTAACGGACCTGAGCTTTCCTATTGACACTCAAGACTGTCAAACAGTTGATAGGAACTCATAACTTGTATAAGCTACGTGTTTTCAATCTTGAGACGATTATGAACACAGACTATGGATATGGCTGCTTTGACTTACCAATCAGTGAGGTCTAAAAAAGATCAACACCTGGGTATCTTGGGTATGTCATGTTCATAGGGTTGTGAACATATATTGTCAAGATGGAATCTACCCTCTGATTCAGAGTAAGCACTCCCTTGAGAATATCACCTGAGAACTGCAGTCTTGTTGATAGTAGTTATCAACATGTTTGGTAATCATGAGAGGTGAATGAGACTCAAGGAATACAAGAAGTAATCATGATCCAGGTTGAAGGTACCGTTATCCGGCTACCTAAATATGATTACGAATGTTGAAGGTAGAGGGACATTAGTACGCCATACAAGTCTAGTCATCGCTTCGGATTTGTTCTTTTACGTTGGAGTTCAGTTATCATTTTATAGTGAAGTAAACATTAACTGACCAGTTAGTTAGTTTGCTGATCAAAGAGTTTGGTCATGGTGATTAACAAATTGGTCTGAGCCAACAATAAAGAGCCTACAAGGTCCTACTCTTAGCTCCGCTAGGATTCTTGGAAAGGCACACGAGGATCTTGTCAAGACAGGTTTGATCGATCGGAGTACTCTCGATCGATTAAAGTTTAGACAGGTTCGATCGATCGAAGATGGTTCGATCGATCGAAGTCACTTCGATCGGTCGAAGGTTAAATTCGGTTTTGGAAATCTATAAATAGGGCAACTGCGTACAGGGTTTCATGATCGTTGTTTTTCCTATACGAAAGCCGCAGAACCTGTTTAGGGCTTCCCAAACCTTCCTATTCTCCTTGTTAGAGATCCCACATTCTCTAGTCTCTCCGGAAAGCATCCGCAGGAGTCATAAGGGTGAAGACAACCTAGTGGAGGTTGCTGCATCACCAAGGAAGAAAAATTTCAGAATTGGGTTCAAAACCTGAGGTATATTTCTTCTCCCTCTTGTTAGTACGTATCTATAGAGTTGACGAGTAGTAGATCCGGGCTACCAATAAGTTTTGAAACTCAATCTTTCCGCTGCGCATTTCAAATATAAGCTTAAACCTGTTTTTTCCTTCAGAAATTACAATAGAGATATAAAAATTTTTATTCTTACATGTCACCTTAGATAAGAGCTAAGATGAGACCTCATATTAGGTCGAGCATAGAGTCTTCCCATAACTCTATGTAGCCTGTATTATAGTCGAATGTGAGATTTCAGACAGGCACCGACGGTGTGACTATGACATTTTTGTAATGTCTAGACTAAGATTCGTATGTCATTTATTTTTCTTACCACGTAGTGATATGCCCATTATGTTGGAAGAATGCCATACCATACATTTCATACTATATGTGCTTTTGCGATCGACAGTGACAGTAATGAATGAATCCCTGCTTCATTACTGTGTGAGCCACTTGGAGCTTTATTACATTGATCATATTGGTACCTTTGTTGACCTGGGACTATGCCATGAAGATGATGCATGATGACTCTACTTTAGCATGTCATCCTAGGGAGAATAGAGGATTCCGTCTTAAGGAACATGTGTAGGAAAGCGGTTAAGCTAATTAAATTGGCATGAGGACTTGGGGAAGACCATTTGATAACACACTATGTATTGTGACTCATTAGCAGGCCTACAACAATCGTATTTGTTGTTGACATGTTTTGAGTACATTACATATTTGGGGTATAGCACTGCTTTCTATAAAGGATTAAGAGTGCTAAATCCAGTGTGGTTGAATCGTCTGAGGAAGACACAAGAAACTTCCAAGTGATGCGTTTTGCTAGTTAGGTGATAACTTAGCAATTCCGCTCCTGTCAGTGTACATTCTTTTCATGAGGTTGCACATTTTATTTCCCGTATGAGGAGATGATAAAGTTTATTTTATGAGAGACCGTTTTGTACTAGCCCAATGTGGGTGAGTGAGATATGTAGATATATTTTGTGGGTCTCGAGTTACTCACATATGTTGGACTCGGTCCAATGGGCTTAACTTGGGCTCCTAGTAATCCTAGGTATATTTGGCCAAGGAGTCCAAGTCTAGCACAACTAGGGTGCATGTGTGAGTGTATATATAATTATATACACGCAGCCACGCGCACACACACGTGTACACGTACACATGTATCACATATAACCTGGCTCTCTCTCCTCTATCTCCATCGGTTTTTCTCTCTCTAAGATTATCACCTTAGAGCTTGGGATTTAGCACGTGAAAACTAAGAGAATTGCTCTAGAAGCAATTCGTACGGCCAATACGAAGTCTAAGGACGTATACAAAAGCATCAATGGTAGCAGTTCATGCATATCATTGTCGGGCTCTCAACAACACCGAAAAGACAATCCATCGGGTTATTTCGCAAGATATGTCCTATACTCGATCCATAAGCATGTATGCTTGTGGCTTTACATAAGTAATTCATTAAAAATTAATATGTCAAATTCGAGATAAAAATCCTTAGGAATTTGCCCAAGGTAGGTTCAGTAAACTTTTAAATTTGCCCTTGTTATTATCAAGGATTAAATACATTTTATTACTCTGTGGTTGTCTATTTTCATTTATCCCTCTATGGTTCAAAAGTGTCACCTAATCCTCCTGTGATTTTGGACTATAGTAAAACTACTAAGATTTCTCTCAAAATATCCACATATAGAGATTAAGTGTTAAAATTAGCCTCGCATATGAGAGTTTAAGGGTTAAAATTAACCCCACTTAGCCAGTAAATCCAAAATTTAGCCTCCCAAAGGAATTAAGTATTAAAAATTAGACCCACATAACTGCGTTAAATGACAACATTATCTCCACACAGAGGATTAACCCCCAAAATTAACCTCGCAAAGGGAGTTAAGTGTTAATATTTTTGGCGCCAATTTTAGAATTTTCATCAATTTTTAGGAAAATCTCAACAGTTTCACTTTAGTCCGAAACCACATGAGGGTTAAGTGTCCACTTTTGAACCACATGAGGTAAAGTAAAAATGGTCCTAACCTCAACATGGTAAAATGTATTTAACCCTATTATCAAAGTAAATGTTGAATAGAAAGTGTCTTTTAATTATTTACAATTACACATTACTTTGAAAATAACCAATTTTTCTTCAGGGTAAATAGAGTATAGTCTATTTTATAGTACTTTTTGGGCTCGTTTGTTTGGCGGATAAAATGAGGGGATTGGACTAAAATAGTCCAATCCTAGTTTATAATGTGTTTGGTTGGGCACTTTAAGGGATTATTTAACTCAAGGGATTGAGGGGTGTGGTTAAAAATAATGCCTCCTAAGGGGGATAAAACTATAACTGGGGTGGGGTAGTATTAAACAAGCGTGGATAAGAGTTAGTAGGATTGTAGGGCTAAATGACCAAAGTACCCCCGACATATAAATACCCCTCTTCTTGCTTACAATCTCTCAGATCGTCATTTTCTCAAAAACCATCAAGAGCAGAAGGGGAGGCGACACAGCGACGAGGAGAAGAGACGACCGCGAATCGACACCGACCGCAGAAGGCGTCACTGGCGAGATAAAGCACCAACGTCACTGTCAGTAGGCGATGTCGGGGACAAGGAAACGACACTAGGTTCCTCCTTCTTTTTCGATTTTCGAACTAGGTTTTGATGAAATGCTTGATAAAATGATTTATCCATGTACTTTTGCTTATATTATGCTAGATCTACACTTATATTTCATAGATCTACTATCTTACCGATCATCCTAGTTGTTTGGTTGCTCAGAATGTTTTCAAGTTTGGATAATAAGTTCATGTTGATTTTTTCTTAGATATTAGTAGATTTAAACAACCCAACAAAATTTATGATAATAAAAATTTAGATTTTGGGACCATAAGTAAAGAAAAGAAAGTTTCACTAGAGGACATGAACATGTTGTAGTCACATATTCCCTAGTATACTATCTACATATCCCAATTTGTTCATATATGTAACATATTGGGTGAGTGATATGATGCAGTCAGTGAGTAGTTAGCTCATTCTTGTCATGATGCAGCAGGGAGAGTCTAGCTTTAAACGTCGGGATATTAAGTCCAACAGAAATTTTTTTTTAGTAAAAATTCCTCAAACATAAAGCTAAGCAAAAAAAATATCCCGACGTTTTAGTTAAACTTTGAAATTTTAGTGAAATTTCACAAAAAGTTTAGTAAAATTTTATAAAATCGTCGAGAATCTTTTGCTCAGTTTTATATATGAGGACATTTTATTAAAAGAGTTTTCATTGTGTCCTTTAACTAATAACTTTTTCTAACAGAGGTCTTAACACTTATTAACCCATTTTCTTCAACACAAAGAACAATTAAATGATGCAACTAATCAATCTTATGAAAAATATATTCTACCATAGTAGAATATATATATATATATATATATGTTAGATCTTGCAGAGTCCCCAATCATTCAAATTGAAATTCACCCTTTCACATATTATAATAAATACATCTTTTGAAATGAAAAATAATAGTACCAATTAGAGCATCTCTACCCGGTATGTCAAATCCCACTTGACGTACCAAAAGCTTTTATTTGAAATTCAAAATCATTCTAATCGAAGTGTCTAATTCCTATGTGGCATTTGACATATGAGGTCTCATGTCATTTTTGACATTCCAAAAAGTGACATGCCTTGTATTTTTTCAACACTATTTAATTGTTGTAGTCCCACAATTTGGCTAGTAACAAACTTAATGTAATAAATAAGGACAAAAACATAACTCCAATTATAATAAAATAATAAAATAAAAATTTAGTAAAAAGTCCCTCATTTTAGACTTAATAAGTTTAAAGGACAAACCCGTTTTTTATTTTGGCCAAAACTCCAAGACTCGTGAAACTTAATTGGATCAAGTCTCTATGCTTTAAAAAATATGTAAAATTTCACATGAATAGTTAAATTTTAATATAAAAAAAAAGTTATGTGAATTTCACGTTACTTTTATAATGGAAACAACTTCCATTCATTTCATTGGGTGTGGTTCGTTAGGTTCTCTCTCAAAACAATGGAACCCAGTGCTAAAAAACTATTTTTTTTAAGCATTGGGTCCCATTGTTGTGCTAACGAAGGTCATAACCCTTTTATAACATATGGACTTTTTCACTAAATAAAAAACGGATTTGATCTAATACTAAAAAAGTTTATTTTAAAAGACTTTTGACTAAAATTAAGTTGACATATTGGGTGAAATTCTTATTTGTGAGGATGTCAAATTGGAAGATGTCAAATTATCACATAAATCTTTTTAAAAAATTTAATATCTCAAAATTAGACATAGTGATTGAAGATGCTCGTAGTATTAATCTCCTAGATCTCTATTGTCTAAAACTAGAAACTATTCTGTATTTTGTTTGACTACCGACATTATACGTTGTGGTCCAGCAAAAGCTTTTAGGGATGTTTGGGCAATCGTTCAACCATTTTGATTGTTAAAATCACAGGAGCCTTTTTTTTTTTTTTTGGAATTAAAGAGTATATTAGCATGTTTAGGTAAATATAATTGAGCACTTAAGAGTTTAAAATTACGTTTTGGCTTATACAGGCCCAGAGGTGCTACCATAAGAAGTAGATATAAATTTTCTTGATTTTTTATTTATTTATTTTAATTAAGACTTCTATTTCTACTTCTTAATTGCAAAAGCCAAAGTCGATCCAAACGGGCCAAAATGTGATCAAAATTTGTGGAGTAAAGTTATGTTTCTTAAATTTAAATTTCATGGTGATTCTCAAATATTTTAATAGTTGCATCACATGGTGATTAATGATACTATATACCACTATGTGTGACACAGCTATTACGCTATTACACCATTTGGAATTTAATTAAAGGGGGAAATACATTTTACCCCCCTGTAGTTATACTCATTTTCTCATAACCCCCTTGTGGTTCATTTTATAACACTTAACCCCCCTGTATTACGGACTAAAGTGAGACTGTTAACTTTTCTAACGAAAAAAAAAGGAAATGACGTTAATACCCCCAAGCCCCTATACATACTCTTTAGGGAAAAATACATTTTACCCCCCTATGGTTACACTCATGTTCTCATAACCCCTGTGGTTCATTTTTGTAACACTTAACCCCTCTGTACTAATGACTGAAGTGGGACTGCCGTTAGAAAAGTTAACAGTCTCACTTTAGTCCGTAGTATAAGGGGATTAAGTGTTACAAAATAAACCACAAAAAATTATGAGAACGTGGGTATAACCACAGAGGATAAAAGATATTTTCCCCTTAATTAAATTCAGAAGGATTGCATTACTCTATTCTATAACTTTATGAAGAGGCCCAAAGAAAGGGGTATTATCTGAGATGGTGGTGAGAGGAGGGTGGCTAGTCCATGACAATTCATGTGAATCCAAAGTAGTAGCTAAGCTCTACATTGCCAGAAGAGACATTGCATGTGAAGCTTAAATGTCTCTCCAACTACTCCCAACACACTAGCTCATTGCCCCATTGTCCTTCCTCTAATAATATACACTTGTCATGCTCCTATTTGACCAAATTGATCATGGATCAGAATTTTTTGCCGGTGCAATTAATTGTACTTGAGAATACTCTTATCGTTATTAGTTAGTAGGTCCTACAAAAAATTAAATTCGTGAGATGGTATGGGAATGTGGAGGGGGACCACACCAACTTGATTATTGTTTACTTTCACTTGCCTTTAGATTTGGATGATGATTGATTCACCTATTTTCTGTGTCTCTTGCACTTGCAAGAATTAATGACAAGAAGTAAGATCATTACACTGAACTAAAGTCAATTTTGACGTATGAAAGTTTATCATCTCAAATAATACATCAAATTTAAATATTTTATTATTTCTCCATCCCATAAAACTAGAATATAGGACAATGTATAAAATAAAATTAGTCGAAAGCATGTGTAATGCACAAAAAATACTCCCTCCGTCCCATAATAAGTGTCCACTTCTATTTTGCACATTGTTTAAGAAAGTTGTATTATTTTAGTTTTTTTGGTTCATTAAATGGCCACTTTCCAATTTTGCCCTTAGATGTGACGGGTGTTTGACTTTTTGCTTGTTTTGAGTCTACAAATAAAATGCTACTTTGTCTTTATTATAAGGGTAGTTTTGGAAAGTAAGTAAATACTATATGCCAATTTAGGAAAGTGGACACTTATTGTGGGACATCCAAAAAAGGAAATGTGGACACTTATTATGGACGGAGGGAGTATATAAGAAAATAAAATAATAATAAAACCATCTTAAGCAAAAATGAAAATAAAATAAAATGGAGCATGTCTATCAAAGAATCACAAGAAAAAAAAAAAAAAAAAAACCGAAAACAAAACAAAAACAGAAACAAAAACAAAAGCAAAAGAATGATTACACAAAGCCTTTTGTTTATTTGTATTCCCTGTTATTTTTAACTCATCAAAATTTTTGTCCATAAACTACTTAACTATAACACACTTGTAGACTTCACTAAATGTTCGTAACTATATATGTACATGTGACTTCAATACTTAGCCGAATATATAGTTTGACACATATACATGATGAATCTAATATGACTTAAACCTACTCATGCATGAACATTTTAAATACATGCAAATATATTTAGTATGGTTAAAATGTGTGTGTGTGAGAGAGAGAGAGATTACACGTCTTTTTAGAGAATCAATATGAAAAAAAAAAAAAAAAGATTTTTAGAAAAAAATGAAAGAAGAGTAGGAAAAAAAACGTGAAAAATAAGTGAAAAAAGTGGAGTGAAGGCTTTTTTCTCATTCTGCAACGTTGCGCGTTAACAATTGAAAAAAAAAAAACACAAAACAAAACTTGGCTCTCATTCATTGAATAGATATTCTATAAAAATAAATTGGTGTATTGATTCTCATGCAACACCTATTGGTGTAGTTTTAGTTTATGTGGCACATCAAATTGGGTATAGATTTCAATTGATGTATCTTTTAGAGATCGTTGAAAACGCCTCATTAAAATAGCTAGAAGAAGTAGTTTTGAAATTAGGACAATAAGGTAATTTATTCTTGATCTTTTTAAGATTACTCAAATGTCATCACTTTAATGAGGTGACATGGATTTTTTTATCTAAAAAGTTTGCATACTTTTAGACATGTTGTAAATCAGCATGATTCATTTAGTGTAAATTAGCATTGTCCCATGTTAGTTAAATAGAGTGAAAAGAGTAATGATGTTATGAGTAACTTCTCATGTGAGAAAGCACTCTACCACCATTGGAAGAAGAATAAATAATCATTTCATAGTAATATTTTTACTTAGTATCATGTGACCAAATCTTTATCCAACGGTTAAAAACTGCTTTCTCACATAAAAAAACTGGTTATATTATCATTGCCCGAATGAGAAAGTGATTTGTATAGATAGCTGGATCTGGAAAGCTTAACTTTTTAGGTCAGGTTGTATTTCGATTGTATATTAGGGCACCCATCACTTGCCTATATGCATATGCATTATATATATATATATATATTGTAAAGAGTAATGCTATGTTTTCCAAACTTTGAATCCAAAATGCTTCCCAAATACTTGTGGCATTGGGCACACTGAATTTTAATTGAAAGATGCTTAACTGGTCCCATCATTAGAAGGTGGTCTCCACTGTGGCACTGCCACATATATTTGGAAAGCATTTGGAATTCAAAATTTAGGAAGCATAGCATGACTCTATTGGAAAAGTATCACATAAGATGTGTACATGAGCTGAGTTGCTCAACAAGGGCTCGCAGCTCGGCTCGGCTCGGCTCGGCTCAACAGAGCTCGTGAACATGTTTGATTAAAACTCGTGAAAAAGTTCGTTAATAAACTTAATAAAGAACTTGTATACTGACTTATATATATTTATTATAAAACTATATAATTTGATTATATATTTTTATTATGAAATATGACAAACCTCGTAAATAGACTTGATAAAGTACTGGTTTATTATTAAACCATATAATTTTAAAGGGAGCGTGAAAAAGCTCGTTAAAAAGCTCACGATCACTTAAAAGCTCGACTCATTTAAGCTCGTGAAAAAACTTGTAAACACACAAGCTCGACTTGGCTCTTATACAACACTTATCACATGCCTCATTTTTTATGTGGTGGATTCCCAAAGCCCAATTCTATGTTGTGGATTCCAAATGCACTATGACAAATATAGGCTGTTTGGGCTATTGATTTTGTGTGAGAAAGGGAAAGCAAACATAGCAGAAAACACTTTCTATGGTTGGTTAAGAAATAAAACGTTGAGGAAAATGGGTAAGAAAAGAAAAGGGTTAATTATAGAAATACCCCCTGTGGTTAGGCCTTTTATCAAATACCCCCCTGTACTTTAAATTTTATCACTAATACCCCCTGTGGTTTGGATTAAAGTGAAACAGTTACTTTTTCCGTTAAAGTTAACGGAAAATTGATAAAAGTACAAAATTACCCATATTACATACTAATAATAACACCCTTATATACTTAAATGTTTATTTAGGCATAAGTGGAACATTATTATATTATTTTGATATTACATTTGTTGTTAAATACCATTATGTGGCCACTTAGGGGTACCTTTGTGAGAGCGAATTTGACACACACACACACAAAAAATTTTGGGGATAAATTTTTTTTGGGTTAATTACAGAAACACCCCATGTGGTTAGGCCTTTTATCAGTTACCCCCCTATACTTTAAATTTTATCACTAATACCCCTTGTGGTTTGGACTAAAATGAAATAGTCACTTTTTCCGTTAAAGTAAACGGAAAATGGGTAAAAATACGAAATTACCCCTATTACATGCTAATGAGAACACCTTATATGTGGTATACTATTATATTATTTAATATTATATTTGTTGTTAGAGACAATCCTGTAGTCACTTTGAGGTACATTCATGAGACCAAATTTATTTAATTTTTTATTTTATTTTTGATCTACCATTGGACACACACACACACAGTCTTGGCGATATATTATTATTATTATTATTTTTTTATCTATTCTTAGACACATACAATCTGGGTGATATGTTAGTTTTTTTTTTTTTTTGAATCTACTCTTAACCACACACACAGTGAAAATCCAGTGTAGTGATGTACTAAGATATTTAAAAAAAAAAATTATCCCCAAAATTTTTTGTGTGTGTGTGTCAAATTCGCTCTCACAAAGGTATCCCTAAGTGGCCACATAATGGTATTTAACAACAAATATAATATCAAAATAATATAATAATGTTCCACTTATGCCTAAATAAACATTTAAATATATAAGGGTGTTATTATTAGTATGTAATAGGGGTAATTTTGTACTTTTATCAATTTTCCGTTAACTTTAACGGAAAAAGTAACTGTTTCACTTTAGTCCAAACCACAGGGGGTATTAGTGATAAAATTTAAAGTACAGGGGGGTATTTGATAAAAGGCCTAACCACAGGGGGTGTTTTTGTAATTAACCCAAAAGAAAATATGGTAAAAAAAATAAATACAAAACCTTAAATTTTGTGAGTCATTTCCCTTTCTCTTTTTGTGAATGTTTTATTTTGAATTTTATTAATATCTAGTTTCATTTTTAAGCCTGGAGAAAATAATAGATAACAAGTTCTCTTTTTCTTTCTCTAAATTCACAAACCAAACACAGCAAACCGTCAAGAGTTCTATTTTTAAATGAAACCATTCAAGCTCACCATTTTTTTGTAAAGTTCTGTACAAGCAATAGAATACAATTATTGCATACAAGGACAACCAAACATGCCCTTAAGGATTGGATTCTCTTTATGTTTAATTTTTTTTGGTTCGCAAATTCACAAAAGGGAAATCAAATGAATTTGTTGTAACTTAAGAAATAAGAAAGAAAAGGTACTCACAACATTCACAAGTTTTAGTTTATTTTCCACAATATTTTCTTTTTCCTTCCTATTTTCCTTGATGACCAAACAAAAATAAAGCGATTTCCTTCGTGTTTCCCTTTCTTTTCTCTTGCTAAATCCATAAACCAAACAGAGCCTTATATGGAACATGCATGGTGTTTAAGAGTGTGTTGAATCTATTGCTTTTGTTTACTCCATGAATTTAGATTGTGGTTGTTCAATACTCCATATGTTTATGCAGTAGGGGAAGTTGGAGCTCATCATCCCTAACTCAGCTCCTCAAGAATCGGTGTAAAAGGGACAATATGGGATGAAGCTGCCGCCGCACAGGCCCTAAAAGTCTGTGTTAGTTAACTAAGAGTAAAACAAAACCCAATGCACAAAGCTACAGCCACTGCACTACTTGGGGATGGTAGTGCTACGATAATTTCACAATGGGAGTACAAAAGTTATTAACCTGAAGTTTAGCCCCTTTGTAAAGTTATCTATCTACAGTCAGGCTATAAAGAGGGCGCCCTTTCTTTATTAAAGAGAGGACCTCTGTTTTGGCCGTCGGATCGTGTTTTCATTAATTGCAGTTTTGTCATTTCACAGTTTTTTAACACAATCTAACGGTCAAAACAGAAGTCCTCTCTTTAATAAAGAGAGGTGGTCCTCCTTAGAGAATCTTTGTATCTATCTATATCTATATCTATATCTATATACAATATACTAAGGCTGAGACTGAGACCAAAGCTGAGCCCTCCACCTCAACGCCTATGTGGCATTTTCTTTATTTTCCTCTTTTCCATGTGAACCACTACCAACTCGTTGATTTCACTATTCTATAAAAAAACAAAACTGTTAAAATTTCAAGTGTTTAAAACCCACGTGGCTAACAGAATTGCTTTGAACTTTGAGAAGATTAATGACTTGCTTTGGTCAATTACAGCTTAATCTCATTTAAGGGATCACAAATACCAACTGCCCAGACTTCCAGAAACCCAAGTGCCTTCACCCCTTCATCTTGAGAAACTCAAAAGACACATATTAATCAATCTTAATAGATGCATTAATGGCATGTGAAAGAAAGTTACAAAAAAATAAATAAATAAATAAATAAAAATAAAAAAATAAAAATCTTCAGTACATATATAATTTCCTAGGGACAGCACTTGTGTGCTTTTCACTTGGGTGGTTTTTGTAAATATGTTCTCTTTCTTTCTCCCTGTTTTAACAAGATTTCTTTCTATGCTTTATGTTTTCGCAATGGCTTTTGATTCCTTTCTATGCTCCCCTTCAGACTGTGGCTTGCAGGTTAATTAATGAACTACCAATGTGCCTTTTCTATTGGAAAGAATTCACATCCATGGTAAGTTATTCTCTTCATATGAAAGATTTTCATTAATAATTGGGTATGAAAGCATATATATATATGTCCACGAACTTCTTTCACTGTAAATGGGAATTGTTATTTCCACTCCATCATTGAACTAAAGCACTCCTTAGTACCACTCTTAGAGCATGTGGTACCATGTATGTAATGCATGGCATGCATGGTACCACATGATTTAAGAGTGGTACCATGAAGTACATTGGTTCAATAATGGAGTGGTAATAGCATCACCCATAATTTATGTTATCTACAAAGTATCAAATCTTCTAGGTAAAAAAATGTATAGTGGTTTGTGTGTATCCGTTTGGTATCCTCCTCTTGATTCAAGAGATGACTATACATATAGTATCCATGTTTGTATAACCCATATCTTTAACTGAAAGAACATTAAATTTGTATGACAAACATGGACTTGCGCGCGCATTGCGCGGGTTCTAACCTAGTTTAATAGAATGACAAGGACTTTTTGTCCACTAAAAACAAATACTGATTTTAGCCCAAATTTGGTTTCCAATACATATACCAGTCGAAACCACAATAAACAACTTCCAATAAAAATCATATATTGTCACTATCATTGAATGCAATCCCCCTGTCACATGTTGAAAACCAAAATTACTTGTAGCAGGACAGCATTGGAATGAAAGCATTTCCATAGACTCTTTTCTAAAGTTAATGACAAGTTAACCTAATTGGCCTGCTATTCACTTTGTTATGAAGAATATAATTGTTCTGTTGAATGAATAAAGGACAGTGTCATGGTTAGCCAATCGTGGATTACAGTATATTCTCTTACCAGCAAACAAAAAAAAGGAGAAATCACAAAAACGGAAATTTCATTTCCATGTGGATCATACGAGTACTCCGTAAACTCTGAAAATACCATTTTGATTTGGAAGCAAAAGGACTTCAAATCATTGCAAATGACATAGCCAACAACCTTTCATTCACTAAAATCAACTACGACTCCGTTTACATACGCATATATATATATATATAGAGAGAGAGAGAGAGAGAGAGAGTCATTAATACCTTGAAACTTGCTATCTAGTGCCAGGTGACTCCCGGTGGACTCGTCCTAGCTCGAACCTCAGCTAGCGAAACGGCCATGGCCAGCATCATCTGCTCCTCAAAACCCTCTGGAACAATTGGCCCTGCAACAGTCTGAAAGCCACCCTCGATCTCATCGTGCGATGGCAATGGACCGACCGCATCAGAACTTCCATAGCTTGGCCCCAATTCAGTCACCTCTAATCCATGATGGGCGACCCATTCTCCGTCATACCCAGCCACTTCGATTTCAGGTGAGACCTCAATGGAGCTCACCGACGGAGAATAAGTCTCGGTCACTTGATCATCCCTATTGGCGAACCTGCTAAAGCTGGGAAGCATGTTGGATGAAGATGTATTTACAGTATAGTTGCTGGAGGATTCGCTGCCCGTTTGCTGATGCTCTGCAAGGGCGGCAATTGCACAAGCCAGACCACCCGATGGGGACGATGATTCAGTGAGGTGGGTCCCAGCTTCTGAGAGACATCGAGGATCTGGCAAGAATTCTTCGTGTTCTGATAGGTCACCTTCGCAATAGGGCGGATTTCTATGCCGGCCATTTTCCTGATCAGCAATATTGTACAGTACAAAATCAGCATGATGGTCAAACACCGTAACTCGAAAATAAATAGAATAAATAGAATAAATAAAAAAGAAAAACAGGACAGAAGTGACAATCTGTTGGAATCTAGATCAATCAGCCACTAATATAAATCGTTGATTATCGTGTTACATGCGACATTAACTGGGCTGCAAGTTATTAAACGGTATTCATGCTTCAAATGGGTTCAAATCAAGATCATGCACATGCAATAAGCCAATAACCTTTTATGGTTACTGCTGAATCTTTTAAAAAACCTAATGTTAACAAAATACAAATAGGTGAAATAATCTTCGCAACATATTTTCAAGTTTTGAGACAGTTGAGCTTTTGTACTAAAGAGTCTTACCACTTCCCTAATGCCCAATTCATGAAATAGCTGGCCAAAGGAGAATCAAAATTTGAGAAAAATGAAATACATAGAGTAGACATAAGGAAAGACCGAAGACAACATCATAAGAATAGATATAATTGACGTTCCAAAGCCACAAGAAACATGGAAACAAAATAACAAAAAAGAATAATAAAAAAAACATTGAGTAAGATCAGCACATGCAAAAATTTGAAAATAGAGTCTCACAGCAACATTCAGATGCACACGAGCGTGCAGCAGATTTTCAAACCAATGCTCAATTATTCAATTAGATATGGCTCCATGGGTCAATACTTCTATTTTAACCTAGTATAAGATAACAACGGTCTAATAAACCATGTCTCTCCTTCCTCAGCCCTCAATATATATACATACCGAAAAAAGAGATGTGTCAACTGGATGGTTGCAATACTTTAATTAGGCAATATTTTCACTAGCCTAAAAAAAGCACTCGCCCACTTTTGTCTAGCATTGAGTGATAACTATTCGAAGTTAGAACAGTGACTCCCATAGTATTCCAAATGCATGTGCTTAATCTATTCATAACAAATACCTGAATGGACAACCAGATGGCTTCCATTACCATTATGTCTTCAAGATCCAGGTCAAATTCATCATCCCTGCACATGAAGTCAGAATCAGAGCAACAAACATTAAATGGCACAAAAATCCCCCTATCAGAAGTATGTCAATTGCATTTAAAATAAGGGCTCTAATCCAGTAAACTTAAAAAGAAAAATTAAGATATATCAGCAAACTAACTTCATAATTTAGCCCTTGCCCCAAATAACTTCATTATCAAGCAAGAGAAATGAAAGAGAATCAGTAACAAAAATATCTATTTCGCAACCTTGTGCTCATAATCATATCCTTATCTAAAGTTCAGGCTCACTTTCACTATGCTGATGCTAATTTATTTTTATGGAAACCGGCAAAGCATGTGTGTTGGGAAAGCAATCAATGTTGGTAAGTACGTAAATCAGAAATTCATAGTTACACTACAGCGAGATAGTAATTAGTCACCTAATGGTAGTTTTATCTCTAAACCTCAGATAGACTTTTGGTGTTTTGCAATTTTCAAAATAGTTACTGTTGATGTTAAGCAGTTAAAGAAATTTGCGTGTTTTACCAAAGGTTGCACCCATGTCAAATCCTGGCAGATGCAAATCCATGCAACTTAAACTCCCAGGAAAAGTATTAGCCCAGCAAACAAAATTTTTATTTTTATTTTTTATTTTTTATATTTTGTGGGTACAACTGATAATGACAAATAAGCAATAAATCTAAATCTCCAACCTTCATGTCAGAATACAATCTAGAAGAATTATAGACATGGATCAAAACCATAGGTAAAGCCAAGAAAAAAGCCGTCAAAACATTAATTTGTAAGAAAAAGAACTTAGACAATGACTTATAGCAATATGTACTAAGCTAACAAACCCCACAAGTCGTGATTTGCTCTATGTATGAAGAAATTTGCTCTGAAAATTTTTAGCGCACAATTTCCATATAGTTAATACAAATATCCATCAACACGCTCACGCACACACCCACATATAAAGAACTAGGCAACTAAACTTCCGTCCAAAATGTTTGACAAGGAACAAAACCCAATTTGTAAGTCAAGAAACTAACACAAAACCATAAATATATTGACACTTAAGAGCACATTTATGTAAGCTGGTTATGACTTCAATTTCAACTTCCTTGCACCATTTCCCTGCTAGAAAAGAACTAGCTTCTAATGACTTAAATGTAATGCTAATGAAGATTGAAGCAAGATTCCACATAATACTTATCTACTTCCATCCAAAACCCAACACCCTTCCACTCACATCCTTACACAAGATCTAGAAATAGGAATCCAAAGAACAGTAAAATCTGGATAATTGGAGCACAAAATCTTTTCTAAAAGAAAAAGGGAAAACGTTTACGCCAAGTTGCCAGCACACTTGGGGGTGTTTTTTAAGAAATGCCTTAAGGTGTAATAAATGTACACTAGTTTCAGACTAAAATTTCTGTTGCCAAATATGTAGGTACTAAATCTATGATGCCACGGCAACCCGTAAATTCAATGGAGCATGACATGGTCATGGAGGCTCCCTCCCTGGGCCATGTGTCACACAATTTTGAGTCACACCCTCCATAATTCTGAGCCTGAATGCAGCCACGAAAATAAACGGTTCAAGAGCTGCCCTCGCCATCTTCAAAACCTAGGCCCATGCATTCCCAAACTAGCTCGAAGCACTACACTCGGCAAGTATTGTTATGGTTCTATGGAGCTGTTTTATGTTGATCACTGAAATGTATGTTTGATGCAGTCGACCGCCTCCACATACCAACAGTGACGAATGATGCTAATGGACTAGCTGCATCATCCGGCCAGAGACTCCCTAGAAGGAGAAATAAGATGATCCGCATTAGAATCTTTCGCAAGAGATCCATAAAATGCTAAAATTCACATACCTCCACGAAGGGTAACTGCCTTCCAGCACAGTAATCACATCAATTACCAAAATGCGTGCCCCATGTTCGTCCTCTGCGAGAATTAACCACCCTTTAGCTCATGTACACCTATGCCCACATTCAAAGGCTGGAGCACCATGCTCACCTCACTAACCCACACTTGGCAAAATGTTCAAGTGACACCATAGAGCAAGCATTGCCTATCCCAGGTCGCGAGCAGAACCTTGGGAACTCTGAGAGTTCGGCGACCCTTATGCGGGATATTATAGTTTGAGGCTTGGTGACTGGAACCAAGGGTTGCGCACTGATGTGATCCCGGTGCAAAGTACATCGGAATCCATCCTAAAGAAAGAACACATGCACATTGAACCTTCCCTACACAAAGTCAACAGATCATTTAATGCAACTAAGGTTGTCGCCCCACGTGTGCCAGTGCCTTGTGGCAGCCCCTTTGTCAGATTCGATATTTGTCCCCTCTAATAAAGTTGTGACCAAATGCCACATGGGCATCTCATATCGTGCCAAGTGGTTAAACCTAAACTGTATGAACAAAAATAAAAATAAAATAAAAATAAAAAATAAATAAAAACAAAACCAAAAACAAAAACAAGAACACAATTGTCTCCCATATCTGAATCCTCGTTATAAATAATTCCACTTCATAGAAGTAATCGTAACGTTGGTAGATGAACAATGCTCACTATCATTTCTAACACCATTACCACCTGTCCTATTGCTCTCCGTCTCTCATTGATGATTGTATTGGTTCCCACTCTAGCTCCATTCTCTAGTATTCTCGCCATCCTACTACAAGGACATGTAATATCCATCCATTCCACATCACTCCACAAGAACCACAATAACCAAATAGATAGCTGGCCCACAAAAAATGGAATAGATAGCTGATGGCACATTATCTTATCATGGCAATACAAATTCTACTAAAGGAGAAAACCTACACAAATTTCTCTCGATTTTGCAAAATCTATTGAAAAGATACAATCAATCAACCACGTAATTTTTTAAATCCAACTTTCCTAGAGGATCATTTCACTATATTATCATGCTCCCTTCGGACTAAGCGGTGACACATCCAATTACTTTCCTGAACCTGAAAGTCAGCTCATTGACACACTTACTAAAATTTTCCAATGTTGAGCTCAAACTAGGGCCTATCCTTTTGCAACAATTTTTTGCACTCTCGTTTTTTGCACTCTCGTTAAAGCTCATAAGGTGCCACATTTTAACAACTTTTCTAGATCCTGGAAGTCAGCTCGCCGGCTCACTTATTAATGTTTCATCAGTGACAAGAATCCAGCTACGGCCTTCCTCTCCTCAATGAACTTGGACTGATATCTTTCCAGCAGTATCCATCCCAGAGATATTCTAAAACGAACCTCTCTGATATCCTAGATTCCTAATAAAATAAATAAATAAATAAATAAAAAAAAAAAAAACCTCACAACCAAAGATGATGCATTAAACTACACTGATTCAGAGATGATGCATTAAGCTACACTAGAGATCATTCTTTGCAAAAACCAAAGACGGGTATAAATACATTTACTGGACACAAAATCGTTTATCAAGAAAAATATGTTGGATACAAAATGGGGCAATTTTAGTTTGCACTATTTTTTTGGAAAGAAGTAACTCCTCCAAAAGACACTCATCAGGACAGAAGATTTTGACAATGTGCAACATCGTTCTTGTGCTTCTTCCTTCAAGTGATGTTGGTGTAGCATCCCTCTTGAATGCCCACTATTCATTGAAATAAATGTCTTGTGTACCCAGGACTCGCACGGGCATAGCACCTCTATTAACTCAACACTAAGAATAAGTCTAAAGCAAAAACGTATATCGAGTATATCCATCGGGAAACAATCCACGGATATTGGGGAGGAAGGACACAAGATAACTAGAATTCAGATATTTTATAGTAGAGTCAGATGTGTTCATTTTTCTACTAATTGCAGTGCGAGATCATTGGATGGTAGAAAACTATATAAATAAAATGAAAACCTGTTCTGCCTGGAGCGTAGAGGTTGTCTGACTGTTGAATCTCCAGACGGGTATTGCGAAGAAACAATTTCTGCACCTTCTACACCAGATATAAACGATGGTCCAGATGAATGAAAGTTAAACATCACTTAGAATTTGAAAGTTGAAATCATAACAGAAAATGTAATTACTGAACACTTGAAGCCATTATGTACATTGGACGGAAAACTCGAAATGAAATACCTGCAACTGGCCGGTCTTCAACATCCCCCAGTGCAATAATACTACATGAAGAACTTGTCTCTTGTCTTTTAAGCATTCTCTCTTCTTCGTCTTGAAGTTCTTTCTGCCGCATCCTTATTTTTGCTTCTATAACCCGTTGTTCTTCCTAAACGAAAGAGACATGTGAATGATTAGAAACCAATCAATTCAGACGGAAAGAAAAAAATTACAATAAATAAAGCATGATATGTCAAACAAGTCTCACAATTTGCTCGATGCCCTTTTCTTCCTTTGTTTTCACCCCCCGATACTCCACAGCATAATTCGAGGTTTTACAAAACGGACATCTTTCACTATTACGGACTCACAAAATTTCAATAAGGGTAAAAGGACAGTGATTGATAAGGTACAAAAAAATGCATCAAAAAATTATATATGAAATTCAGAGAACTCAAGGATACTGTGTCGGACGAGTTGAATTAGGGGTCTTCATCTGCAAAAAACACTCTGGTGCAAAGAGTACAAATCAGCCACATCCAAACAATCCAAATTAAACTCATCATATAGGAACTGCAAATTATCTATTACCTGTACAAATTCTTTTCAAACAACATCTTGAGCAATTGAGACTCGGATAATACTGAAAAATTACAACCAAAAGAGAGAAAACAAAAACAAAAAATTAAAAAACCATTCAACCCAAGGCCTGCAGCAATTGTTTTCTGAGACACCAAAGGAAAAGAAAGAAAACCAAACAAAAACCATAATTTTCAGAAAATATGACTCAAATCGGGTACACATTGCTCAATGATTGAAATATTGAGTAAATTCAATAATTAAAACCCCATATTAAACATACATTGGCTTCTAAAATAAAGGAATCAACTCTAACATGTAAATATTTTGGCACAGTAACTAAAAATTCTATTACCTATATAGGTTATATTGCTCAATGATTGAAATATTGAGTAAATTCAATAATTAAAACCCCATATTAAACATACATTGGCTTCTAAAATAAAGGAATCAACTCTAACATGTAAATATTTTGGCACAGTAACTAAAAATTCTATTACCTATATAGGTTATATTGCTCTGATTAAAATAATGAGCCTTATCTCAATTATATCGTATACACTAACTTACGGGGATTTAAACAAAAGAATTGGCGAGTTAGGTACAAGCCCATTATGACATTTTACGTTAGCATTAAGGACAATTAAGATTCTTGATTAGGGAAGGTCCTCCATACATGAATATTAAGTAAAATTTCACTAGACCATATGAAACTAAGAATTAAATTGGACTTTTAAACTCTTGGCAGTAATTTCTAGGGATTTTTGCCTTTTTTTTTTTTTTTTTTTTTGGTTTTTGGATTTCCTCTATTTCTCCTTAAACCAATTGGATGGATGCTAAACTAAATCAATTAAAAAAGGCAAATGAATTTAACAAGTGTACCACTTAAAGCACATACCAAGAAGCAAATAGGGCATTCTTCACGATCACATACACAGTCCTCATCTCCTGGGTAGCATGGAGCAAGCTTGGAGTCAAGAATGAGCTTCTTAAGCTTCTTATGATCTACATCCTTGTGTTGGTACAACCCTTGAGGCTTTGTGTACTTCTCATCCACCACTTGTCTCCTCCCACCCAATTTATTACCCATATCGAATTGTTAAAACCAAACTCAATTACAACAACAATTACTCGATCTATTTAAAAAAAAAAAAACCCTAATTTTCATGGCACAACACACAACACGTTTGCACTACCAGAATACCTAAATTCACTGCATGAACACATCGTAACATCCTGAAAAACCAACAAAAAACAAAACAACAGACTCAAAATAAAATAATTATTTATTGCTAAACATAGCACTTAGCTTCCAAAATGATTCAAATTGAAAATTAAAATTCTAAAAAAAGAAGATGAAGAAATGAGATTTTGATTAAACGAACCTCGAATTCTCGAATCGGAGACGGAATTAACTTCTAGAAGGAAAAGAAAAAAAAAAAAGGACAGTTTTAGAGAGAGGAAGCGAAAGAGGTGGGAAGGGAATGCAGATCGAGAGATTTGTAGAGGAGAAGAGGGAACAAGATCAGAACTTTCTCAGAAAAATATATATCATATATATGTGTGTATTGTTGTATATTATATATATATATATATATATATCTTCTTCTGCTTTGTTTACTATATAGAACTGTGTTTTCTGTTTTGTTTTCTTTCGGCCTCTGTCCTCTATCCGACGGAAACTTTTAGGAGAGAGAGAGAGAGAGAGAGAGAGAGAGAATGGTGTGTCTGTCAGGAAGCAAAGCTCGAAGCGGTAGAGTAGTACATCCGGAAAGAATCAAAAGGTTCGAGGACGTGACGATGGCAATTACCACGCGCTTGTTCTGTGCGTGTTTTTGTGGTTTTTTTTTTTTTTTTTGTTACACATATGTGGTTTAGAGGTGTCCATGATCGGACTAGCTGGGTTCGGATCGGAACTTCACTAGATATTAATAGGGGTGCAATACGGGCGGGCTAACCCGTTGTCAATCCGGGTCCGGTCCGAAAATTATCGGACTTGAGCCCATGATACTTTCACCATGGGTGGGCTTGGGCAGAAAAATGCAAGTCCGAATTCAATTTGGGCCGGGCTTGGGCAGAATTTTGCTAACCTGTGGAACCTGAGCCCGAGTCCGAATTCTATATATATATATTATTTTTTACATTATATTTTAGTGTTTTTTAGTGATAATAATACACTACTAGATATTATTCTAGCACTAAATTAATATATGAATATTTTTTCTCAAATCTAAACAAAAAAAATAGATTTGATACTCTACATATTGTTGTTTACATACTAAAAATCAATTTGCACCCAAAAAAAAAAATTTGTAATTCGGGCTCAATTCGGGGCTCGGGCTCGGGTTGGAGAACTAATTCGCAAATCGGGCTCGGGTTGGTAAGTTCGGGTTTATGTCGGGATCGGGCTCGGGCTTGGGCAGACTGCTTGAATTCGGGCTCGGGCTTGGGCAGAGCCAAAATCCTTTGGATCCCGCCCGAGTTGCACCCCAAGATATTAAGCACACTTACCCTTATCTAAGTATGGCCCGATACTACGGTGGGTTTAGAGATGCTTGTCCAAGTCCGGCCCTAAATAATATCTCAAATCCCAAGTCTGGCTCGACCTGGCGCATTGCTATTATTTTCATTTTATTTAATATTTTTTTTAAAGACTTAAAACTAAAAAAAAAACTTTTTTATAAATAATATTTAGAAATATTGTTAACACAACATTATTAACAAAAAAAATTCAATAAAAATTTTTATAAGAATAAATATATATTGAATATCTTATGTATAATTATATTAATCTATATATTATTTAATATAAAATACAATATATATATATATAGTATTAATGCTCGGGCCGGGCCAATCTAAATCGGGCCTTATTTGCTATGTCCAAGCCCAGGCCTAAAACATAAGAGCCAAGCCCGCTTGTGCGGGCCAACTTCTTTGTCCAAGCCCAAAAAAGTAGGGCCGAGCTGGGCGGGCCAAGCGGGCCATCGGGCCGTTGGCCACCCCTAATGTGGTTAGAACTATTTTCACTTTACCCCTGTGATTTTGGATTAAAGTGAAACTGTTAATATTTCACTCAAGATTGATGCAAAATTTTAAAATTGGCCAAAAATATGGAGTAATAGTTAACCACCTTTATGAGGTTAAGTCTGGGGTTCACTCCCTATGTGATAAGGGAGTAAGAAAAAATCGCAAATTGCAAATCGACCAAACTGAAAATCGATTGATCGGTTCCTTAAATGTATGTACAAGCTAAAACCTATTACAAGATTGACTAAACTCCTAAAAATCCGACTGACTGACCGATTAACACCCTATTGGTTGATTTTCAAATCCCAAAAAAAAAAAAACAAACAAAACAAAACAAAACAAAAAACCCGACCGACCGACCAATTTATGTCCCCTACTAAGCCAACAAAAAAAAAACCTACCTATATGAGGCTAATATTTGGGGCACGCTTTGGAGTTAACTGGCTATGCAGGATTAATTTTGACACTCATACTCTCTTATGGGATACTAATTTTAACACTTAATCTTCATGGAGAACTATTTTGAGAGAAATCTTAATAGTTTTACTTCAGGCCAAAACTATAAGGGTTAAATGTTCGCTTTTTAACCACGGGGTAAAGTGAAATTAATTGGCCTAACCGCAAGAGGGTAAAATATAATTAACCTTTTTTTTCAAAAAAATAAAAAATAAATAAAAAAATAAAACTTATTGACTTGCAAATATTGAATTTCTCATTTTTCATGTGAACAATACAATCATATGACTATTGTTAGTAAAAGTGATATGTCTGTATGAATAACACATTTATATTACTACTGTTAGTAACACTGATATTACTGTATGAATGTGTTTCTTGATTTTGCAAATATTGAATTTCTTATTTTTCATGTGAACGATACAATCATATGACTATTCTCAGTAAAAGTGATATTTCTCTATGAACAATACATTTATATTACTACTGTTAGTAACACTGATATTTCTGTATGAATAACACATTCATATTACTATTATTAGAAAAGTGAAATTTCAATGGGTTAAAGTGAGAAATTGTTGCATGGTCTTGGACCATAGGCTATGTAGTGGTTCCGATCACCTATGAACTATTATGTGATCAAAATGTGATTTCAAACCGTACACGTGATAGTAGGTCTATTTGATTTTCATGGAAAAATATCGAAGTAATCTCACTATTATTGAAGGTTTCAACTGCCACATGTATTGGAAATCACATTAAAAATATAAAATTAAAAAAATAAAAAAATAAAAAAAATAAAAAAAGTTTCTCCTAAATTCCTAATTCTATGTAGTGTAGTGGACTACATGCAGGATTTAGGATCTCCTACTGTACAAGTGTGTGTAAAGAATATTTTATGGGTGTATTGATAACTCACCAAAGAAAAGTAAGAAAGATAATGCAATGACCAAAAAAAGTTACATAGTAGCTATGTTATACATGTATCCAACAAGTAGAGGTCAAAAGTGTTAAATGTGAAACTGTGAATATCAATTGATGAGGATAGATCAATTGACCTATAGTCTCAAATCATTTCAACCTAATAACCAAATACCTTTAATCATGCACAAAGCCACATGTATACACAGTCAGGTTTTAGAGATGGTTCTTTCTCTTTATTAAAGAGAGTATCTCTATTTTGGTCGTTAGATTCAATTTTTAAACACGATTCGACGATTAAAACAAAGACTCTCTCTTTAATAAATAAAAGGCGACTCTCTAAAGAAATTTTGCATATATATATATATATATATATATGTATATATCGAAAAAGACTTGCAACAACCATGGGAAAAGAGTCACATCTGGTGCATTAGTGGGCTAGCTTTACATTTGAAAAAGAAGGTGTATTTGTGATTTTTTTTTGCTAAAAAGAAAAATAATGTAATTACTAATTTCAATGTTTATTTTTGGCCAAATTACACTTTAGTCCATTAAATTATACATCTGTTTTCAATTGGGTCCATAAACTTTTTTTTTTTGCAATTGGGTCCATGAACTTCAAAAATTCATTCAATCAAACCCAAATTCTGATTCTATTAGCTTAAATTATTAGAAATTGTCACGTACGTTGCAGATAATGCTTACCTGTCACATGTTAGGTTAAGACAAACACGGGAGACTGTGAATGGCTAAAAAATTATGTGATTTTGGGTATAATTGAATGCAATTTTGGATCTAATCGAATGTGTTTTTGAATTTGATTGAACGTGATTTCAGATCTGATTGAATGCAATCTTTTGCACTGTTTCACATTCTCCCGTGTTTGTCTTAACCTAACATGTGACAGGTAAGCATTACGTGCAACGTACGTTTCAATTTCTAATAGTTTAAGCTAACAGTGTCAGAATTTGGGTCTGATTGAATGAATTTTTGAAGTTCAAGGACCCAATTGCAAAAAAAAAAAAAGTTTATGGACCCAATTGAAAACACGTTATAGTTTAATGGACTAAAGTGTAATTTGCCCTTTATTTTTCTATAATGAATAGGAAGCACATGACCAGATCTCCACACCGGATGTTACATATATATATATATATATATATTTCATCATTTGTCTTAATGCTTTCTTTGAAAAAGAAAAAAGGAGCAATGACACGATCTGTTTTCTTTATATTTTTTTTCCATGCTAATTATTTGTATGGAAAAAGTAATATTTGGAAGGAACACCCGAGTATTGGATAACTGTAGTTAAATGAGTCCAATCTACACTATAATATAAAAGAGCCTTAGGCTGTGTTTGGATCATGGATTTTGTGAGGGAAAAGAAAAGATTCGGTGAGGGATTCAGTATCCCTTGTTTGGTTACTGTGGATTCTTAGGGGGAAAAGAAAAGAGTTCCTTTTGCTTTCCCACACAACCAAAGGATTTTGTATCCCTCCATTTCCTTTCGCTTTTCTTTCCTTTTCCCTTCACTTTTCTTTTTCCTCACAAAATCCATGATCCAAGCACAGCCTTAGAGTCTTTCAATTTCAATTGTCCTTGCTTGTCATTTCATCAATTGTTTTATCCTTATATGTCATTTTGCCTTTATACTACATAGTCTTTACTAATCTTAGATATATGGCTTCAAAGGATATCTCATAATCTACACTATATCTACACTATATCTACATCTACACTATACTATAAAAGAGGCTTAGAGTGGTTTCAATTTCAATTTTGTTTAATTTTGGTGTTTCTTGATTTGTTTGAAATGACGGTTTTACCCTTACTTTTATCTTTTGTTCTATTTTCTTTTAATGATTATTTTGAGTTTTTGTCCTTTTGTGAGGATAGGTTGGTCATTTCACCCACAAAACAACCCTAATTATTATAAGGTCAATTTTTAAAATTAAATTATTCAAGAAATGATGATTCAATCAACTTTGCAACCAATAATTATAAATATTTACAATTTGGTTCAACTATACTATAAAAGTAGCTTAGAGTGGTTTCCTATAAAAGAGGCTTGGAGTGGTTTCAATTTCAATTTTATCCAATTTTGGTATTTCTTGATTTGTTTGAAATGACGGTTTTACTTTTACTTTTATCTTTTGTTTTTCTTTTAATGATTACTTTGAGTTTTTGTCTTTGTGAGGGTAGGTTGGTCATTTCACCCACAAAACAACCCCTATTATTATTAGGTCAACTTTTAAATTAAATTATTCTAGAAAGGATGATTCAATCAACTTTTCAACCAATAATTATTCTAGAAATGATGCTTCAATCAACTTTTCAACCAATAATTACAAACATTTAAAATTTCATTCAACTTTTAAAATTATTTAATCTACAAGTGATTTTTCAATCAACTTTTCAAGCAATAATTACAAATATTTACAATTTGGTTCAAAACACCCAAAAGTCAACAAATTGTAGGTTGTGCCTTGTTTGGCACAACTGCTTTTTGGCTTTGTGGTTTGTATGGTTTTTCCTTCTTCCCAAACAAGTCACTAACTTGTTTGGTTTTATTTGGTTTTATTTTATTTTTTTGGGTTTTCCCAAATAAAGCACTAACACAAACAAGGCACAACACAACCCGAATTGGCCTATGCCTTGTTTGATTTTGTTTTGTTTTGTTTTTCATTTTTTGGTTTTCCCAAACAAAGCACTAACATTTGTTTGTGTTTTTTGTACTGTTTCTTTGAATTACCAAACAAGCTTTAGATAACTTTTATAAATTATTGCTTGTTTGGCAAGGCTTGTTTGAGTCTTAAGGCAACTTTTTAAGGATTCTTTGAATTGCCAAACAAGCCTTCAGTCACTTTTCTAAAACAAGTCTTAGATTACTTTTGAAATTTAATGCTTGCTTGGCAAGGCTAGTTTGAGCCTTAAGACAACTTTTAAGGAATCCTATAATTACCAAACAAGCTTTAAGTCACTTTTGTAAATTATCTTTTCGTATATGTGTGTGTGTGTATATGTAAACATATTATAATTTATTATTATTATTTATGTGTTTAAAGTATGTACAATTAGAAATCGAATTACCAAATTACCCTTTTGATAAATAGAATTATCAAATTACCCTTTTGCCTTTTGTAATTACCCTTGTGTGTGTATATATACATATATATATATATATATTATTTTATTATATTATTAAAATTACCATTTTGCCTTTTATAAAGTACCATTTTGTCAAAGTTTAAAGTGTGTATAATTATAAATTGAATAACCAAATTACCCATTTGTTAAATTGAATTACCAAATTACCTTTTTGTTTTTTGTAAATTACCCTTTTGTATATATACGTGTATATGTATATATACATATTATAATTTATTATTATTATTTGTGTATTTAAAGTGTGTACAATTATAAATTGAATTATCAAATTGCCTTTTTTTTCTTTTGTAAACTACCCTTGTATGTATATGTATATACATATATTGTTTTATTATATTATATATATATTGAATATATTATATACCAAAATTGAATAAACTGTGTGCAATTATAAATTGCATACCCAAATTACTCTTATGCCTTATGCAAATTACCCTTTTGTTTCTATGCCTTAAAGAAAAGAGCTTAAAGTTTAAATTGTTTACAATTATGAATTCTCGTTCGTTAAATTGAATTCCCAAAAACTTTTTATTATATTACGATACACACACACACACATACACACATATATATATATATATATATATATATTGAATAATATAATTACCCTTATACCTTTTACAAATTACCATTTTGTTAAATCAAATTATCAAATTACCCTTTTGTCTTTCATAAATTACCCTTTTGTATATACGAGTGTGTGTACGTGTATATATATATATATTTTTCTCTATACGTTAAAGAAAGAACTTAAAATTTTAAAGTATGTACAATTACAAATTGAATAATCAAATTACCCTTGAGCCTTTTGCAAATTACTCTTTTTTAAAATCGAATTACCAAATTACCCTTTTGTCTTTTTATATTACCCTTTTTTGTATATATGTATGTATATATATACATATAAAATGTATATATATTTATTATATATATATATATTATCTATACGTTAAAGAAAAGAGCCTTAAATTGTAGGACAACATCAATTAATATAGTTGTTGTTAAACCATATATTTCTAACTCCATCTTAAGATTTAATAAAACTTATTTCTCTTTCTTGTTCACATTAAAATATATATATATATATACATTATATTTTTTCTACCGTGCATTGCACGGGCCATATTCCTAGTCTTCTAAAAAAGATCTAAGAAAAATGCACATTGATCTTGCCATTTAAATATAAAAATAAAAATTTAGTAAAAATTTTTGTATGACATAAACCTAATCTTGGTATGATAATGCTGAAAATTGGTAAGAGAGGTTTAGATAGAGACACAAGAGATTGTATGTGGTTTGACCCCGTTAATAAGGTGACCTACGTCCACGGTTGCGTCAGTGCGCTTTCACTAGCAGATCACCAGCTGCGTTGGGTGAGCCAATAGAGTAGGCGGCACTACCAGAAACCGACCGAATTTATGCGTAACAGTGAGTTGTTTATATGCTATTCTTTGGAGTTAAAATGCAATCCCCTTCAATTGGGGTGGATGGCTTTTTTTATAGGCGTAAAAGATCACCCGTACAAGGTAAGTCTGCAGATTAAGAAGCCTAATCTATCTATAACCTAATTTACACGAATTTATGAGAGTTTCCTAAGTGGTTTAGGAAACTACTTGCTCCTTCTATTTAGTCTTCTAGCTGGGATAGGTAACTATTTGGTTGCCCGCTGGGCCAGCAATCATGCCTTCTGGAAGTGCGCCCATGTGGGGCGAATTTGTACCCGGACAGTTGACCATTTTCGGAGGGTTCTGTGTAACGGTCCGAGAGGGCTGAGCAGTAGGCCTAGACTCAAGGTGACTTGACTTCTCTTTGCTAAGGTGGCAAGGGTTGACTTTGATCGAATATTTTTGTACATATCATGGTATTTTGCAAATTTATTAAGCCTTGCATGTGTGTGTGTGTATATATATATATATGATGATGCCAAAAATTGGTAAGAGTAAAGTAGAGCAATTTAGGAGAGAGAGAGAGAGTGAGAGACTATTTTTTTTGTATGTGGTTCGGCCCTGTTAATGAAGGTACCTACGTCCACGGGTGTGTCTGAGCACGTTCACTAGCAGATCACCGGCGGGCCTGGTGAGCCAACAAAGAGGGGCGGCACTACCAGTAATACCGGCCGGGTGTATGCGTATAATGGTGAATTGTAGAGGTGCTGTGTAGACTAAAGAATTGGCCGTCCCTCTTCATGAGGGGTGAGAGCCGGGCCTTTCAAAGTGCTGGGGAAGGCTAGGCAGTGTAGCTCATCGGAGTTGGTTGCTAGGGCCATCTGGACCTTGTAGGCCTGGACGTGGTCGACCGGGCTTCCCGAGCCGTTGTATGAATCTAGCCGAGGCTGCTTGAATTTGCGCGGGATGGAGAACCTCGTGATCTGGCTGGAGAATGGTGACTCTGTCTCGGTATTGGCTTGATTCGGAACATACTTTTGACCAAGTTTTTTGGCCACTCCGTCGATCTGCTTCTGTAAGTCCTTGATTCGGGCTTCCACTCCTTCCCGACCGGTATCTGAGGAACTGGTCGGGTTGGTGGAAGAGGCTTCTTCTTCATGGCGAGGTGCTGTCCTCTGGGATCGGGCTCGGCTATGACTTCGGGTAACCGTTCGCCTAGGGACAACTCGGCTCTTGACCGAGTGACCCCGGACTGATTCCCGGGCCATATGCTCCTGCCTTTCCTTTCGGGCACCACGCCCGCTGTTGATGTCTCTGGCATCCTCAACACGGGACGGGTTGGCTCGGGCACGTTGTCTGGTCAAGATCGGTTCTCGACCGTACGCAATGTTCCCGGGTCGTTTCCCGGCCACTGGAGGATTGCTTTGCTGGGCTAGCAGTGCTTCAATCTGTTGCTGGATTTGACGCTGGCCCTCCAAGAGTTGTGTGAGGGTTGCGGTGATTTGCTCAGATGTCAGGACTGCTGCAGTCGACGCCGGGGCCGAAGGAACATCCCGATCGGACTGTTGCGCAGCCTTCTTACCCTTCTTTGGTGGCATATTGATCAGTCAAGAATTTGTTGATGAGAAGAATTGTCGGTTCCCACAGACGGCGCCAAGCTGATGATGCCAAAAATTGGTAAGAGTAAAGTAGAGCAATTTAGGAGAGAGAGAGAGAGTGAGAGACTATTTTTTTTGTATGTGGTTCGGCCCTGTTAATGAAGGTACCTACGTCCACGGGTGTGTCTGAGCACGTTCACTAGCAGATCACCGGCGGGCCTGGTGAGCCAACAAAGAGGGGCGGCACTACCAGTAATACCGGCCGGGTGTATGCGTATAATGGTGAATTGTAGAGGTGCTGTGTAGACTAAAGAATTGGCCGTCCCTCTTCATGAGGGGTGAGAGGTCTCTTTTATAGATGTAAGAGACCTACTCATACATGGATAAGGAAATATAATCCTATTGGGTGTGATTGACACCAATCAAGTAAGCTTCCTAATCGTATTAGGATTGATTGACATTAATTGTGGGGGTTTCCCAATTGGATTAGGAAATAGATGCACTTTCCATTAGTCTTCTAGCTTGAGTAGGAAACTGCCCGTAATGATCGGGATCATGCCTGTGGGCCCGGCCGGGTTGTTGATTTTGAACCGCTCGGTCATATTTTGGGCGTATCAATATATATATATATATTGTGGCATGTTGTCCAAACAAACTAATAAAACCTTCAAAAAAAACAAAAAGCAAAAGCTTCTACTCTGGACAGCAACTTGGTGGGGGTACTGTACTTGAGTACAGGTTTGTTCGAATTCGGTTAGGTTATTATTAGAGTTGGCCGCCCGAGCTCGATGTCTATGGAGGACAATCCAGAGTATTGTGAATGCATTCTCTACAAATGAGTAACGCTACAGACATAACATATTGCACAATAAGACTTTACATATGTTGTATTTTGTGTTGTTTGAATTTTTTATATTTTTCTATACACTACTTACGCAACACAGGGTACAAATATTTAAAACCTTGTTATGCTTTATAGTGTTGTGTCTATAATATTATTGCACCACAAATATATGAAATTATGTCTCAAGTCCATTACTTGATCATTCCATCCAAGTTGATTTCAATCCCCCAACTCAGTAACAAAATTCATAATGTTCAAACTGGCTCTAAATTGAGAAAACTCTTAACTTAGTGAAATATTATGGTTTAATTCCATATTTGAAAATATATACTCTCGTTGTCCCATATTAAGAGTTTTTGATGTCATTTTTTAATGGAGTAATACTTGGGGCACAACCAAAGCCACAACCTTTTGCCCACTACCTCAATTTTGTGTCTATCTCTCTCGTAGTGGGCACTGTGGGGTCACTGGACTATGGGACCCATCAAGAGAGAGATAGACACAAAATAGAAGTTGTGGGCAAAATATTGTGGCTTTGGTTGTGCCCCAAGTATTACTCTTTTTGATGTCCCATTTTAAGAGTACTCTTTGAAAAATTAATGTACTTTAATACACACTTTCCAAGTTTGTCATTTATTATATACAACTCTTCCCCATCTTTCTTTAATGTGACACTAGAATTTCGAATTTCAAAAGAGCAAAAATGTAAAGTTAGAAAATCTCACCCCAATCAAAGATGTCCACTTAATAAGTTAGAATTCTAAAAAAAGACTCTTAATATGGGACGGATGGAGTATATATTTTTGAAAAATTTTCAAATTCTATTAAAGTGCTACTAAATGCAGTGATTTACAGTACCATGACAGCTTTTACACATGCACACATGAAATTTTAAAGTGGGACGAAGTGGTTTCACTCTAACATAGAGCCCTCATCCCTACGCAACACGTGTCAATGTGGTTTGAGCTCACAAGAAATTCTAAAATTTCTTGGCCCTTGGATAAGTTTGAACTCTCATTTATGTGCGACATGTGGCGAAAATAGTTTTAAATATTGATTTATACGTTTTTTTATAAATCTTTAGACTTTATTAAGGAAGTATTTGTACCTTGATAATAAAAGCTTGGAATTTATTTACAAACTAGCTTTCGAACCCGTGCAATGCACGGGAGAAATTATAATTATAAAATTAGTAAAAATTGGAGTGATATTTAAATAAAATAACATACAAACTATATGTAGGTGGCTAATATTACGTGCACATGTATAATCAATGGTGGTAGAAATCCACCGTGATCATATAAACTCTTCAATATGGAGACTACAAAAAGATAGATTTTTTTTCTTTTTATTTGCTCACGATAGCTTTAAAGAGATAAATGCTCTCTTTTCTCAATTAATGTCACTCCAAAATCTGACATTTATTTTTTTATTTTTGAAAAGTTGCAAAAATATGTATATTTAGTTTCTAAAAATTTGAGAAAATTTGATTTGCTTTACCCTTTTTTTTTCCCTATCTTATGTCTACCAATTAAGAAAATTTAAACTTAAAACATGGTATAGAGTACATGTGTCAATGATCTCGAATGGAAATAACATGTACAAATTTATGTCTTGGAGTTGTTGCACTTGTTCTTCTTCTTCCGTTTTTTTTCCTCGTACCTTCTTTTTCCGCTAAGATATTGTTTTTTAAACATCAATAAAAATCCATTAGAAGATGAGACATTCTCCATAAAACATAGCCCCCCCTTGCTCAAAAATGAAACAGGGAAAACAACTCCAAAAGAGCCCCCACCGCCACAAAAAAAAAAAAGAAGAAGAAGAAGAGAAAGAAGAGAAGAGACCATAATGTTGATTGTGAACAAAAGAGAACTACCCAAAGAGGCAACGATGAGATCAAATAAGCATGACTAAACATACAAGGTCAAACTCCACTTAAACTAAAGATTAAACGCATATAATGCATTATCAGTAACTCGCCACAATGTACCTTGCCATTAAACAAACCTAGCTATAGCACAACCAACCCCCCAAACAACCAAATTTTAACAAAAATTAGAAGAACCAAAAAATAATAAATACGTTAATTGAGCTTTTTTGATCGCAATAGCTTTAAAAGGTAATTCTGACTCTACCTATCAAAACCAATTGGATCTTGTAGTCACTGTACTCAATGCCACCCTTCACCTAAGCGATTGTTCTTGTATGACATTGCATTTTTTTGTACATTAGTTTGCATATATATATATATATATATATATATACTCAAGACCATATATGTAAACCCTAAGATAATTAATGGAATTTTCATTATAATTGGCAATATAGTCTCTCCATTTCCTTTGCAACCGTGAATTTAAGATGATTAATTGCATGCACTTGAGATTAGGCAGGGGATGAGGGGCACTAAAGTTGATTTTATTGATTATATTTTACAAAAGCAGTCTTTGATGAAACAATGATACATAGAGGGGTAGAGAGAAAGAATGAGGGGGTGGAGGTGGAAGGTTTAATAAAGATTTAAATGCTCTCCCATTAAAAAAAATGAAGGAAAAATAATTGTCAAATTATTGTCTGACCAAAATAAACATCAAGTTTATTCTTTATTCTTTATTCTTTATTTTTTTTATGTTTGAGTTAATTTTGCACTATAGCACTCATTTGAAGTTGTTTCAAGTGTACAACACATATAGTAAAAATCAAATGAAATTTAATTCAGTATGTTTTAATGATTTTGCACTATAGCACTCATTTGAAGTTGTTTCAAGTGTACAATACATATAGTAAAAATCAAATGAAATTTAATTCAGTATGTTTTAATGATATTTGCACTATATTTTGGCAGAGAAAGTCTTTCATTTTCTTTGTAACGTATAGTAGGAAGGTGAGGGACATTAAAAGTGGTTTCATTCATTTCATTAGTTGTGTATTGATTAAGATTGGGAGCATGAAAGAGAGAGTGAACAAACAAAGGGTTAAGAGGGATAGGAGAAAAAGGCGTGAGGTAAGGAACATTAAATTGATTTTTATTATTGAGAGAGAGAGAGAGAGAGAGAGGCAAAAGATGGTTATAGAGGGATGAAAGCAAATCATGGAGAGAGTGCCACGTGGCATCTCAAGTCTTCCATATTATAATATTAAGATGATAACATAGTACAAATTAAACTAAAAAAAAGTCCAAATTACATAAATCAAGGTACAAACTAAACTAAGAAATGTCCTAACTTTAAGAAATGTCCAATCGACAAAGCATTAATTACGAGTAAACTTTTTCTCATATTGCTCAATATTTATCAAGGTATAAACTAAGCTAAAAAGGTACAAATATTGCTACGAAAGATCCAAACTAAACTAAAAAAAAGTTCAACCAACAGAGCATATAATTGCTCCAATATAGTCCTCCAATCTATATGTGACACGTGAACAATAATTTCTCTTCCGAATAAAGCGAAACCACCTTACCTCACTATAAAATTTTTCCTACACAATGGCATTACTCCTTAGTTTGAGCCGTAGTATAAATGTAGTGTACCAAAGTCTGTGCCCAAACAGTAGAAAAAATAAATGGTAGTTTGATCACTTCCTTCCTTTATTTTGCACTGACATAACAAATCAGAACTGGTGTACAGTTAGAAACTGTGGGCCTTGTGCTATCCTAAAACTTCACTCTCCTTTCCAATAACATTGGAGCGTGGCATTAACGTTTTACTATTGCGTGTCACTCTGTAATTTGTCCACAAAGTGACATGTGTATGTGGCCCATGAAATGGTCTCTTTCGTCTAGACCTCTATAACCTAGACTAATAGTATGAGCTTGGTTGACCAAGAAATCTTAGCCTTTTGGACTCATGTCTAAAGCTTATATTATACAACTAAACTAACATTATAAACCCACCATCCAACGGTGTAGATTAGATCTTAAGAGAGATGATGTAATGTGATGAGATCAGAGATTAATGGGATGTTTGTTTTTAGTAAAGGTGGTGTTTAGTTCCACCCACTTGGTTGGGGAGGGTGAGTTCAATTTTGGAACATGTTGCACTCTAACTTAGCTGAGACTTGCCTAATAGAACCTAACCATAGCAACCTCTAATGGCACTTTATGAAACAAAATATATATATATATATATATAGAGTCGAAAATTCTGTCCCTCTTTATTAAAGAGAGAATTTCTATTTTAGCCGTCGGATCGTATTTAAAAACTATAAAATGACAAAACTATTCTTAATAAAAATATGATTTGATGGCCAAAATAGAGACTTTCTCTTTAATAAAAAGAAGACGCCAACTAACTGATATATAGTACAAGACTCATTTTGTTGTTACTCTCTCTCTCTCTCTCGCTCTCTGACAATGGTTCTGATTGTAATGGCTGAGTATAACCATTGCGTTCTAATTGTGGATTATTTTAATAAAAATTGCATTTTGCAAAATTTTTATCCATGTCCATATTCTTCTAAAAATGCTTAATTATAAGCTCAAGTGGAATGTCAGTGTATATTTTATGGTCCAAACGTTTGGAGTGCATAAGTGATTATAAAACTTTAGAACCTACATATCAGATTTTCTTATTGCATATTCTCAGCCTATGCGTGAGGCTCGCATGAATTTATCAACATAGGTCAAATACCTTGTGTTTGTCTCAGAATACATCAGTAGTTAGTTGTTGGGTTAATTACATTTTTCCCTTGTAGTTAAAATTAACTGAAATTGTTTGGGTAAGACAAGAGCTGATTCTATGGTTTAGAAAAGAACCAGTACTAAATAGTTTTACATTTGGACAGCTAGTTTTTTGATACACATACAAGTCTCTATTTGCCTTTAAATTTTCAATAACTACTTATTTATCAAACCAACATAATAAGATTGATTTTCATAAGAACTAAACAAAAGAACCTATTTTCACCATCCTCAAACAGGCCCAGAATTAAAACTGGCCCAGAATTCAAACATACTTGGAACCTCCCATAATTTTTTTGCTTTCAAGGTTGAAATATTGTAAGGGGAAGCTTTTAATTGCAATATTAAGAAACCATAAGCTTGGGTCTCGTTTAATTTATTTAACTATCTATGGTAGGTGCAACTAGAAACTTACCTTGATACCAAACTTGCTTTGTTCAAATAGTGTGATATCTTTCTCCATAGTGGAGATATTGAGGGTTCGACTCCCCTTAGGACAGTCTTTGTCTGCCCCCTGTTTGTTATTCATTCGGAATGAGTGACCCTTATTGGACTTGATTATAGACCATTGTGGGACTTTAAGGTGTAGTTGGGTTGAATCAATGGTATGTGTGGTGTGGTGTATGTGTATCTCCAGCCATCATCCAGCTTTATGCATGTAAGTATCAAAAACAAAACTTACCTTGTGGTTCAGGACTGTTTGGTGAAAATGCATTTAATTTCACATTATACTGATAACATTTAAGCCAATGCAATAAAAAGATGGGAGAGTTCATAGATTTTTAAAAAAATAAATACTATATTTCTCAAATGTTGTATGCCAAATGCTTCCTAAATACATATAGCAGCGGATTCACCCACAATAGTGATGGGACCACTTCAACATCCTCCAATCAAAATCCAGTGGACCCACTACCACATGTATTTGGGAAGCTGTAACGATCCACCTCCCCGTCTAGCAACAATATTATCCGCTTTGGGCCTAAACACAAAGAACTTCCCAGGGGGTCACCCATCCCTGAAACTGCTCTGGCAGCAGCATGCTTAACTATGGAGTTCTTTTGTGTTTAGATCCCTCACGGTTTTAAAAGGTCTTGTTGTATATAGAGGGGTGATTAATCCTTATAGACTAGTTCAGGAACTTCACCCCAGGTGATGTGGAACAAGCCCCCACACTTGACCTCACCTCATCCATCTTGGTCTTCCTGCCTCAGGAGTATTGGCTCTTGATCGTCACAGAAGCATTTGGGATTCAAAATTTGTACCCTGAACAGACTGTCAATTAGCTTGAAAGTGTGGAGGGGAAAACTTCATGGTTCTGACTTTTGGAATTTTCTCAATAAGATGCATACACGACTAAGAGGCTGTTTGGGAGGGTTTATGCTTTTGCATTTTGCTATTATCAACATAGATTGTGGTCAGAATTGATTATGATACCTATGGTGTTTAAATAATCTATTACTTCTGTATATAGTAGCGGAGAGTTCAAGCATAGAAAAATATAAGACTGACATGTGGCAGTATTTATGTACCTATTTTTATTTTTATTTTTATTGAGGGAGTACTTATGTACTTACCTATATATGTACACATCATTGCACTAATGATATATATATTTATGTAATTTTATATATCCACATAGAGCTTATACATATCTGTCATAACTCAAATAGTTGCACCGATAGGAACCGAAAAGGCTTGAGGCGCTCAATTGATGCTCCTTTACTTTTTTTTTTTTTTACGTTTCTCTTCTCTCTCTTTCCCCGTCTCTCTATAGGCTTAAGGCATTTATTTTAATTAATTTGTTTATTTATTTTACAGTAAATTAACTCATCGTGACTGAAAAAAGTAAATAAGTTTATCTACACTTTTAAGTTTACAAGAGAAATTTTTAGGCAACTCAAGGCAACCCGGGGGAGCCTATGCACTCACTATCTTCCACCACTGTATACACATAGTAGGTCTCACTGTAGGTTCAAAGATGTGAGTCTCACCCAAATAATATATTATCATTAATTGGTTCCAGGCTTGCAAGGTACAATGTCCCCACATGGTAGCAGGGAGCACCTCATAATTTCTCCACAAGCAAGGATTTTAATCCTGTCTTCTAAGAATTGCTAATTAGGCAAGTCAACAAAATTTTGAAAACACGTAGTAATTCCATTTGTCATGGTTTTCTCACAATTTTGTCCTTAAGCTCAATGAACGTTTTTAGTTTGTATATGATATCGTTTATGTTCAAGTAGCCATATTTATGATAATAAAGAAAGAACAATCAACCCAAACCCAAACTGTAGGAGGTTGAACCATGAGTAGGCAATGTGATTTTTTGTTGAATATCGCATGGTATGAATATTCAATACCATTATTCTATGCTCAATTAGATAACCATGTACTTAAATATTGTGCGGGATACATGCTAGTATGTTATAAAAGTGGGTGCTAAAATTGAATGTATGTGTTTGGTTACATAAATGCAGAAGTGATATTGAATGTCTAAAAGTCAATTGCACCCTTGTGTTGTATAATTATTATATCAATATTGAAATTCATATTTAAATGTGCTTGGTTACATAATCCACATTACTATCTATTTATAAATGAGTTAATTATATGATTAATTCATCACATTCATAGTATCTATGTAAGCAAATGTTGCAAATATGAATATTATTTGAATCAATGACATTCAATAACACCACCTAAAAAATACCTAAGGCACATCACCCAAGTGTTCTGCCTTATTATATATATATATATCAAACAAGTAACATCATGTAATAAAAATATGTTTTTATAGATGGGGTATGAAAGTAAATCAGGAGAAACAAATTGATTGCACCAAAGTGCTCCGGTCATAAGCTGCCTCAAAGCAACTTACCACTCATCGCAAAAATTAGCCCTAAAAAAAAGGTGGAGTCTAAGTAGCGGTGTAAACGGTTCGGTTCGACGTAGTTTTTTCTTTACCCGATCGGTTTTGGTTTGGTTCGATTTATTTTAGAGTATTTTCACAATTTGATTCAGTTTTTACACTGGAGGAAAATTTTGAAAACCGACTGAACCGATGGCTCAGTTTCAGGACCGGCCCTAAGATGGCAAAAATTGTCTCGAAGCCTCAAGCGAACTTTTATAAGGGCATAAAATATGAGGCCTCTATACTAACTTTCATAGAATTAGGAAGAATTTAACAGAAAATAGGCCTAAAAATGATAAGTTCATAAAAATCAGGACAAAATTAGAAGAAAATAGGCTTAAAAATAAGGTCTAAAAATGAGGCCCTATGCGGTCGCCTCGGGGCATTGCGATGGTAGCCAAACACCATAACAATCGCTTGTGATCTTGAGTCGTGCGTTAGGGGTTGTAGAACGCAGCACTCTAAACCCTAAAACTTGTTGGATAAATATGTGTTTTGGCCATGTTTAAGGGCTAATAAAAGTGGGACCCACTTAGAGTTTAAGTGGGGTCCTTGTGGATTTGTGTTCTCCTCCATGAGGAGATGAAGTTTGGATATTCACATGTCCAAAACTATTGATGGGTGAATGAGAAATTAATGATTAAAAGTTGCCTCATACAAGGAGTTGTTGAAATGAAAGAGGTTCACAATTTGCCTTGTCCCACATAGGAAAACTAGAAGTAGCCTTTAGTGTATTTATAAGGCTACTTCATGTTTTGGGTTTGGGCCCCAAGGAGTACCCAATTTTGTGGAAGGGGGAGGACCTAAGGCCCTTTGGGTTTACTCCACACACGCGCGCACGCGCGCGTCGCCGTCCGTCCGTCCGGGTCGTGGGTGCGGGTGCGGCCCGCACAGAATATTTCTTTTTTAGACCCCTCAAATTTTGGTATTACAATTTTGTAATGAAGAGACCCTTGGAATTTCTGCACATGTTTAACATTGCAGAAACCTTTGGGATTTCTGGAAGAGTTACAGAACTCCAAAAGGTTGTAGTTACAACCTTTGGAATTTCTGAAATGATGAATACACAAATATATTCCAACTCTCCTTAAGTCTATACACACCTTCAACATCCAACACAGTTTAGACATACTGTTCTTTAAAGTGTTCTTCCTTCCAGTCCCAGTTTCAAAGAGAGAGTCACAGAATATAGTTGGTTTGCCGGAGCAGTTGTACGTTGTGCAAATACCACTGTTAGAAGCCGCTGTATCCTGGGAGACAGACGCCGACCATTTTACTCAAGCACACCCGGTGAGGCGGCGAATCTGTTTTAAGGAAACTGTGAAAATTCACAGGCCTCGGCTTGATCTTATTTTTGTTATAGTTTTCTGTTATTGCTTTCTGTTTATATATTGTAATTATGTTTCTGTTCAAGTTCTATTTTCTAGTTTGTAATCAAGAATCTGTTTCTGTTTTTCAATTGTATCAATGAAATCTTTCCAACAATACTGTTACCAAAGAGAAGTTTTTACGTGTGACCTCACACTGAGTGGATTAGGATTTTTCATCACTGTGGGTCTTACTAAGAGCAAATGGTGTTAAACTATAGGGAAAATTAGGGTAGTTACCCTACGGAGGCAATGGTGTAGTTGGTTGGGGAACTTAGTGTATAGTAGTGGAACTTAAGTTTACTGTTCAGCTAATTTTCTTACAATACAACGAAAACGACAATGTGTATGCCCTGTGTGTGCCAAACTGCAAGGCGTTTGCGGTTTTGTTTTGTTTTCATTTCTTTTTTTCTCATTTTCTTTTTTTTTTTTTAAAGTACAAACGAAATGAAGTGAAGATTGGGGAAGCAAAAAAAAGAAGAAGAAAAATGAGAGAAAGAAATAAAGGACACTAAGCTGCAATGAGTTTGCCTTTTGAAGCGTGACCCCTCCGCCGTTTGGTCACCAAATGACAATTACTTCACCATTTGATGAACTACACCATTATGAACCTTCTAAAAGTCGTACTACCTCCGTCCTATTTTATGTGTCCATCTTGGGGAATCCAACTATTTAAGGGGACAAAAAGAATCTACACCTACTTTCCACAATTGCCCATAATCATTGCACTTCCTTTTTTTGTTTTGTTTTGTTTTGGTGTTGATTGTAAGGAAGGGTAGTTTGGGAAACTAAGCAAATTTTGCATACTAATTTAGGAAAGTGGACAACAATTTTGGGATATCCCAAAAAAGAAAAATAGACACATAAAATGAGACGGAGGGAGTACTAAATTTTGCTACACCGTTGTAGATGCTCTGATCAAGACCTACAAAATGCTCGAATTTGTACATCATACAGTGTCATATCAATATGAGATTATTTGTCTTTGTACAATGCTTCTTTTCTTTCTAATCGAACATGAGCCCATTTATCTTTGCTAATGCTTATGTGATTTTGATATCGTGATTGATAGAACTGCTTAGAAGTAGAATTACTTATTATGATTTGGATGTTTGGTTAATATATTGTGCAATTGATCAAACATTGAGATAATCTTGAAAAACACTCCTCCTGCTTATGGCCAAACTATGTTTTGGACCAGATCTGCTTCTACTTTTGCTGAAACAAACGGACCAAAAACACAATTTGGACCACTAAAACTGCTTAAAACGGACAAATAAACAATAACAAACGGGTTCATTAACTAATGGATTGGGATCGCACAATGTGTTTGTTCAGCTCATTTTTAGGTACATAGTAGTCCGTACTTGCTTAAAAATGGTCCAAGAATGTGTATATTCTCTAATTTAAATTTCAAATTTGATTCTCGAATGTTTTAATAGTTGTACCAAGTATCATAATAGTAGGTGGTCGTACAACTAATAAAACATTTAAGAATTAAATTTAGAATTTAAGTTTGAGAAACATAGTATTAATATCTAAGAATTGATTCTTCATAGCATATGTTGACATAGCTCAAGTGGTCCAATGCATAAACTTGTTGTTCGAACCTCATCCCCTCCCCATATCCAAAAAAAGAAAAGAAAAAAGAATTAGATTATTCATAAAGTAACATAATACTATTTGATATGATAATAATAATAATAGAGTAATACTTGGGGCACAACCAAAGCCACAACCTTTTTTGCACAATCTTCATTTTCTGTCTATCTCTCTCCTAGTGGGCACTGTGGGGTTACTGGCACTGTAGGACCCATCAAGAGAGAGATAGACACAAAATGAAGGTTGTGCAAAAAAAATTGTGGCTTTGGTTGTACCCCAAGTATTACTCATAATAATAATAAAAAAAACAGTATTTGATCTGAACTTGGATCTGTTTTCATCAAGAGTAATATTTGGGACACTAACAACTTCCACTAACACTTACTAACACACTCTATCTCTCTTCTAGTGGTACTGCGTAGCATTGCCCTTTCATCAATTTCAGATAGAACCCTTCTAACTTAAAGTGGGAGCACGACTTTTGAAGATAAGTTAACGGTATCAGGTGCGCAATCAATGGTACTACATCCAATGCGTTGGAAGGAGTGAGATAACTTGACTCCTTAACACAAACAAGTCTAGAAGACCCTAGACTTGGTCTAACTAAGAATATTGGGAGTAGGGGTGTCAAATGGGGCGAATTGATCCGCCCCGCCCGGCCCAATTTGTCATTTGACGAGTCGCAACTAGTCCCGTCCCGTGGATGAACCCAGCTCGTGACTCAATTTATTAGGTATGAATCTGGTCGACTTCCATTTTTGCAATCCACAACTCGCCTCGTGACCCAGCTCGTCTAATCCACCGACTCGCCACCAACTCACCTTACCTCGTAACCCGCCTCACCTCATGGACCCATCCCGCCCTGCCTCACCTACTCGTGAATAAAATATTTTTATTTAATTGTTTTCAAACAATCTATTTATTAATAAACAATTTTATTAAACTTTTAAGTAGAAAATAAATTAAAAAATATATATATAGTTTTCAAATACTTTTTTCAACAAACTATTTTTAAATAAAATTTTTTATTAAAATATTTAGAAATTTTTTTATTAAAAATAAAAATAAATTTTTGCAAGCAACCCGCGGGCTAACTCGTGGGCTAATTCGCCAACCAACCCGCGAGTTAGCCGCCCTGCCTCGCCTCGCCTCGCCCCGTTGACCCACGAATTAATGGGTTGGGACGAGTCACCCTATATCCCTTACTGAGTCAATTCGCCCCTTACGCCGACCCGGCCCGTGGCTCACCAAAATTCGCCCGTGGTAGGGCGGGCCGCCTCATTTGACACCCCTAATTGGGGGGAAAAGGTCATGCCCAACGCACGTGATTTGGAAGTACAACCCATTTGTACTAGTCTTGACAGTACAACGTACTGCTACAATTGATTAGGTACTTATAGGAGTAATACTTGGAACACAACCTTCATACAACTTTCCTAAATAATGTGTCTATCTCTGTCTTGTGATGTCACTGGACCCCACAGTGACACAGGAAAGAGATAGACACATTTTTAGGAAGGTTGTGTAAAAGTTGTGTCTGAAGTGTTACTCTACTTATAGACTATAAAGGCTTAACAAAAAAAGAAAAGAAAAGAAAAAAAAAAGATTAGGTATATATAGACATCTGCATTAAGAAAATTAATAGACTAACATCACGAGGCCGATAGTATTGGAAGGGAGAGCAACAATTACATTTTCGTAAATTCTCTTACTCTCTCCGAAACTTTGTTACTATACTACAAACACAAAAAGTGTTTTTTTTTTTTTTTGTTTTTTTGGTATGAACCTAATCCGCTAATCGTTTGAATGTCATAGGCCCTATTCTCATTCAACGGCACACTTCCAGTACAGATGCATTGAAACTCAATATTGATGGTGCTCAGCAAAGAAAAACCCGAGAAAAGGAGGAATATGTAGAGCCTAATTAGAGATGATCAAGGAAGATGGAAATGTGGTTTCCACGAAGGGATCAATCATTGTGCAAGCTTTGTTTTCTGAATTGGAAAGCATTCAAAGAGGTCTCATGATTGTAGTTCAGATAGGCATCGAGGGGATTGCAGTTGAGACAGACTCGAAGGTTGCTCGCACTCTTTATGCATTTGATGCCAGAGTTTCAAACCCAGAAAGCTTTTTTTAGAAGACTGCAATTCGCTTTCGACGAGAAGCAAGGGTAATATTGCCCACACAAAGAGAGAAAGCAGCCAATGTGCTGACGACAAACCTAGGAGTCGATCAATTTGAGAGCCCTAATAACCTAATTCCCCAATTATTAGGGGATAGTAGTAGTGTAAACTTCTCAAGAGGAAGTTAGCTTTTGTTGTTCTTTTTTTTTTTTTTTTTTTTTTTCGTAAAACAAGATAAAAATGGAACTTGGCTAAAGCTGATCCTGTTTCCGAAAACAGGCCCTAAGTTTCCATGATAATTAAGAGTCAAACATCAAATAGTGTAAAATTTGAAAAGCCTGCACAAAGCTTTGCTCAAAACCATCACAATGGTAATTGTAACAATCATCACTGCAAGTCAATAGGTTGCATTGAAAAATAAAGATGGAGGAAGGTTAAAAATCTCGAGATCAGAACGGTCCTGTAAAAGCTTCTCATTCGAAGCGGGGACACGACACATTCAATCGCGGAAAAGAAAAAGTTACTATTGCTGTGGAAAAGATGGAAATACCAAAACAAAGGAAAGTTTCACGATGCCTTTCATCACAACAAAGTCTCTCTCAGCCAGGAATACGTTAAATTCGATTCACGAATTTTGGACTCCAATGATCAGTTAAGCAGGGCGAGGAAATCGTGGCCTCACAGGTGTCTTCGAAGGACTCACCCTACATTTAATACTCAAATGATTTAGGAAAAGCATTCCAAAACTTCTCCGGTTCTCCCAAAAAACTGCTTCCCTAAGGCTCAGTTTGGTTCGCATAATTAGAGAAAGAAACCAGATTAAAACAATTTCTTTTGTATTTTCTACCATGTTTAACTAACATTAGAAAGTAAAAAATTTCAAAGTATAATAGAAACTCAAGAAAAGAGGAATGTAAGTGATTCACAAAATTTACTTTCATTTTACTTTCACCCTATTTTCTTTTCCTTTCTCTCACAAAATCCATGAACCAAACGGAGCCTATGGATGTGACAATGGGGTCCAGGGGATTTTAATTCGAATTGGCATATTTTGTATCGATTTGGACCCACTGCCAAATCATACGCGATGCATTTTGTGGGTAAGATTCGGAAACAATAGCATTACTCTATGAGCTTATATATCCCATCCATGGTCTAAGAGGAAAGAGCTTAGAAGATAGCTACTGTTTCAGGGTCTTTACCTGATGGGTTGTGATCCCAAAATACTCCCACTACAATTCAGAGCCAGAATGGCACTCTCAGCCTGCAAATTCAATGGCACAAAAAAGAAAGGAAAAAAAAAAAATTTAACGAATCTGGCGGAGAATAAAAATGAGTCCTCATCTGCATTCAAACATATAAATCGAATACATTTTGTATGTTCGACAAGCCAGCCAAATTTAAGATTTTTCGGGTTTTTTTTATAGAAATTTGTCGGGCAGTGTCATATTCTTTTGATACATTTGGCCATCACATTTCACTTTATTAATTTGATCCTCTAAACCCGTTGTGCTGTTTTTATCATTTTGTGTTCAAATATTCTATTTATGCTCCTAAATATCATCCCCGAAGTCTTGGATGTCTGACATTTTATTAGTACTGGACCACTGGTCCTTCAAGGCACACGTCTACCACAATCAACCCATGTAATTGTGTCAACTTTCTCCTGGAATAATTCAACAATCCTTATATGTTAGCCTATCTACTCTTCTAATCACTGAGACTCCTATTGAATCCACGCTTAAATGTGGTTTAAGTCTTTGTCTTTCTTTTTAAAAAGGGTTTTCGCGATCAAAAGGTCATACAGTACTAAAGTGAGTATTCACGATCGTAAGGTCATATAGTACTAATACATCTAACATTGCCTCCCCGACAACATTCCTATCCCCAAATCAATGTCCACCATCAAAGATTTTCTAGCCTAAGAACTAATTCCTCCACATTTTCCAAAATTGAGCTTTCATGTGCTCCTCTAATCCTACTTTAGGGCGCATTCACTACAAGTCTACAAGTATCTAAACACTGTTAATTTAACTAATATTATCATGTCCCCTTTGGTAGTAACAATTACAATTTATTCTTTTATATCTACCCAATATTATCTCCATTCCATTTATTGCTCAATATTTTTACTACATAACAAAATTTTTCTGTATTTCCAAATTTCCTAACTTTCTCCCCTAGTCACTTGGTTTCTTATAAACAAGCTGTATTCATTTCCCCCCTAATCATAGCATCTACTAATTTCATTCCTTCACATGTCAATCTCCCTAAATACCAAATCATTAATCCAAATGACAACCAAACATGCTATAAGTAAATGCATCCATTGAGTTATCACTCACTTTAACAGTACTATGAACTCACCATAACAAACTCAACAAAAGCAATGCGTGTTGAATGCACATGATCCCCCAAAAGCCTCAGGCGAGAAACCTGCATACGAGAAAATATAGCCTACAGTTGAAGTATACTTCTTAACCACCTATATGTGGAACCAGGAGCGGACCGACAGTGGGGGCGAGCGGGGGCAGCCGCCCCCACTGAACTTTCAGGAAAAAATTAGTTATATATGATAGTTTTAAAAAAATGTGAATTTTGATTAAGATTTTTTGTTAATTCAAGGGCTTTTTGTAAAGAGTAATGATATGTTTTCCAAATTTCTATCCCAAAAGTGTTTTCCAAATGATGTGGCAGTGGGATCAGGTCAAATACAGTGTGACCAGTTGAATTATGATTTGAAGTTAATTGTTTACCTCGCCCCACTGCTAGGTCTTTGGCAAGCACTATTGAAATAGAAATTTGAGAAGCTTACTTTTTTGTAAATTTTAAAACTTTGAAGAACTTTGACATAGTTTTAATTGACAACTTGTTCTCACTCTTAACTTTATAGTATTATATATTATGTGTATATGTGTATAAGTTATATAATAAAAGACTAAGAAGCAAAACAAAGACCACCTAGAGTCCCCTAGTGTCCCACAAGGCATTTCTAAAAAAATAAAAATAAAAAAATGTTCCCACGCAGATAAAATTTGAAGTTTCGCAGAAGCCCTCGAAAGACTCAAGACCCCATATCCACTATTAACCTCCTCTTGCTCCTATTTAGCGAAAAAAAAAAACCCCCTCATCTTGCTCCTTTTCCGTGAGATAGACAAAAAAATATACATAATTTCCAACTCCGATCCCTATATATACACGAAATTTATGCAAAAAATTCACATAAAATTATACTGCTTCTACAAAAAATAAAATTAAAAAAAATCGGTCGGGGCGCTGCCCCCGAACCCCCGTAAAAACTTCGCCCCCACTGAATTAGAGTTCTGGGTCCACCACTGTGTGGAACAGATGGAAAAGAGTTCAGATTTTGCATACCTCACCACAAGTTGTTTCAAAGAAGTTCTTAACATCAGCTTGAGAAATCTGCATCAACAATCAAATCTTTTAACTTTTGTGTAGAAACATGAAAAAAAAAAAAAAAAAAAAAAAAGAAAAAGAGAAGAAAAAAAAGATGGTCTTCACAGTGCAACTATTAGGTGCTAAAACGTTATTGTGTTACAATTACAATCAATGTACACAATCACAGGAATATGAACACCAATTCGTTATGCATCATGTGAAGCAGAAAGGTACAATCATATAAAGTAAAGTATAGCAGATAATATAAGGCTCTGTTTGCTTTATGAGTTTAGTGCAGGAAAGGGAAAAAAAAAGAAAAGAAAAGAAAACACGAATAAAACACTTTTCCTCAGTTGGTTAATATGGGAAAACAGTGCGAAAAATAAAATAAAATTTTCATATTTGGGGTCACTTTTATTCCTCATTCCAGGAGTTCTTCCTATTATTTGTAATTTTTTTTTTGGTTAAGTTTCTAATGGATTTTAAGCATGAAATATCTGTCCTTGTTTTCCTTTCCCTTCTCTAAATCCCTAAACAAAATAGAGCCTTAAAGTTCCCAATTACAGAAAGATAACGATACACACCTTCTTATCAATATTTGTGCAATAGACTGTCCTAGCACACATTTCCCGTTCATCTTCGGACTATATTCCAAACAATCATTGAGTAACCGAAAAAAAGGAAAATTCTCCTTCTTCCAAAGCAATTATATGAATCAAAAGGGACGATTTGTTCATACCCTCGGGAGAAAGGTTGGATTCACAGGAAGGATAGCAGTTTTTGAAGGTAAGACCTTAACTGGGTAGTAATCTAGAATTGTGCCACAAAGACTGAGAGCTGCTCTTGCACCATCTGTTAAAAGTTAATTTCACATGATATAAGATATAAGGGAAACAATAAAAGAGAAGTGCTGTCAATTCTTATAAAGACAAGCCAAAGCAACTAACTTACATTCGTCCGCAAATTCAACAAATGCAAAGCGAAGAGGTGAATGTGGGTCCCCACAAACTCGGCAGTCAACCACCTTCAAGGAAACATAGTGGAAAGAACTTTAGGAAGAATATAGAATTGCACCACATCAACCTTAGAGGAAACACAAGTTATATTCACCAAAATCTATAAAAATTTCCAATTCCTGTGATATTCAGGCTCTTTTTGGTTCATGGATTCAATGAAGGAAAGTAAAAGAAAACATAAGGAAAAAGAAAATAGGGAGATAAATATATTTGACAATACTGAATCTTGAGAATCACTTCCTTGCTCTTTTCTCGAGTTCTTATTATATTCTGAAGTGCTCATTTCCTTCTTGTTTTCCTCTCCTTTTCTTTTTCCTCTCTAAATCCTCAAAAACAACAGAACCTTAGGCTTTGTTTGGTTCATGGATTTCGTGAGTTAAAAGAGAGGGGAAAGGAAAACAACCAAACAAAGCCTAAAGAAATTTAGAGAGAAAAAAGGCAGATGGAAAAGAAGTGAGAGACAAGCAATCATGTCATGAAAAACAAATCGCTACTAAACCAAATGGAGAGAGCCACACGTGAGAACTTTAGGACGCCATCATTTGCAAAACATTTAAAATGCATGAAGTTAAACATGTGTAATTAACAAAGTCAAAAAAGAAATCAAGCTAACAGCAATGTACAAGGATGCTATAGCAATTATTCATCTTCTAAAGAATTTTATGCTCAGCTCTACCAAAGTCGGCAGTTTCAGCATATTCATCATCATTTTAGAAAAGAAACTAAGTGGGGAAAAAAACCTTCTTATCAAGGTTAATTCCAATGATAGAACCAAAAATATGTGCAGCGACTGTAAACATGCATACATTGATGGACCAGATGAAAGTCTAATTAATGGCAGATTAAGGGATGTTTGATAACCCAACTAAGTGCTTAAGATTAAAATTTTCAGCACCTTTTCTTTTCAGTTTGTTTAATAATGCATAAGGGCTCACCACTAAGTTAATATTGTAAAAGTAGCCAAAAAATTACGAAAATTATAAGTAGAAAAATTCTACTGAAAAATGTCACTGGATGTGATCTGCTTTTCATCGAAAATAACCTACTTGTAGAGAATACATCCTCAGCTCCAAATTTTCAGCACTTAAAATTCAATACTTAATTTTCAGTTTTATCAAACGGGGCCCAAGTGTAGACACATACATCAAGAATTGAAGGAATAGCTTGTCGCGTTCAACAGTTCAACTGTGCGAATAATGATAGGTTCTAATAGAAATATACAGAACCCAAAAATATAAAGAAGTACAAAACAATCAAAACACCAGCTACACAAAATCTAACTACAAAAATAATGTTAGTTTTAGGTTAAGAAGCAAAATGGCTTGTTCAATGTGACTTATGTCCAATCAGTCACTTGTAGCTGCCTGATTTAGACAACATGTAAACAGTAGTTGAATTACACACGCCTACTATTTCTTATATATATAAACCTCCAAACCTAAGTTCTCGTAAGTAAGAGATAAGACTTTCTCGTATCGGTGGTCAGCAACCGAGGAGTGCTATCAAAATGTACCAAATACTCCTTCTGTCCCATATTAAGGGTCCCTTTTGGGAATTCCAACTATTTAAGGAATTTTTTGAGTTGTGAAAATGTTTCAACTTTCCATTATTGCCCTTCTTTCAAGTTCAAAATTTCACTGTCACATCAAACGAAAAATGGGAGAGTGTTATAGAATAAAGGGTAAACTTGGAAAGTGTGTAGTTAAAATACATCAACTTTTCAAAGAATACTCTTAAAATGGGACATCCCAAAATGGAATAAAGGGCTTTTAATTTTGGACAGAGGGAGTGCAAAGTTCTCTCCGACAAAACAACTGGTTACCCACAAGCAAAAAGAAAAGAGAAAAAGTAAGAAACATATTTTCAGGAAATAAAGAATTTCTTTTTGAAACTAGAGTCTCCTAATAAGTTTGGATCTTGCTAGTAAAGCAGCCAAATTTCTCATCTCAGCCTCAAATCAATCAGAACCATTCAAACTTTCAAGACATTTGAAGTAAAAAGATCAAAACTATTTTTTCGAATCAAAACAGCACCAAGACAACTACATCACTGCAGTCAATCAATTCTTTTCATTCACCAGTCATCCACCTATCCTTCTTATCCCCCTTCCATCATACCTTTAGGCTTCATTTGGTTCATGGACTTAGCGAGGGGAAGGGAAAGAAAACACCCGGGGAAACCACATTTCTTAGTTTGGTTAATAAGGAAAATAGTGAGGACATATTGGAAGGAAAATAAACTAGGATGAAAAACAACTAGGGGCAATAGTTTTGCATATTGTTTTCCTTTTCCTTCTCTAAATTCGCAAACCAAACCTAGTCTTTGAGGCTGAATCATCTCCCCCCGCCCAACCCAAAAGGGAAAAAAAAAAAAAAAAAAAAATCCCCTCCTCACTCTAAGTACTTCATCATCTACTTTTTAACTATATAAACCTTCCCTGTAAAAACCAATACTGTAATTCTGTAGGAATATAGATGTATGAAATAACATAATAACAACAAAAAATGGTCTCATTGTGTTATGGACTTCACCATCACGCATGTTTTTCAGTCTCTAAGATGCCTTAAAATTCACCCAACATATATATGATTAGTATCAATGTGTCATTGCCCAGTGGTTGTCCCGCTTACGCAGGGTACTGGAGGGGGTAGACAGGAGACAAATCAACCTTTTCCATTTTCGCACTAAATGTATCAACGGTGTAACAGAAGTACAGATAGTTGTAAATAAAGCTTAGTGTCCTATTGAGGTGCCAAAGCATTCAATACAGCAATACAAAGTGCGTATTATACTAAAGAATACAATTGCAGAGAGTTTGAATAAAGAAAGTCTATTTGTGGGGGTAAAGCTTCTTCAAGGCCAAAAAACACAAGTATAAGTGTGGCAGCATCAAGATAATCTTGGTACAAACCCTTGTTTTTATGGAGCGAAAAAGATTTAAAGGTCAAATAGCAAACAAAAATAAATAAAATTACCTTACTAAAAAAAACTTGTCCATATCTTGAATTAATTAATGTTCAAATGAGCACAATAACATACCTGTCCACAGCTAGTAAATAACCCAGCAAGCCGCTCTTCAGTGATCTAGTTGGAGCAGGTAAAAGGGCACTATCAATATAGTTATCTTGAGAAATACTAGAACCAATAACAAATAAATTATGGGACAAGCACAAAAGAAAATGTGTTTATATATACTTACATGCTGATCGATGTCAGAAACATACACTGTTCGCCTAATACTATCTTCTCTCTGAGCTCTAAAAGCTCTCCCATTCAACCTTCTCCCCTGGCTAAAGTTATTTTTTCTCTGGAAGAACGAATAGTGAAACTTGATTAAGTAAGACAAAAGAGAACACATAGAATGGACAAGAAACTAAGTGCCATGACAAGATGCTTAGGAGATTCTTTTGGTATAACTTTACTGCCAAAAAAGGGATGCCATTGCAACGAAAATTAGAGAAAATGCAATTCTTAGTAGCATAAGAGTTCAAAGAATTTACTGAAAACTAAAAAGTACACAAAAAGATGAATGAACGTTTGTGTAAAGATCCTAAAGGACTAAAATGACAACAGCCACAAATTCCGTTAGTTTGTAACACAAAACAACAAAGAGTAATGATGTACTTCCCAAATTCGAATCCTAAAAGGTTAACAAATGCCACAACATGTGCTACAACTCTTAAGCCATTTGGGAACCAAATTTTTTGGGATTCAAATTCGGGAGGCATATCATTATTGAAACAGCAAATCACAGAACTTACTTCAACAAATAGTAGTTCTAGCTTAATCATATCATCAACAAAAGGAAAAGACTAGTTCAGTTTTTTGACTATTTTTATAGATTATAGACCCATAAGGATAAGAAGTAATTAGGAATGGCAAAGAAAATGTTTTCAACCACATTTACGTCCATTAAAACACGTGTCAGTGTAGGACAAAGCCATTGTAACATCATTCTGCAAATAGGCATGACATTTACAAGGGAGCTGCGAGGGTTTGACTCGGCCCAAATTGTGTGCATTATAATTATCACCCAAAAAATGGAAAAAGGAACCGTAAAGTATGGAGAATCAAACCCCACAAAGATAAATCCTGCACGTGCAACACATAAGCACTCTAAAATCACCAAGTTAATTGCAATCGTATCCACAATTGGTTAGAACAAAATGGAGAAATTCACAGAATAATCCAAGCACAAGCAATATCTAAACCCCAGAAGCTACCATAGCTAGATACATATACATCTCCCTGTTTGGTTATCCTTGAATGCAATAATTGCATTTTATCGTTTGTATAGAACTTTACAAAAAAGATGATGAGCTTGAATGGTTCCGTTTCGAAATAGGATGCTCGTCTCAGAAATAATGCTTGCAATCATAAATGTTGGCATTCTAGAAAAAAGGTAGAAATGGCCATATAAGAAGAAATATGGTGGAGTTTCCTATTTTTAGAAATGGAGTCATTCATGGTGATGAATTTTGCTTCAAGATTCAACATGAAATCTGAATGAAACTATTCAAATTCAAGTAAATAAGAACCATTTCTTGAAACCAAATCCTGAACTACCCAAGCATCTGCAACACGAAAGCACTCTAAAAAATGGAGACATTTACAGACTAAGCCAAGTACAAGTGATATTATCTACACCCACGAAAAACCCGTTTTTACCCACACCGCGTTAAAGCAATAACCTAAAATTAGAATAAGCATCAAGTTCACATAACAAATTGCCAAGGATCCATTGAACCCCTCCAAGATATATCCAAGAAAAAACAACGGAGAAAATTCATCCTAATCACATTATCCAGCAACGACACCAGGAAAGGATAAGGATCACGATAGACGTTAACCCAACTAGTTAAAGCAAAACTGGAATAACCTTTTTTCTTCAAAAAAACAGCGCACCGCTTAAAAGCAAAACACGCATTAGGCTCACCTAAGACCCAGTACGATAAACGCGAAACCCGACAAATTGAATTCCAGATGTCTGCTGACATTGAACCATAAAGATGCTCAAAATATAGACCCTCAATTGCAATCATATTAGTTAAGCTAATAATGATACAGATTACAACCTGGTATGTATGAATAGACAAAGTAAATGTCAAAAATCCTCTCCCAACAAAGAGAGCATCTAAAGTTCAAGTCTTTAAAACATTAGGAAAACAAGAAGCAGATTAAAAAAATCCAAACCATGAAATTTGGATGAAACAGAACACATAACAAATCAATAAGCTCCATTTAAATTACATTAACTACACATAGAAGAAGATGAAGATTAAAACACTTTAATGATAAATAGTCTACCACATAGATATATAAGCAAAAAAAAAACCTGTCATCTAAAATGATGAAATAAGAAAAAATAATCAAACAAAACACAAAATTGAATCCAACCCAACAAAAAAATATGACAGAATTGAATCAAACTTGGCAGATTAAATTATACCCTTCGATTATTGGGGAACCCATCATGGAAAGAATGCTTATTAGCCATCAAAAAATTGTTGGGTGCCAATTGATCATGATTGCGATGATCATACGAAGATGGAAAAAACTCTTTGGCCAGTGGATTCAACTTCAACTTCGAAAGCATATCAACGATGTCTTGCATTTTCTTGAATTCCGATTTGGGATCAGAACCGTTGGATAAAGTTAAAGCATTGGGATTAGTATTAGCATTATCAGTGTCAGTTTTGGGTGAGGACTGATGATGTACAGCCGGAGCTGCCACCACTGCTATTGTCTCACCGTTCATTTCCACACCGGCGGCCATATTGAATTAAAATTCGCTAAAAACCCACAAACAAAAAATATGTAAATTAACGTATAAAATATTGATATAATAAATTAAATTTCTCTCTCTAACCCGATCTCTCACTTTCTCTCTAGATGAAAAGAAGTCAGGGTTTGGTTGCAAAATTGGATGATCTTTGAGTGTAATCGATTCGTATATATATATATATATATATCTGATAACTAAAAACCCATTTGGGAAAGAGGGTCAGAAAGATAAGGAGAGAGAATCAAAAAAAAAAAAAAAAATGGATTAGGGTTTTTCTCAGATTGATCAAACTGTTGTGTTATGTGGTTTTTGGTGGCTTTGGCTTGTTTTTTTGTTTTTCTCTCTACCCTTCTCTTATATTTTTTGGTTCTCAGAGAAACTGAGAAATGGGTAAAGAGAGAAGACAGAGGAGAGAGAGAGAGAGAGAGATGAAAGTGCATTAAAGTGAGGGAAGTTAAGCAAAGGCAGCTAACGTAAGCTCCCCCAATCTTTTTTTGTTACTTTCTGTAACAAATGGATATGTCATTCATAACAACTTTTATTTTTTTGTTGGGTCTTGCTAGGGGCACAAATCTAACACACTCTATCTCTCTCCTAGTAGTATTGTGGGATTCACTGCGGACCCTACAATGCCACTAGGAAAAAGATAGAGTGTGTTAGTAAGTGTTAGTAGAATTTGTTAGTACCCCAAATATTACTCTTTTTTGTTTTGTTTGTTGGGATTTACAATAAATTTTATTTCCAAAATTCATACATTTTTCTTCATCTTTACCCATGCTTATTTAACTACTGGAATATTTCCAGCAAAAATAAATTAATTAATTAATTACTGGAGTGTTATTTATTTTTTTTGATAAGTACAATTTACTCGTAGCTCATTTCCTTCCCAACAATGCTATACTAATAAATTTCACTAACGCTCACACTTTATCTTTTTTAGAAAATGCTAAATCCACATAGTGAATCACACACTTTTTTCACACACAGCTTTAAATATTTATACTTTGTGCTGTTTGAATTTTTTTTATACTTTTTTGTGTCTCACTTATACAGCACATGGTACATATATTTAAAATTGTGTGTGAAAAAAATGTGTGGTTCACTGTGTGAGTCTAGTAGTGCTCATCTTTTTTCAAGTAGAACAGTGGGGTCCATTGCAGGCTCCACAATGCTACTAGGAGAAAGATAGAATGTGAGTGTGAATGATAGTGAAATTTGTTAGTGCCCCAAATATTACTTTCCTTTAACCCTTGTGGTTCTGAATAAAATGAATCAATGTAATAGATTAACAACAATGATAGGGATACACACCAAACGACACAACACGACACACTATGTTTTAAATGCATGTATCCTGTGCTGTTTGAATTTTTCATATTTTTCTGTGCATCACGTACACAACACAGAGTACATGCATTTAAAGCTGGTGTGTCGTTTAGTGTGTCATTTGGTGTGTATCCCTATCATTTTTGATAGATTAATTTATGTTTTTTGAGACTCTTTATCCCTCTAGGCCTTATGTTTGAAAAGTTGAAACTTAACTCGCTGTGATTATTTTGAAATAAGGGGTACATTTATCATTTCAACTTAGAAGTTAACACCAAGATGATTTTTTTTTAACACCATGATGATTTGAACGCTATAACTACATGCACCTCATTTACTCTCTACACATTAGTTTCCACACCCATTACCCTAGTTCAAATCAATTAAAGTTAGTTGTGTGAATCTTTTTTCTTCATTTTGCACGACGAAGAGCTATATGCTCATTTAAATTATATATATTCAAATCTTTTTTTTTTTTCATTTTATTTTATCGCAAAGCGTGAAAATTCCAGTGCACAAAAGGCAAGTTCACAAGGAACAAATATAAACAGAAGAAGGAAAAAATACATGATAAATCACATAAAACTTCTGGTTTATACTGCAATCTCCAAAACTATGTATCACGGACTGTGGTGTAGCTCAAATACTGAACTGTCTGAAGGAGAAAGCTGCCAACAACCACGGCAAAGATCCAAGCTTCATAACCACCGTGACTGCGAAGAGGGCCCGAACAAATAACAAATTTATCGCAGATATGTGTGGAATACGGCCAGATCCAACCATGAAATACGGAGGCAAAGAGATCTAGCTGCATCAATCAACCAAACCAAATAAAAAACAAAACAAATCCTCAACAAGGAGGGACAAAACCCCCAACAAGGAGGGACAGAACCCCCAACAAAGAGGGACAAACCTCCTCACAAGAGGGGAGATATTATTGGAAGCAATAAAAAACAACAAAGAAAATGGTTAAGGACTCTCCCGTGGTAGATGGGAGAGCCCCTAAGGGACGGCTGCAAGGAAAGCACAGAAATAGAGAGAAGGGGGAGAAAACCGTAAAAATTGTATTTGTTCATATGTGTATATTGTTGGAAATTGAAGGATGAAACTATGATTTTTTGGTTGAGGCATGCAATGTATTGCACTGTCCTTAAGAACAATTCCGCCCCTCAAAGTCAGTGACTCGATGCACAAGGTCACAGCACTATGTTCTCCAGAATTCAACAACCAACTCTTCCAAACATGCACTTGAATTGGAAGAGTAAATTGAGTACTCAGAAATTGCTCCAGAAAAGCAAGTGAAGAAAGAAAAGGAAAATAGAAAATTGATAGGAGGAAGATTATGTTTTTTGTTGTGTAAAAAACTGGAAGAGTGGGATCATATATATAGTAAACAAATTAAGATTCTAATTTGGATTAAAAATAGCATGTGCAGAATACTCCAATAGTCATATAGATTTTAGTATGTGCAGAATACTCCAACAGTCCAAAAAATGTAATACCGGTTGCAAAAACGTGACAGTACCACTTCTATGCGCGAGTATACAATTCGAGGAGCATTCGTGTCCGCAAGACGTGCACACGCAAGTCACGATTTTCAACCCAAATCGGACGGTCCGAATCCAAGATTTGCACCCCCCCCCCCCCCCTTGCGTGCACATGAGAGAGCATTTCCCCAATACAAGCTTACTAGCTTTATGGAAGGAAAGTATATAAAAAGAGTAGAAAACTCTTATAAAATTTTAATGTGGAATAGTTGTCAAAATCAAACTTTAGCTTGGGTTTGGATTTTTGAAATAAAAGAGGCCCATGGCCCAATTGCTTGGTTTTAACAAATGTTATAACCCAAAGAAATAATTAATCCACAAATGTATAAAACCTAACAAACTAATCCAACATATATATTCATATCTTGTTGCACTACATTCTCCCAGGTCAGTCTAGGTCTGCCCCTCCCTCTAACCAATTCATTTACTATGATCCTATCACTCTTTTGAACAGGTGCATCGACAGGTCTTCGTTGCACATGGCCAAACCATCTAAGTCTATTCTCCTTCAACTTATCCTCAATCTATAACACTACTACAATCTCTCAAATGTACTCATTTCTAATTATATCTTTCCTAGTCTTACCACACATCCATCTTTGCATCCTCATCTCAGCTATGCATATTTTGCTAATGTGTTGTTTCTTAGTTTCCCAACACTTTGTCCCCTAGAGCATGGCTGGCTTAATAGATGTCCTATAAAATTTTCCTTTCAATTTTGCTAGTATTCTCCGGTCACATAATACTCCAGAAGTTGCTCCTCTACTTAAGCTAACCTACTTTAATTCTAAGGGTCACATCATCACCAATCTCTTCCATCTGAGCCTAAAAAATGAAAGTGTTCCTTCTTTGGGATCTCCTAATCTTCAATTTTTATTGCTTCCTTGTTTCTACTTCCACTGTTACTAAAACTACATTCCAGGTATTCTTTTTTTTAGTCCTACGTATCTTTAGCCCCTTGGTCTCAAGTACTTCTCTCCAAGATTCCATTTTAGTGTTGAGTCCCCCTTTAGTCTCATCAACCAAGACAATATTATCTGCTAATAACATACACTAGGGAACCTCATCTTAGATGTGTCTAGTCAATTCATCCATAATTAGGGAGAATAAAAAAGGGCTCAAGAGTGACCATTGGTGCAGGTCTAACGTAATTGGGAATTCACTTATTTCTCCGGCCGATGATCTAATTGTAGTAACGGATTCATCATATATATCCTTCACCACGTCAATATAACATTTGGTTACTCCATTCTTCTCTAGCACCTACCAAATTAAATCTCTGGGCACCCTATCACAAGTTTTCTCTAAATCAATAAAAATCATATATAGATTTTTTTTCTCTCCATACTTTTTCATTAGTCTCCTAAGTAAATAATTTGCTTTCATAGTTGATCTCCTAAGCATTAATCCAAACTGATTTTCTTCCCAAAAAAAAGAGTAATTATTTTAGAGTTTTGAATTTATTTGTGTACTTGTCTTTTTTTTGTCTTTCCGTACAAGAGTGTACTTGAAAGGTGAAAGTTTCACTAAAAAAAAGGTGGTGTAGAGAGTAATTGAGATGAGTATAGATAGAATTTTCCTTGCATTTAACACATAAATATAAGGGCGCTTTTGGTAGGCAGGAGTGGAATAAGGCAGGAATGGAATGGACTCAGGAATGGAATGTAACATGAATGGAATAGCAATAGTCATTACATTCCTCTGTTTGGCTAAGTTACTAGGAATTAAATGCCAATTACATTTCACTTTGGGTTTTAAACAATCAACTAGTGAAATAATCAGATTTAAGCAAAATATTTTATATTTGTACAAAAAATTTATGGTACAAACATTCAGTATTACTTATCTATAATTTTTTTAAACCAATTATTTTATGAAATTTCGTTTAGAGAAGTGTTTAATAGAATATCTTGGAATATATTTTTCAAATATACAATCTTTTAACGCATTTTTGGAAGTCCAAGAATCTACTATCAGTTATTTTTATGCATTATTTTGGAATTTCTAATTTTTAAATATTTTTTAGCCTAAATAGTTAATATTTAGTGTTTTTTTTATGAAATAATATTATTTTTTTTAACAATTTTGCACCACCCTTTATTTTATTTTATTTTATTTTTATTTTTATCTATTTGCAAAATCCCTTTAAAAGTTTAATATGTCTGCTAGTTATAATTAATTTTTTTTAATCCAATGTTAAGTTTAATAAGTATTTTATAATTTTTTTAGTATGAATAATATTTAATCAAAATATTTAATATTTTATAAGAAATTAATTTTTAAAAAAGTATTTAATATTTGTTTTCATATTTTAAAAAATATTTAATATATGCATATTTTTATAAAATATATTTTAAGAAAAAGTTTTATATTTTACAATTATAGTCAATCATGTTGGAATGGAATGAGCATTCCTTGGGTTTTGGCAAGGAATACCCATTCTTGCTTAAGTAGGAATGACCATTCCAAAAGGAATGCTCATTCCACTATATTTGGTCATACCAAACATAGGAATGGAATGAACCTAGGAATGACCATTCCACCAAGGTGCATTCCTGCCTACCAAACGTGCCCTAAGAGAATTAAATATCAACCTTTGAACCATAAGAGTAAAATGAAAATGGACCTAAACTAAGATATATTTAACCCTTTTTCTAAGAAAACAGTGTGATATTTTTTGTCAAGTTAATATACTTCATAGATTAATAGCTAATAAGTTCATTGTTGTGCTTTTCATTGCAGGAGTAGAAGGGCAATATGAGTAATGTTATGCTTTCTAAATTTTTATCTTAAAAATATTTTTTAAATGAAGTAGTAGTGGGTTTGGTAAATATCTTTCAATGAAAATTCAACCGATCTCACTGTATTAAATCTAAATCCATTATCACATTATTTGGGATAAAAATTTGAGAAACATAACATTAATTGGATAATATTCAAACACACATACACACACACAAATAAAAAAAAAAAAAAAAAGCAGCAGCTCAATTTGCGTATTTTTTTTTCCCATGAGTGGAGTTATTGGTGGGGATGATAGTGATACTACATACTTGTGGTGGTCATGTGCTGTGATGGCAATGTCCAGTTTGTATTCATTAATGTCACAAGATTGTTTATTAATTTTTTAGGAGCGTTGATCTTGCAACAATATTGCTTTACAAAGAAAATATTTATTGAGAGAGAGAGAGAGAAATTTTCTTTAAAATCAATGGGAGAAATTTCAAGGTAGGTAGTTATCATTAAATAATGCACAAAAAATATAATAATGGTTTCATGTTTATGACTGTAATTGAAGGAGTTTAAGGAGGGAACGCAATTACAAGAACGTATACTCTAAGTGGCAAAGGATTGACACTTAGTGTCCTTCTGTGTATTCAGATTTTATGTTTGAACTTTTCCTTTCCGATCCCCATGTAATAAAAAACAAAAAGGATGGAACGCAAGTGAATTATTTATTCAAAATTTAGTAAAATTACATGAGGCAAATTTTTTTTTTTTAATTGTGGTCTGCTAGGAGAAAATAAATAGTATGTGAAATAAAATGGGTGTAATGCATGGGTTTTATAAAATTAAGTGTCAAAAAAATCAGGTATGCATTTTTAAATAGATAAACAAATCTTTTTGACATCTCATCTCATTAAACAAGGGGACTAAACTAATTTTACAAAGAAGTTAAAATAAATTATTTTAGTACTTCATTATAAAATTACTTTATTAATGCTATCATTTTAGTAAGATGACAATACATTTCTTGTCCATTTGATATTAAATCGAATGTCATGTATTATGATAACAAGCACCGATATATACATATACACGTATATATGTATAAGCGATAACTCAAATTACAATTAAACTTAAGTATGTGTTCATTAATTATAGAATCCACATGTCTAGAATTTTTAAGGTGGAGAGATACAAGGATTAATGTCTTCTTAACAATGCCAATTGATGGAATTTTTTTTTTTTTTTGAGATCCAAGTAATGTGACATAGGGGTGGGCAAACAGTTCAGCTAACTGAAATAATTAGTCGAATCGAACTGAACTAAAATATTTATTTCGGTTCGGTTATTTCGGTTTAAAATATCAGTTCGGTTTTAAACCGAACTAAAATTAAAAATACAATTCGGTTAACGATAGCGGTTCACTCACCTGAACTAAACTGAACTTGTCACGACCCATCCCGCTACGGGCGGAAATAGGACACGTGGCACGCCACCAAGGCTGATCTGATTCATTAAACAACTATACGCAGCGGAAAAGAACTTTAAACAACCTTGAGTAATTAAAACTTTATGAAACATTACACTCCGAGTTGTAAAATCCGTATAAAATTGAAAACGTAATTATATTTCGAATCATATGAATATATATTAAAAGGGGTCCTAAAGGTACCCTAAGAACCAATCAAAACATTTAAAATATTTCTGGAAGGGTTATAAAAAGATTTGTTGCAGGGGTCATTTCGACCGGTCAAACGACCCCCTTCGACCGGTCGAATGACCCTTTAGCAGAATCTTGCCCAAAGTTGCAGAATTTGCTAAGGATTAAATAACCTCTTCATTTTAAAACTTACCAAGACTTCCACTCTATAATCCACCACTCCCCAAGCCTATCAAGGTTGCAAGAACATACCAACACCTTGTTAAACCTTGAAAAGAAAAGACAACTAAACAAACTAAGACTTGTTTGGATTAAACATGAAAGCGCTATTACATTCCTCCAAAAATCCGAATTAGATAAGTAAAATCATTCGAAACACGAACTCAAGAGTTTGGATTCATTACAACATAACCAAAAGAGTTTTATGACCTATTACAACCTTTTAAGCCATCTCAAATCTTCCAAGTCGAAGTTCATAGTCTAACTTCTCAAAATTGCATAATTCAACATAGAAAAGATACTACCACATCTCAATGGGAGAGATTTGTCCGGGGTGATCCTAACGACCTCACTCTTTGCATTCTTCTTTCCTTTCTTCATACATGCAATGGAGTAAATCTCCATTGCTCAGCTATATGCTGAGTGTACAATTCTAAACAAACGCATGTATGACAATTCATGCCTTAATATCATCACAACAACAAATAGTTGCTAGGGAGAGAGATACGCGTTCACCCGGTAATGGAATTGATGTCGTAGCTGGGACTTCTCCCAAACTACTCATCCAGTGCCCTGGCTGGGCCTTTTCCCAAACCATGCACAGTAGCCGTCGCTACTAAATTCTCAAACAACGAGAAGCTTACCCCTGGCATGAATTTGTATAACCTCCCCTTTGACCCACATAGACATTACTCAGATAGCCATACAAACATGCTTTCATACGTATTCGCGAGTAAATTAACGGGTCTAACTACTACATGAATTTTGCCCGGATCACAAATCATGTTCGATATTTAAAGTATCCAAAATTGACTATATAACATAAGTCAAGAATTCATACCTTGTGCAAACGTCCTATAATTTTGAAGGATGAACTAAGGGACCAATTAAACGTCGGATCTTGAATTTCAAGCGATTCCTACAAGTTTACACGCATTTTTCCCAAAATTTCAACATTAGAATTTTTATAAAAACTTAACCAAACGACTCCTAAGAGATATCAAAACAAAGCTCTTACCTCGAGTAGCTCGAATATGAAATTTGGTTGAAATTAATCAGGCAGAAGTCCGTCGATTTGCATCGGCAAGCTCTAAGCTCCCAAAACTCCTAAATCCCCTTTTTTGATTTTGGATTTAGAAAAGTTGTAATGAAAAAAATATCTTGGAACTTCTATTTATAGGCAACACTCTCGAAAATTGTGTTTACCTCCCCACGAGTTCTCAAAACTCCTAATTAACTCCTGAAACGTCGCACACGTCCGTTTTATTACTTCACGAGTGAAAAACTATAAAGTATGCAAGTTTTCGACTAAGTTCCCTTTGTCGCCGCAATTACGTCTGAAAACTAATTTCCGTGGAATCTCTAGTTAACCTACCCTTTTCATGTAACAAACACTCACGTTCTCACCATAGTGTTCAAAATAATTTAAAATGATATCCAAGCTATCAGAAATTTACTCTACACAAGTAAATTTACTATTCATGATTTACCAGATAGTCAAATAACATTTAAATCATATAAATGTTATTTAATCATACGAATGCCTCATGATTCTCCGATTACCGTGTCCTCACCCGACACTTCACCGTTGACCACAGCCAACCACTTATCTCAATTATCAAATAACATTGATAATTCTCAAAATCTCAAATATGCATTTTAAAAATAATGAAATTCCGGAACGGGTATGACAAAACTAAACCGAACCGAACTGAACCGAACCAAACCGAAAAACTAAAATAGAAAATGTAAAGGGGTTCACATGGAGGGTCTGTCCATCTCAATCTGTGTACTACCAAGCGTGTGTTTACTGTTTAGTATAAAAAGTCAGGGGTTCACATGGGGGGTTGTCAAGACTCAATTGTGTTTAATGCTGTTTCAAAAAGATTGTGAGTATCTTTTGTGTTTGTTGAATCTACTATATATATATAATATACAATACTAATAAAAGAAAGGAAAAAAAAAGGAATTATCAATTAGGTTTCCTCTCACTTTCACTCAGTCGAACCTTCTCTCTCTCTCATCTCTTGATCTCCTCTCTGTCTAATATCTACCACAGAGACTCACTTAGCATGCCTCTCTTGCTACTCTCAGACTCTCATCTCTCCCTATTTCAGTTCACACCACTAGAGCACGAGATCTCTGCCTCAAACTGCACTAGTGGAGCATGAGACACCACGATGACAAGTCGCGACGGGAGCACAAGCACCACTGACACCACCTTCTAGCTCTCACTTGTGTTGATTTCTCTCAGCATTAGTCTCGGCCCCATGTCGATTCGTGTTGATTTTCTCTCACTTGTGTTTTCACATTGATCGGTTTACCAAAGTTTCTAATTGAAACTGAAATATAAGTTTGAAAATCGAACTGAACTTTCAAACTATTTTTCAGTTTGGAGATCGGTATTAAAATCCTCAAACTGAACCCGAACAACCCGAATCGAATTTTGTATGTTGGTTCGGTTTAACCCGAATGTCCACCCCTAATGTGACACATTAATGAGGACCATTAACAGAATATTACTGTCCAAACAAATGCCTAAGTCACCAATCCACAACTACAAGGTCCATAACCACAAATCACTTTCACATGTAGAGCCATAAACATCATGCCCCAATTTTAATTCTATGTAAATGCCAAAAAGTATAACATCTACTTTCTTTTTTGGTTTCTCAATAGATAATAAGGTCTAGACTATGGAGATTTGGGAATTGATAAAAGTAAAAATGGACAATGAGAATCACTTATCTGTCTTACTTTTGAGGGTTCTTTTACATTTAATTGTTAAGTTATTATTGTTAGCCTTGAATTTATCTTAAGGCACTATTTATGTTTGTTTTGATGATGACAAACCTAGTGATAATTGCATCTTCTTAATGGTTCTATTCCAGTTAATTATCAAGTCATTTTTCTTTGTGCAATTCTCTTGAAATATGCACTAAAATTTTCTAACATTGTTTGATTTCATGAGATAGCATTTGGTGAAGCCCAAGAGTGATGGAGCTCAACAAGGATCAAGCTTGAAGACTTAAAGATTTGTTTTATCTTTGTTTGAGTCTAGGATTTACATGCAAAGCATCTTGATCATCACTCATAAAGGTCTTACAAGTTTAAAGTTGTTTCAAAACCATCAAAAGAGTAAAACTGTTTTTCAGTGGAAAAATAGTCGACTGGATCGTTTTCCCAGTCATCTGGGTGCTTCAAAGTTCAGTCGACTGATGATGAAAACAATCGACTGATTTATATTTTGCAAAACATGGTTTCTGCCTCAAAAGTTTCAGTTGACCGTGTCGCACCCCGACGTAGCATAAATATGGAGAGCGTTTAATTTCCTTTATAGACCCGTAGGTCGTGACAGTTTGAAGGATCGATTCTGTCCCAAACGTCAACAACAAAAACATAATAATCAGAGCAGAGCAATCAAGGCTTATAATGTTTTTCTAACTTAATAGTTATTACAGCACGAGATCTCTAAAGGCACAAACCGCCTTAAATCAAAATAATAACTTAACATTTATTACAGTCATCCTTATTACAAAGCAGTTAATAAATTAAGGCATAGAATATTGATAATAGTTTTATCTTCCAAAACAGCCGTTCTCAGTTTGCATAATCATAGGGCCCAACATAGTCATAACCTGAAAAGCTTGAACACGAATGTCCAGGACGCATCGACACCGTCAGCTTCAACAAGCTGGTGAGTATTAAAAACATAACTTTGAATGTAATACATACTCATTTACCATTTTCCAATTCCCATTTAAATTCAACAAGTTTACATTAAAGTAAAGAGTTCATTTTAGAAAACAGCCACAATATCATTTGAAAGTTATAATTCACATATATGTGACCGTGTATGAAAACAATGCACCATCTCATCTTACCGACTCTTTCTCTCGACAAACACAACCATAAACTCTCTCACACCAGTATCTTTGAAATACTCCGATAGCCACACTTTAGCATAGGGGTGTCAGGGAATGTCTAGTTTGCCTTACACTTTAGCACGGGGTGCCAGGGAATGTCCAATGCCCCACACTTTAGTACCTAATCCGCCTTGCAAGTACATCACACAGTATCCAGACTCGGGTACCAGGGAGTGTCCGTAGGCCACACTTTAGCACTACCATGGGTGCCAGGGAATGTCCAAGTTTGGCTTCACACACTTTAACACTTCCATAGGTGTAACACCTGTACCCGGAAAAAGGGAGTAGATATATTATTTATATGCATAAAATATTATTATTAATGCATATGTTGAATGAAGGTGGGATTGTTAACCCACCGGTGGAAAAGTGTCCAGTTGGGAACATAGTTAGAAGTCCCATTATGGATGGGACATATATGAAAGTGGGGCTGATGACGGTCAGATTACATATTGCATATATTTGCGTTTATGTGCTTAAATTGTAGATAATTAATTTAATTATTTAATTATAATACATGTTAATGCCATATGATTATTTATGTGCTTAATTGATTAAATTGATTAGTAGTTTTAAAATTATATCATTATTTGTGTCAGCTAATGGGACCAGTTTGGGTACCCAAGTAAGGACGTTATTGAAAAGGTTCATAATTTATAGGTAAGCTAGCAACTTCATAAAATAAATGAGACCACGTTTGGGACCCATACCAGACATAGACTTACACCCATTTAGATATTGGGGTGTTAATATAAATGTTTAGAAATCTTATAATAACACTTAGATATTTGGCAATTAATTTGGTGAATAACACAACTTGGGTAGTAAATGGAAATTGTGAGAAATATGCAAATGAATTATCCCAGAACCCTTTAGAAGAGTCAAGAAGATATGAGATGTGTCATTAGTCTACAACTCCACCGAATTAAGAGAAAAAAAAATGAAAAATGAAAAATAAATAAAAGCCAAGAAGTTAGACTTCTTTAGAAATTGTTTAGAGCACTTTAGGAAATACAAGAAAGGAGTTGACCTGCTAGCTAGTACTTAACCCACCAAAATACACAAAGAAAAGGGAAGAAAAAAAAAAAAAGAAAACAGAGAATAGAAGAGAGAGGCGCACGGCCAAGAAAAGAGAGGAGGGGGTTTCACCGCCGATTTAACGCCAATTTCCTCTCCGTTTGTCGTCCAATCTCAAAATGAGAATCATATTCGGACTCATGGGGGTAAGATCTACATATAGATACTCTGTAATTTCAGTTTCTTGATAGATTTTTCATGACCCAATTTGGGTTAATAGCTTGTAATTCACATGCAATATGTAGGAATTTGGGAAAAAGCTAAACTTGGGTTGGAATCACTAAATTTAGCTTGTAGGAGATCAAACTTGTGATTTATTGGCTAAGGTGAGTGAATCTAATCTTGACTTTGAATGTCTAAATATGCTTACTGTGCCAATATGGGTTTTAGAAGGATAAATTTATATTTGTCAATTCATGATTATACTAGAAAGTGGAAAAACATGTTTAAGTATTCAAGAATTGCTATGTTGAATTGATTATGTATTTATGTGATTAAGCGAGTCAAAGGTTACCGGTAATGGTTCACCAAATATGAGATTGGGATAAGAAAAAGAAAATCCCTTTGTGTAGGGGTAAGAATAAACCCTTTGTGTAGGGGTAAGATTAAGCCCTTTGTGTAGGGGCAAGAATAAATCCTTTGTGTAGGGATAAAAAGATAAGGATATAAGTGGTAGAGCCGGGTGAACCAATACTTGGTAGTTCGGAGACTATAATTTATGATGTACATGAGTGGTTGTTGCATTAAAATATTTATTACATTCACTTGCATGATTAGCTGATTCACTAAGCGAAAGCTTAAGAAAAAATATTAGTTCCTATTGTGGTTATTGAATAACCACTGCAGGTATGGAACATGACGAGGAGAGGAAATGGATGAAGCGTTGGGTTGGGCTCGAGAGTTGTGCATATGTAGATATGTCCATAAATTAGAAACAAATCAATTCCCGTTTGTAACCTATATTTTGAAGAATTTGTAATATGCTAAGTTTAACTAGCTTGGGTTTTGGTTGTGTAAAAATGCTGTAGGTTGTACCTTGTAATCCATAAGTTATGTGTAATTAGTCATGTTGTAAATGTTGTATGAACTTAGGGCTCGTCGAGTCGACGTGTCCGACACTCTCTTGCTGTAAAACTTATAAATTAATTAGTTATTCCTAGAAACTTCATGTTTTCTAAATGAGGTGTACAAGTTATGTTTAGTGTTGGGAACGTGCGGGTTTTGATTCAGGAATTAAGTTATTACTTGTTTATAATATTTCTTAATGCCTCTATATGTTGTGGAGAATGGGTAAAATGTTTTCAAATATTTTACTAGAATTTCTTTATGAATGGTTTGAAAATTTGAAAATGTTTTAAACTTATGCAAAACAGGTAAAGGTGCTGAAACAAGTGAAATTTTGCCCAGATGCCTTTCAACTGGTCGAAGGGACCCGGTCGACCGGTCAAACACCCCTCTGACTTGTTTTTTTTTAAACTTTGTTATTTTGATTTTTGACTTAATGAAAGGGTGTATTTGGGGTCCCTAATAACCACGAAAATGATACTTTGGTTTCCTACGCTTGGAAGTATTTTAAATTGAATTTACGGTCGTTCTAAATGAGTTTTTGAGACTTGGGATAACTTTGTTGAATTTAATCCTAAGCTTGTGTTCGTAATGTTAATTATGAGTATTTTGGGTTTTTTTTTGGCATTGATACTCGTGGTTTCCTTGTTACTCTGATTTTTTTTCCTAAAGTCTATAACTGTCGTTTTGTGGCTTTGGGAAACCATATTACCTAGACTTGTTTAGTACGTTAATGAATTGGTTAAGCCTTGGTGGCGTTATCCCAAGCCCTTAATCCGCTTGTAGCGGGTCGGGGTGTGACAATTTTTGGTATCAGAGCAATAGGCTAGAGCTTTGGAAACGAGATGTAAAAAAAAATCATTAAATGATACGTAATTACACGATCATGCATACACGTTTACTTAGTATGCTTAAACTATTGTTAGCATGCATGACAAGTTATTGAAGTAACGTGTATATGAATATGATGTTGTGGGTAATACAAAAGCAAAATGCCTGGGGGTAATCAAGGAAACGAACCATCATTATCAACACAAATGGAAAGGGTTAAACGAGTTTTGGAAGGTTTGGTCAAAATAGCAGAAACACGGGTTACCGAAGAAAGACGTGAACAAACTAATCCTAATCCAAGGGAAGAAGTGATTACAATTTCAAAATTTTACAAACAGAAGCCGACAATGTTCAAAGGGGAAATAGAACCGATGAAAGCCGATTTTTGGATTTCAGATATGGAGAAAATTTTCAAGGTATTGCCATGTTCGGAGGAACAAAAAGTTCTATTTGCAGCCGATACATTGAAAGACGAGGCACAGTACTGGTGGCGTACCAAACTGGGGCCCGGGCAGCCAACTACTTGGAAGCAGTTTGTGGAGATATTTAATGAACAATACTTTCCTGAATCAGATAGAGATCAAAAAGCTCAGGAGTTTATGGACCTTCGACAAGGTGGGATGTCAGTTCGGGAGTATTCAGCAAGATTTACAAGTCTGGCGCGATTTGCTAAAGGCATGACACCCACCGACAATGAAAAGACAAGGAAATTTGTGGCAGGACTTAGAGATGAGATTCGAGGTCAGGTGTCCGTATTTCGATTACGAACGTTTTTAGTGGCATTGAATATTGCAATGATTGTTGAAAGGAACATGGGGTATCAAATTAGTCCGCAAGGTCAACAGGGTCAACAAAGCCAGCAAGGTAAGAGGCAGGGGGAAAGTCAAATTCAAAGTCAAGTGAGTTTTAAAAGACAGAGTTTAGAAAATTCATCAGGAAGTAGTGGTTCAGTAGGGAATAAGCCAAGATGTCTGATTTGTCAGAAAAATCATTGGGAACTTGTTACATGTCTTCTACCATTTGCAATGATTGTAACCGACTCGGGCATATTGCTAGGAATTGCCTGAACCGAAATAATGGAGGTAAAGGTAAGTGCTATGTATGTGGTGAATATGGACATCATGCTAAAGAATGTCCTAATAGGCAACTGGGAGGCTCTGGTTCCTCAACTGCTAGTGCTACTACTCAAGGATTTGTGCAACAACAGCCACAAAGGAGGGAACAACGACAAGGTAGGTATTTCCAACTTAGGCGAGAGGGGACCACTACAGCTGATATAGATATTCCAGGCATTGTTTACATTTGGTTCATAACCGACAAAAGTACTTGTAGATTTTGGATATATTTACCTCTTGTTTTATATTCGTTTGTTAGATATAAGAACATACCACTAGAATTTCAAAATTCGGGTTTGTTTGATAATTTTCTTATGGAGGCTTCAGAAAATAGTTTGGGAGTATACCAGAGTTGTGAGGTTGGGACAAAAAGATCAAATGTTTATTATAGATTTTTAGCTTTGTTGGTTAGTTAGCGTTGGTAATTGGGATTGAATGAAGCTACAAGTGAAAAAAAAAAGAAAAAAAAGGAAAAAAAAAAGAGTATCCAACTAGTGAATACAATTTGTCAATTAGTTCCAAGAGTATAGATGTTTTCTGACAATGATCTAAGAGTAAGCATAATTTAGAAAGAGCGAAGGAAGGGAGGTTAGATAAACTTTACTAAGACACTAATACGAGTACTAAGAACCTTGTGACGTGATGTGAGTTGATCAAAGCGTTATTGCGATTGTGAATTCTACAATGAAATATACAAGAAATGAACTTATAGAAGTCTTGGGGATGATGATAATTACCTTTGAATTATAAATTTGTTTATTTGAACCAGGACAAATGTGAACTTTATACTATTTGCAAGGAATTTGACACAAATATTAATTTAAGCAAAGGAAAAAAAATGGGAGATGACTAGAATTTGTGGAGGATCATGATAGGTTATCTTATGCAGTGAGATCAAGATTAGTACAAAACTTAGTTATAATATTGATTCCTTGAGAACAGATGGGTGGGGATTGAAATTGAGAAACTGAAGGTTTGAAAAAGAACATTATGGGTATGTGTGTGTAATTTCAAGGGGAGTTTTAATCTTATATGTGTCTTAACGGTACTGGGAGAGAATATAGGGAATTGAACTGCCATGTCTATAATGATGGGGTCATCATCGTATTATTTTGACTGAATTATATTGGTGAAGGAAAAAAAAATTGATTGAAAATATAGTAGTAAAAAGTATTTGGTAAGGGAACGCGTACAATCAACCATGTGACTGTCAGAGCACTGATCGGGGTAAAAAAAATATAGAAATGGATAAAGCTATGGTGATGAATGAGTAACTATTTTGGGAATAAATTGTTGGTTGCTGGGTGACAGGAGCCACCAATGTTTTCTTCTAGAAATGAATCCGTATTGGGATATTTTTGGTCGACATGCAAGTGGGGATAGTGGAAAGGTTGTGTTTAACATCTAATAGGATGAGTATAAAATTCTTGAGAGATGTGTACAGACATGTTTAGAATCAGATTGTATTCAAATAAGTATGGAGTTCCAATAACTGATGATGTATTGGGAATGAGTTCGCAGTCAATAACAGAAGACGTGTACAACTGAAATGAGTTGGAATGTACAGAAGATGAGAGCTGGGGAAAGTAAAAATTATATGAATAACAGGTACAACGCTTTGATTGAATAGAGTAAATGTGGAAAGAACGTAAATTTTCTTGTAAATAAAAGTTCTTGCGAATGAGAGTTGGTGAAAGAACCATGTGGTTGAAAGACAAATTGGGAAAGAGAAGTTGCAACTTGAGGGGTAATATTAACAGGAAGTGGATACTCAAGGTAAGAAAAGTTTAGGGACAAAATTCTTAAAGGGAGGGGGGGGGGGGGGGGGTTAGAAATGTAACACCCGTACCCAGAAAAAGGGAGTAAATATATTATTTATATGCATAAAATATTATTATTAATGCATATGTTGAATGAAGGAGAGATTGTTGACCCACCGGTGGAAAAGTGTCCAGTTGGGAACACAGTTAGAAGTCCCATTATGGATGGGACAGATATGAAAGTGGGGCCGATGAGGGTCAGATTACATAAATTGTATATATTTGCGTTTATGTGCTTAAATTGTAGATAATTAATTTAATTATTTAATTAGAATACATGTTAATGCCATATGATTATTTATATGCTTAATTGATTAAATTGATTAGTAGTTTTAATATTATATCATTATTTGTGTAAGCTAATGGGACCAGTTTGGGTACCCAAGTAAGGACGTTATTGAAAAGGTTCATAATTTATAGGTACGCTAGCAACTTTATAAAATAAATAAGACCACGTTTGGGACCCATACGAGACATAGACATACACCCATTTAGATATTGGGGTGTTAATATAAATGTTTTGAAATCTTATAATAACACTTAGATATTTGACAATTAATTTGGTGAATAACACAACTTGGGGTAGTTGTCACGCCCCGGAACCACCAAGATGATCCTAGGACACGTGGCACGCCACCAAGGCTTTACACAAGTGATTAAATTTCCAAAAATAAATTTAAAATAAACTTAAACCAAAGAAGCTCAACAATAATAAATAAAATAAAAAAACAAAATACTGTCTTTGCAATCAGCCAAAATAACCCTGTTTTAACAAATAGTAACTTCTCAAATAACACCACCAAATCATAGTTATGAGCTCCCAAAGTCCAAGCAAGAGTTTTTAAATACTTTAAGGAAAATACTAAATATAATCATTTACAACCAACCCAATAAATAAAACTCCAAGTTCAAACGTCCCAATCTAATAACATTAGTTATACCTTATATTACAGGAGTTAAGCTACAATCCAACTAAAGTGTAAAGTTTAACTAGAAATATTACATAAGCTTAAACCAACCAAAGCATGACTCGTACAATCCAGATTAAAACTAATTACAACTATATTGTAAGTTTTAAGCTAATAGCAAGTATAATTATAAACAACGCCACTACAAGTCCCAAAAACCCATGAACTAGCCAAGCCACTTCAAAGCTCACTTCCCCGATTCCTCGCCGCGATCACCTACGATGGTTATTCAATAACCACTACAATATATAAGCTATATGCTTAGTGAGTAATGCTAATCATGAACATAGATAATAAACACGCTCAGTTCAACATATTACAAATAACTATAGTCTCTGGCAATTACTAGTTCACTCCCACCACTACCGGCTAGCCCGCGGCTCCACTCCCCAAGCCCACGTGACTAGTCATGACCCACGCCCTCACACATGTGGTCCCATAGGCCTCTGGCGACCGTGATCGTCACCACAAAGATTACCTCATGGTGGTATAGAACTAGCAATTTTCATTGACCCAAATAGGCAACTCAACATGCTCATTTAATCATTGCACCATGCTTTCACAAATAAATTGGGCCTAATTTAGCCACATGAATTTTGCCCAATTATAATCTAAATAAATTAAATTAAACAAATTAGGCATGCTTTGGCATCACAATTGAATCCAACATGGAAATCATCCAAATATCAAAATTAACATCACTCACCTCTTGTGTTTCGCTCCTAATTGTGAAATTATAGCCCTACTATGAACCAGGTACAAATCCTATACAAAAACTACAAGTTATGAGCTTAAACCCCAAAAAGGGTCACGGAAAAACTGTCACAAAACTCAATAAAATTAGTACCAATAGATTAGACTCACCCCCAGAAGTCCGAATATGTGATCAAAATTAAAAACCAACATCGTTCGGCTCGACAACCGTTGTCGAGAACGTCACCGTCAACATTGTCGCACTCTCGTCCTCGTCTCTGTACTTCCCAGTAATGATACACATAAAATGATGGTCTAATGGAGATGATTAGTCATCTCCTTATGTGTCTTAGTTATATAAGTTTTCCTATTTTATTATGAAACCCCCACAAGTTTGCTAGTTTTGCAGTTACGCCCCTACTAATTATGAAATTGTACTGAAACTATCCCAAACCTAAATGAGTATTTGTCTAGGTCTCGCATGGGTCCCATAAGTGGTCCCATATAATTATATGAAGTTGCTAATTAGCCTACTAATTACATAACGTGTTCAATTCGTGCTCACAAAGGTACCCCTAACTGACCCAAAAGTGGTTACTACTTAATAACATGATATTATTAACAATAAAACAATAAAGCATTTAAGCCTTAATAAACATTTAGGCACATAGGGTACTCCATATATAATGTCCCATCTCAACTGGGACCATCAACACATATCCCAACTTGGGACTGTCACACTGGCCAAATTTGGGTTCCTAACTGGACACCCAAAAACAACTTAGTGGGTTAAACCCACTTCCAATATGTGTCACATAACACTATAATTAACATTAACTCATGATTATGCATGCTAAAACAATATTAAATATAAACAGCAGGAGCGGGTGTCACAGTAGTAAATGGAAATTGTGAGAAATATGCAAGTGAATTATCCTAGAACTCTTTAGAAGAGTCAAGAAGATATGAGATGTGTCATTAGTCTACAACTCCACCGAATTAAGAGAAAAAAAATGAAAAATGAAAAACAAATAAAAGCCAAGAAGTTAGACTTCTTTAGAAATTGTTTAGAGCACTTTAGGAAATACAAGAAAGGAGTTGACCTGCTAGCTAGTACTTAACCCACCGAAATACACAAAGAAAAGGGAAGAAAAAAGAAAAAGAAAACAGAGAATAGAAGAGAGAGGCGCACGGCCAGAGAAAGAGAGGAGGGGGTTTCACCGCCGATTTCCTTGCCGTTTGTCATCCAATCTCAAAATGAGAGTCATATTCGGACTCATGGGGGTAAGATCTATATATAGATACTCTGTAATTTCAGTTTCTTGATAGATTTTTCATGACCCAATCTGGGTTAATAGCTTGTAATTCACATGCAATATGTAGGAATTTGGAAAAAAGCTAAACTTGGGTTGTAATCACTAAATTTAGCTTGTAGGAGATCAAACTTGTGATTTATTGGTTAAGGTAAGTGAATCTAATCTTGACTTTGAATGTCTAAATATGCTTACTGTGCCAATATGGGTTTTAGAAGGATAAATTTATATTTGTCAATTCATGATTATACTAGGAAGTGGAAAAACATGTTTAAGTATTCAAGAATTGCTATGTTGAATTGATTATGTATTTATGTGATTAAGTGGGTCAAAGGTTACCGGTAATGGTTCACTAAATATGAGATTGGGATATGAAAAAGAAAAGCCCTTTGTGTAGGGGTAAGAATAAACCCTTTGTGTAGGGGTAAGATTAAGCCCTTTGTGTAAGGGCAAGAATAAATCCTTTGTGTAGGGATAAAAAGATAAGGATATAAGTGGTAGAGCCGGGTGAACCAATACTTGGTAGTTCGGAGACTATAATTTATGATGTACATGAGTGGTTGTTGCATTAAAATATTTATTACATTCACTTGCATGATAAGCTCATTCACTAAGTGAAAGCTTAAGCAAAAATATTATTTCCTATTGTGGTCATTGAATAACCACCGCAGGTACGGATCATGACGAGGAGAGGAAATGAATGAAGCATTGGGTTGGGCTCGAGAGTTGTGCATATGTAGATATGTCCATAAATTAGTAATAAATCAATTCTTGTTTGTAACCTATATTTTGAAGAATTTGTAATATGCTAAGTTTAACTAGCTTGGGTTTTGGTTGTGTAAAAATGCCGTGGGTTGTACCTTGTAATCCACAAGTTATTTGTAATTAGTCATGTTGTAAATGTTGTATGAACTTAGGGCTCGTCGAGTCAACGTGTCCGACACTCTCTTATTGTAAAACTTGTAAATTAATTAGTTATTCCTAGAGACTTCATATTTTCCAAATAAGGTGTAAAAGTTATGTTTAGTGTTGGGAACGTGCGGGTTTTGATTCAGGAATTAAGTTATTACTTGTTTCTAATATTTCTTAATGCCTCTATATATTGTGGAGATTGGGTAAAATGTTTTCAAATATTTTACTAGAATTTCTTTATGAATGGTTTGAAAGTTTGAAAATGTTTTAAACTTATGCAAAACAGGTAAAGGTGCTGAAACAGGTGAAATTATGCCCAGATGCCTTTCAACTGGTCGAAGGGACCCAGTCGACCGGTCGAACACCCCTCTAACTTGTTTTTTTTTAAACTTTGTTATTTTGATTTTTGACTTAATGAAAGGGTGTATTTGTGGTCCCTAATAACCATGAAAATGATACTTTGGTTTCCTACGCTTAGAAGAATTTTAAATTGAATTTACGATCGTTCTAAATGAGTTTTTGAGACTTGGGATAACTTTGTTGAATTTAATCCTAAGCTTGTGTTCTTAATGTTAATTATGAGTATTTTGGGTTTTTTTTTGGCATTGATACTCGTGGTTTCCTTGTTACTCTGATTTTTTTTTTCCTAAAGTCTATAACTGTCGTTTTGTGGCTTTGGGAAACCATATTACCTAGACTTGTTTAGTACGTTAATGAATTGGTTAAGCCTTGGTGGCGTTGTCCTAGGCCCTTAATCCGCTCGTAGCGGGTCGGGGTGTGACAATACGCGTCAGGGAGTGTCCAGTTTTGCCACTATCGTATTTCAAAGACACTCTAGCCGCAATCTCAACCACAACACAATCTCAACCACACACTGTATACCACACTGACCATTACTCTTTTCCACTCTGACCAACATTCACACGCACCATGCATGTACAACTGACACCATATAAATGTCGTGCAGCAGAACATATGAAATGTCGGGATCAATAACCATGTATATTTGAAAGAATCGAAATCATAATCGTCCTTTAACAACCAAAACATAATATATTTTAACATAACTTCCAAACAGAGCCTTAAAAATATATAAAACATCATCCAAACAGTCCCTTAACATAAAACAAGCAAAAACCAGAAATTGTCCAAAGTCGCACGCGGCCGCTCGCGCGATTTGCCCAATTTTTGTTTTTCTTATTAAAATCTTTTCTGTCTGCCTGAACCCAGCCGACTCGCGCGCGCGGGCCGCTCGCGTGATGGGTCGCTCGCGCGTGCGAGTTTCAACAGTGTCTTCATCTTCTTCGTGGAAAATGCCTTATATCAGAATTTAAGGGTCTTTTTGACCCATTTTCGAAATGGAAAGTATATAGGGCATGTAAAATATGGATCTCTCCATTTTTCTACAAGGATTACGAATATGTAAACAATTTAACACGAATCAACCCGTAGCTCTCGAATTTTACAAATAACTAAAAGTTGTCAAAACTTAATTTCTTATATACTTTCTCATGTGAACAAATTTGATTCTAATACTTTAGCAGTATCTTCTATGAACCATAATCTTCCTAAATCATCTTTAAAAACTCATTTTGATTAAGGTTGAAAAATCTGTATTTTCAAGCCATGAAGTTCATACGTAAATTCATCAATGGTGATTACAAATAAAGCTACTCAAAATAGTAAATATAATCTGAATTACATTCTAGGTGAGTTTAGAATACTCACTGAGAATGAGATAGAAGAAAATTGTTGAGAAAGAGAAATCAAATAAGGACACTCAAAAGAAGCCTTAAGCTATGGAGGATAAGAGCTTTCTCCTCTACAAATTTGTAGAACTCTCTGTGTATCTCTCTTAATTCTTCTGTATTTGTTTTGCCAAGAAAGTGCAGAACCAAGTGTGCGTGTGGTGTATAAATAGAAGCTCAAGTGGAGAATTTGGGCTCCAAGAACTTTGAGCAATACGCAACAAAATAAATTTTGTTTTGAAATAACACACACTGTGAATTATACCCATATAGATATATACGTATAAACTCTCTAGATTTGGAAGGGTCATGAATAGGTTAGTAGGGGTCAAAGTGGGAGTGTTTGGGAAAATTAGCTTATGGCATAAGGTTAAAACAAGAACCAAAAGTATATCCAAACAAAGCCCAACCAATAATTACTTGCCATAAATGGAAAATAAGCAAATATCAAATCCAACTTTACCTCACTTCCAAAATCTGTGGAAGTTCGATGCGGCGCAGACTGTTTTGAACATAAACTGGTATTTTCGTGGCGTGGTGATCACCACAAAAATATAGAAAAGTCATTTTAACGTAGGAAATGATTTTCTGGTTTTATAAAAATACAGTTTGAGTTAAAAGCAAAAATTCCACCGTTTTAAAATACAGATTTTGAAATTCAATACACGTATTACTAAATTTGCAAAATTACAATTTGGCCCCAACAAGAGTTTAACATGAAATAAAACAAATAATAAGATTTTGATAGATGAGACTTGTAATTAACTTAAAAGCAGACAATACTAAATGAATTTAATCATGTCAATGGAAATACAAATTAAACATGGACATGCTAAAATTAATAATTAAATGAAATGCAGGTTGTTACAGACCGGACCCATCATTAAGTTGACTAGTTTTATGAAGCATTTCAAAAGCTGTTTGAAAAACAATCGACCGGACCCTTAATTCAGTCGACTAGTTTTTGGCGCGTTTCAAAACTGTTTGAAAAGCAATTGGGTGGATCACGACCTCAGTCAACTGGATTGCGCAGAATAGCCAAACGGCTAGTTATCTTAAAAGCCTTTTATTTACAATTTTGCCACTAACGGCTATAATCTTTCAAGGCCTATAAATACATGTTTTCCCAAACCATTTGAGGGAGTTCATTCGATTGGAAAACATCATTTGAATCACACAACTTGTTGATCTTTAATTATTCACATTTGAGCCATAGTTGTGTGAGTTAATCAATTTGTTGTTATTTATCATTTGTATTATCCACTTACTAAGGAGTTGTTCTGTGAGCTATTATTGTATCCATCCACTTTAGAGAGAGAGAGAGAGAGAGAGAGAGAGAGAGAGAGAGAGAGAGAGAGTTCAATTTGTAATTCAAATCATTCGTAAAGAGTGAGGGCTAGTAACCCTTGTGTGCAAATAAGAGGTGTTCTTCTTTGGAAGAGATTGAAGTCTCTTGTAATAGTTTGATCTACACACGTGAAGTAGATCGATTAAAGGAATTCTCAAGAGGTGTTCTTGAGGGATGGACGTAGGCTGTGGTGTGCGGATTGCCGAACCACTTGAAAACTTGGTTTGCAAGTGTCTCTTCCCTTCTCTCTTTACATTATTGTTTGTGATTATGTTTAATTTGCAATTAAGTCTTAAAAAGGTTTATTTTTTGCTAAAACCTTATTCACCTCCCCCTCTAAGGTTTCCATTTCGGACCAACAGTTTAATTAGAAAAAAAACAACTAAAAAGAATTGTCAGTTTGGGGACAAAAAAGGATTTTGTAATGGCATAGACATGTAAAGCTAAGTTTACTATATCAAATACATAATATTGGTACATAGCTTGACATTTAATATAGAGGGTTTGTTTATTATGGGGATTTATTGAAGGGAAATAATTCAGAAATAAAAAATAACAAGAAAAATTAGTTCTCCAGTGTATGTTCTTTTTTTTTTTCATCCTTAAGTAACATTAAAAGTTAAAAAATTTCTAAACATTTATTGTTATAACTAAAGAAAAAAAAAGATTGGAAAATAACTCACAAAGTTCAATCATTTTCTTTTCCTTCCTATATTCCCTCACGTTTCCCCCGTAACCAAGTAAAGTAAAATATTTTCTTTTATTTTTTTCTTTCTTTTCCGTCTAAATTTATGAAATGAACAAAGTCTTAAATCAAGTAAATTGATTTTGGTACACTGAAATTGAGAGTTTATGATTGGAACAAGGAATGACACTATGACACTTGCGTTATGCTTAGTGCTGTGAATTTGAGCTTAGAGTTGGAATTAATTTTGTACAACTCTTCATAATTCCAATTCCAATAGTCTAATACCATGATGTGACATATCAAGAGTCTAAGAAATTAATTTTTGCTTTATGTGGCATTTCTTTTATCATGGATGCATTCTTTTTTTAATTTCTTTTTCTTTTTAAATTGAATATTATTAGTTATGGTTGAGGAACATGAATTCATTTGATAACAAGATTTGTTAATTTACTTGTTATTTAATGATTTTAATTTGAAAAATTGGAGTCAAACACTTTGTAGCAACCTGTATTTTCACTTCCCTACTAATAAATAAAATGTCGATTTTTATTTATTTACTATGTATTCATTTTAGTTGTGGTATTATTGGTATAAATAAATAAATAGCTATGTTGTTAAATTTAAATACAATGCCAATTTCATTTTATTATTGTGTATTTTTAATTAGCTATGAGATAATATAAAAAAAATAAAAAATTGGCTATGAGATTATTTCCATAAATGATTAACACGTATGTTGTAATTTATAATTACAAGACTTTAATTTTTGTGACCATTATTAGTTTTAATTGAATTAATTATGCTTGAGACGGCACCCCTAATTTATCCTATAATTTGGGATTAAAAACAATTAATAAAATATTAATCACGTTGCTAATATTTTTTGTCCCTAATAATTATGTTGAGTATTTTCTAGACTATCCGGACCAACTTAACAAACCTAACTGATCTAACCAAACCAAACTGATTTACGAACTAACTGTATTATTTTGATTTGACGCCATCAATCATACAACTGTTATTTCATTTGATCATTGTTTCATCAACTTGCAAAACTCTGAGCCTATATATGTGTGTTCACACCAAGCTTAGACATTACTCTCAAACTCACATAAGCTATACACACTCACTGATATACATTGCAGGCATAAGCTTCAAAAGCTCTCTTCTTCCTAAAAGCTCTTCATCCTCATTGCTCTCTCTCTCTCTCTCTCTCTCGGCCAAATATACACAACCTACATACAAGCTTCCATTTTTCATTGCTCTCTTCCTATCTAAAAACCACAATCACACATACACATACATTCTAAAAATTGGACGAAAAAAAAGCAAAACAAAATAAGAAGCATCACAGTAAGCTCAAAGCTTCAAAGAGGCCATAGCCTATATTTCAAAATTTTCGTCTTCCTTTGGCAAGTCTCACAGCTCAGTCTAGAGACCGGTGAGTCTCTTGAACTCACTTATAATATAGTATTTGTCATTGCGCACAAGTCGGGGGTATCAAATATAAAGATATATATATATATATATAGTGTTTGAAAGATAAGAGAGAGATGTAATACAATTGTATTGTATTCAATTGATAATAATATACTGTACATAGTCCAGGCTTTATATAGGCATAGGAGAAATAGTACAAGGGTGTAGTATAAGTTAGTACAAAGTGAACCTAGACTACAGTGTGGTAAAATACAGAATAAACATAAAAAGGGAAATAAATAATTCTAACAGCCCCCCTCAAACTCAAGGTGGTAAGATCGAGATCATCTTGAGTTTGGAAACTAAATCCTGAAGATGTCCTGGATGATGAGTTTTGGTGAAGATATCAGCAGTCTGATCACCAGAAGAAACCGAGACAAATCGAATGGTGCCACTAGTGAGATGATGGCGCACAAAATGACAGTCAATCTCAATGTGTTTAGTACGTTCGTGAAAAACATCGGTGTGCGCAATTTGAATAGCATTCTGATTGTCACAGTGGATAATAGTGGCATTGGAATGAGTAACACCCAAATCTTCAAGTAACCAATGGAGCCAGAGTAGTTCTTGAGTAGCATCGGCTAGGGCTCGATACTCTGCTTCTGTACTTGAACGAGCAACAACCGTTTGCTTTTTACTTCGCCAGGAGATAAGAGAATCTCCAAAAAAGAAGCAATATCCTGTAGTGGATCGTTGATCAGTGGGGTCTCCTGCCCAATCTGCATCAGAATATGCATGGAGCTCGAGGGAGGAATGAGCAGAAAGTGTAAGCCGTGAAACATTGTTCCTTTGATATAGCGAAGAATGTGAAGAACTGCAGCATAGTGAGACGATCGAGGGGCATAGAGAAATTGGCTGACAATATGAACTGCATAGGCAATGTCAGGTCGAGTAACTGTGAGATAGACAAGACTCCCAACTATCTGACGATAAAGAGTGGGATCCTCTAGAAGAGTACCATCCATAGGAGTGAGCTTAGAATTGAGCTCAAGAGGGGTAGGACTGGTCTTGTTGTCTGTGAGTCCTGCACGAGTAAGAAGATCAGAGGAGTACTTGGCTTGAGAAAGGTAGTAACCTTCAAAATTGGAAGTAATCTCAAGTCCCAGAAAATAGTTTAGTTTGCCGAGATCTTTCATTTCGACATATTGGCTTAGGTGAGTTTTGAGACCCAAGATTCCTGATGTATCATCTCCAGTGATAATCATGTCATCCACATAGAGGAAAAGAAGTATAATGCCTTGGTCTGTTCGACGAATGAATAAAGCCGAGTTATAAGAGCTGGCTGTGAAATCGAAGCGCTCAACAATTGTGCTGAATTTTGCAAACCATGCTCGTGGAGCTTGCTTGAGGCCATACAGAGCTTGCGGAGTTTGCAGACTTGGTGAGAATGATGAGAATAACCAGGAGGAGGATGCATATAGACTTCTTCAGTGAGATCACCATTTAAGAAGGCATTTTTGGCGTCCATTTGGAATCAATCCCAATGACGAACTGCAGCAACGACAATGAGACTGCGAACAGAAGTAAGACGGGCAACTGGGGCAAATGTTTCCTCATAATCAATCCCATACTCCTGGGTAAAACCTTTGGCTACAAGATGAGCTTTGTAGCAATCAATGGATCCGTCTGAGTGAGTTTTGATTTTATAAACCCATTTGCATCCCATAGTATTTTTGCCACTTGGTAAATCTACCAAATCCCATATGTGATTGTGCTCAAGTGCTTGCAATTCATCATCCATTACTCTCTGCCAAATAGGATTAGAGCTTGCCTCACGGTAAGACTGAGGTTCATGATGAGAAAGTATTGTAGAAATTGCAATATAATCACGAAGATGAACAGAAGGAGTTTTTACCCGGTCACTTCGATGGAGAGGTAGAGCAGGTGTAGGAGCAGGATCAGCAGTCGGGGCAGGTAGCTCAGGAGAGGGTAAGGTGGATAACTCAGGAGCATCATCAACGGGGAAAGTGACTCAGGGGATGTGGATGTAGTAGAAGGCTGATCTGTAGTTATACTTTCTGGAAACAAGTCTACCGAAGGATCAGTGAAGAAAAGAGGAGTAGTATTAGCTGAGAGGTGAAACTTGGACATGGAAGAGAACATCTTGTGTTCCCAGAAGATAACATGCCTGGACACACAGAGACATTTGGAGTAAGGATCCCAACACCTGTATCCTTTGTGTTCAATACCATATCCAAGGAAGCAGCATAGGCAGAAACGGGACTCTAATTTGGTATGTTCATGAGGTTAAAGGAGAACAAAAAAAGCATTGCCAAAAACTTTGAGTGTACTATAATCAGGTAAATGACCATAGAGTCGCTCATATGGAGATTGATTGTCAATGATTGGAGATAAAACTCGATTCTTGGTGTAGACAGCTGTAAGAATGGCTTCCTCCCAAAAACGTTTAGGACAAGAAGCAGATATAAGTAGGGAGCACGGCCATTTTGTTGGGAGGTGCCTGGGCAAGAACGATGTTGGAGAGAACCATGCTGGCATAAGAAATTAAGAACTCCAGTATCAGTGTAGTCAGCAGCATTATCTGCATGAAAAACTTTGATATTGTGGGAAAATTGAGTTTTAACCTTAGTAGCAAAATCAAAGTATAGTTGAGGCAGCTCAGACCGATTACGCATGAGAAAAATCCAAGTATAACGAGAATAGTCATCAATAAAAATCACAAAGTATCTTGATCTTCCCATAGTGACATTGGGAGAGGGGCCCCAAACATCTGAATGAATTAGGTCAAAAGGAGCAGAAGAAAAAGAATTACTTTTATTGAATTGCAATGTTGTTTATTTTAAAAGTTGACATGGAAGACAATCAAATGTGTCCTTATTAACAAGTCCTAATTGACCACTAGAAACTAAAGGTTGCAAACTTCCAACAGAGGCATGGCCAAGACGAGAGTGCCAGAGACTAATAGGAGAACTAGAGGAGGCTGGAGCAGCTGTCTGAATAGAGGGGGTGAGGAGAGTTGGGATATGGAGATTGATAAGCTCAAAGAGTCGTCCAACTTTATGGCCTATCCCAAGAGTCCATCCCGTCTGTGGATCCTGCACACAATAACCAAAGGAAGAGAAAAGAACATTAAGACCAAGATCACACAATTGTCCAATAGATATAAGATTCAGAGTGAGTTTGGGAACACATTAGGTGTGAGGAAGTGAAGTATTAGAGGTAGAAACCAAGCCGATATGACTAACCGACATCGGAGTACCATCAGCGGTTTGAATGGTTGGTGTGTGGGCTGCAGAAATTGTGGTCGCGAAAATAGTAGGATCCGGTGTCATATGATTACAACAGCTAGAGTAAAAAAACCAGGATGAATTACCTGAAGTGACGGAGAAAGCAGTAGGAGTGGGATTACCAGATTGAGAGAGGATTTGTTTGACAATATCTTCCACGTGAGAAGCAGTAAGCCCTTCGGCAAAAGTATTGGATGATGAGTGGTCAGCTGTAGTAGCAGCAGATTTTGAGGAACCGCCCCAAGGCATGGAATGCTGTTTGGCCGGGTGTTGTGAGCAGTCAAACTAGACATGGCCTGGGCCCAAGCGATATAGTTCGTTCCATCTATAGTGATGGAAATGGGTTGGGAAGTCTCATGTCGCTCCATAGAGATAGAAGAGGGTCGGGTTCAAATCAGGGTTTTTTTTTTATAAGGAGGGAATGTGGCAGATTGGGCTTGGGTGGATATATAGGTGGGTAAATATATATATATATATATATAGGTGGGCTTGGGCTAGGGTTAATTAAAAGAGAGGTTATATAGCACTGCAGTGGAGATTTGGTGGTTCGGATTGATGAAGTGTGATGGTGCGGTGGAGATGTGGTGATTCGATTTGACGAAGTGAGATGGAGGTACGGTGATGATGATGATGATGATATATTGATTTGGTTCGGTGGTGATGTATATAAAAAAAATGGTAATGGTTTTAGCAGATTAGTAATACTTCAAGTGGGTTATGATTCAAGTGGGTTTGATAATCAATGATGATGGGTTATGATGATGATGGGTTATGATGATAGGTTATGATGATCGGTGGTAATGATAAGAGGATGATGGGTTTGATGGTAGTCGGTGATTTAGAAGAGTTCCCTGATGATATGGAAGCGGACAGATGGTGATAGACTGATAGTGATTGACTCGGCGGTATATCTAGGAGGTCACCAAGAATACTATGGCTTTGATACCATGAAAGATAAGAGAGAGATATGTAATACAATTGTATTGTATTCAATTGATAATAATATATTGTACATAGTCCAGGCTTGATATAGGCATAGGAGAAATAGTACAAGGGTGTAGTACAAGTTAGTACAAAGTGAACCTAGACTACAGTGTGGTAAAATACAGAATAAACATAAAAAGGGAAATAAATAATTCTAACAGTGTTGAAGCTTCAAAAATGGTGGTCTCTCAAACCTTAATGAAAATGATTTCTGTATATTGGGAATGGAAGGTTATAACCCTAGTAAGCTCTATTTCAAATCTTAGACCTTAATTTATAACGGTTGCGACGTATGGTTAAAGTGAAGTTTTTGATAACTCTTGGATTTTCATCAATAAGTAGAGCTACATTAACAATCAAGACTTAAGACTTATATATTCGTAGTCTACGCGAAAAAATGAAGAGAATAGTATATTACACTTGACGCATCGTTTAAGTTTGTAAAACTCGTATTATACTCTGCACCTGTACAGTCCTGAGGCTGAAGACGACCAGGACTGGTCGCACTATTTGACCAGGACTGGTCACAACCATGACCAGTCCCGAAACATGACCATGACCGGTCTCGCTATATGTGTTGGGTTTTTGCCCTTAAACCATTACTTTATGTATGAGATATTGACATTTTATATATGGGTATCTACATTTCATTGTGTATGTTTCTTTCATGAGATGATTGTTAATCCTTAAGTATCATAGTAAGTAATTCGTGTGTGTATGAGATACATACAAACGAGATACGAATTACTATTCCTTGATACTTAGAATTTGTCACAGTGGATGATGAGACTGGATATCTCATCAGGTTTACACTGTAGCATGATTAACTACCATTGGATGGAGTGATGAATCTCAATCACTAGAGTTTAACTCTTAGTTAGTATCCTTGTGCTTATAGTGCATTGACGGACCTGAGTTTTCCTATTGGCACTTAAGGTTGTCGACAGTCAATAGGAACTCATAACTTGTATAAGGTACCTGTTCTCAATCTTGAGACGATTATGAACACAGATTGTTGATATGATTGCTTTGACTTACCAATTAGTGAGGTCTATAAAAGATTAACACGTGGGTATCTTGGGTATGTCATGTTCATAGGGTTGTGAACTATATTGTCAAGATAGAATCTACCCTCTGATTCAGAGTAAGCATTCCCTTGAGAATGTCACCAAGTTGATTACTGAGAACTGTAGTCTTGTTGATAAGTAGTTATCAACATGTTTGGTAATCATGAGAGGTGAATGGGACTCAAGGAATACAAGAAGTAATCATGATTCAAGTTAACAGTAATAGTTATCAGACTATCCGAATATGATTACGAATGCTGACAGTAGAGGGACATTAGTACACTATACAAGTCTAGTAATCGCTTCGGATATGTTCTTTTGCGTTGGAGTTCAATTATTGTTTTATAGTGGAGTAAACGTTAACTGATTAGTTGGTTAGTTTGGTGATCAAAGAGTTTGGTCATGGGAATTAACAATTGGTCTGAGCCAACAATAAAGAGCCTAGGAGGTCCCACTCTTAGCTCTGCTAGTATGCTTGGAAAGGCACATAAGGATGATCTCAAGACAGGTTCGATCGATCGAAGTTGTCTCGATCGATTGAAGTCTAGACAGGTTCGATCGCTCGAATGTGTGTCGATCGATCGAAGGTTCGATCGATCAAAGCCACTTCGATCGCTTGAACGTTAGGTCGGTTCTAAGAACCTATAAATAGGGCAGCTGCATCCAGAAAAGGGGGGTTTGTCGTTTTAATACGTCAAAAGCTGCAGAAACTATTTGTAAAGTTCCCAAACCTTCTCCATACTCCGAATTAGAGATCCCACCATCTTCAGTCACTCTGGAAAGCATCCACATGAGTCATAAGGGTGAAGACAACCTAGTGGAGGCTACTACGCTATCAAGGAAGAAGAATATCAGAATCGGGTTCAAGACTTGAGGTATAACTTCTTGTTCCCCTCTTGTACACATCTATGGAATTGACGAATAGTAGATCCTGGGCTATCAATAAGTTTTTGAAACTCAATTTTTCCGTTGCGCGTTTAAAAATTAATATTTAAACCTATTTTTCCTTCAATTGGTATCAGAACCACGCTTGTTTGGATCTATAGATGTGTTTTGGAACACCAGTTTTGATTTGCATGTTGATTTTAGAACTGTTTTGGAAACTACATCGTCACAGGAAGAAAATGAGTCAAAGCCTATAATATAAGATAAGTGAGACAAATTTCAGATCTGTTTCTACAGTGTTATCGTAGCAGAATACAAATCTGTGATTGCATTGGATGCATAATGGATTCGATCGATCAAAGTAGTCTCGATCGATTGAACTTCATCTGTTCTCAAGCGATCGAAAGGGTTTTGATCGATCGAACTTTATTTTTGTTCGATTGATCAAATGGTGTTTGATCGATCGAGAACTATTCTCTGTCCAGGTGTTCAATTTATAGTTTTTAAGTTTTTAAAATATTTACTTTACTCTTTTATTATTCTGTAATATTTTCAAAATATTCTGTGAAACTGAAAGTTCAATCGATTGAACTTTTTTCGATCGATCGAAGTATGACAAAGAACTGTAATGTTGTTTTAAGTTTTAATTCAGTATGTAAAGAGTTTATATATAGTGTGAATCAATTAGGGGTTCTAATAGTTACATATATTTGTTACATATTCGTGGTTGTGCTTACGACTAACCCTTTTACAGCAAGATTAGTCCACTATCTCCCATGGCACCAAGAATTTTAAATTCTGTATTTAAAAATGTTTGAGATTGGTGTATGTTGTATTTATTTTGGTTTGGTTTTAAGGCATGTGTAAAGGGCACTGTGACTTCAATCCTACGAAAAGGAAAGTCGCACCAGTTTCCCTAGCCTTTTTACTCTATTGTTGCTATTTTCTTTTCTAGATAAATTGTAAGCTTCGAAAGACGCATAGGACCAATGTAATAGAATTAGAAAGTCCATGAAGATGGAGCAAGGAGCCGTTGTCCATGAAGATGGAGCTGGCGGCGATCAAACCAAGAAGGATGTTCTATGGAGATAGAGCTATGGGAGATAGAGGCATATGAATGCCTTTATTTTCAATTTTAGATTTTGTTTTGTGTTTGGTTTGTGATTGGAGTTTTATACATTGTTACTACTTGCATGCAGTAAAACAAGTTTTCTAAAATAAAATTCAAAAACCGTTTCAACGCATTAGTAAACATTGGATGTTTATGGGTAATGTGTAGAAGCAATTTTTCAAAAGCAAAATCCTTTTCTATCAAATCTAGTAGGAGAGGGACTTATTAATAACACCCACGATCTTCCATTAACGGTTCACTGTAAGGTGAGTAGTGCATTTTGTGTCACCTTGCTAGGGGTGATCATTCCATACGGAGGGTACACTATTCATTGGTTACTAGATGTGAACTTCATATGGATAGGATCAATCAGAAGTGTTAGAGGGTGACCACCACACGGAGGCGCTACTTGAGGCGATTGTGATTGGATCCTAGTTAATGGTACACACTAGCTAAGCTATGGATAAGGGATCCCACACGAGGCATTATTCAGAAACTTAGAGATCAAATAGGTTTAGGAGTCATAACTTGTTTTACAAGAGTTGCATAGCGGACAAGTCATGATTAATCGAAAGATCGAGTATTGACCGCCACACGGAGGCTTTATTTTTTCGTTTCGATATTCCGGCGACTTTGTTTTAAAATAAGAGTTTTAAGGATTCTTTTATTTCAAACTGTCAAATTCTGATATCCATATTTATTTTTTCTTTTGATTTTTACAGTAAATCATAATGTCTGGATCTGCAGTTAATCCACTTGCCACCATACTCACTCAGAACAAGTTAACTGGAAATAACTACATAGAATGGAAATGAAACCTTGACATTGTTTTAACTGCGGAGGATCACATACATGTCCTTAGCATCCCATGCCCTGAAGAACCTGCGACAAATGCTTTAGCAACTGCCAGGCGCGAGTTCGATAAATGGAAGGCGTTGAATAGAATGGCTTGTTGCTACATTCTAGCCTCAGTGGCTGGTGTGTTGCAACATCAATACCAGTCGAACAATTCTGCCAGTGACATTATCGAATCCCTAAAAAAGATGTTTGGGGAGGATGGAAGGCCTGCCAGGTAAGTAGCTATGTAGAAGATAATGAGTGCTAAGATGTCGGAAGGGACTCTAGTCAAAGAACATGTTTTGAAAATGATTGGTTATTTTGAACTAGCTGGAGACCCTAGGTGCCAACATCGATGCACAGATCCAAGTTGATATGATCCTCAATACGCTGTCGCCATCATTCGCTCAATTTAAACTAAACTATAATATGAATAAAATGGATTTCTCAATAAGTGAATTAATGAGTTCTTTATTGGCAGCGGAAGGGGTGATCAAACTTGGGGTTAACGTTCTGAACGTTGAGAAAAGCTCTTTCTTTTCCCGATTTGCACCGAAAGGTAAGAAAGGAAAGAAGAAGGCTGGTACTCGTGGTCCGAGTGTTGGACTAGTCCCTGAGAATGCAAAATCTAAGGGAAAAGATAAGGGCAAAGGGAAGGTGGGTGGCCAAGGCAAAGAAAAATATTTCCAATGCGGTGAGAAGGGCCACTGGAAGAGGAACTATCCAGAATTCTTAGCTACAACAGTTCAAGGTAAGATTGATTCACATGTGATTGAAGTAAGTTTTATTACAGATACTTCAAACACTTAGTGCATTGATTCTGGTGCAACTAACCATATCTGTAATTCATTGCAGGGGTTCAGATCAACCAAAAAATACAGTGAGGGGAGATCGTGCTGACTCTGGGTTCTAGCGCAATCGTTTCTGCGGTTGCTATAGGAGTAGTAGTTTTAGAGTTTTTGGACAATAAGACAATAGTTTTATCAGATGTACTTTGCCCCTTTAATGAGACGTAATTTAATTTCTGTTTTAGATTTTTTGAATAAAAATTATTCTTTTCATTTTGGAATAGAAGTTGTCATTAAAAGAAGTGGTTCTTTTATATGTTCTGGTGTTAAAACTAATGGTTTGTATGTGTTATCCCAAATATTTCTACAGACTCTTGTATGGAACTTAATAACTCAGTGGTAACTGTACCATCTAAGAGAAAAGAACCTTCCGCTAATCCAACAAGGCTTTGGCATATGAGGATTGGCCATAGCAATCTAAATAGGATTGGCAGACTAGTCAAAAAAGGGGTCGTAGGTTATTTGGTTCTCGAACTAATGGAAGTCTGCGAGTCTTGTTTAGAGGTTAAGATGACCAAAAGGCCATTTCTAATAAAAGGCAACAGGACCAATGCGTTGTTGGAATTAGTTTATACTAATGTGTGTGGACCAATAAATATTAAAGCACGGGGTGGTTATGAGTATTTCATAACATTTACTGATGACCATTCTAGGTATGGATATGTATAACTAATGCAGCACAAGTTTGAAGCCTTTGAAAAGTTCAAAGAGGTTAGGGCTGAAGTGGAGAAGCAATTGGGCACACATATCAAGGCCATTCGATCTGATCGAGGTAGTAAGTACCTCTCTAATGATTTTATTGATCACCTCATATAGAATGAGATTCTGTCATAGTTGACTGCACCTGGTATGCCTCAGTAGAACTGTGTAGCGGAGAGAATGAATCGGACTCTTTTAGACATGATTAGGTCGATGATGAGTTATTCTTAGTTGCCATTATTCTTTTGGGGTTATGCTTTGGAAACCACTGCATACATACTAAATCTAGTACCAAGCAAATCTGTTCGCAGTGAAGGAAAAACATGTTTAAAATTAATTTTTAGACACGCAGCGGAAAGATTGAGTTTCAAAAACTTATTGGTAGTCCAGGATCTACTACTCGTCAATTCTGTAGATGCGTACAAACAAGAGGGGACAAGAAATTATATCTCAGGTCTTGAACCCAATTCTGATTTTCTTTCTCCTTGATTGTGCAACAACTTCCACTAGGCTATCTTCAATCTGATGACTCCTGCGGATGCCTGCTGAAAGGACTAGGGTTGGTCGGAACCCTAATAGAGAGGAAGGAGAAGGTTTGGGAGCTTTAAAAACAGTTTCTGCAACTTCTGTCGTATTAAAATGACGAACTTTTTTTCTGGACGCAGCTGCCCTATTTATAGATTCCTAGAACCGACCTAGGGTTCAAGCGATCGAAATGGCTTCGATTGATAGAACTTTCGATCGATCGAACTACCTTCGAGCGATCGAACCCACCAAGACTTTAATCGATCGAGACTCTTTGATCGATTGAACATGTCATGATAAAATCCTCATGTGTCTTTTCATGCATCCTAGCAGAGCTAAGAGTGGGACCTCCTAGGCTCTTTATTGTTGGCTCAGACCAGTTGTCAATTCTCATTATCAAACTCTTTGATCAGCAAACTAACTAACTGGTCAGTTAACATTTACTCCACTATAAAACGATAACTGAACTCTAACGCAAAAAAAAAAAAAAAAAAAAAATTATCTAAAGCAATAACTAGACTTGTATGGTGTACTAATGTCCCTCTACCTTCAGCATTCGCAATCATATTTAGGTAGTCAGATAAACAGTTACTATCAACCTGAATTATGATTACTTCTTGTATTCCTTGAGTCCCATTCACCACTCATGATTACCAAACATGTTGACAACTACTTATCAACAAGACTGCAGTTCTCAGTAATCAACTTGGTGACATTCTCAAGGGAATGTTTACTCTTTATCAGAGGGTAGATTCTATCTTGACAATATATGTTCACAACCCTATGAAAATGACATACCCAAGATACCCAGGTGTTGATTTTTTATAGACCTCACTAATTGGTGAGCCAAAGCAGTCATATCCATAGTCTGTGTTCATAATTGTCTCAAGATTGAGAACATGTACCTTATACAAGTTATGAGTCCCTATTGACTGTTGACAGCCTTAAGTGTCAATAAGAAAGTTCAGGTCCATCAATGCATTATAAGCACCAGCACATCAACTAAGAGCTAAACTCTAGTGATTGAGATTCATTACTCCATCCAATGGTAGTTAATCATGCTATAGTGTAAACCTGATGAGATATCCAGTCTCATCATCCACTACGACAAATTCTAAGTATCAAAGAATAGTAATTTGTATCTCGTTTGTATGTATCTCATACATACACGAATTACTTACTATGATACTTATAGATTAACAATCATCTCATGAAAGAAACATACATAATGAAATGTAAAGCTGATATATATATTAAAATGTCAATGTCTCATACATAAAGTAATGGTTTGAGGGCACAAACCCAACGCCCAGGACACCACGGGAGATGTGGATTGGGCACAAGCCTTTTTTGCAACATCTCCGGATATAGGGGTGTCCAGCACATGTGCTGAAAGAAAAGATGAGCAAGTTGGATTCTAGATCGGAAGTATGTTATTTTGTAGGGTATCCAAAGGGTACTTATGGATGGAATTTTTATGATCCAAGAGAACAAAAAGTGTTTATTAGTACAAGTGCTATTTTCTTGGAGGATGATTATATCATGAACCATAAACCTAAGAGAAGGATAGATTTGAGAGAGATAGAAGGAGATCCCTTAGTCCAACCCGTAGTTGATAATGATGTAAATCAAGATAACATCACTTCTTCACCTTTTTTCGCGCCGGTACCTCGTCGTAGTGGGAGGATTATCAGCCAGCCTGATAGATACATGTTCTTAGGAGAAGTTTTTGAAGTTGTTTTCATAGAATCTGAATATGATCCTGCCACATACGAAGAGGCAATGGCTGATGTTGATTAAGCTCATTGGGTTAAAGCTATGAAGGCTGAATTGGAATCTATGGATTCCAATCAGGTCTGGGATCTTGTAGAACTTCCAGCCAATATTAAACCCAATGGCTGTAAGTGGGTCCATAAGAGGGAAATAGGATCTGGTGGAAAGGTTGAGACCTTTAAGGCTAGGCTTGTAGTGAAAGGTTATACTCAGAGGGAGGGCATTGACTATGAGGAAACCTTCTCGCCGGTAGCCATGCTTAAGTCCCTCAGAATATTCTTATCCATTGCTGTATGCCTTGATTATGAAATCTGGCAGATGGACGTCAAGACTACATTCTTGAATGGTAATCTTGAGGAGGACATCTATATGCAACAACCAGGTGGGTTGATAGCTGGTGGAAAACGTAGCTTGGTTTGCAAGTTACAAAAGTCCATTTATGGGCTTAAGCAGGCATCCAGGAGTTGGAACATTTGTTTTGACCAAGCGGTCAAGTCGTTTGGTTTCATACAGAATCTGGATGAGCCTTGTGTATACAAAAAGTGTGAAGGAAAAGTGGTGGCTTTTCTTATGCTTTACGTTGACGACATTCTACTCATTGGGAATGATGTAGCGGCACTGTCAATAGTCAAGGTTTGGCTAGCTAGTACTTTCGATATGAAGGATCTAGGAGAGGCGAGCTATATTCTTGGGATAAAGCTCTTTCGGGATCATAAGCGAAAGAAAATGGGATTATCTCAAGCTGGTTATATCGATAAGGTGCTAACTAAGTTTTCAATGGATAATTCAAAGAAAGGTTTGGTACCTTTCAGGTATGGTTTAGCGTTCTCCAAAACTAGTGTCCAAAGACACAAGAGGAGAAGAATCGCATGGCAGGAGTCCCCTACGCTTCGGCAGTGGGAGGTCTCATGTATGCAATGTTATGCACTAGACCAGATATCTGCTTTGCTGTAGGCATGGTTAGTAGATATCAATCAAATCCAAGTCTAGAGCACTAGACATCCGTTAAGCACATTCTTAAGTACTTAAGAAGGACTAAAGATTACATGCTTATGTATGACAGTAGTGAGTTAATTCTAGTAGGATACACTGACTCGGACTTTATGTCAGATAAAGATTCGATAAAGTCGACATCCAGACATCTCTTTACCTTAGGAGGTGATGGTGTTAGTTCGAGAAGCATTAAGCTGAAATGCATTGCAGACTCAACTACAGAAGCTGAGTATGTGGCTGCTTGTGAAGCCATAAAGGAAGTTGTTTGGCTCAAGAAGTTACTCATGGAACTCAAGGTGGTACCAGCGTCGCTGTCACCTATTACGCTTTATTGCGATAATAGTGGGGCAGTGGCTCTGTCACGCCCCGACGTAGTATAAATATGCAAAGCGTTTAATTTCCTTTATGGACCCGTAGGTTGCGACAGTTCGAAGGATCGATTCCGTCCCAAACATTGAACAACAAAGACATAATAATCAGAGCAGAGCAATCAAGGCTTACAAATATTTTTCTAACTTATTACATTTTCCAATATGGGGTCAACTAAGGCACAAGCCGCCTTAAAACAAAACAATACCTATTGTTTATTACAGTCATCCTTATTACAAAACAGTTTATAGCTTAAAACATATTAAAGTAAATTCTCTTTCCAGCAGGGATTCTCAGTTTGCATAGTCGTACGGTCCAGCAATATCATAACCTGAAAAGCCTGAACACGAATGTCCAGGGTGCATCAACGTCGTCAGCTTCAAGAAGCTGGTGAGCATTAAAAACATAACTTTGAATGTAACACATACTCATTTACCATTTTCCAATTCTCAATTAATCCAATAAGTTTACATTTAAGGTAAGGAGTTCATTTTAGAAAAACAACCACAATATCATATGAAAGATGTAATACATATATGTGACCATGTATGAGAACAATGCACCATCTCATCTTACCGACTCTTTTCTCTCGACAAAACCCAACAACCCACTATCACACACCAGTATCTTTGAAATACTCCGATAGCCACACTTTAGCACAGGGGTGCCAGGGAATGTCCAGTTTGCCTCACACTTTGGTCCGGGGTACCAGGGAGTGTCCAATGCCTCACACTTTAATACCTAATCCGCCATGCAAATACTGGAGGAACCCTCACGCAGTATCCAGACTCAGGTATCAAGGAGTGTCCGTAGGCCACACTTTAGCACTACCATAGGTGCCAGGGAATGTCCAAGTTCGGCTTCACACACTTTGACGCTACCATGGTCGTCAGGGAGTGTCCAGTTTTTCCACCGTCGCATTTCAAAGACACCCTCGTCGCAATCTCAATCACAACACACTTTGGTAGTCACTTACCAGGGAGTGTCCACAACACAATCTCAACCGTACTCACTATACCACACTGCCCATTACTCTTTTCTATAGTGACCAACATTCGCATTCACCATGCATGTACAACTGACTCCACATATATGTCATGAAACTTTAAAACATGAGGCAAATCACTGAATTACATAAACGACGTGCGTACGGGGATTGTTAAGTCGTGGTACATTATTTCAATCGTCCATACATAACCAAATAGCATTCTGTTTTAGTAAATTTTCCCTACAGAGCTTTAAAAGTGCATAAAACATCACCCAAACTGTTTCTTAACATAAAATAAGCAAAAATCAGAAACTGTCTAAAGTCGCGCGCACGGGTCGCTCGCGCGATATGCTCATTTTTCGTTTTATTAAAAAAACCTTTTCTGTCTGCCTGGAACCAGCCACCTCGCGCGCGCGGGTCACTCGCGTGAGGGGTCGCTCGTGCGGGCCGCTCGCGCGATCGTGCGCGCGAGTTCATGCAGAAGCTTCGTCTTCTCCCCCAGAATTCCCCTGTTTCAGTTTTAAGGGGTCTTTTTGACCCATTTTGCAAATCCGAAGCATATAGGACATATAATATATGGATCTCTTTGGTTTTTCACAAGGATTATGAATCCATAATCAATTTTACATGAATCAATCTATAATTTTAGAATTTTATGAAAGATTACAAGATGATAAAACTTAATTTCTAATATACTTTCTCCTATGAACAAATTAAGCTATAAAACTTTAAACATAGCATCTGCAACATGTAATCTTTCGTATTTATCTTAGAAAATGGATTTTGATTAAGATTGAAAATCTTGGTTTCAAAGCTATGGAGGTCCAAACGTAAAATCAACAATGGAGATTTTCAAACCAAGCTATATAATCAGTAAACAAGGTATGCATTATATTAGAAGTGAGTTAATAATACTCACTGTGATTGTGATTGAAGTAATTGTTGAAAAAGATACAAAAATTAAGAACTCCACTCCAAGCTTTGGCTATGGAGTTTTGAAGCTTCTCTCTCTAAAAATTCTGTAAGCAAACTGATCGGGAGAGAACAAATCCTATTTATACGCCTTAACGAGCATTTGTTAATACCTTTTTATCCTGTTTTTGTATATTTTTACTTCATTTTCTATTTTCTGCCAGGATTTGGAAGAAATCAAGTATATCAGGCTAAACAGGGTGAAAAAGCAGAAGAAAAGAAGCTGAAAAAGCCAAGTCGCACGCTCGATCCGCTCGCGCGAAAACCCAGAATTCGCTCGCGCGATCCGCTCGCGCTCGGTACCAATTGTCGCGCTCGCGCGGCCCGCTCGCGTGATATGTGTAAAAACCAATAATGCGTATTTCAGTATACTGAAGACTCCTGTGCGAACGAAACTGCCTAATTACATCTAGAAAGCTAAATACAGCGGTTTTAATGAGTTTCGAGTTAGGAAAGCTTCCAAAACCTTGTTGTAAATCTATATATACCCTATTTTACTTCAATTAAAGGGTTGACAATTATTATACACATAAAATATATACATACTTTCAGCCATTGAAGAGAGGGAAGCAAGGAGAAGAAGAAGAAGACCAAGGATCTCCATGGCCTCCTCCATCAACTACTTGCCATCTATCACTTCCATGGATAGCTAGACCTTAGATCTAGGGTTTCAATGAAACCCTAGTCGAGTAATAGGGAGTATTTTATGTTTTTATTTTAGTTTTATTATGTATGGATGACAGTCACATGTTTCGAGGATTTTTATAAATAAATCGTGCTTCTAATTGATTAAATCATTGCTTTCAAAGTTTATTCTTGTCTTAGATTTATTTTGACTGTGATGTGCTCAATGATCTATGCTTACTGTGCTTGTTTAGATTATTTACATGTGATGGTGCTTTCTTGATTTATGCTATCAAGTATCCGAATAATCCATGCCTAGATTAGACGAATTATGTCACAACCCTAGTTTAGTGTGGGATAATTCGTGCTAACCGAAGATGGAATATGTTGGTGCTTGAACCATGATTATTTTCTTGACGGAGGAATTGGGCTTGTAGCTACAATTCCCCATTATCATCCAACTTAATAAGCTAAAGTAATTCATAAGTATTCCTATTATGAAGCTAGTGGTGGATTTGCAATCCTAGGTTCCATAAACATATTTACACAAACAAATATTTAATTGCTTTCATAATTTAGATTTACTTTTATTGTTCCTAGTTTAATTAAAATCAAATCAAAATCTGTTTTTCTTAATTAATTAGATTTAGGTTTTAAAATTAAGTTGTTGTAGTTAACCAATCCCTGTGGGTTCGACCTTTGCTTTCACACTACAAATCTTTAGAAAAGTAAATTACTTTGATTCGTTGCCGGGGATTGCAAATTACTACCTTTAGTTCTAAAATCTTAGTTTAGTTAATTTGTAAATATTAGATTAGTTTTCTTTTTCTTATTTTTCGTTTTACTTCGAGTCACTAACTTTTCTTTTTATTTTGTAGTTTCTCGAGTCATCAAATCCTAACGTTTCCGAGTGGATTAGCTAAGCACATCAAAGGAGCATACGCGGAAAAAATATATAAATAAAATAAAATAAATTGCTTCTTTTGAAACTCGCTTTAAACCACTGTAAGTCAGGGCGCTGTGACGCACTATTTGCATTAGTTTAGGGTTAATTGCACTGCATTAGCTAGGAAACCCGGGGCGCTGGGCTTGAGGCGGTCATTGCATTACAGGATAATTTGCATGCATCATAGTAGTTGTGTGCCTGTTGCCCTATTTGCGTGATTGCTATTTGTTTCTTTTGTTTAGTGAGTCGTTTTAGTTTCTTTTCCTTTGTTTTAGTTTATGTTAGGTACACGTTCAAATAAACCGGAATTACAACCTTTCGACTCTGAACTTGAACGCACCCTAAGAGTTAATAAGTCTTCAAACTTAACTTCTAGAACTAGGTTTTTAATAGACGACGATTTGACACCTAAACCAACGTCTTTATTTGAATCCGAAATACGTAGTACCCTTACAAGATTAAAGAAACCACGCTTTCATAACATAGAACCGATTAAAATGGCTGACGGTGGAAATAACAATAACAATCAAAACGACGGTGCTAATATGAATAATCTTAATATACCGCCACCTCCTCCACTTATAAATTATTTTATTCCTACTACTTACACGCCACAAGCCGGTATCGAATTACCGGAGGTGACGGAATCTCACTTTGAGATAAAGTCGTCTACGATCTCGCTACTTCTGTCTTTCCATGGCCGTCTAAATGAAGATCCATATCAACACTTAGGAGATTTTCAGAATATATGCTCTACTTTGAAAATTCAAAACTTAAATGACGATGAATTAAAATTGCGGCTCTTTCCATTTTCTTTAAGAGACAAAGCTAAGTATTGGCTTCAATCACTTGAGTCAAACACAATTAAAACATGGGAAGCGTTACACACCGCATTTTTACAAAAGTTTTTTCCTATTATGCGTACAAATCAAATAAGGAAATCTATCACTAATTTTGTGATGCAAGATGGGGAAACGCTTTACGATACGTGGGAGAAATTTAAAGAATTATTACGCTCTTGCCCACATCATCAGGTTCCTAAGTGGCAACTTGTTCAGGTCTTCTACGAGGGACTAATTCCCTCTGTCCGTAATACCGTCGATGCCGTTTGTGCGGGAACTTTCCTACACAAAAGCGCCGACGACGCCTGGAAAATTTTTGAAACTTTAAGCGAGAACTCGATGCATCAGACTGTGTCGGTACATTCTGAGGGATATCTTAATCAACCCAAACGAGAGGTGAAGTTTGAGTCGAGTCATTCTATTGAATTTCAAGAATTATCTAAAAAACTTGACCGCCTTATGACAATGAATCAAGCGACAACCGCACCTCCTCACGAAGTATGTGAATTGTGTTCTGCACCGTCACATAATATCTTTGCATGCCCATCGGCATCTCAGTTTCCCGAATTTGTGGAGCAACACATAAATGCTATGCAGCAATTCCCACAAAATAATTATACGCCTAGGTCGAATAATTTTCCTAACACTTATAGACCCCAATTTCAACAAAATCAATACCAACACCCTCCTCCTAATCCTAACCCCCAAGGACTAACGCTTTTGAGGAGACGGTATTGGCTTCCCTTAAGAATATTGAAACTCAAGTCCAAGCACAAGCACAAATAGTGCACTCTCATACACAATCCATTGCGAAGCTTGAATCCCAAATGGGACAAATAGCTACTGCGGTGAGTCGTAGAAACGAGGGGAAGTTGCCTGCGCAAACTATTCAAAATCCTAAGGGACAATATGAGATTAAGGGGTCAAGTGAACAAGTAAACGCCGTATCGTCTAGGACGACTATTCGGGAAGATGAAGTTGTTAAGATTCCGGATCAAAATGACGTTAAATCGAATAAAGAAGAGGGTGAGGATAGTAGAATTCAAAAAGATAAAGAACCGGTCCCAACTAATTACAGTCCAAAGTTACCTTTTCCACCCAATGTTGAGGAACCGTCTAATTTTGCAAAGAAAAAATCAAAAACTGAGGATATACTCGAGGTGTTTAAACAAGTTAATAGAAATATTCCATTCCTTGATGTTATTAAGCAAGTTCCCGCTTATGCTAAATGTCTAAAAGACCTTTGTACACAAAAGCGCAAAATACGCAGTCATACTCCTAAAAAGGTCTTCCCCACTGAAAAAGTAAGTTCTATTTTTCAACACGCTCCTCCAAAGTAAGGATCCAGGTACGCCTATGATATCATGTGTCATAGGTGACACTATCATCCATAGGGCTCTCCTTGACTTAGGAGCTAGTGTTAACCTCTTACCTTATTATGTCTATAAACAATTAGGACTAGGTGAATGATTCGTGGTGAAAAGTGCATATTTCTAGTGTATTACGTGGTATTTTATGCATCTTTTATCCCCAAAGTCCCTACATTTAGGTGAATTCTAATAACAATGTTCTTTTTATTGTGTTAATGCTTAAATATATGTTTTTGCATTGTTTTATAGGTATTAGAATGCAAATCGATGAAGTGGAGCTAAAGAAAAGTGATTCTGGTGGATAGAACAACGGAAGCAGCTGAGAAAACGCCAATTTTGACAATGAAGACTTCAGATTTGGAAGATTTTCCCAGAGACAAGAAATGTAGATCTTTGAGTTACGGTCGCGTGGCCGCAAACGGGAGGTCAATCCGAGGTCCGAGTAAAAAGTTATGGCCATTCTCCCATCGGTGTGTAGAGCTGTCAAAATCAGAGAGTTCAAGCGATTGAAGAGAGTTCAATCGATCGAACCTTCGATCGATCGAACTAAGCTCGATCGATCGAACTTTTTAATCACCCAAAAGTTGCGTAAACTCTGTGGGAACCCTATATATATGTCGTTTTGACGCCAGACGAAGGGAGGACGCTCCAGAACACGCAGAACAGCAGTTTAGGGTAGTTTTAGGGTTAGTTTAGGAGTAGATTAGTTTAGTTTGATGTTTTCTTCCTCCTTTCCCATTGTAGATTGAAGATTCAAGTTGGTTTCATGTTATTTACAAGTTATAATCAGATTATATTCCAGGTTTTACTTTCTCTTTTCTTTATTTGATTGTTTATGAATCTAGTTGTTATGATTGTTTGGTTTTACTGTTTCTGCAATAGTTTTACTATGTTTCCATAGTTTAGACGTTGGAAATATGTGATGATATATTGATTCTTAGCCTCTGCCATGCAATCTTTAGAAAACTTGGGCTCGATCGATCGAAGGTATTTCGATCGATCGAACCAGGGCCACAGTCAAGCGATCGAAGGCACTTCGATCGATTGAAGGATGACTGTCCGATCGATCGAGAGCGCTTCGATCGATCGAACATGTTAATTCCTGAGATGATTCTTTTAAGTATTCCATGACTTTCTGTTTTAGAAATCTGTCATCAAATTGTCCCAATAAGCTCAGTTTGTCACAACAGTTTTTAGAACTTAAAGCCTTAAGGCTATTTTCTTCAATGACTTTTGAAAACCACTTTGAATGCTAACACCATTTAGAGTGCAAGTAATTACCATTGTTTTAAACCGTCTTCCAAGTATTTTAAATCAACTGTGATGATGTAGTCTCGGTCATGAAAGGGCTACTGATTCTTTATCTTTAGAAAAATACGGAATGCTGAAAAGGGATGTACTCCATAGAGCGTTAATGAATATGCATGGTAGATGGTTAGGATCAATGCGGATTCACGTATTTCCAACACCTTTAGTTTATTAATTTAATTAGTTATGTTTCTATATGCTTAGTTTATTATTTAGTTTAATTTAATTAATTAGGATTTGTTAGTACACTTCCAATCATTCATTCTTATTTTCTTTTTCTTTTGGTTGTAACTTAGTATATATTCTTCCTATTCCTTCCCTGTGGGATTGACCTGGACTTATCCAGTATTACTTGCACGATCACCTACACTTGGGTGTTGCACAAGAGCGCACAACTATTTAGTCGTGTCAAGTTTTTGGCGCCGTTGCCGGGGAAGGCAACTAGGTTAGGATTTTACTAAGTTATTTCCATTTTTTTTTCTTTTTCTTAAAAATAAAAAAAAAAAAAATCATTGGAGTTTTTCTCTCACAAGAAAAAAAAAATTCTTTTGTTTAAATATTTTGGGTAAACATGTCTTATCCATATTACCCTCCATACAACACAAATACCACGAATGGGTACACATTAGGTAATGATAACTATACCCCGAGTTGGCAAGCACCCACATATGATGCACATTATCAACCTGAGTGCTACCAATCACCACAATGGGAAAACCATCGTGTTAGTCCCCCATGTTATCAAACGTATCAAGAACCTCCACCTGGAGAGTTCTATCAATCGCAATGGGGATATAACCAAAATGATAGTGTAGGATATAGTAGTAGTTCCCACGATTACCAAATGCACCAAGACTTTCCTTCTGGGGAGTCTTGCACACAAACACAATGGGAAGGGGACTATTACCAACAACAATGGGGTGAAACTTCATATAGTTATAATGAGGAGAATAACCAAGTTGAGGATAATGGTATGTTAGAATTGCTGCTTAGTGAAATGAAAAGGCTAGAGAGTGCAATTGATAAATTAGGAGCTAGATATCAACAAGCATTTGATAGCCAACCTTTAGAAGACTATACCAGTCCTTCAACGCTACAACCTGAATTTCAAGACACTAACAATGGAATGGAATTAGAGGACAATGATGGGTTCATACCGAGTGATGTTAACAACTCATTTGAGACAGTGATAACCCAACAAGAACTCCAAAACCAAACCATTGAGCATGAAGTTGTAGAACCATCTTCTCCTCAACATACAACCCCAGACATCAACTCCTTCACTGCCTGGATAAAACTGCACAATCTCTTTGTCCAGAGTACCTCAATAGATGACATATATAGTGAGGAGAGTTACAAGGATGAGAATGAGGTTTTAAAAGATGACGAGAGTTTAGGTGATTGCACGCAATTAGGAAAGGAAGAGTCCCCTGCTGACTCTACCCCTACCTTTGAAAGTGACCCTAGAGAGGACATAATTGAAAAATCTAAATCTGATTTAGATTCTTGTGATATTCATGAACCCTCACCTCTTTCGACCGAAGAGGTGGTGTCACCAAGTTGCCCATCACCTATCCTTGCTATCAATCAAAGCTCTCGTCCTGAGCTTGAATGTTATGTGTATCCCATTCGTGAACAAATAGAATATGTTGTAGAAGAGGATGGTAAGGATACTAGCACATGTTCTTCACAAAATTTTAACTTTCAAAATTCTTTGAGAGAAGCCTTGGAAAATATTGGGCCCACTTTAGATGATCTTAAAATTCAACAAGAAGCTAGCAATCTTCTAGACTGCTTGACCTTCTTGAGTGATTATGACATTGAGGCCCAAATAGATAGCTTTATCCAAGTCCAGTCCAAAACCATGTGCATAGAACAGAAATTCAATTCCTATGATTATATCTCCATAGATTCTGTTCTAGGACAAGCGGAGGGTGGTGAAGCTTCATTAGAACATCACTTCGACCCTGCCCCTTTTATTGAACCATGGCCTCCCCCTGTTTTTAGTATTCAAATAGAGGCTGTTATAGGAAATACCAACACCAAAGATCATTTCTTGCATATAATTCCTAAAAAGTGTGGTATTCCTTTTATAATTGTCCCAAAAAAATTTGGAATCCATAGGTTTTGCATCATCTCCTCTGACCTTGAGCCTGACATTAGTTGGGGGGAGTTGCATTTTTATGAGGATCCCAACATTCTTCTCACTGTTAAATTATTTTATTGGGAAGATCCTCAAAAATTTCGGTTGTTAATCTATGATAAAAATCTTGATTAACTGAATTTATTTACTGAGTATTTGTAGTATATTCTCTATTTTTCCTTGTTGCTACTAATGATTTTGCAGGTAACTTGAAAAAAAAATTTGGATATTAATGCCTCGAGGTAACATCCTTCCTTCTCTCGCGTTACTTTATATGTCCATGTGCTTAGTTTAGAACATTGGGGACAATGTTTAGTTTTAGTTGGGGGGAGTGAGTCATTGCATGCCTCATATCTTTTTTGTTGTGCTTTAATGTCAATATACCTGCTTAGCAACATGACTCAGTAAATTAAAATTGTAAAAATTTTTAAAATTTTTTAATTTTATTTTTAAAGATAATAAGATGGTTCTTGTATTTCTCTCATAGTTAATGTAGTTAGTTATGATGCATTAGTGTTATTTTCTGTATGTTATTAGTATGTGATACACTATGGTAGTTTGTTTACTATCTTAGTTATAGTATGTTCTATGTTTTTTAATCTTCAAACAACTTTGAGCACGTTGTGACAACCTTGTACTTAGCTAAAATGGATTAGTAAGCATAGCTTAGGTGTCTTGAGAGACTGTAGTGGAGACTAATAACCCAAGTGAACTTTTGTGCCATTCTTTGTTTTTGAGGGTTTTATAAAATTACTCTTACTTTTTGAAAAGCGTATTAATTCGTTGTAAGTCTCAATTTTCTTCATTTTGACTGATCACTAGAAGAGAACGTTCAGGATTTACCAAACTTTAGAGCTCTTGAATTTACTGAAATGAATTATCCTATTAACTTAGAAGATGATTTAGGCCATCTTTTGACCATACATGGATAATACAGCCTTGGCCTACCTCTATGCTATTCCTTTACTTCACCTCTTGAGCTTATCATAATCGCCTTGTATTCATAATCCTAAAGTCTATACCAAACTCCAAATTAGGAGTTCAAGCATCAGTTCTTTATTTAGGTGTGATTGGGATGTGTTGCGTTAACAAGAAGTATGTTAGTGTGAATAAGGGAAAGTTGGCAAAGAAAAAATGAAAAAAAAAAAAAAAAAAAAAAGCATGACAAGAAAAAAAAAAAAAGTGCCAATGGTTGTTACAAAAGAAAAAAAAATAATAAAAAGAAGAGTGAAAAAGAAAAGAAAAAAAAAAGAAGAGAAGAAGAAAAGAGAGAGATTGGAGATGTGGGGGAAGTTTAAAAAAAATGTAGTAGACATTCCAATCACATCCTTTGACCCAATTGAATATCACGAATCTCTTTCTTCTTAATCGAATACCTCTTTTTCAAAGTCCTAATGATTCTAGGTAAATTGGATTTGAAGTTAAGGTAATAAGAGAGTTCTCCACGGTATCTCGCTCTTCTAGTGAAAAGTATCCATTCATGAGACTTTGTGCACTAAAATGTCCGTTTTTCAATTTAGATATGAGAAGCATTAGATTCCATTCACATTTACTCTTTATAGCTTCCATATCATGAGTGACAATTGTTACACCTAATTCGGAGTGATTTCATCTTGAGAGTGTAATCCCAGTGAGAGTTGAGTCAAAATGAACGTCTTGATAGTGTCTTAGGTTATGCAAGCTTTGAAATTAAAGTTTTGTATTTTGGTTGTCCATTCACACACACACTTGAAGATTAATAGGTATGGAATATTCTAATGACTTTGATAGTAGATTAACTGTAATGTGTGTGTTGCATTGCTATGGCACACTAGAGAGTTTCATGAGATTGTTGAGCTTAACTATATTTCTAAATGAGAGGAAAATATTTCTTGAAAACATTTAAATGAGAACCATTACCTTAAACATGAATTTTGTGGGTAGATTCACTGCAAACCCTCACGAGACAACACTCGTCCACTAGGGGGAACCTAGAGGTTTAAAGGCTTGTTGCATATGCTAAATGCAATCGCGATTCCTGCGAAAGTGATTTAGGATTTTTGCTTTCTTTTGTTTTTAATTTCTAGAGTTTAAATAAACACTGTTGTAGTTCGCTTCATTGCTAGGGACTAGCAACGAGCTAGTTGGGGGGTGTGATTCGTGGTGAAAAGTGCATATTTCTAGTGTATTACGTGGTATTTTATGCATCTTTTATCCCCAAAGTCCCTACATTTAGGTGAATTCTAATAACAATGTTCTTTTTATTGTGTTAATGCTTAAATATATGTTTTTGCATTGTTTTATAGGTATTAGAATGCAAATCGATGAAGTGGAGCTAAAGAAAAGTGATTCTGGTGGATAGAACAACGGAAGCAGCTGAGAAAACGCCAATTTTGACAATGAAGACTTCAGATTTGGAAGATTTTCCCAGAGACAAGAAATGTAGATCTTTGAGTTACGGTCGCGTGGCCGCAAACGGGAGGTCAATCCGAGGTCCGAGTAAAAAGTTATGGCCATTCTCCCATCGGTGTGCAGAGCTGTCAAAATCAGAGAGTTCAAGCGATTGAAGAGAGTTCAATCGATCGAACCTTCGATCGATCGAACTAAGCTCGATCGATCGAACTTTTTAATCACCCAAAAGTTGCGTAAACTCTGTGGGAACCCTATATATATGTCGTTTTGACGCCAGACGAAGGGAGGACGCTCCAGAACACGCAGAACAGCAGTTTAGGGTAGTTTTAGGGTTAGTTTAGGAGTAGATTAGTTTAGTTTGATGTTTTCTTCCTCCTTTCCCATTGTAGATTGAAGATTCAAGTTGGTTTCATGTTATTTACAAGTTATAATCAGATTATATTCCAGGTTTTACTTTCTCTTTTCTTTATTTGATTGTTTATGAATCTAGTTGTTATGATTGTTTGGTTTTACTGTTTCTGCAATAGTTTTACTATGTTTCCATAGTTTAGACGTTGGAAATATGTGATGATATATTGATTCTTAGCCTCTGCCATGCAATCTTTAGAAAACTTGGGCTCGATCGATCGAAGGTATTTCGATCGATCGAACCAGGGCCACAGTCAAGCGATCGAAGGCACTTCGATCGATTGAAGGATGACTGTCCGATCGATCGAGAGCGCTTCGATCGATCGAACATGTTAATTCCTGAGATGATTCTTTTAAGTATTCCATGACTTTCTGTTTTAGAAATCTGTCATCAAATTGTCCCAATAAGCTCAGTTTGTCACAACAGTTTTTAGAACTTAAAGCCTTAAGGCTATTTTCTTCAATGACTTTTGAAAACCACTTTGAATGCTAACACCATTTAGAGTGCAAGTAATTACCATTGTTTTAAACCGTCTTCCAAGTATTTTAAATCAACTGTGATGATGTAGTCTCGGTCATGAAAGGGCTACTGATTCTTTATCTTTAGAAAAATACGGAATGCTGAAAAGGGATGTACTCCATAGAGCGTTAATGAATATGCATGGTAGATGGTTAGGATCAATGCGGATTCATGTATTTCCAACACCTTTAGTTTATTAATTTAATTAGTTATGTTTCTATATGCTTAGTTTATTATTTAGTTTAATTTAATTAATTAGGATTTGTTAGTACACTTCCAATCATTCATTCTTATTTTCTTTTTCTTTTGGTTGTAACTTAGTATATATTCTTCCTATTCCTTCCCTGTGGGATCGACCTGGACTTATCCAGTATTACTTGCACGATCACCTACACTTGGGTGTTGCACAAGAGCGCACAACTATTTAGTCGTGTCAGTGAACTTAAACCTACGGCCGCTACTATTCAATTAGCGGATCGTTCTGTTAAAGTACCTAGGGGAGTCGTCGAAGATGTCTTAGTTAAAGTTGATCAATGTTTTTATCCTGTTGATTTTATGGTCCTTGACACCGAACCGGTAATAGATGCTAGAAAATATACTTCTGTTATTCTTGGTCGTCCATTCTTAGCCACGGCCAACACACGTGTCAATTGTAGAACAGGGGTGATGAAAGTGTCGTTCGGGAATATAAAATTAAAATTAAATGTTTTTAATGCTGCTGATCAACCTCCTAAAGACGATGATTATCAATATGTGGAAGGTAATGAAATTAGAAGAACTGTTGAACCTAATAAAATAATAAATATCAATGAGGGGAATAATACGGTGAGTGATGAGCAGATGAATTTGAATACAACAGACTCTAACGATGAATTTACTCGAAAAGTGAAAAATTGACTGGACCTTAATCAGGATGAACCGTCGATTGAATTAACTCGAAGTGACATGCTTTCAACTTACCATCGGGCTCTTCCTGACATCTTAAAGGGTTCACAGTCCGAGTTATGGCCTCCATGATTCTTGAGCTAGAATGGTCTAGCTGAAGACGTAAAAGTTAGCGCTTCTTGGGAGGCAACCAAAGCTTGATTTCGTCTGTTTCTTTGATTTTTGGATGTTTTTGAGTCGTTTTTGTCAGTTTTGGAGTTTCTCTGGACAGGTTTGGGGGTTGGAATTAATTTATTTTAATATTACATACATAATTTTAGCTAAAAAATGGAAAAAACCCAAATCGCACGAGCGATCCGCTCGCGCGAGGCCTCGCTCGCGCGGTCCGCTGGCGCGAGTGTATGCCTTAGGCGTTTTTCCTTGCTTTTTCTTATATGATGCCTCTGCTTCTTCTCGCGCCTGACTTCGCGGGCGCGGGGATTAAAAAAAAAATTTGGGAATTCGCGCGCACGACTGCCGCTCGCGCGGACCGCTCGCGCGATTCCCTGTTTGCTTGATGTTTTCTTTTGTTGTCTTACTTATTTCCTCCTACACCTGTCACATAGTTTTTACGTTTCTGTTTTTGTTTCTTAGGTACTTTTAGATCGAGTCTTTGATTGTTTTCATAATTATGGTTATGTTTTATTTCCTTTTATAGTTTACTTTCGTATTGTCTTCATAGTTTTGTTTCTTCTTATAGTTTGTTTAAGTTTCGTATAGCTTAGTTATAATTCTTTTAGCTATTTTTATTATTTTGTTTGTTTAATTTTCTTGTGTTAAGAAGTAATAGGTAACATTGACCTGTATTGCCATATTACTTTGTGTTCACCTGTTCTATGCTTGTCAAGATCGAGGTAATATCGTTTCTTACCTACTTTCCTTTCTTTCGTTTTATTGTTTCATTAGGGACAATGAAAGGTTTAGGTTTGGGGGTATGTACACACATGCACATTATATGCACCGATTTTTCAAAAATAAACGATGTTATCTACGGTTTTTGCAATCTTGATTCGATACTTATTGTTATGTAACTATGATTGTTATAGAATGATAAACAAGAGAAGATGTGATTAAATATTTGCTGAAGTCATGTTGAGACGTTTTAGGTCATGTATCGTTTGAATCATAGTTTTATATCATAGATTTGCACACAAACCTATGCACTGCATGTAGTCGCTTGAATACATGTTTGATGTGAACTATAATATGATTCGGATTTCTAGATAACACAAGGTGGAGACTAGACCCGGGGAGCTTTTGAGCCTATCCTTTCTTTTTAGAGGGTTATAAATACATTTTGTGTTTGTTGAATTTCATTGAAATAGCGCATCTACTCGTTGTATAGTCTCATTATTCTTGTTTTGGTTGATAGTCAAGTTAAAATATTTGTTACCATGCTAAATAATCTTCCATCGTAAATGTTAAAGAACTATATCACCCTAGGAAATGATTATAGGCCCTCTTTGTTTATTACCGACCAATAAATGATCAAAATTTCCTTAGTTCGCCCTTTGAGCCGTTAAAATGCCTCTTTTTCTTTGTTCACCATTATCCTCTTTAAAAGCTCCAACTTGATCAACTTGGAGTATACCACTGGAAGAGTGATCAACTTTTAGTAGTATTAAGGCGATGTGTTGATTGAGAAGAAGAAAATAAGATGCTATTGGGGTAGTTGCTTGGTATTCGATGAATAATCATTTGAGAAGCAAGAAAAGAAAAAAGGAAAAGAAAGATAATACAGAAGAGGAAGGTTGAAAAAAAAATAAAAAATGAAAGAAAAGAAGAAAAATGAATGAAAAGGAATGAAGAGAAAGAAAAGATGAAAGTTTGTAGAAGAAGAATGAAAGAAATCGAACATGCCTTACAATGCCATTCTGAAACTACTTGATATATCCATTCTATCCTTTTTCATTATCTGAGCCATGTTACAACCTTTGAAAAGTCCTATTTGATCTTGGAAAACATGGTTTGGATATATAAACGATGCGAAGGAGATTAAAACATGGTAACGATTAATTTTTCTTGATTGTTGGCATCCTATCCATGAGACTACTATTCTTTCATGTCATGCGTCCTTTTCGAGTCATATGTGAGCATTTCTCGTTTTGAAAATATATTTCCTTTACTCACATATATTAGAAAAATTACACCTGTTTCTGAGTGTTTCATTTGAGAGTGTAATTAACATTGTGAAATTCGTAGTCGAGACATAGTTAAATGGTTATCCGAGTTATATTCCAAGTTCATGACGTGCGCGTGTTCATTTGACTACTTTATCACACACGTGCAATTGTATGAGGAACTCTATTGATTTATACGATGCATGTACTTGAGATTGTTTTTCATGATGTAGGTAGACGTTTGTTCCGTTTCTTCTTGTTCATTATTCTATTTCGAATTATTGTTTTATAATAAGGAGTATTGAATGTTTTGTTTTTCGTTTGAATAATTTTTTTTTAAATTTACAAGTTAATAAAGATGGTTGTGGGTGACTTGTTGATGAGAACCCTCACGAGACTTCACTCGTCCAACTAGGGACACCTAGAGGTTTAAAAGGCTTGTTGCATACGCTAAATGTAATCGTGATCCATGCGAAAATGGAATAGTATTTTATTAGTAGTTAGTTTTTATTTTAGTTTTGCTCAAGGACTAGCAAAATGTAGGTTTGGGGGTGTGATCGGGAGAGAACAAATCCTATTTATACGCCTTAACAAGCATTTGTTAGTACCTTTTTATCCTGTTTTTGTATATTTTTACTTCGTTTTCTATTTTCTGCCAGGATTTGGAAGAAATCAAGTATATCAGGCTAAACAGGGTGAAAAAGCAGAAGAAAAGAAGCTGAAAAAGCCAAGTCGCGCGCACGATCCGCTCGCGCGAAAACCCAGAATTCGCTCGCGAGATCCGCGCGCGCTCGGTACCAATTGTCGCGCTCGCGCGGCCCGCTCGCGCGATATGTGTAAAAACCAATAATGCGTATTTCAGTATACTGAAGACTCCTGTGCGAACGAAACTGCCTAATTACATCTGGAAAGCTAAATACAGCAGTTTTAATGAGTTTCGAGTTAGGAAAGCTTCCAAAACCTTGTTGTAAATCTATATATACCCTATTTTACTTCAATTAAAGGGTTGACAATTATTATACACACAAAATATATACATACTTTCAGCCATTGAAGAGAGGGAAGCAAGGAGAAGAAGAAGAAGACCAAGGATCTCCATGGCCTCCTCCATCAACTACTTGCCATCTATCACTTCCATGGATAGCTAGACCTTAGATCTAGGGTTTCAATGAAACCCTAGTCGAGTAATAGGGAGTATTTTATGTTTTTATTTTAGTTTTATTATGTATGGATGACAGTCACATGTTTCGAGGATTTTTATAAATAAATCGTGCTTCTAATTGATTAAATCATTGCTTTCAAAGTTTATTCTTGTCTTAGATCTATTTTGACTGTGATGTGCTCAATGATCTATGCTTGCTGTGCTTGTTCAGATTATTTACATGTGATGGTGCTTTCTTAATTTGTGCTATCAAGTATCCGAATAATCCATGCCTAGATTAGACGAATTATGTCACAACCCTAGTTTAGTGTGGGATAATTCGTGCTAACCGAAGATGGAATATGTTGGTGCTTGAACCATGATTATTTTCTTGACGGAGGAATTGGGCTTGTAGCTACAATTCCCCATTATCATCCAACTTAATAAGGTAAAGTAATTCATAAGTATTCCTATTATGAAGCTAGTGGTGGATTTGCAATCCTAGGTTCCATAAACATATTTACACAAACAAATATTTAATTGCTTTCATAATTTAGATCTACTTTTATTGTTCCTAGTTTAATTAAAATCAAATCAAAATCTGTTTTTCTTAATTAATTAGATTTAGGTTTTAAAATTAAGTCGCTGTAGTTAACCAATCCCTGTGGGTTCGACCTTTGCTTTTACACTACAAATCTTTTGAAAAGTAAAGAACACTTTTTATATCTTGATATTGACAACATCACAAACTCTCAAGACTCTCACTCTTCTCTCTGTGTTCTCTCTATACTCTCTCAGATTGTAAGACCCAGAGTGTGTGTACATAAGTGATGTTTAAATAGAGATTTCACCAAACTTGGTCACCAAGTTCATCCTACTACACTCAACAAAAGGATTCTCTAAATAAATCTCTAAACACATTTAATATACACTGCACAGTCACATACGTATATACAGATATAGTAACTCTATAGTTGAGTCAAGGGTTAAGTAGGTCCATAGGGGGCAAACAAGATGTTTGGGAAAAGGAGCTTAAGGCATAAGAGTACACACACACACAAAGCATTCCCAAACAAGCCCAGACCAATGATTACTTGCCATAAATGGAAATAAAGCATGTGTCACTTCTTGATTGGTGGAGTATCCCATATTATGGGAGACCATCGCAGCGCAGACAGTTTTAAACGTAAACTGGTATTTTTGCGACGCTTTGTTCACCACAAAAATACAGAAAATTCATTTTATCGCAAGAAATAGTTTTCTGGTTTTATAAAAATACTAATTTAGTCAAAAGTAAATATTTCCACCGTTTTGAAATACAGTTTTGAAACCCAACACAGGTATTACCAATTTTGTAAAATTATAATTTGGTCCCAATAAGAATTTCAAATATGAAATCAAGCAAGTAATAAATTCTACCCATAAGAATTGTAATTAAAATAAAAGCAGACAATGTAATTTGATTTTAAATATAACAATGCAAATACAGATTAATTATGGAAATGTCAATTTAAGATTAAATGAAAATACAGGTTGTTACAGGCTCAGTCCAAGGAGCCAAGTAACCATGGAAAGGGAAAGCACGTAGAGCGAAAATATCATCTAATCTGAGATATTGTTCAACGAGGAGATGTGACTATCAGCAAGATTGCCACCTCTGACAATCTTGCGGATCCATTTACAAAGGCCTTGCCACAGAAGGTCTTTGATCGTCATCTAGATAGTCTAGGTCTCAGATGTAATCCTGTATGGCTGTGAGTGGAAGTGGGAGTTTGTTGGATTTGTGCCCTTAAACCATTACTTTATGTATGAGACATTGACATTTTATATATGGGTATTAGCTTTACATTTCATTGTGTATGTTTCTTTCATGAGATGATTGTTAATCCTTAAGTATCATAGTAAGTAATTCGTGTGTGTATGAGATACATGCAAACGAGATAGGAATTACTATTCCTTGATACTTAGAATTTGTCACAGTCGATGATGAGACTGGATATCCATCAGGTTTCATTGTAGCATGATTAACTACCATTGGATGGAGTAATGAATCTCAATCTCTAGAGTTTAACTCTTAGTTAATATGCTAGTGCTTATAGTGCATTGACGGAGCTGAGTTTTCCTATTGGCGCTTAAGGCTGTCAACAATCAATAGGAACTCATAACTTCTATAAGGTATGTGTTTTCAATCTTGAGATGATTATGAACATAGACTATGGATATGACTGCTTTGACTTACCAATCAGTGAGGTCTAGAAAAGAACAACATATAGGTATCTTGGGTATGTCATGTTCATAGGGTTATGAACATATATCGTCAGGATAGAATCTACCCTCTGATTCAGAGTAAGCATTCCCTTGAGAATGTCACCAAGTTGATTACTGAGAATTGTAGTCTTGTTGATAAGTAGTTATCAACATGTTTGGTAATCATGAGAGGTGAATGGGACTCAAGGAATACAAGAAGTAATCATAATTCAGGTTGACAGTAACAGTTATCCGACTACCTAAATATGATTACGAATGCTGACGGTAGAGGGACATTAGTACACCATACAAGTCTAGTTATCGCTTTGGATATGTTCTTTTGCATTGGAGTTCAGAGAGCAAACGTTAACTGATCAGTTGGTTAGTTTGCTGCTCAAAGAGTTTGGTCATGGGAATTAACAACTGGTCTGAGCCAACAATAAAGAGCCTAGGAGGTCCCACTCGTAGCTCCACTAGGATGCTTGGAATAGCACATGAAGATGATGTCAAGACAGGTTCGATCGATTGAAGTTGTCTCGATCGATTGAAGTCTAGACAGGTTCGATCGCTCGAATGTGTTTCGATTGATCGAAGGTTCGATCGATCGAAACAGGTTCGATCGCTTGAACGTTAGGTTGGTTCTAGGAATCTATAAATAGGGTAGCTGCATCTAGAAAATGGGGGTTCATCGTTTTAATATGTTAGAAGTTGTAGAAACTATTTTTAGAGTTCCCAAACCTTCTCCATCCTCCTTATTAGAGATCCCACCATCTTAAGTCTCTCTGGGAAGCATCTGCATGAGTCATAAGGGTAATGACAACCTAGTGGAGGCTACTGCATCATCAAGGAAGAAGAATATTATAATTGGGTTCAAGACCTGAGGTATAACTTTTTGTTTCCCTCTTGTACGCATCTATGGAATTGACAAGTAGTAGATCCTGTGCTACCAATAAGTTTTTGAAATTCAATCTTTCCACTATGCGTTTAAAAATTAATATTTAAACCTATTTTTCCTTCAATATAACCATGACCGGTCATGCCTTTCTGAGGCAGAATGAGCAGTCAATTTTGCTGTAATTGTATTCACTGCTTAAGTATAGTTGTACTCTCTGCTGTAGATTGTTGTACTTAGTTATAACCATATATGAACCACTTGGATATCTTTTATAAGAAATGTAAAATCTATACTGGAAGAACTACTGTACTTTTTGTTTCAAAACTTATACCTCATTGCTATTGTCTTATTAAAGGAAAGGGAAATAGACTTTGAAAGCAAGATTGGAATTTTAAATAATATGTATAAATAACTCTGACACGATATAAAGAGTATGTAAAAGGAAAAGTAAGAATCGCTCTGATATCACTATTAGAAAGATTTAAGTTACATTGCTCTAATATCTTTATAAGGAAATATGTAAAGAAAGAACAAGTCGTACGGCACTCTGATTACTTTATATAAACGAGAAAGAGAATAAGTTGCACATTTGCATAGTCGAGTTGGCATGTTTGAAAGGGGTCATTTGGTCAGCATATATGTTGTGAGAAGTGAGTAAAGGAAGAATGTCTTGGGACGGGTAACCTTAATTATCCCAGGCTGACTCGGGTGCAGTAGGTTAATTAGGAAGGATTGAGCCCAAGCCAATTCGGATACGGCAGACCAGTCAGAGTTCTTATGATAGCCTTAATTATTCTAGATCGACTCGGATACGGTAGATTAATTACGAGGGTTGAGCCCAGGCAGACTCAGATATAGTAGGCCAATCTAATTTCATCCAGGCCGACTCGGATACGGTAGACCGATAGTTGGATATTCCAGACTTAGTCCAGGCCGACTCGGATATGGTAGACTAATAAGGGTGTTCAGCAGGTTATTACCTTGAATGTCTAGGTACATCTAGGCCAACTTAAATTCGGCAAACATATCGACAGACCTTCTAAACTGACAGCATTATGCCGGATGGTTCTAGGTGAACCGAATGAGTCAAGAGATTGTGATCGGGAAATAAGAGTCAGCGAGATGAGATGGTTTCATTGTTCATGCACGATCTTAAATATTCATTACTCAAACTGTTATTAATTGTTATTATGCGATGACTGAAATAATGGATTAACCGTACTCTAAGGTACTGAACATTAATAATAACTGTTAATATACTTTTATATACATTGCTTGTGTGTTCATTATGCTCACTCGACTTTCATTAGCTGATGACATTTTTTTGTCCTGGACATCCAAAATGTTCAGAAAATGATTATTCAAGGCAACATGACTATGCTAGCCAGAGAAGTCTGCGAAAATACTTTTATTTAAATAAAGTCATAATAAGGATATGGATAATATTTTAAATTTGAATAAGGCAATTTGTTATTTTATTTAAGGACAGTGTAATATTATTTGAAGTTGTAATAATGTTTAATATTATCTTCCCTGTTGCTTTATATACTTTGTTATCCGGTACATGTTAAGCTATGTGCAGGACAAGCGATCCATCACCTGTAATGACCTACGGATCCAAAATAAAAATGAAAAAATTTTCTTATTTTGCTACGTTGGGGCGTGACACACTTAAAGTAACAAACATTTGTTGACTTGATTTTGGACTTCCTACCTATCATTATATAAAATTAATTAAACTCTAACACTTCGTTTGGATTGAGAGAAATGGAGAGAAGAGAAGAGAAAGAGTACCACTTTCTCTCCAGTTTTCTTGTTTGGTAATTTAAGTGGGGAGAGAAGAGAAGAGAAGTGGAGAGAAAATGGAGAGAAAAGATCCCACTTTTGTTTCTCTCCAAATTGGAGAGATTCCAGAAAGAAAAGAAGATAAACTTAATTAAATAATGTGTAAAGACCAATACGCCCCAATATATTAATACTATTTCATCTAAGATATATCCCTAATAGAGGATAAAATAGTAAATTGGTTATAAGTATTTTCTTTTCTTTTCTCTTATGAAAGTTAACCAAACGAGAAAAAGTTATGTTTCTCTTCTTTTAACTTCTCTCTTCTATTGTCTATCCAAACATGATGGAGAAAACTCAACTTTCTCTACTCTTCTCTCCACTTTTCTCAATCCAAACGAAGTGTAAAATAAGTTATATGGTATTAAATTTTCAGGTGATATGATGTGAGGTTAAATTCATCTAACTATTGGAAGATATTTTGAAAAACTGGACCCAATGATAAATTTAAATTTCCAAAACTTGATTCATGTTTATCAAGACATGCCACGAGAAGATTAAAAATTAATACAGAACAAAAAATTTCACTTTGAGCCAATGAATTCTAGTAATGTTATAGTTCCAGATTTGAATTTCAAATTTGGCTTCCAAATATTTTGATTGTTATATCATATGTTGTGGAAATGGTCATAATACCATAGACCACTGCTTAAGATACGACTCCCCTAGCATGTGAGATATCTCAAAATTCAGGAAGCATTACTCAATGAATTGATGAAACATGCAAGTGTTAATTATATAATAGACATTGTACTAATGTTAATTTGAAAGATCCAAAATTTTTATCTCAAATATGGATCCCAACACATGTGATAATAAAATCACACTCAGTTATAATTTGGGCACTTGCTTTTTGTTGGAAGTTGTTTTAGATGGTTCTACCTCCACATGGGTTGGGAATAAATTTCAAATTAAAACTTGAGAGTATTGGATATAGAATAAAAACTCGGATACACTTTGTTGTGCTTTAGAAGATCTATACAAAAAAAATTTAAAACAAAAAGGAAAAGAAGAAAAAGAAGAAGATCTATACAAAATAAAAAGTACAATAACGTGATAAATTGAAATACAAAAAAAAGTATAATATTTTGACCTGATATAGTAAATATTTATAATAAAAAACCCCAAGTAATACAAGTAGAACTAAAATGAACATGACACTAACAAAAAAGTTCTCTAAGAATTATTTGGTAAAAAGATAATTGTGTTTATTAGTTTTGTTTGTTATTTGCACATATCAATTAAATTAAATGTTCATGTTAAAATATATATTTCAAAACTATCACATGCAAATGCACGGACACAGTTCTAGTTTTCATTTGATAACAAGACTTGCTAATTTGTGCGTTTTTTTAAATATTCTTATTTTGAGAAATTGGATTGAAGCACTTAAAGCAATAAATTTAGTTGATGTTGGACTTTCTACATATCATTAGAGTAAGCCAGTTAACCGAGCCCTTTTAAATATTCTTATTTTGAAAAATTGGATAGAAGCACTTAAAGCAATAAAATTAGTTGATATTGGACGTCCTACCTATCACGTAATAAAAAATTGCACAAAAAAACTCACAAAAAAGCTCGATCTGGGCCAAAACCATGAGGGTAAAAGTAGAATTTGACACAACTATACCCCTCAAAACTGGCTTCCTCTGGAAAACAGGCAACCTTTCCGATGTTTGGATACAATTTAAATACGAGAGGCTATCAGATTTCTGCTATTCATGCTGCTGAATTTGTTATACCAATAACTTTTGCACTTCGAGCCCACCATTACTGTGCCTAATCCCACCAACCTAAGACAAGGATCCCATGTCTTTGGTCCCTAGTTAAGAGCGAAAAGCCTCAACAAAGCCCGAAATATTGGTTGGATTAACTAATACGAAGCAAAAGTCGGAGGAAAGGTAACCGGAGGAAGAGCCACACAACTAGAATCCGGCGAGACAAAGTCAACAGCAAACCCACAAAGTGCAAAAACCAGTGAAGCCTTAAGTAGAGTGCCCTCCATCCTAGCTCAAAGTTATGTTGGCAAGGTTCAGAGGCTCACTACTCCAAGTTTGGTGGTTGCTCAGAACCACTACGCATAGGTTCAGAAGCTCTCTAATCAAAGCCCTATCACCTACCAGCCAAATGCCCCACCCCACAGCTAACCTATGAAGCCCAGGCCCGCCCTCAATAGCAAGAAGCCCATATGTTATATAAACTAACCGGAGATACAAAACCCATTCCTACCCCTAGCCCATTGTAATGCCCTATATTTTGTAATGTATTATATGAATAAGACCTTGTATTACTTCACTTATATGAGTTTTACTTTACCTTTGGTGTATTCTGTGTCCCAATCGATTGGACTTTTTCCCAATCGATTGCCATACCTTGGACACTAATCGATTGGCATCATTCCCAATCGATTGCCACTTTTGTATCTACTACCTGGACACAATCCATTAGACTTTATCTCAATCCATTAGACTTTATCTCAATCGATTGGAGAAATTAATTCCAACCATCAATCGATTGGACCTTTGTCCCAATCGATTGGAACATTTACTACCTACCCTAATCGATTATCACCCTTTCTAATCGATTGGCAGCAGCTGTGTAGATTCTTTTCCTATGGTTATGGAGAGGCCACGTGAACATATATCTTTCTATGTATATGTGACCATTTTGGGCAATTTTCTATTTCAGAAAAATAGTGGGAAAGAGAGAGTATATGTGTGTTTGTATGTTATATATATACACTCATATATACACATACATTCATACACTCTCTCTCACACACACACACACACATACAAAAGGACAAAAAGAAGAAAAGAGAAAAAAAAGAAGAGAAAGAAGAAAAGAGAGAAAAAGAAGAGAAAGACAAAGGGAAAAGGGAGAGAGAGAGAGAGAGGAAAACCTACATTGAAGCTCCAAGCTTCAATACACACACCCAAATACACCCCCACACACCTAAGGTGAGTTTTAAACTCACTTGGTAACATAGTATTGATGTTAGGACTTGTTTAAATGAAGAAAAGAAGTATGAATCCTAGTTTTCTAGTTTTTATATGCTAGACTGCCATCTCTGTGAAGAAGATGAAGTCCCAATCGATTGGGACTTTTTCCAATCGATTTCCATCTTTGATAACCTAATCGATTTCCATTGTATATAATCGTTGCCATTGTACATACCCCAATCGAATGCCAAAGTTAGCAATCGATTAGTATGGATTATGATCTAACTATTGAATTTTTTCCCAATCGATTGTTACTATTTTTATACTAATCAATTGGACCTCTGTCCCAATCGATTAGCAGTTACAAAATACTAGTTTTCCTATTTAGTTGATATTATAACAATTTAGTTGTTTATATACTATTTTGAATCCCCGCATAAAATAAAGACGTGATAATAAGATAACGCAACGTAGGATCATAGTGACGTAACCACTTCCCTTGTGGCCGGATGGCAAGGCCTCTGGGTGTTATACCCAGAGGTCTCAAGTTCGAATCTCAAGGGGATGGCCACAGGTGATTCACCCGGACGCCCTGGCCTCGTGGGATTAGTCGAGGTGCGCGCAAGTTGGCCCGGACACCCACAATTACCAAAAAAAAAAAGGATCGTAGTGACGTTAAGGATAACAGATAATGTTTGTAACGTTACATAACTTATTAGTCGTGGACCGTTTGGGTTCTCGTACATTTCATTAAATGTAGTCAGTCCACATGGGAATTGTCATGTATCGATGTTAGAATTAAACTTAAGTAGATTTGTTCAGGATTCGGGAATCTTAACGGGCCGTGGTCATGATATGTTCTTAAAAGCGGTGAACTATGCATATGTTCTTAAAAGCAGTGGACTGGACCCAGTAGCCCTAAGATAGCTTGTCGATCCATTGATATATTCTTAAAAGCGGTGGACTGGGATCACAAGTAGATGACGATAAGTCATGGCATTAGAATGATGTACTATTTCTTAAAGTGTTATATCCATGTAGTGCGGTAAACTAGGCATATGTTCTTAAAAGCAGGGAATGGATTGACATGGTGTCCATGATGTGCGGTGAACTATGCATATGTTCTTAAAAGCGGTGGACGAAGTACTGATGTATCATTAGAAGTGAACTACTATTGAGTCTGTTCTTCTATTAATAATGTATGTTATTGGTCTTAATTTAGTAGGACATTAGTAATCGGATAATCGATTTGATTAAATAGAAGGTACCCTCAATGGAATCTAATTATTTATCATTCATAACTTATAATGACTTCAATAATTGATACCCTGTTAGTATCTAATTCACTCAGCTTTCATTAAGCTGATGACGTTTATGCTGCTGGACATTTCTACGTTCCAGCGCACCTTATTCATGACTATACAGGTGAAGGACCTATAGGCGAAGACTATTATGCTGGCGATGACGTTCCTGCGGAGGATTTCCTGGAGGGCAATCAGACGGAGGAAGACTGCTACGCCAAGGACTATACCTATGTTAATTGAAGACTAGGCTAGATTGTAGTTTAATCTATCTTTACTGTTTTCCAGACCTTTTTGTAATCAGGCATATGTTTCCTTAACATTGTATTTAATTTATATTTTATTTTTATTCCAGACTCTAATATGTAATAGTTGGTAACTCCCTTTTTGACTTCAGTTAAGTTTTAAACAGAACCTAGATTATTGTATTTTGATCTCATTACCATTGTTATTGCTTATTATTGTGTGGTGTGGACAATCATGTGACTTCACTAGTCATTTCCTTTGGACCCAAAAAGGAAACTTATTTTTCTCTATTTTGTTGTTCCAGGGCATGAACCCATCCCCTACAAAAGCTAATCCAAAGGCCCAAAAACCTAAAAGCCCAACCTATACCTCAAGTTAAACCCAATTACAACAGCACCTAGATCGTACCACAATTGAGACCCAAACCTATCCACACATGCCCCACCCCCAGTATCTCATCCTTTCAAACCCACTTACCGAGAATCCCCATAAACCAAACTTCTAAGCCCATTCCAACCAAAAAAAGAACCCTTGACTTTGTAAACCCAAACCAATCTCTCAAAAAACCCAGGACGTCTATTTGGACTAACTCCACCGTCCAGAATAACCATAACAATAGGGTCTCTACTAGCAACCTTTGGTAGATCAGACTAAATTCATCCACCCACCCAATACCAAAATTATCCAATCCCTAACCATTCCCAACCATAATAAACCCAAAAAACCTAAGCTGATTCTTATCGATGAAGGTGAGGGCTATACCTTGAATGCAGATGAAGCAATCATTGTGGCTGCTCCAGTCTCATCCGAAAACCAAGCCAATGTTGATGCCGAAGAGGAGGGCGGAAGGCCCCTCTCGGCCAATGATTATCCTCTGTTGGAACTTTCGGGGCATAGCCTGGTCCGCTGCAGGTAGAACATAGAGGGCCTTGATAAGAGAGCACCGACCTGAGTGTATCTTCTTGTCAAAAATAAAGATCAGTTCGAAATGCGTTGAAGCTTTGTTGACTTAAATGGGCTTCCCTAATTGTTCTTCTGTCCCCGATATTCACACAGTCAGGGGTCTACCTTGTGTAGACACCCCATTTTGTCGGCTATCGAATTTAGGAGACCCATAGCTTGGTGGTTCATAATGATAAAAAAAGACTCAAAAAGGACTCCTGGAAGTTAGTTCTATCTCTCAAAATGCTCAGAATGACCAAAATATCCCTGAAAGCCAAAAACTCCTAGATTTAGACCAAAAGTTCTTGAAACATGCTACATCATAAGAAAAATGGTAAATGAGTTTTGAAACAAAATCAGATAAAATCATAAGCTCCCAGAGACACCCGAAAGTCTCGAAAGGTCCTAGAAAGTTCCCGTTGACCGGTTTGCCCAGGTTTGACCGAAATCATCCAAATTCATGTAAAAAGTACTAAAACGAGTTTTAAAATAAAATCGGACAAAAACGTCAGCTCTTGAGAGCTCCTAGAGGTTCCTAGAACTGTTGGGAATATGCCCTCAAACCAGTTGGATGGATAATGGAATATCAAAATGCATTTATGCATGTTAGTTCATGAGATGAATATTAGACTGAAATCCTTAAACAACATTGCATGTGGTTCATTTGTGTATGCGATTACACATGTGAGATATGAATCACAAATCCTTGTTGTTTCAAATAAGTCACAGTGGATGATAAGTCTGGATAACTTATCAGGTATACATTGTAGCATGATTAACGTCTACGGGGTAGAATGATGAATCTCATTCATAAGAGTCTTTGACTCTTGGTTAATATGCTAGTGCACTCGGTGCATTGACAGACCTGAGTTAAACCTATTGACACCTAAACGCTGTCACCGTCAATAGGAACTCAAAACTTGTATAGGGATACATGTCCTTAATCCTGAGATAGTTATGAACGCAAGTTGGATGCTTGATTTCTTTGACTTACCAATCAGTGAGGTCTTGCAAGATCAACACCTGGGTATCTTGGGTAAATTAGGTATACAATGTTACGAACATATATTGTCAAGATGGAATTCTACCCTTTTCTATAAAACGAAGAGTAAGTATTCCCTCGAGAATGTCACTAGGAGTGATTACTGAGAGCTGGCCAGCCTTGTCAACAAAGTGTTATTGTTGACATGTTTAGTAATCCAAGCGTAGTGAATGACACTTGAGGAATATAAGATGTACTATCTATTGGGTCGACAGTATCTTAACACATACATCCCAATGATAGATACGAATACTGCCTGGTAGAGGGACATCCGTATCATATTATACAAGTCTAGCAATCACTTATGTATGTGTGATTATGTTCTTATGCACTGGAGTGCAATTATCATTTTATAGTGGCATTAATGATAATTGATTAATTATTGATTCCTTAGTCAAGAGTACTGACTAGATGGAATAATAATTAATCGGAGCCAGTAATTAAGAACCTAGGAGGTCCCACTCTTAGCTCCGCCAGAATGCTTGGAAAGGCAATTAAGGATGCTATCAAGACTGGTTCGATCGATCGAAGTTGTTTCGATCGATTGAAGTCTAGACAGGTTCGATCGATCGAAGTCACTTTGATCAATTGAAAGTAAGGTCGGTTTTGGGAATCTATAAATAGGGCAGCTGCGTTCTGGGAAAGAAGTTCGTCGTTTTAACGTCCCTAAGCTGCTGAAACTGTTTTAGGGTTCCCAAACCTTCTTCATCCTCTCCATTAGAGATCCCACCATCTCTAGCCTCTCTGGGAAGTGTTCGAGGAGACATAAGAGTGAAGATCACCTAGAGGTTGCTGCTGGACATTGCTAAAGGAAGCCATATTCAGAATTGGGTTCAAGACCTAAGGTATATTATTCTTGCACCCTTGTACACATCTAAGGAGTTGACGAGTAGTAGATCCAGGGATACCAAAAGTTTTTTATAACTGGACTTTTTCCGCTGCACGTTTAAACTTTGATTCAAACCGTTTTTTTTTACCAACAATTGGTATCAGAGCCACGCTCGTTTGGATCTTTAGATGTGTTTTTGAAACACTAGTTTTGATTTGCATGTTGATTTTAGAATTGTTTTCGAAACTGCATCATCACAGATCTGTTTCTGCAGCGTTATCACAGCAGGATACAAATCTGTGATTGCATAGGATGCAAGGCGGGTTCGACCGATTGAAGTAGTCTCGATCTATCGAACATCCTCTGTACTCAAGCGATCTAACGGGTTTCGATCGATCGAACGTTTCAGATGTTCAATCGATCGAATGTAGTTCGATCGATCGAGAGAGATTTTTTGTCTGGTTCTCTGTTTCACAGTGTTAAAGTTTTTTTTTTAAAAATTAAATACTTTAATTTTAAAATATTCTGTAAATTTTTCAAATCACTGTGTGAAACAGAATGTTCGAGCGATCGAACAGTGTTCAATCGATCGAAGGTTCGAGCGATCGAACGGTCTTCGATCGATCGGTCTTCGATCGATCGAACTGTGACAGAGAGGTATGATGTTGTTTGAAGTTCTAAAACAGTATGTAAAGTGTTTATATATTGTGTGAATCAATTAGGGGTTCCAATAGTTACGTATAATTGTTATATATGTGTGGATGTGCATACGACTAACCCTTTTGCAGCAAGTTAGTCACTATCTCCCGTGGCACCAAGTTTTCTAAATTTTTGTGTTTAAATGTTTTGAGATTGGTGTTTATTTTAATAATTGGTTTGGTTTTAAGGCATATGTAAAGGGCGCTGCGACTTCAATCCTACGAAAAGGAAAGTCGCATCGGTTTCCCTAGCCTTTTTATTTTATTGTTGCAATTTCTTTTTCTAGAAAAATTGTAAGCTTCGAAAGAAGCATAGGACCAATGTAATAGAATTAGGAATTCCATGAAGATGGAGCAAGGAGCCGTTGTCCATGAAGATGGAGCTGGAGGCGACCAAACCAAGAAGGAGGTTCTATGGAGATAGAGCCATGGGAGATAGAGGCATTATTTGAATGCCTATATTTCATTTTAGTTTTTTGTTTTAAGTGCTTGGTTTGTGATTGGCATATAATACATTGTTGCATGCACGTAAAACAAGTTTTCTAAAATAAAATTCAAAAACCATTTTCAACACATTAGTAAACACTGGATGTTTATGGGTAATGTGAAGAAATTTTTTTTAAAAAAATTCCTATTAGTTCATTGTAAGTATGAGAAATACTCTGTGTCACTCATTTATGAGTGATCATTCCATACGGAGGGTATATCTTATTGATTACTAGATATGAACTTCTTATAAAATCTAGTGGGAGAGGGACTTAGTTTTATAACTCCCATGGTCTTCCATAAACGGTTCATTGTAAGGTGGATAGTATATTCTGTGTCACCCAGCCATGGGTGATCATTCCATACGGAGGATAGACTATTCATTGGTTACTAGATATGAACTTCCTTAGGATAGAATCAATGAGACGCGTTAGAGGGTGACCACTACACTGAGGCACTACTTGAGGCGGTTGTCATTGGATTCTAGTTAATGGTGAACACTAGCTAAGCTATGGGTAAGGGATTCCACACGGAGCATTATCCAAAAACTTAGAGACCAAAAGTTCAGGAGTCATGAATTGTTTTGTAAGAGTTGCATGACATTCATGATGGGTTTCCTAATTAGGCTATGAGGTTATGATCGCCACACGGAGACTTAATTTCATAGGCTTGACATCTTGAAGACAATTAATGAGTTGGTTAAGGGAATTCCAATGTATCATATAAATTGTCATATTTATGATTTCCATAATGTAACTCTGTTATATTATTTGTATTTCAGATTCGTTATGTCTAGCCCACTTGCTATAACCATGATCCAGAATAAGCTAATTGGAAACAACTACGTTGAATGGAAACTAGAACTGGATGAATTATTAACTGCTAATGGATGTAAATACGTTCTTACCGTTCCCTGTCCACCTATTCCATGTTATGACACCTCAACTGATCTTGCAGATCAATATTGGCAATGGATAAGATTTGATGGTATAGCTCGCTCTAGCATGTTAGACTCTTTGTCTGATGTGTTGAAGCAGCAACATCAACCTTTGAACACTGCCTGTGCTATAATATTGAACCTTGAGGAGATGTTTGGGGAACTGAGCCGAACTGCAAGGCTTAGAGCCTTGGAGTTAGTCATGGACACCAGAATGTTGGAAGGAACTTCTATAAGAGAGCATGTTTGTAAAATGATTACTTATTTCAAAGTAATGGAAGTTCTGGGTTCTGACATTGATGGTGAGACTCAAGTTGACATAATCTTGCATTCGTTGCCTTCATCATTCACTAAATTTAAAAAGGTTTTTAAAATGAGTAAAATAGTTTTTTCAACAAGTGAATTGATGAGCTCTCTTAAGGCAACGATGGATATAGTCAAAGAGGAGTCAAATGTTCAGAACATTGGAATGGCTTCATCTTCTGGAACTAAGCCTAAGGGCACATGTTTAGAGAAGGAAAAGCAAGGCTCAAGGATAGGTGAGCCTAACCCAACTATTGGGAAGAAGGCAAGACTTGGAAAGGGAAAGGCTGGTGCTATGCCGAAAGGAAAGTGTTTCCATTTTGGTGTGAGAGGGCATTGGAAAAGGAACTGTGTGGGATACTTGACTGCCAAAAGGCAAGGTATGATCTAATCACTAGTTTTTGAAGTAAGTTGAAAAACTGATACTTCAACCACTTGGGGCACTGATTCTAATTTTTTGATTATATCTGTAATTGTTGCAGATGATTGGAAAAATAAGAATGTGCATTGATTTGAAGATCTTGATTGCTTTTGGGATCTAATGCAAGAGTTGCTATTAGATTAGTAGTTTTATATTGTAATAAAACTTATGGAGTTATTAGATGGATTTCAGTTTTGAATTAATTTATCCTTTTGATTTTGGTACTGAAATTGTTGATTAAAAGAAAGTGTTCTTTTAATGTGATCTAATAACTTGTCAAGCAAGTATCTCACCGATTTACTCTTGTTTCTCATATATTATCCAACGTAGTATTTAAATAACTCATGGGTATTTTACCATCTAAAAGGATAGCACCTTCAACTAATTCTATAAATCCTTTGGTTTAGAGGTTAGATCACATTAAATCTAAATAGGATAAATAGGAAGTAGAGGATTGGATCCTAGACTCTTTTGGTTGCTGAGACCATTGCCTATTTGTAAATCCTATTTAGAGAGTAAACGTGATCAGATCATATTAATCTAAATAGGATAAATAGGAAGTAGAGGATTGGATCCTAGACTTTTTTTTTGGTTGCTAAGACCACTGCCTATTTGTCAATCCTATTTAGAGGGTAATGTGATCAGGTGATTTTTCTTTTTGAAATATCACACGACCAAGGAATTAATAGAATTAGGGCATACTCACATATGCAGGCTAATAAACATTAGAGTTGTAACGTGGTTTTGGCTACTCCAGATACTGATATAGATTTACTTATTGCACCTTCATCCTCAATTTTGAAGAAATTCAAAAGTTTTGGAATGAAGAGTAATTGGTAAAAGAATATCGTTGCTTTTGATTTAATCAAAATGGTGAGTATCTGTCTAATATGTTTATTGTCTATAAGAGATAAGAATGAAAATTCTTTCTCGATCGTCTACACCTAGTGTGCCTCCACGGGATGGTGTAGCAGGTAGAAGGAACTACCTTCTTTTAGATACGACTGGGTCATGAGATGAGTTATTTAGAGTTACTATTGTTCCTTGTTTTTCTCGATGGAACCACAATGTATGTACTGGATCTTATTCAAAAGCGAACCATTCCAATAGATATCCCCAAAAGTTGTGAAAATGATGGGACTTCTTTCTCATGATAACTTTGGATAAGGATGCCGAACACTAAGGTGTAAAGGAATGATGAGCCTTTTGAATCTAGATTAGAAGTATAATACTTCTGTAGTGTTTCCAGAGAAAACAAAAGTTGGTTGGAGACCAAATTTTGCAAAGGAAAGATAATATAAAAGAGTAAAGTTATTTATATCTTAAAGTAATCTATAAATCATCAGGAACTAAAATCTACTACCTCTTCATCCGTTCCAACATTGGTGCTTCATTGTAGTGGGAGAATTCTCAACGTTGTTGAAATCCCCTGGTACAATAAAGTTTTGTGATAAGGAAGCTCTGGTATATGATTTGCATAAGTCTACGGACTAAAGCAATCATCCAGAGATAAGCACATCTGTTTTGACTTGTTGATCAAAATACTTTGGATTTCTCTGAAGTGTGGATATGGCTTAACTGGATGAAAGGATCCTTGCACTAAGGAAGTGTGGTGGTGATTATGGTTCCCCACAATGATAACACCTTTATCATTATGAGATGTCAAAGTAGCGTTATCAATGGTTGAGGTTAAGTTTCTTCAGTATATTTGATATTTATGATCTTGGTGAGGCGAGCAATAATCTTTGGATTATGCTCATTCAAGATCGGGAAGTTAAGGTAATGAGATTATCTCAAACTTCTATATCATAAAGTTATTGGCAAGATTCAACGTAGAACATTTCGATAAACGTTATTCACCTTTTGAACATAACCTATTGCTCTTTCAAGACTTGTAATCTTAGGATGCAAGATGAAAGAGGTCGCATGAAAGGCGTATCATAAGCCTAGGCTGTTGATAAACCTTGTATGTGATGTTAGGTATGAGATATCTATTAAACCGTCGAGGTTGTTCACAGATATCAGTCCAAATGGAAGTTCAGTTCACTGAACTATCATAAAACACATATTCTCTAGGGCTTGAGATAGAACTAGTAGATATATGCTAGATGATGTTATTTTGGACTATGTTCGAATTAGCTTTACTGGATACATGTTTGGTGACGTCTTTTTGTCTAGGGATATAGTATAACATGGAGATGTTCTACTATGGATTGTTTCAGTCGATGATCATCAGTCCCTATGCAAAACCTTACGGGTTAAGGATTTTGACAAATCACGTAAACAATGTTGGTGTTTGTTTGTAACACTATATGGTTATGAGTGCAAGTGGGAGTTTGTTGGGAATATGCCCTCAAACCAGTTAGATGGATAATGGAATATCAAAATGCATTTATGCATGTTAGTTCATGAGATGAATATTAGACTGAAATCCTTAAACAACATTGCATGTGGTTCATTTGTGTATGCGATTACACATGTGAGATATGAATCACAAATCCTTGTTGTTTCAAATAAGTCACAGTGGATGATAAGTCTAGATAACTTATCAGGTATACATTGTAGCATGATTAACGTCTAAGGGGTAGAATGATGAATCTCATTCATAAGAGTCATTGACTCTTGGTTAATATGCTAGTGCACTCGGTGCATTGACGGACCTGAGTTAAACCTATTGACACCTAAATGCTGTCACCGTCAATAGGAACTCAAAACTTGTATAGGGATACATGTCCTTAATCCTGAGACAGTTATGAACGCAAGTTGTATGCTTGATTTCTTTGACTTACCAATCAGTGAGGTCTTGCAAGATCAACACCTGGGTATCTTGGGTAAATTAGGTATACAATGTTACGAACATATATTGTCAAGATGGAATTCTACCCTTTTCTATAAAACGAAGAGTAAGTATTCCCTCGAGAATGTCACTAGGAGTGATTACTGAGAGCTGGCCAGCCTTGTCAACAAAGTGTTATTGTTGACATGTTTAGTAATCCAAGCGTAGTGAATGATACTTGAGGAATATAAGATGTACTATCTATTGGGTCGACAGTATCTTAACACATACATCCCAATGATAGATACGAAAACTTCCTGGTAGAGGGACATCCGTATCATATTATACAAGTCTAGCAATCACTTATGTATGTGTGATTATGTTCTTATGCACTGGAGTGCAATTATCATTTTATAGTGGCATTAATGATAATTGATTAATTATTGATTCCTTAGTCAAGAGTACTGACTAGATGGAATAATAATTAATCGGAGCCAGTAATTAAGAACCTAGGAGGTCCCACTCTTAGCTCCGCCAGAATGCTTGGAAAGGCAATTGAGGATGCTTTCAAGACTGGTTCGATCGATCGAAGTTGTTTCGATCGATTGAAGTCTAGACAGGTTCGATCGATCGAACTTGCTTCGATCGATCGAAGGTTCGATCGATCGAAGTCACTTTGATCGATTGAAAGTAAGGTCGGTTCTGGGAATCTATAAATAGGGCAACTGCGTTTTGGGAAAGAAGTTCGTCGTTTTAACGTCCCTAAGCTGCTGAAACTGTTTTAGGGTTCCCAAACCTTCTTCATCCTCTCCATTAGAGATCCCACCATCTCTAGCCTCTCTGGGAAGCGTTCGAGGAGACATAAGAGTGAAGATCACCTAGAGGTTGCTGCTGGACATTGCTAAAGGAAGCCATATTCAGAATTGGGTTCAAGACCTAAGGTATATTATTCTTGCACCCTTGTACACATCTAAGGAGTTGACGAGTAGTAGATCCAGGGATACCAAAAGTTTTTTATAACTGGACTTTTTCCGCTGCGCGTTTAAACTTTGATTCAAACCGTTTTTTTACCAACAAGAACTTCATGGAAATCCCAAGTTTGACCGATTTGACCTAAAAGTTGACTTTAAAATCAGAGTGCCATATCATTTTTCAAACATTTTTTATGGATATTAGAGGTCAATAGCTTTCCAATGGTATATCGCACATAATTTTTGAATTTAAAACGAATTTATTATGAATTTTCGAATGTGAAAAAGGTTATCAAATCGACTTTTATCACGCATACCGCAAAACTTTTCAAGGTGACCTGACTCTGAACTATTTTTTTATGGAATTTAGTCCCTATTGCCTTTCCTACAGTATATCACAAGTTGAATTTGGAGTTTGTACGCATTTTCTGTGAATTTTGGACAAAATAGGGCCTTTTCGCAAATAACGGAACCTTTGGGGGCCTAAACAGCATTATCTGGACGTCTGAGAAGCAGTGCCACGACAGCACATGGCCAGTGCGGTGGCGGCACTTAACCTCTGACGAATCCATTTTTGTAATTTATTTTGGGGGAACAAATTGAATAATTGAAAGCCAAAACGACGTAATTTCTTGTTTACAGATGTTTGGGACCAATGGGAGCACTTTTTAAATCCCAAAACCACCCCATATTGGCCCTCCTTTACTCTTAATTTTGGGGGTGCTAAATACAAGTTTAGGTAAAGTTGTAGAGAGAAAGTTGTAGAGATAAGGTTAGAATAGTGAAGGTGAGCTTCGTCCTTTTGATTTTCAACAAAAAAGTGAGTTCTCAACCTTATTTTTACTTCATTACTCCTCTTTACTTCACATTCAATACACCCAACCATTATTTTGGTGAATATTTATGAGATAGGAAGCTAGTTCCATGTCCAAAGTCACCATATATGAGTGAAACACCAAGCTAAAAGTCCAATACATCATTGAATATCATCTATTGATTGTTTATTTGCTTGTTTATATACAATGTTCATCTCCTCTTACCTCATTTGTTTTTTATTTTTCTTTGTTTTACATACTAGTTCATCATCATCTAAATGATGACATGGTGTTTAAGGTGAGTGAATCCTTATGGATAGTAGCTCTTGACCTCAAAAATATGTTTGATCGATGATGATTCCAACTTCAATACTCCCAAAGTATTCTTGAAGTTAAGCTCAAATGAAATCAAATCTCTCCAACAATCTTAGAAGTTCTTGACTTGAGTTTGATGTTGATATTCCAAGAGGTTATAATCTCCATTTGATGTTGAAAATATGCTTTCAAAAACCCTATTTCAAAACCCTATTTCAAAACCCTATTTGAAAATATGCTTTTGAAAATATGCTTTCAAAAACCCTATTTCAAAACCCCTCTAAAACCCCAATATTTGGATTCCAAAAAATAAACCTTGTTTTTCTAAAAAAAAAATCTTCAAAACAGTGAGCTATTCAACTTCAAAATAATATTCTGAGTTCAATACTCAATGGGTGATTACAAGGCCACATGGAAAGTCTTCCTAACTCATTAAAGAACATCTATGATTTTTGGTTTGATCAAAAAACGCTTGGAAGGGTTCCATTTTGGTCCAAACATTCCTTCCAGACATTCTGGTTTTGCTGTCACAGTAGCTAGGTTAACTTTCAACTTGTTTTTCAAAAAACTTTTCCAAAAGGAGTGGTCCCAAATCATTTTTCTCTTGAATGTTAGTGTCTTAGGGAACTTTCTGTATAACATGGGCCTCTAGATGTTTTGTTTTCATTTTCTAAGATTTTTCGACATTTCAATCAACAGTACGGACTCTGTTTCTGAGCAACCTCTCTTGTTTATATGATTCCTCTCAATCTGTAACTTCAAAAGTGATTTGGGTTTTTGATATGTGTTCTAGACACAATAAGGATGATCTCCATAAAAACAATCATGCATTAAAAACATTCATAACCCCACTTTTCCATTTTTACAAAATCAGTTCACTGTTCTGTTCACTATTCACAGCAAGCATGTTTCAACTTTAATTCTTTGATTGGATGTTCACATTCAATCCAAATTAACTCATATCTTAGGAAGTAGCTCATGCTACATTTGTATACATCCTATAATAATATCCTTCATTCATTTGTGCATATATTTAGATTTCTAAATCACTTTAGCAAATCCATGAACACAAACACACTACAACCTTTGCACATTCTCGGATCATACATTGCATCCATGTAAGATTTGGGGTTTTTGTGACTCCTAATCTAAGGAGATTATAAGGAATGAACTTGATCACACGTTCATGCTTTCCCTCGATCACATCTTCCTTTCTCATCCATCCTGGGGATTGAGAGGTCTTCTTTTCTCAAAGATTAACATGCATCATTCTAGCTTGCTGCGCATATTTTATTTTCTTTGATTATTTATTTCAAGAATAATCAATGTCCCCTCTTAGATTAGGAAAACTTGATTACTTGATACATGATTAGACGTTCCTAGGCTTGTTTTTATGATCTTTCATTTTCGCATTGTGTAATATTTGGTTTAGATCTTATGAATGATATCTTATCTTTAGATTTTTTATTTCAAAATTCTTTTGTGATGTAATATACTATCATAGTATTAATTATCGAACCAAGCATAGTAAAAAAATGATTATTTGGATGCTAATTGAGGTCCGTCGAAAGACGGGGCGAGTTGAGGGTGTTTTAGTCGCGGCAAAGGCTCCTTCCTCTCTCGTGCCAAAACCCCAAACCGAGTTCTTTGGTTATGAAGGGTCGGTGCCCTTTATCCATTTGGGTGAGTTAAAATTGGGTTTCTTGGTTCCCTAAAGACCAAGTGGCGACTCTGTATCTGTTTTTAACAGACTTTTCTTTTCATTTCTTTAATTAATTTCAAAATAAAGGAAAGTCAATTCCGAAACCCCACCGGGAACAAAAACGGAACAGGGGTGGACTCCCAGAGGCCGCGTGTCCACACCTTGCTTGGAAACACGGTGTCGATATTTCAGTTTTCAATTCTAGTAAGAAAATGATTATAGCTACAGTCTCCTCTGACCCCCCCCCCCCCCCCCCCCCCCCCCCCCCTATTCATCTATGGAATCTTTCTGCTATCTACAACCCTCCTTATTGGAATAATAAAGTTAAATTCTGGTGCGATATGAATGACATGGCTAATGCCATACTAGAACCTTGGATGGTCATTGGTGATTTCAACTGCATTACAAATCAATCTGAAAAATGAGGGGGTAGGCCCTTTGTTTGCTCTTCTTTAGGAGGACTTGTGGGTTTCATGGAACTGAGAGGCTTCGTCGAACTTGGGGCGACAGATATCCCCCATACTTGGGATAACGGGAGAGCTCGCTGAGCTAATATCCATCAAAGATTGGACAAGGTTATTGCTAATACCCTATAGAGAGAGTTATTCCCCAGAGCCACGGTCCGTAACCTTCCCATCACCGACTCAGATTATGCCCCTATTATCTTGAATACAGTGGGGCATAGACACCCAAAACCCAAGAATTCAAATTCGAAGCAATATGGATTAGAGATGAGAGTTGTGCCTGGGTTATTGAAAATGTCTAGAGGAACACATGTACCTCAGGTACTCTAGTAACTTGTTTATGTCAAAAAATTATAGCAGTGAAAAAAACCCTGAGGCATTGGAAAAAGAAGAACTTTGGTAAAGTCTAAACCAATATTCGGGAAGCCAGACAAGTGTTGGAATCCCTTCAAATGCTCAATCCATATCCTGAGAATGTGACCAAAATCTCAGCCATAAAGTTAAACTTAGATGAAAACCTGAAGTGGGAGGAAATTCTTTGGAAACAAAAGTCTCGAGTTAGATGGGTAGAGGAAGGTGACAAGAATACTCATTTCTTTTACCTTTTCACTCTTATACGACGAAGAAGGAATGCTATTGAACTCATCAAGTGGGATAATGGGAAGTGGATAGACGTTCAAGGCGAGATTAACAAAACATTTACTAAGCACTTCCAAAGCATCTTCAAGTCTGACTTGCCGTGCAACCCCCCGGACCTTGAGGGCCTTATTCCCAATCTTATCTCTCAAGAAGAGAATTCATCTCTCTGCTCCATTTCAGGTGAGAACAAAATCAAAGAAGCTATTTTTCAGAACGGTTTTACCAAAGCTCCGGAGCTGGACGGTATGTCTTCCATCTTCTATAAAACATATTGGCATATTGTTTGGATTGATGTCATCGCCACTATCAAAAACTTCTTTCTTGAAGGAGCCATGCCTAAAAACCTCAATCATACCCACATTGCCCTTATCCCAAAAATCAGCAGCCCTTCTTCCACCAACCATTTCAGACCCATTAGCCTTTGTGATGTGATTTACAAGATAATCTCTAAGCTACTTTCGAATAGGATTAAACCTTTGTTAGATAGAATTGTGTCTCCCTTTCAATCTGCCTTTGTCCCGGGTAGGGTGATTCATGATAATAACATTATTGCATAAGAGATCATCCATTCCATGAAATCTAAAAGAGGGAAATAAGGGTCCCTTGCAATTAAATTCAACATGGAGAAAGCCTATGATCGCATCAAGTGGTCATTCCTCATGAGGGTCTTAATGTGTCTCTGTTTCAATGGGAAGTGGTGCAATTGGGTCAGGCAATGCATTTCAATGGTTTCTTATTCCATCCTCATGGTTGGACATCCGACGGGTCTCTTTCATCCGAGCAGAGGGCTTTGATAAGGTGACCCTATCTCCCCATTCCTGTTTATTTTATGCTCTGATGTTTTATCTAGAATCATCAATACGGATGTGAATCATGGTCTTATCAAGGGGATTACAGCTAGCAAAGGTGGTCCTTTTGTGAATCATCTTCTTTTTGCAGACGATCTTATTGTGTTTGGTTGTGCTACTCCGGAGGAAGCCAACAATATCATGGACGCATTTTTAAGTACAGCAAGTGGTCAAGGAAAAGACTTTATCGATCTAAGTCTAGATCATTTTTTAGTAAAAATTCGTGCCCAAACGTTGCTAGAGCCATCTGCTATGAATTTGACCTACGTAAATCATCCAATGGATCAAGGCATCTGGGATTACTTTTTATTATGCCAGGAGCCAAGAAAGTCGTTGGAACTGATCTGGTGGCCAAAATTCAAAAAATAAAAATGGGCTGGAAAGCTTCAATTCTTTCCCAAGCTGCGTGGGGAACATTGATACGCATGGTGGTTCAAGCTATCCCTAGCTATATGAAGTCCATTTTTGACCTTTCTTCCTCCTCATGTGATGTGTTGGACAAGTTATTCAGGGACTTTTGGTGGGGCTTTCGTGATGGGAAAAAAGGCTTGTATCTCAAAGCTTGGGACTCGCTTTGTAAACGAAAGAATGTGGGTGGACTGGGCTTTAGGCGAATGGAAGACTTCAACAAAGCTCTTATAGCTAAGTTGGGGTGGCAATTGTTAACTCATGAGAACAAACTTTGGGTGGCCATTCTTAAAAGCAAGTATGTCCGAAACTCCAATGTTTTCAATCCCCGTAACAAGACTAATAGCTCTTGGCTCTGGCAAGGTATCCACAAATCCCTCATGTTGATCAAAAGTGGTGCATGTAAGCTAATTATGCTAGGCAACAATATTGATATCTAGGAGGATCCGTGGATCCCATCCATTACTGATTTTAAACCTATCTGCAGGTTGCCTAATCGTCCTTTTGTTTCCAAGGTTAGTGAATTAATGCTCTCCAATGGAGTGGGTTGGAATGTTTCATTAATCAAGGACACTTTCTCTCTGGCTTCGGCCAATGCTATTCTTCCCCTTTCCTTGCCTTCTGGTAGACCCGTGGACATATTCATTTGGACCCTAGATAAAATTGGGCTCTTCTCGGTCAAGTCAACTTACTTGACTGGCCAAGCCCCCAGGATCACCGCACGTTCCAGCCCCAATAATATCAATTCTATCATTTGGAAGAGTCTTTGGAATGCAAAAATCCACGAATGTCACAAGATTCTCATTTGGAAAGTGTTGGCAACGCCCTTCCAATACATGAAGAGATTGCCTCTCAGTTCCCCATTGATGATAAATCATGCATGCTCTGTGACCACTCGACAAATCTGCTGCCCACCTCTTTTTGGGCTACGATTTAGCCAAAATTCTTTGACGGTCTTCTTGATGGTCCATTGACCCCTCAGTTTTTCTTAATAGAGAAATCTTCATGTGGGTCAAGGTTATCCTTAGCCCATGCAATGAGGAAGGCACCAAATTCACTATCTTCGTTGTTATAGTGATGGAGCAACTCTAGACTATACGCAACAAGATTTTCCATGAGAATCTGATTATGGATGTCCCCTTTTGGCATACCCAAATAAATGATCTTACTTCTGAACATTGGAAAGCCCAACGTAAGACGCGCCTTTTCTCGTATCCTAGCCCCTGCATTTGGATTCCCCCTCCTCCGAACTGGACCAAAGTTAACTTTGACGTGGCTATCCGTGATTCCTCATCTACATTGGCTGCTATTTTTCGCAATGGCTTGTCCCAAATCACCCATGATAGAGTGTGGAGAAGAAACCCTATGGACCCTACTACAACAGAAGCTAACACGACACTCTGTGCTATCTCTGAAGCCGCTGCTTGTGGGCTGCGCCGTGCTTGTTTTGAAGGGCATGATCTTCTGGTGTGTTATCCACTAGGTGACTAGCTATCTCTCCAGATTGGACCATTGACTCTGTAATTCTGAATGGAAGATCCCTTTTGTCCCTTTCCTTTGATTTTTGGTTTGTTAGATTTGTGCCTCGTTCTGCTAATTCTGTTGCCCATCGTTTGGCTTAATGGGCAGCCAACTTTGCTTTTGATGGACCTATTCCGATTGAATCTATTCCTCAATTTGTTCCGAAGGAAGGATTTCAGTAGGATTAGGCGCCTTTGGTTGTATTTCTACCTTATTTTATTGATATGTGACTCAAGCAAATATATATATACACACAAAGAGAGTCTTGAGCCCTTTAGCTTTGTTTTGGTGACAGTAAGCTCTCTTTATACATTTTGAAATATCTCAAATATGGATCCCAACACATTTGACAAATAAGATCACACTCAATTATAACTTGAGAGCACTAGATACAGAATAAAAACTCGGATACACTTAAAAAAAAGATCGATACAAAATAAAAATAGAATCACATGATAAATTGAAATAAAAAATAAGCATAATATTTTGACCTGATGTAGTAAATATTAGTTTAAAAAAAAAAAAAAAACAAGTAGTACAAGTAGAACTAAAATGAACTTGACACTAACAAAAAATTTCTCAAAAAAATATTTGATAAAAAGACAATTGTGTTTTATTAGTTTTGTTTGTTGTTTGCACATATCAATTAAATTCAATATTCACGTAATTATATTTATTTCAGAATTATCCCATGCAAATGAATGGACACGTTACTAGTTTTCATTTGATAAAAAGACTTGTTAATTTGTGCGGTTTTATTTTTTAAATATTCTTATTTTGAAAAATTGGAGTGAAGCACTTAAAGAAATAAATTTAGTTGATGTTGGACTTCCTACCTATCATTATATATTTAAACATATATGTGTATACATACATATATATATATATATATACACACAAGAAGAGTATCTTGAGCCCTTTAGCTTAGTTTTTGTTGGATCGATACAATCACACGCAAATAATATATGAAAACAGAAAGAGTAAAGAGACACAGAGAATTATCACGTGGTTCGGCAATGTGCTTACGTCCACACCGGAGATCCTGAAATTTCCACTATCTCAAAACGATTTAGGGTTACATCATATATATCTCTAATCTCCTATAGGTACATGGCAAAATCTCCAAAATACCCATACTCCACACACGTACATGGGTCATAGGGTCCTTCCCTTGACTCTTGGGCCTAATGTAACGAACCCATTATAATATGAACCACACCCAACAGTTCTGGTGGGTAGACAGGGTATATAGTGGGTAAATTGTATAGGAAGTCAACTAAATAGGAACCTAAGGGATGGTTCATACCATTACCAATAACTAAAAGAGAGAGAGTATGTAAGTCATTTTCACGTTTTAAGTTGCTCTTCAATAAAATAAATAAAAATAAATTAAATTTTACATTTACACTATTTCATAAAAATACTGTAAGCATTTTAGAATGTTTTAGATACAAACAAATAAAGAGGTAGTGGTTTTTTTTTTTCCCCATTGATAGGATGTCTGACTGCACAAATTGTCTATTGTTCTATTTTTGAATTAATTGATTTTAAATTGACAAATCCGTAGATAGCTTAATTTAAATTCACGTACTGTTTTTTTACAATCCTATCCAACTAAATGTGTACATATAGGTATAAATAAATAGGTTTATGAAGCTACAAAACATATAGATGATATTTACTAAGAGAGAAACTCACTTGGCAACAAAGAGATGTCCAAGACTTAATTTCTCTAACTTCAATTTTTTTAACTACCAAAAAAAAAGACTAATACATAATAGTCTCATTCTAAATAGTAAATTTTGAATTTAGAAAACTTTATTTGAGTTTTTTTTTTTTTTTTTTTTTTGTGAGTCTATTTTTTTTTTTTTTTGAGTTTTTACCTGAATTACGGCTGAATACAACGCACACACACTTCACACACGCACACAAACCCAACCAAACTCCACCCCACCGTCCCACAATGGCTCATAGCAAGAGCCACTCATTCTGACTGAACACACAAATATGAGCGACAAAAACTTTCCCAAAGAGAATCGAACACTTATCCTCTCCACTAAAAAGATCAAAGTGATACCACTTGACCACTTGAATCATTAATTTTATTTGAGTTTTCTAAAACAAAGTAAAATTTGGTGACCTTGACAAGTAAACACAACTAAAATAGACTAGTACTACATAATCGGTTCGTTGTAAATAGTCTTAATTCTTTATTTTATAGACATCCAAGCGCATCCCTAGGAAATCATGAACTAAACACCCTATCAATCAAGTAACAAGACAAGATGTCATATTCTCGAAATTATTATTGTTGTATTGAAATATTTGTTCCGGGCTTTGATGACACTGATTAATGATACTCTTTGACAATGGGTTATCAGAGCCGACATTTTACCATTATTGGGCATTTATAAAAATGTGTTTTAACAATAATGGTAATTAGTAACTTGTATATAAAAATAAAATAAGGTCTCTGTAAATTAAATCTTGTGGGTTTAAAAGAGTATTGAATTAATTGACTGATTTGAAAGAGTGCGTTTTTATTCATCTAAATTTTATTCACTCATTGCTCATTTAAGTACCTCATTAAGTGAGCATGCTCACCCAATAGAGTGTTTGGGGTGAGTAAAGAGTGAACAAAATTTGAATGAGCAAAAGTACACTCGATTCGAAAAAAAAAAAAGTTGAGTGAAAGGGTAAAAATAAATGAGAGTTTGCTTTGTCTTATTTTAATGTGCCATAAAAATACATGTTAAGAAGTTAAAATTAACCAAAACTAGAAACAAGCAAGTTGAGACTCACACCTCACCAACCCAATAGATGGGTCCTCCTTGTTTTGTTTCTATTTAAAACTTTAACACATGTTAACATTTTCCTATTTTAAAATTTAATTATATATACCTGCATTGGCCTCTCATTGGTTGGAAATAGCCATGAGGGAGAGAGAGACAGAGAGAGAGATATTTGGAAATTTCTTAATCAATAATCATGTTGGCATGGATATAATATAGTTACATTTCATAGTCCAATTATTGCTTAGAATTAGTGATTGGTGTGTGAGAGAAAGGGGGAGATATTAATTAATCTTTTTTTAATTTCATATTTCAAAATTTTGAAGAAGTAGGCCACTAAAAGAATAAGTCTTTCCAATGAAAAATTCTATAATACTCCGTACGTCTTAGTGGTTTTGGACGTAGGTACAATCGTTATCTCAAATGGCATCTCAGGAAGCCAATAGATGGTAACTAAGTTGCTAGATGGGTGGTAACAAGAGGTGTCAATAAGAGTAGTCGTAAAAACTTAAGAAAACTAAGGGTGTCAATAGAAGATATTAAGTAATCACAAAAAAGTGGTTTTGTTATAGTAATTTTACTAGTACTAATTGACACCCTTGTCACTATCCAGTAACACCTAGTTACCCCCGTTGGCATATGTGTGATAAGTGATAAAGAATTGTATAATATGACCAACACCACTTAGTCATATATAGAAGGACCTCTTTCCAATATGTTTGGTCATGGAAGCTGGACATGATTCTTGAATTGTACTTTATGCTCGAGAATCGATTCCAATAGCATTAGAATATATATTATACTGATTGGGTAGTTAGGCTCATTTAAGATTTTGTGAGATAAATGACTCAAGTTTATAAGCAAGCCAACTTTTTTCTTTCTAATAGCATACAAAGTCCCTTTGGTTCATGGATTTGTGGGTTTTGATTCCACCCTAATAATCTCAAAGGTTTACCTTGTTCGATTAATTCATAGTTAACATTTTAAAAGGTTAATTACACGGATCTTTCTTGAGGTTTAGCAAAATTACACAGACATCTTCTTTATATTGCAAAATTACACAAACCTCACATCTAGCATGAATTTACTATTTTATCCTTATTTTGTTTATCATTTTACTAAATTACACATCTCTCTCTCTCTCTCTCTATATATATATATATATATCAATCTACTGTGTGTGTATAAATATACTCCCTCCGTCTCATAATAAGTGTTCACTTTCATTTTGCACATTGTTTAAGAAAGTTGTATTATATTAGTTTTTTTGGTTCATTAAAGGGTCACTTTCCAATTTTACCCTTAGATGTGATAGGTGTTTAACTTTTTGCTTGTTTTGAGACCACAAATAAATGCTACTTTGTCTTTATCATAAGGGTAGTTTTGGAAAGTAAGTAAAAGCTATATGCCAATTTAGAAAAGTGAACACTTAATGTGGGACATCCAAAAAAGGAAATGTGGACACTTATTATGGGACGGAGGGAGTATATAAATATAGATATAGATATAGATATATAAGTACATACATAATATATGGACATATATATACATGGATACAAATGTGTTCAAAAAATAAAAATTTTAAACCCAAAATCAATTTGTTCCTAAAATTGAAACCCAAAATCAAGATATTTCAAAAACTAATTTGTTCCTAAGATTTAAAACCAAAATCAATTTAGTCTAAAAATCTAAGATCTAAACCCAAATATCAAACTCACCTCAAAGATGTATACAAGTATATATGTATTTATGTATTCAATGGCTATATGTATACAAATATATATATGTATATATGATGTGTGTGTATGTGTGTGTATGCATGCATGTATGTATGTATATATGCATGGTCCATATATATGGTGTGTTTGTATGCTTGCATGTGTGTATGTATATACAGTAGAGAGAGAGACAGGAGAGGGTTTATATATGAGGGTTTATATATATATATATATATATATATATAACTAAGGGTATTTTTGGTATTAGCAAATTAAGAAGGAATGTCTCTATGAATTTTGCAATCTAGAGGGGAGGTGTGTTTAATGCAAATTCAACCTCAAGAGAAGTCTGTGTAATTTCACCAAACCTCAGGAGAGGTCCATGTAATTAACCCTTTTAAAAAAAAGTATGAGACCTCAATGGATTTAGAATCCACCAAATGTGAAAAATAGAATGTATTCTAAATTCTACGTTGGAGGTAGTATTCAAAAATATTACTGAATTTTTAATGTAATATTTGCATAATACCTAAACTGGCACTTATTATTAAAAAAGATTTATATACATGTAAAATTGATGACTCGTGTTTATTATTGAATTATCATATCAATCTCATTCTTGATCATGTCTAATCAAATTTTACTGTAGACACCCCGATTTTGACCAAACGTCGAATTAAGGAGAGTGTCACCTCCATATCCGATGATGACAAGGACCGAAAAATTCGAAGTGTTCCAAGCTCTTCAGAAAGTCCTCCAAACGCGGTAAAATTTTCACAGAATGAAATACCAAGTGTTTAGGAGAATTCAGGTATAAAACACCACTTTTGAAAAAGATCTTCGAAAATAAGTTTTTCTAAAAAAAAGGAGAAAAGAAAAGACCTAAAAATGGGAAGTTCAACAGAAACCGGCACACAGCAGTTGTTTGCGGCACTCAGTGAGTGCCGAACGGCAGTCACAGAATGTCGGACCGGCATTTACTGAGTGCCACCGACAATTTCTGACTATCGTTTGCTTTAACAGTCCGTATTTTGTGGTACAATACGTATATGTATGCGGATAAAAACCAAAAACTGATAAAGTAAGGTTGACAAAAATGCGGCAATCAATAATTTGGCGCGGCACTTACTGAGAGCCGCGCGGCAGTCACGGAATGCCGTCGTTGCTTTCACGGAGTGCCGCAGCGGCATCCACTGACTGCCACAAAGGATTTTTGACTACCGCCTTCTGCAGCAGTCTGTCTATTTTCAGGAAGTACGTATTGTACCACCAAATGAGACATTTACACCTGTCTTTTACTCCGAATTCACTGAGAATACTTGGTATTTTTTTGTCTATAAAAGAAGGAGGATCTTCCTTGGGAGGATATACAAAAAAATATACAAGAAGTGGATACCAAAATATACCAATATAACATATTTGAGAGAGATAGAGAGTTTTGGAGAGCTTGAAGAAGATAAGAAGAGCTTGGAAGATCTTCAAAGTAGAGAAGTTTTGAAGATAGTTGGAGGTGATCCTCTAAATGTTAGTTATGTTTTCATTCTTGTGTTTCTTTCTTTCTTGTGTTTCCATTATTGTGTTTTCTTCTTTTTTATACATTTCTTTTGGAATTCTTGGAGATCTTCAATGTCTCTCTTGAAATCTTTTGAGTTTGATCTTTTGAATCTCATGTAAGCTTTTGCTTCACATGGGAGTCAAAGTTTGATTATCACTTCATTTTATAAGCAAATAGATGGATCCAAGTCCATACTTATGACTTGGGTCCTCTACCTTGATGTTTCATGGAATCCTTTCTATATTCCTTTGAGACTCATGAGTATTAGTCATGTCTTCATCTCCAATGACCATCAAATGGTAGGAGAAAGTAGTTTGAGTCTAAGCCCATCTCCATGGTTTAGATTCATTATCTTAAGATTTCATGAAGTCTATTCATACTTCATTTGAAATCAACAAATATGAAGGTCTTTAGCCTCCAATGACCATTAAATGGTAGGAGAAAATGGTTTGGTTTAAGTCTAACTTCATGGTCTAATAGTTGGGGTTAACAAATAAAAGTTGAACTTGACAATGAAACAGTGGATTCATAAACCGGTTTTGATCAAAGATTTTTAGTTCGAAATCTAACCGTTGAAATCAAGTGAAACCAACGGGAAAGTGTCAATAACACAATGTTTTACCACTGTAATTTTTGTTTTAAGGAGATTTCATGTTTAAAGTGGTTTGGTCATGAGTTTTGTGAAGTCATTACAATCTGTCCAGAGTTTCAGAACAGTAACACTCTTTTTAAATAAGTAAATCAGAACCTTAATAAAGTATTTGTGACCCAAAATAATTTTTTCTAAGTAGATTAATGTGTTAGGAAGTCACCCTAAAAAGAACAAAGCATTTCTGATCTTTTTGCTATTTTTAGAAAATCGTACAAGAACTCTGGACAGAAGGTTGTAGAATGCTGAGTGATGTCTGGTTTTTGTCCAATTCCCGGAGATCCAACCGTTCTTTGATTTCTTTTTTGGGTTAAATACTAGACACACAGAAGCATCTTGTGTCCAAAATTCACCAAGATCAAGCCACAGGAACCATGCTTTTTATTTCTTTAAAGTTATGATCTGGTCTCAGCAATTTTCATAATTCTGCAAGTTTTAACCAATCTTATGAGTAGTGGCTTAGATGATATTTTCATGAGTTATGGTCCAAACCATGTTTCAATAATGATTAGTTAAGCTTGAATTCAAAGTTTAAATGATCTAAATCATTGAGTACTCCAATAATTTATTCTTTTCATGTACATATTCATCCATATGGCTTGACACTTATAATTAGGACTGGGTTGCTTTAGATTTAATTACATTTGATAGATTTAAGCTAGAAATTCAGGGTTGTTATTTCTAATTTCGTATCTTGTATAGCATGTGGACTAACCCTTTGTTTTGCAGCGCTGTTAAGGTATGATTTCTTGAACTCCTCTTAATTTATTTTAATTTCTTGATTTTATCGATTTTCTTGACTTTTATGCGCGACACATTAGAATTAAGATTTTGCCTTAAATGTATATATGTGAATTAGAGACTCTTTTCCTAGGTTTTTATTTAATCGCATGCATTGCACGTTTCATATTCGCGGCTGGATCTCGGGTAAGTTCTCTCGTTCTTTATTGCATATCATATTGCTTGCTACTTGAATTACGTGGCTTTTTGAATGATATTTTGTAAATTGGTAATTTTACAACATTTTGACATGTTAGTGTAATGTATACGTATACCTATGTATTAGTTGAGGGCACGCTTAGATTAGTAATTCAATTAAAAGGATGTTAAGTAGAGGCCTATCGCGAGATAGGATGAGAAGGGGTGTTTTAGTCCGATGGGCTCCTTCCCTTCTCATTCCATAATCCCCGGACCTAGTTAATCTTTGGTTTCGCAAAAGATCAGCTGCTTTAAAAATGGTTTTTTAATTTTCCTTTTAAAAATTATATGGCGACTCATTTGTTTTGAATTTGAAATTTAAAAGAATTTTAAAAGAAAAGCTGTGGGTAACAAAAAATTGCGATATCCACAGTCATTTTTTTTTAATTACCCTTAAACTTTAGAGATGTGATAATTTGCATTTGCTCATCATTTGATCTATAGATAGTCTTGGCAATATTCCTATTTTATTTTTCTTATAGCAACCAAATACTGGATTCTAAATATATCTACGATTCCACTGGTGAACCGAACGCTCATCCAATCTCTACTGCTATTTAGGCTTTGTTTGGTTTGTGAATTTACAAAAAGAAAATAAAAGGAAAAGAAAACTAATTGCCTTATATTTTTTCTTGTGTTTTCCTTCATTCTTAAATATTATTAACAAGTGTAAATTACAATTTAGACCTTTGTAGTTTGGATGTGATTTCACTTTGGTTCCTGCAGTTTTTTTCGTCAGTTTGGTCCTTACAATTTAAGTTTAAGTTTAATGTAGTCCATTCATATATATATATATATATATATATTAAAACAATTTTTTGGTAAAAATCAGTCATGTGATACACACGTAAGGTATCAATAGGGGTATAATGGTAAATTTATGTAGAGAAATTACACTTTAAATACCTCTATTAAACATAAATCTATCAAAAATTGTAAGAAAAATTGTTAAATGGAATATATTGAACCTTGACTAAAACTATAAAGACCAAAGTGACAAAATTGAAATTGCAGGGATCAATGTGAAATTACACCCAAACTAGAAGGGTACAAAGTGTAAAATTTTAAAAAAAAATGTAAAATATAGTTATGACATAGGAAAAAAGAATAGAAATGACTTACAACATTGAAAATGTTTGTTTTAATTCTCAATTTATTCTCTTTTCGTTTTTATTTTCCTCATCATTTTTCTAATAAACTAAATATAAAAAAAATATTTTTCTTTACATTTTCTTTAATTTTTCTTATGAAATCCAAAAACCAAACAAAACCTTAGTTTTTTTTTTAACATATATATGCAACTTCCCCACCAAATGCAACAAAAGGACAGCCTATAGAATAAAAAGGGAAAGTGGATTTGTATCGCATCATCTATTACTTGACCCAAAATGATAAAGAAACAAAAAATGAAGCAAAGATCAATTAGGTTCTAGCAATAATGGGTTAATGACTGGTTATATTGGGTCTGTTATGCTTGTAACAGCTCTCTCTAGTGCCAAAACTGTTAATAAATCATATGGGCTTGTGTAATTATGAAGTGAAATAAAAAGCACCTTTCTTGAAAATGAACCAACTCAACCTAGTAACTTCTTTGAGCTACGTTGTCCAGATCAGGTTGTGCTGACACAATGTTATACTGTTCATGGAGAATTTTTTGGGTGCTTATAGGGGTACTAGGTGACCGTATTATAACGTGGTGCTTTGCAATCAATCATAGCAACTTATTTAGATGCGACTCACACCCTAGGGTCCATAAATAATGGGAGAAATGTGGGTCCGATCGCCCAAAAGACTCATTATGATTGACTGCATCTGCGGGATTAACTTTGTGGTACCCTCCAAATTGTAACAATTTTTAGCGGCCATTGCTTATGATAGGGTTGCTAAAACATTTGATATGTTAAGCACAAGCTAGTGCTATCTGAAAACCAAACAACTAACTCACCTTTTGGTGAGATAGTGAGGATCCACACTTCCCAAATGGGAGGTTGTGGGTTCGATACTTGGGGGCCGCACTAGAGAGTTTTTCTTTAATGTGGGCCTTCGGCTCCTCCTGTGCCTTTGCACTCCATTTGTTATTACTAACTACTAACAACTCAGTCACAAGGGTCTATCAGTCAAAAAACATAAAAATAAAAAACCAAACAACAAATAAGTCATGAACTCATGACTTAGCAAGCAAGTTTCAGGCCCAGTGGACACAGTTTGGTCTCTCTTTGCCCTTATTTTTGGGTTTGACATCAAGGTTGAGGCCCAATAGCTAAATGTAGTTTTAGCCCAAATCCAAATCCGGGTTAGCTCTATGCTGAGCTAAAATAGTGAAAATAAATAAATAAATGTATGGTTAGCCAAATTTATCCAAATTCTCTCTCCAAAATCAATGGTTAAGTTCCTTAAATGTCAATGATGAAAAAACACAATATGAAATAAAAATATTTATTTACAAAAGAGAGCCATATTGGAGTTGATTGTAAAAAAGTTACTGAGATAGAATGGTTTGGGAGAAATTCTAAATGTAACCACCATTTTTCTCTCTACACCCACATGTTATATCAAGGAGCTAGGCTTGTAAACGGATCGGATCTGGACTGGATCCACACAAATCAGATCCAGATCCGTTAACAATTCTATTATCCAGATTCAGTCCATTTATCCATCGGATCTGCCTTATTTAATCCATATCCAGATTTGATCGGATCTGGATATTCGGATCCATTTGTCGGCTCTATAACGGCAACTTAGTTGCTTATATATATATATATATATATATATATATATATTCTAGTATTACCATAGAAACTATTATTTTTATTATTTTTCTCTATGCATACACAAAAATCAATCAACGTTTAACCTATCAACACACTTAATTATGAAGAAAAATCTGGTCCATTGACAGGCCTACAAAGAGCTGTACATGCAAAAACTCTTGTTGTATATGTGGGTGCAGAGAGAAAATTGATGAGTACATTTAGAATTTCCCATGATTTGGTTTTTGCCCAACAATAAACTAATTTTGGCTGTCAATGTTGGAATTGCTATAATAATAATGTGTTCTCACTTCTGCCAAAACTTTGGGTGTGCCTCTGATTGTACTCTCTACTTAGCTTACCGCACTATGTAGTAAATATTTAGTATGCTTCAAATAAAAAAATTTAAATAAATAAATTGAGTATGGAGTCCAAACGTGCAGAGAACTGATATTTGAATTTACTTTTTTTCTTCAAAATAATTAAGCTAGTTACCAAACCTCACCTTTGAAATCAATAAATGTGATTAAAAATTATTGAAATTAGTGTAACTAAGGATCGATCCAGGAGGGTCCTATGGAAATTTTTTACCCAACTCATCAAATTCTCCATCAATCAGACCCATCAACTTTTTAACTTATTTTCCAAACTCATCAACTTTTCAAAGTTGTCTTTTTAAAAAACGACTTTACAGAATAATTTTTCACTGAAATCTTGATTTGAAAACTCGACTTCTGAAGTCGTGTTTTCAAATCAACTTTAAGTTTGGTATAACGGACACATAAAATACAATTTCACTGCCTAAGGACATTATTTGAGAAATCGTGAATTCAAAACACGACTAACTGTAGAGAGAAATGATTATGTGAAGTCGTGCTTTCAAAAGACGACTTTGGAAAGTTGATGAGCTTGATAAATAAGTTAAAAAGTTAATTATTCTGATCAATAAAATGGGCATTTTGATCGGTTGGGTAAAAAAATTGTCTTGTTGGGCTAGCTCCAGTGTCCTTGAAAAATAATCCTATAATACATTTTTTTAAAAAAATATAAATTTCCAAATACTCTAGTTTTTTTTGTGGTTTTAGTCATAAACTTCTTTAAGTGAGACCAAAAATTGTGTTAAGAGAATGGAGACATGGGCTTACGCAGTTGGTCTTCTGACTCCAGAGGACATAATGGAGAAATTCATTGGTGGCAATTGCTATGCTCCTGGCTCATTACATGCTGTTGTCTTTGTATTGGTCTTGGCTGGTGATTGGGCTCAACCCAATGAGTCCTACCAGACCTAATCCACTACAATGCAAACTTGACAAAAACATGCACTAGAAGGTTGTATGGAAAAATAAAGAACCAGTTATGTGGTTTGTAAATGAATCGGTTATATAAATTCAGGTGTTTAGTGAGTACCATTAATTTCTTATATAGGAGTTTATATTCAATCTAATAACTCTCTTAAAATTGGTTATTTGTCAAACCGACACTACGTTAGTTCTCATAAAAATCAAATAAATGATCCAATTTTAGACTTTTTCAACATACCATAGGGTTTTAATGCTCAACGCCTCAATCTTACATAGTTGGAGGATGGAGAGTTGAATCTTAAAACTTTTTATGGTGATTGAATCGAAAGGAAAAACATCAGAAAGATATTTTTGAAAAAATAAAATAAAATATATATATATATATAGAAGATCGATCGAATAGGATCGAATCGGCTCCGTTTAGTATTATTTTACAATTCGGTTCGATTTTTACACTAGAATTTTTTTTTTCTAAATCGACCAAATCGGATAGAATTAAACCGATCAATTTAGTTCGATTTTTTTACACCCCTACTTTGCAATTCAACCAATTAAATCAAACGATTCAATTCAATAATTACAATAATCAACTTAAAAATAATATAACTTTTATTACAAGGTATGTGGATATTCCGTTTGTATTCAATATGTTCTCAATTTTAGTATGGTGAGGAAGACCAGGTCCAAGACCAGGACCAAGAGGTCCAAGACCAAGACAATATAGGCTTAGTTTGGCCCCACGTGACTTTTTAAAAGGAGCTTATGAAATTTATTACTAAGTTCTTTGATGATTTTATACAAGTGACACACTACTCTTCAAAAAGGCATCATAAAACCAAAAAGCAACATTGGGCTTTTAAAAGCTCCATTCTAGAGCTTTTAAAAGATCCCTCCAAAAAATCCTAAGTTCAATTTTTGCAAAGCTCATAAACTAGTTACCAAATGAATTAACATTAAATTGTGCTTTAAAAAAGGAGAAGCATCATATGGGGGCCAAACTAAGCGATAGTTGACCATAATAATCGAAGAAATGTTGGGCACATAACACATTTTATAATAGAGTTTTAAATACAAGTATTTAGTGCTATGTAAGTAGTGCATAAAAAAATATAAAAAATTTAAACAACACATAATACAACATATTTAAAACCCTGTTATAAAATATGTTATAAAATATACTGTGTGCCTAGTATTTTTTGTAATAACTGAAGCCTAACACGAATTTGGTCTTAGTTTAGCTTCACTTTTTTGACTGTTTGGCTCGGACAGGTCGGTGGTTTCACTCGGTTTTTTGTAGAAAGATTTTTTTATATATTAAAATATTATTACTCCAAAAGCATGGCGTGGTAGGTGGTAACACGTTTCGGTCCAAGTGTTGGTGAGTGTCCTTTTCAATGATCTTTTGACGTGTCACAAATTTAACGGCTGATTCCCATTTCAGACAGTTTTATAGCCGGTTAAACCGTTATACCATTACTAGTTTTCTTACAGATAAAAAAAAAAAAAAAAGTAAATTATAATTTAGTCCATTAAATTATACATCTATTTTTATTGGGTTCATAAACTTTTTTTTTATTTTTTGCAATTGGGTCATTGAACTTTAAAATTCATTCAATCAGACCCAAATTCTGACACTGTTAACTTAAATTATTAGAAATTGTCCCGTATATTGCGCGTAATGCTTACATTTCACATGTTAGGTTCAGACAAACACGGGAGACTGTGAATGACTAAAAAAATATGTGATTTTGGGTATGATTGAATACAATTTTGGATTTAGTTGGATGTGTTTTCGAATTTGATTAAACGCGATTTCAGATCTGATTGAATGCAATTTTGCGCACTATTCACAATCTCCCGTGTTTGTGTTAACCTAACATGTGACAGGTAAGCATTACGCGCAACATACGCGACAATTTCTAATAGTTTAAGCTAATAGTATCAGAATTTGAGTCTAATTGGATGAATTTTTGAAGTTCAAGGACCCATTTGCAAAAAAAAAAAAAAAATTTTATGGACCCAATTAAAAATAGGTTATAGTTTAATGGACTAAAGTGTAATTTGCCCTTAAAAAAAAAAACCAATCCAAGATACATAATTGCTCTCTCTCTCTCTCTCTCTCGTTTGTCAGTTTTTTTTTTTTAGTCCGAATGGATTTGGAGTTTTTCGAAATGAGTATGGTAGATATACTTAAACGGGACACCTAAACTATCTATTTGTTGATGCATATTTTTAAAACTATGCATCAGTTACCAAACAAAATTCAAATTATTTTCAAAACTGTCACGACATATCAGTAGGTGGATGATTTGGTTGTCCCGTTTAGGTGTACCTAATATTATTCTTTTGAGAATATTGTACTTTATAAGCAGCTTTTTGAGGGTCCTAAATGAACTTCAAAGATAGAGCCTTTCAAGCATTTCTTTTTATAAAAAAAATGACATCCACTAACACAATTAGTTGGGAGCTATATATGAGATTCTATACCTGCTATACATAAAAAAGTTTTATTTAATTGAAGGCCCTATAAAATTAGGGGGTCCAAAACAATTGTCTTGGGTCAAGACCGACCCTGTTTATTAATAGACGTACAATAAAGGTTTATGTTCTTCACTTTAGATTTTAATCATTTTTCCTAGTTATTGCTAATTTTGTGTAGCTTAACTCTCGCTAGAACAATATCAAATTTTTTTTCTTTAACTATGTAGTATGCAAACAAATTTGTATTTATGAATATGATTAATTATATTTTACACCCATGTGGTTAGGTCCATTTTACGTTACCCTTTGTGATTCAAAAGTGGACACTTAACCTCCTGTGGTATCGGACTAAAATGAAATTTGTTAAGATTACTCTCAAAATTGAAAAAAAATATGTAAACACTTAACTTCCTTAATTTGTAAGGTTAATTTTGGGGTTAATCCCCTATGTGAACCCTATGTGAGGATAATTCTGCAATTTAGCACAGATCTGTGGGGTTGACTCTTAACATTTAAACCCTTTTGTGGGGCTAATTTTGGGATTAACTACCTATGTGGAGTTGATTTTGATATTTAAACTCTCTTTTTGTGGGGCTGATGTTTACACTTAATCCCCCTGTGGGCCTATTTTGAGAGAAATATTAACAATTTCACTTTATTCCGAAATCACAGTGTGTTAAGTGTTCACTTTTGAAGCACATAAGGGAAAAGTGAAAATAAGTCTAACCACAGGGGCATGAAATGTAACCTTAAGAATATCGGTTTTTTTTTTTCTTCAAAAAATAGTAAATATATTCCAAAAGAAGGGATATACACATGTACAATGGGTATATCCTAGGATATTCAATAGGCACAAAAGCATAAGGACAGGTGGCGCAACAAACCACTGAAAAAGCCTCACCAGACAAGAATCAATAACTAATCACAAAAAGAAACCAAAGGAAAAGGAAAGGAAAAACCAAGAAATCTCGTGAGAATAACACAAGGAAAAACACAAGACAACACAACCCAATACTAAACGATCACAAAACTAATGCCAATTTATCAGCAAGGCATCAAGGTGACTATGCCTTTTTCCATTTGCTCCTGATTTGAGCATAAACTTGCGAGACAAAATTCTTTAATAATTGCTCTTTTGGTGTAGAAGAGTTCTGAAAACTTCTCTTGATCCTTTCCTTCCACAGGCCGTAGATGGTAATTCCCAGGCAAATCCCGGGAATCATATGTTCGGGAGTCTTTCCTTTCCAATGCTGGATCATCCAATGGACAGTACTGTCCCAGGGGGTATCATTCCACCTCAGGGAACATCGAAGCATCAAGTCCTGCCAAATAAACTTAGAGTACTTAAAATCAAAGAAAATATGGTTGTGAGAATCCATTTGCCTAAGACATAAAGTACATGTAAGAGGTCCAAGTGTGAAATTGCATATTCTATCCTGTGTGGCTAGCCTATTCTGGATGGCAAGCCACAAAATGAAGTTCTGTCTAAGAGTACATCCAGATTACCAGGTAGAAGGGTACTAGGGGACAACTGGGTTAGATGGCCTAAGGTGGTTCCAAACATGGGAGAAGTTAAACTTTCCATCAGGTGAAGTGGTCCATTCAATCTTATTATTTAGGCCAGTAAGTTTATAACAATTGGATAGGAGGTCACGTACCTCGTTAAGGCCAATATAATTTTAAGCAAGCCAATACCAATCAAGCTGATAAATAATAGTTGCGTCTTTAGCATTAGAAGTTGTTAGCCTTGAATTTCTTTAAGGCATTATTTATATTTGTTTTGATGATGACAAATCTATTGATAATAGCATGTTGGTAATTGTTCTATTCTAAACTATTATCAAGTCATTTTCATTGTGTTAATCTCTTGCATTATATTCTTAAATGTTCTAACTTTGTTTGAGTTCATGAGATAACATATGGTGAAGCCCAAGAGTAATAGAGCTCAACAAGGATCAAGCTTGAAGACTTGAAGATTTTTTATCCTTGGTTGAAGACTAGGATTTTCTTGTAAGCATTTTGAACTATCACTCATAGGGGTTCAAATAACTTTAACTAGACTTTAGGATCCTTACTCTCATACTTTAAAATACTTTCAAGGACCTAAACATACTTAGATCACTCAATTAAATTCATTTCACAAAAGATTTTAAGTGGCTAAGTCAAAACAAACAACCCTTTACAGATGGGTCAAATTTAAATCCAAACCTGATCTAATTGGTAAGTAATTAGATGTTAAGTTTTATATGGTTGGAAAGATATTTGAATCTAGTTTCTGATTCTTCAAACGGATCACAAAAATGAGTTTTGTATTGGGAGTTATGGCCGTTTTAGTAAAGTTGTATCAGTCTGCGAAAAACCAGCAAAAACCAGTCGACTAATTATTTTCATGTCCAGTTGACTGGAGGTCATATCCAGTCGACCGGAGGTATTGTTCCAGTTGACTGTATTATAAAAAAAGTCGACTATTTTCTGTTTTTGAAAGGTAGCTACTGTTACAAACTTTTCAGTCGACTGGGGCATTTTTTTTCAGTCGACTGGATCGCACTGAAACACGTAACGACTAGTTTTCTAAACTTTTTGAAAATTGCTTTTACACCCCCAACGGTCATATATGTTGAAAAGCTATATATAGGGGTGATTTTAAGGGTTGGGTAATGAAGAAAAATCATTCAAACAACTTGTTTAATCATCATTCACAATTGAGCCCTAGTTTGAGTGAAAAATCAATTTGTTATTCATTTCAATTGTAATTCTTGAGAGAGCAAATTGTACTAAGCTTTCATTTATATTATCTACTCACTAAGGAGTTGTTGAGTGAGCTATCATTATATTATCCACTCTAGAGAGAGAGTTATCATTTGTACCCAATTTATTTATAAAAAGTGAGGGTTAGTAACCCTTGTGTGCAAAGAAGATGTGTTCTTCTTTGGAAGAGATTGAAGGTCTACACCCGTGAAGTAGATCGAGTAAAGGAATCCTCAAGAGGTGTTCTTGAGGGGTGGACGTAGGCCGCGGTGTGCGGATTGCCGAACTATTTGAAAACTCGGTTTGCAAGTGTCTCTTTCCTTATCTCTTTACATAATTGTTTGTGATTGTGTTTAATTTGTAATTATGTTTTTAAAAAGGTTTATTTTCCACTAAAACCTTATTCACCCCCACTCTAAGGTTTCCATAATTGGGTCAACAGAAGCTATAGCAGCATCATAGGTAATTCTGCTAGTATACTTCTCAAATAATGGTCCACAGGGGAGCCAACTGTCATGCCAAAGAGAGGTATGTAAGCCATTACCAATCTTATGCCTAATTAAAGGTCTAGAAATATTTCTAAGCTTCATGAACTTTTTCCAATACCAAGAGCATTGTCTGGGGACTTTCACCTCCCAAATGCTTTTGGTTTTGATCATGTACATGTGAACCCAATGCTTCCAAAGGGAATTATTTGTAGGATCAAGAATGTTCCCAAGGTGTTTAAGATTAAGCAAAGTATTGGTGAAAAAAATATCCTTAACGTTGAGGCTTCCTCTTGTTTGGGCCTGCAAACATTAGCCCAAGCCACTTTGGTTTATTGAAAATTGCAGTATATCATATTATATGAGTGGTATGTAATTATTTTATTAATTCGTTTACTCTATTTAAGTGAAGATTTTAACTGAAACCCAAATATAAAAGCTTAATAAATTCCCAAAATATTTATCAAAATTTTGGGTATAGCTAATTATCAAACTAAATTTCACGGAGTGGTTAGTGAAAATCATAGGTGTTTATAATTTGAAGTAGAATCATTCACTCTCTAGAATATATATATATATATATATATCGGATATTGTACGAATTTTCACTAAGGCTCTATCAATTGGCTCATGAGTTTTGTGATTGGAAAAGAAAGGAAAATACAAAAAAATACATGATCCTTTGTTCGGCTACCAAGATAAATAAAGGGGAACATATTATTCTGGGCAATTGGAAATTTAGAATTTTTTCGAATCACTTCCCGCCATATTTTCTTAGGTTACAATTTTTTTATATTACATATATATATTTTACTTTTAATGTTATTTAAGTATGGACAGTGGCGGATACAGGTGGGCAAAGGACACATAGAATACAATTTTACTGTGTAAGGGCATTTTACTTTTAATGGTATTCAAAACACGACTTTAAGTTTGGTATAACGGACACATAGAGTACAATTTCACTGCGTAATGACATTTTTTGAGAAATTGTGAGTACAAAACAGGACTTTAGAGATAAATGATTCGGCCAAGTTGTGTTTTCAAAAGACTACGTTGGAAAGTTGATGGATTTGAGAAATAAGTTAAAAAGTTAATGGTTCCAGTTGTCACTCCAGTCCCGGAAAACCTTTTATTTTAATTGCATATTTGAAATTTGAAAATATTAACGTGGATTAATAATTTAGATGAGTTGACGTGGGTCAACGGTGATGTGTCAATTGAGGATACAGGAAGTTGGTAATTCATGAGGCATTAATGTGATTTAAATGACATTTATCTAATTTAAATTTTATCTAATTTAAATGTTAATTGAATTTTTTTGTATATGTGAATAGTGAAATTACATGTGTAGTGTAATTTTTGCTAGTGTTAATCTTGTATAGGATCATTTTGATGATTTTAACGATAACCAATAGGATGCATTGCATAAAAGGTAGGTTATCTAGAGATTCCACGGAAATTGTTTTTGGAACGTGATTTCGGACCCAAACGGAACTTAAGCGAAAACTTTTATAATTTATAATTTTCACTCATGAATCGATGAATTAGACGTTTAAGATGTTTCGGAAGATAATTAGAGTTTTGAGGACTCGTGGGGAGGTAAGCATAATTGTCGAGAGTTGTGCCTAAAACTTAAGATATATTTTTTTTTTCCATGAAATATCCAAAGCACAATATCAGAGAGAGAGAGAGAGAGAGAGAGAGAGAGAGAGAGAGAGAGAGAGATTATTCCCACGAGTTTTGCAACGCCGATTGAAGATTGTTTGTCCATCAATTTTCAGCCAGGTTTCATGTTTGAACTCTTTGAGGCAAGATCTATGTTTTTATGCCTCTTAGGCTACGTTTGGTAACTTTTTACGAAAATATTAATTCTAGATTTTGGGAAAAATCCTGTAAAACTTGTAGGAATCATCTGAAGATCCGACGTTGAATCAGTGCTCTAGTGCTTCCCTCAAAGTTATAGAGCTTTAGCATGAGTTATGAATTTTAGATCTATGAATTATATGGATTTACATGTTTTAAATACCGGACTTGATATTTAGGATCCGCACGAAATTCATATATTAATTAGGGCCGTTATTTTATGCACATGAAAATGCGATAAAATATTTATATAGGCATGCTATGTGTTTATTTGGGGGGGGGGTGGGGTTGGGGCAATTTCATCCGGGGGGTAAGCTCCTCGAAGTTTGAGGATTTTGTGGTTAATAGTTGTGGTGTCTGGTATGGAGGAAGGCCCAACCAAGACATGGTGCATGGTATGGAGGAATATCCAACCAGAGCACAGGATGCGTGGAAGAGGAAGGCCTTCCACGGCATCAATCTCATTTACCGTATAGAAGCGTACCACTCTCCCTAGAGACTATTTTGATATGTTTAGATATTTTAAAGCATGAATTGTCATATAAATATATATTTAGAATTATGCACTCAACATATAGTTGAGCAGTTGAGTTTTACTCCATTGCAGGTGATAAAAGGAAAGGAAAGAAGAGACGCGAAGAGTGAGGCCAATGGGACGACGGGGTTACTCTTGTTTATGTTTTGTTTTCCTTTTCAATGATGTAATAAGAACTTGGGGGTATTTGTAATATGGTGTAATTGAATCTTGGAATTGATTTATAGATGTTGTAAACAGTAGTAAAACTTGTATAATTATTCTTTGAATCGTTACAATATAGTAGTGAATGCGTTGTAATGTGTTGGTTTAATCATAGTTAGAATCTACAGCATGCATACTAAACTAAAGTAAACCAGTCGACTGGTTTATGGAAAAGTTGACTGGAGTCCTGCTTGGTCTAGCCACTACCCCAGGATACTAAAAAACAGTCGACTGGGTCCCCAACACAATCGACTGGATAATTGATAGAAATGTTATTTTTGGTTCTGTGTAAGAAACAGTCGGCTGGGTAGAAGACCACAGTCGACTGGGTGGAAAACCACAATTGACTGGACCGTATTTTCAAAATTGGGAATTTCTATTTTCGTCGACTGGAAGAACTAGTTGACTGAGAATTTGAGACCCCAGTCGATTGGGTCACCAACACCCAGTCGACTAGACAATCTCTGAGATTTTCAAACTCTCTGTATCTTGCATTTCCAGTTGACCAGACCCTGATCAGTCGACTGGATTGCTGTTTAAATAGGTTATTTCTATGAGTGTTTTAAGTACGCAAAACGTTTTATAATTCAAATTTTTATGGATTTTACTTGTGTTTTTCGTTGCTATTTATACTTTATTGAAATTGATTGAGCCAAAATGGCGTGCCACATATCCTATTTTTGTGCATAACAGGATAAGTCGTAACACCGGTCAACATGGACAATTTGACGGGCTGGGTAAAAAATGGGTCTTGTTGGACTAACTCCAGTGTCGTTGAAAAATAATCCTATAATGCATTTTTTAAAAAATTATAAATTTCCAAATACTCCAGTTTTTGTGGTTTTAGTCATAATGAGACCAAAAATTGTGTTTGAGAATGGAGACTTGGGCTTACGCAGTTGGGCTTCTGACTCCAGAGGACACAATGCATATAATATTGGGGGCAATTGTTTTGCTCCTGGCTCATTACATGCTGTTGTCTTGTATTGGTCTTGGCTGGTGTTGGGCTCAACCCAATGAGTCCCACTGTATGGAATACTAAATAACAATGCTAGGGACACTAATAAATTTCACTAACATTCACGTCTATACTCTCTCTCTTCTAGTAGCACTTTGAGTCCACTGTGCCACTAGGAGAGAGATAGAGTGTGGGTGTGAATGCTAGTGGCATTTGTTAGTGCTCCAAATATTACTCAATTTATTATATAGGAGTCCGTACTCAATCTAATAACTCTCTTAAAACTAGTTTTTTGTCAAACCGATAACACGTTAGTTCTCATAGAAATCAAATAAAAAAATGAGACCTAGACTGAACATTGTCCAATTTTAGACTTTCTCAAATAGACCATAGAGTTTTAATGCTTAACGCCTCAGCCTTACATCGCTAGAGTCTGGAGAATGGAGAGTTGAATCTTAAAACTTTATATGGTGATTGAAACGAAGGAAACACCTGAGAAAGATATTCCAGAAAAAAAAATGAGACTAACGTATTATGGTGCAGGTAACTTAACTGGTTCTTTAGTAAACCAATACAACCTTTGTTATCGCAAAAGCCAATAAAAAATGAAACTTGGATTGAAGCAGATCCAATTTTAAGCAATTCCAAACATGCCCTAAGAATATATATTAGCATGTTACATCCATAATTATCCAAACCGAACTAAACACTAACCTGGTAAGGCAATTGGTTTATAGTTCAATGGTTCAACATTCGATCCAATAGGTTAAAAACTTAATTTCATGACTATTACACAATAATTATAGGATAATGTTAATGCTAAAGCTGAAATTGTTAATATAAAGTGGAAAGTGTTGCTAAAAGTTTTAGTGACAGTTATTATTTTCTTATTGCTAAAAATTTTAGCGACATATTTTACTTTAAAATTAGTAATTTTTGCTTTGGCATTAGCATTTTTCTTATATGTACATGTATATATATATAAGCAGTAGTAATAACTACTATAAAATAGTTAAGCTCAATTCCTCTTAAGATTTAAAATTTTCACATTTTTTGATATCTAATAAATTAAAGTCACCGTGTCAACCAACCAATTTTTAATAGAATTCAAAATTTAACAACTCACACTGATTTTTACAATTCAAATGCATAAACAATCCAATTGGAAAATCAATCAAACAACCTACTTGTTAGGTTGGAAACGGTTCGGTTCGATTGCGTTCAATATAATTTTACTGCTCGGTTTGATTTTTATATTGGATTTTTTTTTTTTTTAAAAAAATTGACCGAATTAGATCGAATCGAACCGATCCGTTTAGTCAACTGGTTCAGCTTTTTTACACCCATGCTTCCCAATTCAACCAATTAAACCAAACCATTCAATACAATACCTACAATTACCCGCTTAAAAAAAAAAAAACCAATATGTTCTTAATTTTAGTATGGTGAGGAAGACCAAGACCAAGACCGATACAATACAGTTGACTCCCATAATATCTGAAGCCTAACACGAAGTGATAGTGTGGTCGGTTTGGTCATAGTTTAGCTTTCACTTTTTTGACCGGTGGCTCGGACAGGTCGGTGGTTTTACTCGGTTTTTTTTTTATAGAAAGGTCTATTATATGAGTAATGATTGTGACATACCAAAATGAGTACGAGTAATATTTAGGACATAACTTTCATATAATTTTTATATAACTTTTTCAAAAGATGTATCTATCTGTCTCCTGTGATGTCACTGGACCCCACAGTGACACAGGAAAGTGATAGACACATCTTTTGAGAAGGTTGTATAAAAGTTGTATGAAGGTTGTGTCTCAAGTATTATCCTACCAAAATACATAATTTTTGGGATATAATCCAAAAGATGTGTCTATATCTTTCCTGTAATGTCACTAGACCCCATATTGACACAGGAGAGAAATAAACACATCTCTTAAATTGTGTCCCAAAAATTATGTCTTTAAATGTGTCCTTAGGTGTGTCTCAAGTATTATTCCTATTATATTACTACAAACATTGGGGTGGTACACGTTTTGGTCAATTGTTGGTGAGTGTCCATTTCAATGATCTTTTGACGTGGCACAAATTTAACGGCTGATTCCCAGTTCAGACAGTTTGGTAGCCGTTAAACCGTTACACATGGAAACTGAGAAGAAGAAACATCATTATTAGTCCCTTTCTTACTGTAAAAAAAAAAAAAAAAAAAAAAAAAAAAAAAACCAAACCAAGATACATAATTGGTTTCTCTTCCTCTCTCTCTTGTCTGTCAATTATTTAGGTCTCTCTTTGTGTCAATCTGAATGTTTTAGGAACGTGGCAATGAGTGAGTCAGCTTGTATGCCTTTTTAACTCCTTGATTGGAGTCTTGGAGGCCCTTTATAGTCCGATTGGATTTGGAGTTTTTGAGAATATTATATTTTATAAGTATTGGCCGTCCTGAGTTTTGGAGGGGTCTTAAACAAATTTTGAAGATGAGACTTTTTAGGCAATTTTTTTTAGGGTAAATTACCTTTTACCCCCCGGTGGTTTGCCTCTATGGCACTTTGGCCTCTTATAGTTTGAAATGTAACACATAACCCCCCTGTAGTTTGCCTCTGTGGCACTTTACCTCCCTGTAGTTTGAAATGTAACACATAACCCCCTGTAATATGCTTATGTGACACTTTACCCCCCTATAGCCAAAACAAATTGCGTAAATGACCAACAATTACAGGGGGGTAAAGTGTCACAGAGGCAAACTACAGGGGGGTTATGTGTTACATTTCAAACTACAGGGGGGTAAAGTGCCACAGAGGCAAACTACAGGGGGGGTTATGTGTTACATTTCAAACTACAGGGGGCCAAAGTGCCATAGAGGCAAACCACAGGGGGGTAAAAGGTAATTTACCCTTTTTTTTATAAAAAAAATGACATCCATTAATATAAGGGACAATTAGAGATATATCTTTTGTTAATTTAAAATTTAATAAAAAGTACTTTCAATACCTGTATTTAATCAAAAGTCTCTGATCTTTGACAAAAGGACAAAAATGACATGCACCCAAATATTTCCCACATTTTTCCCACTCCTGCCCAATTTTCACGCGCCATGCTTTTGCAGCCACTCATACGGTATGAGTACTGTACCGTATGATATTCTAAATTCAAAAAAATATTTTGCAACTTTAAATCTCCATAACTTTTGACACACAACTCCATTTTTCTCAAATTTTATACCGTTGGAATCGTGTCAACGAGAGCTACAAAACTAGTATCATTGTTGATATATTTTGAGCAAAAAAATCAAAATCAAAATCAAAATCAAAATCTTACATGCCTTGTGTAACTGAAAATTTCACAAAATTTTCACAAAACTTCTTTTGTGAAATTTCACAAAACTCTATTTTTTTCAAAATTTCTTCAAATTGAAAAGATATTTTTTGCTCAAAACATATCAACAATAGTACTAATTTTGCAGCTCTCGTCGTCACGATTCCAGCTGTATAAAATTTGTAAAAAATGGAGTTGTAGATCAAAAGTTATGGATGTTTAAAGTTTTGAAACATTTTTTGAATTGAAGAATGTTATTGTACAGCCACTCACACCGCGTGAGTGGCTGGGAAGTTTGGGGGAGGGGGTGGGCTCTTGGTCACCAAATTCCTACCATTGCCTTACAAGGACTTTTGAATAAAGACAAAAAAAAAAAAAAAAAAACAACCACTTAATACTTTTTGGCCCTTTAATTAAGAATTTGGTCATAATTTTCTCTTAATATAATTAGTTGAGAGCTATATATGAGATTTTATTTATGCTATACATGATCTAAAAAAATTTATTTAATTAAATGCCCTATAAAATTGGGACCCAAAGCAACTGCTTAGGTTAAGGTCGATCCTGTTTTTTCAATAAACGTACGCGTACAATAACGGTTTGTGTTCTTTCATTTTAATTTTTAATCATTTTATCTTAGTTTTTTTGCTAATTTCGTGTAGCTTAACTGTCGCTGGAACAATATTAAACTTTTTTTTTTTCTTTTCATAACTATAAGGTTTAGTATATAAACAAATTTGTATTTAAGAATAGAGTTAATTATATTTTATACCCCTATGGTTAGGTCCATTTTTACTTTGCCTCCTGTGCTTCAAAAGTGGATATTTAACCCCCTATAGTAACAGACTAAAATAAAATTGTTAAGATTTCTCTCTAAATTGTAGAAAAATATTAACACTTAGCCCCTTTTGTGAGGTTAATTTTGCAATTAATCCCTTTTGTGAGGATAATAATGCTGCAATTTAGCACAGCTCTGTGTGGCTAACTTTTAATACTTAAACCCTATGTGGGGCTAATTTTTAGATTAGCTACTTATGTAGGGTTGATTTTGACATTTAAACTCTGCTTTATAGGGCTAATTTTTACACTTAATCCTCACGTAGGGCTATTTTAAAAGAAATATTAACAGTTTCACTTTAGCCCAAAATCACAGGGGGGGTTAAATGTTTACTTTTGAAGTACAGGAAGGTAAAGTAAAAATTGATCTAACCACACAAGAGAATAAAATATAATTAACCCTTAAGAATATCGTATATTTGGTTTATTGAAAATTGTATATCATATTATATGAGTGGTATAACACCTGCATTTGTGTTATCGCATTTCATTACATTGTCATGCATAATAATGTGATGTATTGGGCATTTTGGCACATATTTGAGTGAGTTTTGACTCACGAGATGTCTGTGTTCGAGAACCCTCTAAGACGACGTGTTATCGCATTTCATTACATTGTCATACATGATAATGTGATGTGTTGTGCATTTTGGCACATAGTTGATTGAGTTTTGACTCACGAGTTGATTTGGATGTCTGTGTTCGAGAACCTTTTGAGACGACGTGAATAAGTGTTTTGTGGTTGTGACGTCTCTCCGAGTAGGAGACAGTCATTGTGGAATACTTTAAATGTTTATCTGAAATTAAATGATTACCTGTGTATTTCTCTATCTGTATTATTTTCTGGCTTAGAATATATTTCTGTTGTTAGATTTAGTATCCTGGTGAGTACGAATTAACACGCTATTAATTTGGTAGGCTAATTAGCAACTTCGAAAATGTCATATAAGAATTTGCGTTTTAGCAACCAAACTGAACTTAGTCAGAAACTGTTATAATTTTGAGGTTTCACTTGTAAAGCTATGGATTAGCTGTGTAGGAAGTTTCAGAGGCTAATTAGGAGTTTTGAAAACTCATGGGGAGGTAAACACAATTTTGGAATGTTGCCTATCAATAGAAAGTGATGACTTTCATATTTTTACAACTTTCTAACCTAAAACTCAAGAGGAGACCAAAAAGGGTGATTTAGTTGCTTAGAGCTTCTCGACGCCAAACGACGCCCGTTCGTCCGCTGGTTTTTCACCAAATTCCATATTCGAACTCCTCGAGGTAAGGCCATCGTTTTGATACCTATTAGGCCTTGTTTGACCAAATTTTCTAAAAAGTATTTTTCTATAATTTTTCATAACAGTTGATAATCGGACTTTTGATCCATAGGAATTGTACTAGACGAACTTCTGCACAGCTTGGGTTTTCGTTAGATTGAATTATAAGAGCGTTATTCAGAGGTGAGTGATTCAACTATGTTTTGGGAATGATTTCTTGACATGTATTCATATTTTGTGTGAATAGCATGTATTAATTCATAGAGATATATTGTGTAATTCATATTGGGCAATCATGTTGTTAAGTAGGCTCAATAGCACGGTGGCATGTTTTGTTTTCCGCGAGTATGGTGATATGTATTTGAGCATGTTGAGTTGCTTATTTGGGTCAAAAGGGCACGTGGTTACTGAGCCATTTTTGTGGAGTCGATATAGGCATTAAGGTCGCACGATTGAAGAGAAGAATCGTGGGTCTTACCCTTTCGCGTGAAATTATTGACAAGGAGTCGTGGATTGGGAGTATGGGACGTACACATGAAGCTCCGGAGACTAGTATGAATTGTAGAGATGTGAATGTAGACATGTTTTATCATTCATGTGCATATGTTGTTTTATTCACTAAGCATTAGCTTAAACAAATCAAAATATGTGTGGTTATTCAAATAACCATTTCAAGTGTTAATGCCGGCGAGGAATCGGGGAAGTGAGAACATGGGCTTGGGAGTTCACTTAGAAAACGACTTGTCATGTTTATCCCGTAGTTTTGTAATCGAATCGTCTATTTTATTTGTTTTATTAAGGAACTTGTAATAGAATGGATAAATGTGGATATCGTAATTTTCTCCTTTCTTTTACCCACAACTTTTCTTTTAACATTCTTTTTAAAATAAATTTCAAGTTCAAAACAAATGAGTCGTCACTTAATTTTTTTAAAAGGGAAAATTAAGAAACCAATTCAAAAGGAAACTGATCTTTTGAGAAACCAAAGATTAACTAGGTCCGAGGATTATGGAATGGGAGAGGAAGGAGCCCGTCGGACCAAAACACCCTCTCTCATCCTATCTATGATAGGCCTCTACTTAACATCCTTTTAATTGAATTATTAATTTAAATGTGCCCTCAACTAGTACATATATCTACTATATTATAAAAACACACCACTGCTTGCTTAAATACGACTCCCGAAGCTGCTCGAATTTTTACTTACCCAAATTGACCTTTCATGTTAGGGCTCATTACCAGTCTACCCTTCTGGAGAGTGAATCACCGTCGCCCTCCTGCTTGCTTGCTGTGTCGGCGGGTCGTGTCTTCTTCTCGGTGCTCTCTCTTGGCTTGCAGTGTCAACTTTCCACGCATGCATCTGCTTCAGTGGACGCGTGGGCATTGAATCCAGGTTATACATGCTCTGATTTGTATGTTCAAATTCCAATTTAATTCTGAAATTGGGTTTCTAGGGTTTAATCGATTTGGGTTTCAATTTGGGCTAATACATACCTGGATTTGCATGTCCATATTCGGATTTAAATCTGGAATTTAGGCTTTTTAGGCTTCAATGAATTTCAGCTTCGGTTTGGAATTCATAGATTTGCATGTTGAAATTTCCATTTCATTTCAAAATTGCCTTCCTAGGGTGTAATCAATTTGGGCTTCAGTTAATACATGTTTTCATACTCAGTCAAAAACCTTCTGTTTCAATTTAGTTAAATGATGAATCTTAATCTCATGTAAGCGAGAAAGTTGTGTTAGGATGAGTTTAGCCAAATATTACACAAGTTGTTGTCCAGCATCTTGCACTGTTAGAAATTTATTGGGCCATATTAGTTCAGATATGATGTTTGCTTCCCTTAACTTCACCTTAGTATCCTCCTGAAAACATTTTTCAGAAAAGATCTCAGACCCAAACTAGCCTCACCCTCCATCCTCCCTTAAAATTTTTATTCTGTGTTTGCTGCCCTTAAAATTTTGATTCTGTGTTTGTTGCAACTTTCAACTTTGCAAGTACTCCCACATGTCAGCTTTGAATGCTTGCAACAGATCCAAAAGGGAAAAGGAAAAACAAGGCAGTTTTACAAGTAATAGTACTTGTCAAAAATATGTTTTCCCTTTATCTTTGGTTTGGACTTTTTCACTCTTTGGTTTGATTAATGTCATCTTCAAGTTGTATTCAACTGAAAGTTGTTGTAATAAGAGATGAACAATATGTGTTCCCAAGTTTCCTTATGTATTTGGCATCATCTACATTGGTTTCTCTATTAATTGCTTTAGAAAGGGGATATTCCTCTTCAGCCTCAGGTGATGGTGGAGACTGACTCAAGCCTTTTTGATTTGCCTTGCTTTGTTGTTGCTATTGCTATTTGCCCTCAAAGGAGGGAATGCTTGCTGGTGTTCCAAACCATGCACCCCTAGCTCTTACTGAGTTGTTGAAGATTGGAAATTTCTTATTCTAGAGTGAAAATATGATCAGTACTGCCCCCGACTTGAGAAAACGCCTTTTATTAGAAGCTTTGGACTTGAATAAAAAATCAATGTTATCCTTCTAATTAATTGTGATATATTTGTGAACTTCTAATAAAGAATAATGATGTGGCTACTAGATTTATATCTTAAATTTGATTCACACACTTCGAGTAAAAATTCAAAGGTATCCTTCTAATTAATTGTGGTCAACTTTTGATAAAGAATAATGTTGTGATTAGTAGATTTGTATTTTAAATTTGATTTATAACATACACGACCTTAGAACTATATTTCATGATAGTTAAAACCATGTGGGTTTTTTTCCCCTTTTTTTTTTTTTTTTTTTAAGATTTGAATTTAAAACAGAAAGTAATGAGCTACTTTTTTTTTTAAAATATTTTTAGTACCAACTTTTTGTAACTAAGGGTTTGGCCTACCCCGGCCCCTAACATCCGTAGGTAGCACCTGGACCTACCTTTTGAAAATCGAGATTAGCTCAAGACTCGACCTGATCTAGCCTATACATACATGTCTACATATATCTTTCCTCCATTGGATTTTCTTTCAACAATTGGTTAGCGTCTCTCTCTACACAATTGCTGACGCGTTCTACTGTAATGTGTTTGATTAGTTCATTCATGGAAGCGATCATGGATCATAAAAACATGAATTCCAATTTAACATTGTTGTTTAGATTTCTGATCTGCGACTGCAATATTAATTGCCATATGCATTAAGTTTTTGTTTAGCTAATTGATGATCTTTGGCTGTTCTGATAACAAATATACATAGTACACTTATGTAAAGACACCTATTGAAGTTCAACGACCATAGTTTTCAAGTCTTTTATTTTGTCAGTTGTCATACATGTTTCAGTGTTCTATATTTTGGTGTAGTATTTGGTTGTATGACACACAAACATACACCTATGTATGTCTGTTTTCTTAGTCTACAAATTGTTTACGCTAAGCACATTTTGCATTCTTTATTGCTTAATTGGTGTTCTTTGGATATGTGGTAATTATAATGATATGTTTCAGTTACAAATTCGAAGAGGGGTCTCCGTTTTACGATTTGAAGATGTGTCTGCCGAATACTTTCCAACTCTATATAAATCATGAGGTATTCGACTTCATAAACACACACTAAAATTATATTCGATTCTTCCTTTCTCTATAAGTACTTGCGAATTTGATTTTTTAATTATTTTCTTAGATATTGGGCAACAAGAGCAGAGTCTTGCAATCGTGTGATTTGTAGACGTGACTACAATTACCTCATCTATTGTTAACCCGATGAATCATATCTGCACGTGTGAAAAGGTTCTTCAGTTTTAGCGCATTGCTTCACTTAAAACTCATGGACTAGATATTCTCTATTGTCTGTTCGTACAAAACGTATATATATAAATATATATATGTTAGATAAATCTACTACTTTCCTTGTTTTGTAGTTACTTGATAATAGTTTGCAGAAGATGATGATTCCAGCAAATGAGTTTTACTTTTTTTAATGGCACAACTCTGCCTCTTCATGAGATTTAACATTTCCTTTCACCAGTTTTTTTCCCCGGTCTCTTTAACGTAGTGTGTGGCACCTTCACATTGGTATTGTAGAATCATCAATTCAAAATCCAGAATTACTAGATTTCTATTTTGAGTTTCAATCGATTCCAAGTTTCCAACTACTAGACTTCTATTGTGAGCTCCAATCAATTCAACTACTGGACTTCTAGAATTCAAAATTACTCTTCTTTGAGTTTCTGTCATAGCAAAAACTCTCTTCTGCAAGAATGTAATTGACATTTGTGTGTCAGCTGTGTTGCTCATTTGCTCATAAATCTGTGTGGTAATTTCAATGAGAAGTCTAATAAATGAAGTTTGCAACTTTGTTGTTGACAAATTTATACCTGTTTTTTGGTTTGTGAAAAAGCACTCATTACAAGGTTGTTTGACCTTTTCTTATTTTATTTTTTTGATCTACACAGTGGGTTTTTTTTTTTGCCATAAAATAATTATGATCTTGCTTTAAAGTCTACTATCAACTATTTATTTTGGTCCCTTAAACATGTAAGCTACTAATATTGGTCATCTACATGATACAGATTGATCTACCATAATAGATGGAGAACAACACAACTAGGTTCTGACTACAGTGACATTCCTCTGCTGAGCTTTTACCTTAGTCTCTTTCTTTTACACATAATTGCTTCAATTCTTTTTAATAATTTTCATTAACTACATAATTATTCTTTTGCAGGAAACAGATTGACGAAACTCTCTCATTGCTAATACTTTTTCCATATCGTCTCCATCATTCGAAACTTCTGCAGCTTCAAAAAGAACCGACCACGCAACCAAACGTGGTCATCCTCCTTCGACCATCTCAGAGCCGAAAACAGCCACCTCCACAGGCCGGCCAATAGTAGGAACCCTCCAGAAACCTAAGAAGAACAATTCCAAGAAAACAAACTAGCTCCAGCAGTGGCAGCCTCACACTTCTAGAAGACTATTTCATTGTAAGAAACAACTAGGAGACTCACTATCTTTTCCATTTCTTTCCATGAAATAATGTAATATTAACTACTACTGTTAATGAGGTATAATCGTGAAATTGCATTGTTTATAGTTACAGAAAATAGTATTGCGCAAGGGATCGTGTACTTGCCAAGTTTGATTGCAAATACCAAAGAAATAGTCTATACTACCACAAATAACGTACCCGCGCAACGCGCGATTACACTAGTATATATATAAGTATACATTACAAAAGCATGTCTAAAAAGGTGTAAGATTGCAAGTGATAAAATATTATTCAAAAAACCATATAATTCAAGTAGCAAGCAATATGATATGCAATAAGGAACAAGGGAACTTACCCGAGATCCGGCCGCGAATATTAGACTTGCAATGCATGCAAATAAATAAAACCTAAGAAGAGGGTCTCTAATACACATATATACACATAAGACAAATCTTAATTCTACAGTGTTGCACATGAGGTCGAAAAATTAATAAAATCAAAGAAAAGTTAAGCTAAGGGAGAGTCAAAAAGTCATACCTCATCGGTGCTACAAAACAAGGGTTAGTCCACATAATATACAAGATATATAATTAGATGGTAATCCTAGGCTTCTAGCTTAGATCTATCAAATGTGATTAAACCTAAAGCAAACAAGCCCTAATTACGAGTATCAAGCCATATGGGTGAATATGTACAAGAACAAGTTATGAATTACTCATTGATTTAGATCACTTATACCTTGAATTCAAGCTTAACTAATCATTATTGAAATATGGTTTGAACCTTAGCTCATGAAAACATCATCTAAACCATTATTTATAAGATTGATCAAAGTTGTTACAGAATTCTAAAAATTGCTGAGAGCATATCAGAACTTCCAAGAAATAAAAAGCATACTTCCCATGGTTTGATCTTGATGATATTTGGACACAAGATGCCTCTGTGTGTCTAGTTTCTAACCCAAAAAGAAAATCGAGGTTTGAACGGGTAGATCTCCGGGAATTAGACAAACACTAGACATCACTCAGAGGCTTGCAACTCCCCGTCCAGAGTTGTTGCATGATTTTCTAAAAATAGTAAAAAAATCAAAAATGCTTTGGTGTTTTTAGGGTAGTTTCTTAACACATTAAACTACTTAGAAAAATTTATTTTGGGTCAAGAGTGCTTGATTAAGGTTCTTATTTTCTTATTTCAAAAGAGTGAGACTGTTCTGAAACTCTAGACAGATTGTAGTTGTTCCACAAAACCCTTGATCAAACCACCTCAAACATGAAACTACCTTAAAGTAAAAATTACAGTGGTAGAACTTTGAGTTATAAACACTTTCCCGTCGATTTCATTTAATTCCAACGGTTCGATGTTCAACTAAAAATCTATGATCAAAAATGGATTGTAAACTCACTGCACATTGGGTTAATTCACTTTATTCTTATCAACTTAGACAAGTAAGCCATGGAATTGGGCTTGTCTAAAGCTAACTCTCCTACCACTTGATGGTCATTGGAGACTAAAGATATTCATACTTGTAAATTTCAAAGAAGTGTGGAAGAACTTCATGAAACTTAGTCATAACAAACCTCAAACCATGAAGATAGGTAAATATTCTAGTACCAACCTTAATCCCCTCATGAATCATAAGATTATAAAGAGATTAAGGGATTTCAAACCAAGAGATTCAAGTAAGGCATTGAAAGCCTTATGAACCAAGGGATGAACACAACAAATGAAAAGGGAAATTAAAGAACTCAATGCATACCATAATTGAATTTGAACAAATACTAATTATTCTAAAGTTTTACCTTCAAAGTATCTTCAACTTGGTGATTTTGGAGAACTTCCAAAGACTAATCAAGCTCTTCCACTCTAATTCTACTTAAATACCCCTTAAGCCTTCTCAAAACCTACTTCTAATTGTGTTTAAGAAAGCCATTTTTGAAGTTAAGATAAAGAGAACTCTAATATAACCTCTAAATTCAAAGGAAATCCAACCCCCCTTGTAAGAGGATATTCATCCTCTATTTATAAACATTTTTAGAGGGGTATTTCAGTCATTTCAGAGCAGAAAACCCTAATTCAGGTGTCCTTTTGGCAGTACAAAACATGTTTTTTACAGCTGTCTACTACAAAAACGCGACACTCACTGAATGTCGGAACGACACTTAGTGATTGCCGCCGCGGCATTCACTGAATGCCGATGCGGCACTCAATGAATGGCGTGGACAACTCCAGGGACTGCCGTTTATTTGTGAAAATTTATTTTTTTGCGGCACTTGCTCAAATTCGCGGCAATCACAGAATGCCGTCCGGCAGTCCAGAGACTACCGCAGCGGCAGCGCGTGACTGCCGCAAATTGGCTCAAGTGCCGTTCTGCCTATTTTTCTTCTTTTTCTTTCATCATCATTTTTTGCTTTTTGTTTAGGTTGGAGCGTCTTTTGAAGAGCTTGAATCATCTTTGGAAGTCCTAGATTAGCCGGACACTTGTCATCATCGGATCTTAGAGGTAGTAATTCCCTTAACTTGACGTTTGATCAAAATCGGGGTGTCTACAATAATAGTCTTGTATACATTTTTATTTTAGTTCCTAGTCGTGTAAGGAATTACTATGTTTTGTATTTACTTTGAAACCATGGTTTGGGTTGATTAAGTAATTATGAATCTGAACCTAAAGCTCACGTTTTGAAATTTTTTACTTGTTGACTTCATAACTTGTTTTAATGTTGTGATCATTTGCGGCGTCGCATGAGTCACTTAACCTTAGGCAATATCCTAGTGCAAGAAGGATTGCTGTCAGAGGGTCATTCGATCGGTTGAAGGGGACAGTTCGACCGGTCGAAATGCCCTCTGCTATGAAGGATTATTGCCGAGGGGTCATCTGACTGGTCCAATGGGGCAACTCGACCGGTCGAAATGACCCCTACATGAAAACTTTTTTATACCCCTTTCGTAGCTTATTAAAATGTTTTGATTGGTTCCTAGGTCACCTTTGGGACCCCTTTGAATATAAATTGATTCGTTTCAAAATATAATTACGTTTTTAAATTTATACAGATTTGGGACGCAACCATTCCTGAGCACATATAATGGCCTGAACTATCTTCGGAGTCAAGCAGCTCCTAAATGCATCAAGAACACACCCTCCGGTACTAAATGCAGACTCGGATGCCACTGTACTGACAGGTACTGCCAATACATCACGGGCCATATATGCAAGGATAGGAAATCGAGGTAAATTTACTTTCCACCACTTCAAGATGTCAAAGTTATCATCGTCATCCTCGGTAGCCTCACCAAGATACCTGATGATGCCAAAAATTGGTTAGAGTAAAGTAGAGCAATTTTAAGAGAGAGAGAGAGAGAGAGTGAGAGAGAGAGAGAGTGAGAGTGAGAGAGACTATTTTTTTGTATGTGGTTCGGCTCTATTAATGAAGGTACCTACGTCCACGTGTGTGTCTGAGCACGTTCACTAGCAGATCACCGGCAGGCCTGGTGAGTCAACAAAGAGGGGCGGCACTACTAGTAATACCGGTCGGGTGTGTGCGTACAATGGTGAATTTTATAGAGGTGATGTGTAGACTAGAGAATTGGCCCCCTCAATAGGGGTGAGTGGTCTCTTTTATAGATGTAAGAGACCTACTCATACATGGATAAGGAAACATAATCCAATTAATATAGATTGACATTAATTGTGGGGGTTTCCTAATTGGATTAGGAAATAGCTTGCACTTTCCATTAGTCTTCTAGCTTGAGTAGGAAACTGCCCGTAATGCTCAGGATCACGCCTGTGATGCTCGGGATCATGCTTGTGGGCCCGAATGGGCTGTTCCCGCGATGGGATGTGTCTGTGCGGTTTTCCCGATCTGTTGGCCGGGTCGTGGATAAACCGCTCAGGATGATGAGTAGACTAGACCGCTCGGGATGATGCTTATCTAAGGAGTTGTGCACGATTTGACCGGGACATGGACTCGTTGCTGGTTTGAACCTCTCGGTCATAGGATAGAGCCAGATTTGGGTGTATCAGCTGCCCCCCATTTACAAGGTTGGCCAGATGCTATATTGGTGCAAGTTTGGAAATCAGTTTGATGTTACTTGCCACTGTTTGAGAGCTTGGAGAAGCTGCCTCGGGGATTCTGAGCTTGGTGAGTCCTCAGGAATTGGCTGAGAGTTGAGACCCAGCCTAGCTTGGAACTTTTAGGTGCTTGGAAACTGACCGGGAGTTGAGACCCGGCCTAATTCGGAGTCTTTGAATGCTCGGGAAGTGACCAAGAGTTGAGACTCAGCCTACTTCGGAATCTTTTTGCTTGAGTTAGCTCCCAGGATGGTTATCTTCTGCCCGTAAACCTTCATCAAGGTTGTGGGTGGAAGAATTTGACCATGTTGGAGAAGTCTACCTAAAGCATATTGCTTTAGGGTCCTTTTATGTTAACTCCCCAGGATGGTTGTCTTCCGCCCAGTTAGCCTTCGTCAAGACTGTTGGGAGAAGAGCTTGACCATGTTGGCGGAGCCGACCTAAATCACGTCACTTTAGGGTCTTTTTACTCCTCTATCGTCAGCTAACCTAAGAGATTTTAGTCACTTCTATCGTCGGTTTGGACCTAAGTGGAGTTAATACCTCTGAGTACTGTAGGTGCTCGGGTTGTCCAAGATTTTGACTTAGTTATCCGCGAGGCCTGTAATACCCGGTGTGATTACCTGTTTAGTTCACTACGCCATCTTGCCCCTCAAGCTTTCGCTAAGATGAGGGTCTTACAGAGGCTATGATCTGTAGGTAACCGACCTGGAACATGGTGGTTGCAGGGTCTTTTGAAGCTTGCCATCATCAGCCACCTAGGGGGTTTGCCCTCATCGTCGGTTGGACCTAAGCGAAGCCGATGCCTCGGGTGTGACCCCGAGGTCTTTGGTGTTTGGGTTCGGAGCCCGAGGTCTTTTTAGTGCCTGAGTTTGGAGCTCGAGGTCTTTTTCGTGCCTCGGGGTTAGGCCCGAGGTCTTTAGATGCCTCGGGGTTAGCCCCGAGGTCTTTGGATGAGCTCTCTGACAATTGGTGGAGCCTCATGTGGTGATCAAGCAAGTACCACTGTAGTTAGGCTCATCTAGACTGATGGAGAGAGGAGGTCGGGTCAGGATCGTCAGGCTCTTGACTTCTCTGTGCTGGAGGCAAAGTCGGAACTGCTTGATCCTGATCGATGTGAACTGGAGGTCGGGTCAGGGCTGCCGGACCCAGACCGCTGTGAACTAGAGGTTGGGTCGGGGCTGCCGGACTCAGACCACTGTGAACTGGAAGAACTGTCAGAGCGCTCGGCCTGATCTAGCTTTCGCTTACTTCTGGAAGACTCGTTGCTTTCTTGCCCGGTGTCTTTAGTCTTCAGAAACTCTTCAGTGTCAATGTATTTTCCAACCCTCTCAGAGAGCTCAACCAAAGTTCCTGGTCAGTTTCTGTGGAATGACGCGGCGCACTTGGTGTGTTGAACTCCCAAGTAGAAGGCTATGATAGCGGCAGTTTCATCAAGATCGTAGATGCTAAGCTTCTCTTGATTAAACCGGCCGGTGATCTCCTTGAGGGTCTCATTATCCCTTTGTATGACTGTCAGTAGATGTATGTCAGGCTTTGGCCGTTCGTGCATACCGATGAACTGACTGATGAACTGCTTGCTGAGTTGCTTGAAACTACGGACCGATCGGGGCTCCAACGAGTAGAATCATTGGGCGGCCGGGCCTTTCAAAGTGCTGGGGAAGGCTAGGCAGTGTAGTTCATCGGAGAGTGGGTGGCTAGGGCCATCTGAGCCTTGTAGGTCCGGACGTGGTCGACCGGGCTTCCTGAGCCGTTATAGGAATCTAGGCAAGGCTGCTTAAATTTGCGCGGGGCGGCAAACCTCATGATCTGGCTAGAGAATGGCGACTCTGACTCGGTATTGGCTTGATTTTGAGCATGGTTTTGACCAAGCTTTTTGGCCACACTCCGTTAATCTGCTTCTGCAAGTCCTTGATTCGGGCTTCCATTGCTTCCCGATCGGTATCCGAGGGGTTGGTCGGGTCGGTGGAAGAGGCTTCTTCATGATGGTGTGCTGTCCTCTGGGATCGGGCTCGACTATGACTCCGGGTAACCGTTCGCCTAGGGACAACTCGGCTCTTGATCGAGTGACCCCAGACTGATTCCCGGGCCATATGCTCTTGTCTTTCCTTTCGGGCAGCACGCCAACTGTTGATGTCTCTGGCATCCTCAACACGGGACGGGTTGGCTCTGGCATGTTGTCTGGTCAGGATCGGTTCCCGACCGTACGCAACGTTCCCGGGTCATTTCTCGGCCCCTGGAGGACGGCTTTTCTGGACTAGTAGGGCTTCGATCTGTTGTTGGATTTGACGTTGGCCCTCCAAGAGTTGTGTGAGAGTCGTGGTGATCTGCTCAGATGTCATGGCTGCCACAGCCGGTGCCGGGGCCGACGGAACATCCCGGTCAGACTGCTGATCAGGCTTCTTACCCTTTTTCGGTGGCATGACGATCAGTCAAGAGATTTGTTGATGAGAAGACTTATCGTTTCCCACAGACGGCGCCAAACTGATGATGCCAAAAATTAGTAAGAGTAAAGTAGAGCAATTTTAAGAGAGAGTGAGAGAGACTATTTTTTTTGTACGTGGTTCGGCCCTGTTAATGAAGGTACCTACGTCCACGTGTGTGTCTGAGCACGTTCACTAGCAGATCACCGGCGGGCCTGGTGAGTCCATAAAGAGGGGCAGCACTACCAGTAATATTGGCCGGGTGTATGAGTACAATGGTGAATTTTATAGAGGTGCTTTGTAGACTAAAGAATTGGCCCCCTCAATGGGGGGTGAGTGGTCTCTTTTATAGATGTAAGAGACCTACTCGTACATGGATAAGGAACACATAGTCCAATTAATATAGATTGGCATTAATTGTGGAGATTTCCTAATTGGATTAGGAAATAGCTTGCACTTTCCATTAGTCTTCTAGCTTGAGTAGGAAACTGCCCGTAATGCTCGGGATCACGCCTGTGATGCTCGGGATCATGCTTGTGGGCTCGGATGGGCTGTTCCCTCGGTGGGATGTGCCTATGCGATTTTTCCGACCTGTTGGCCGGGTCGTGGATGAACCGCTCAGGATGATGAGTAGACTAGACCGCTCGGGATGATGCTTATCTAAGGAGTTGTGCACGATTTGACCGGGACATAGACTCGCTGCTGGTTTGAACTGCTCGGTCATAGGATAGAGCCAGATTTGGGTGTATCAATACCTATCCAATTCTAACTTAGCATCTACATTCCACACTATCAAGTTTAAACTGACTGTACTCTTTCTTCAATAAATCTTTCCTCCTCCTACTAGTAGACTCGATATCCATTGTCACATTAGATCGTCTCATTGATGGTCGGGAAGATGAAGATGAAGTTATAGTGGATTGGGGTGTCATGCCCCGGAGTAGCAAAAATTAGAGGGAAATAAAATTTTCCTTTCCAGATCCGTGAGTCATGAATAGTTATATAAGACTGAACTATCTGTGCAAGCATTCTAATATGGATATATCAGAGTAAGAAATTTCAAAACATCTAATGGTATTCATGGGGGAACATTAAGTGTTTGCTACTTAGGCTGTTACAGAAGTTCCAAATGAATCCACAAAAGATAAGTTTGGGCGATCTACGCCACTTAAATTATTACATCAAATAAAAGATAGTTCTTAAACATAAAGGAGATCTTAACACGATAGTAGGCTAGGATCTTCTTTCTAATTGGCATACCCATGCCCTTCATCAACATACTCTTCTGAAAGGTCTTCCTCAGGGTAACTTTCCTAATAATCCCATTCTCGAGGATCGAGATACTCCTCTTCATAGTTACTTTGATGATCTTCTTCATTATAACCTAGATGTAATATATCCAGGGCAGGAAGATCCGTTAGCTTTTGAAGCTAAGTGAGTTCCTCTAACCGATCACTCCAATACAAGCAATAGTATACAAATATGATGAATATCTTGAACTAAGCATTTAATAAGCATATGACATGATAGTATAAATGAAACAGTGATGACAACATGCAGTATCAATATATTCGACTTTACTCAGACAACATTATTGACTCATGTGACTTGTTACATTACTAGTGTAGCGCCGTTAGCTTAGAGTAGAATGATTACGTTGTTATCGTCACCTAGGTTTTTAAAAAGGTGTAATCACTTTACTCTTAGGTCCTTGTGACTTTGCCTAGAGAATAGAATGGCTATATTGCTATTGTAGCCTAACAGGGCCCCATAGCATTTCAAGTAGTAACCATTGTATTACCTAGATGGATATTTTGCTATCGTCGCCTAGCAGGGCCTCTATAGCATATAAGCCATCAACTCATACTTTATTCCATTAATTCAAATGGGTACTTTTGCTATTGTCGCCTAGCAGGGCCTCTATAGCATTTCTCGTTGTTCCCATTGCTTTGACTGTACCACATGGACCTTCGCGGTCCACTCAAACATGCATGAATTTGACATTGAGTTAATCTCCTCGACTACCCATGCAGACGTCAATATTGACATCATGACTCGACTACATCTATATGAGTGTTCATGTGATTATATAATTGTAAAACGTAATGAGCAGGAATAACGACAATTATTAATTAAGCATGGAGTATGGTTATCTAATCATGCGTTCATCATATAAACAGTAACTCTTAACGTTCACATATATAATACTCATTAGATATATCCACACAGGACATACTGGATATTTGCATAATACACAAAGATTAATTCTATAATATACCAAGTGAGTTAGGACGACTCACCTTGATGCAGGTTCGTAAGAACGAGTGTAGCTTCGGTCCCTACAATGCATATAAATTCATACAATGGCGGTTAATATGCGTACTAAAATTAACGGCATAATGGTAATCGTGTCGAGTGGGTTCCTAAACCTCAATATAATGATCTAGACATCATTCTAAGTCTAACGCCATTGACTAGACTCAAATCGGAGTCCGTCATATAAAAGACTGGTTTTCTATACCAGTGTGGGCCTTAAAGACAAACTGTATTTTTTACTTTGTCAAAAGGTCATCAGACTTTGAGGAAATGTTCTAGACACTATTCTAAGACTTTGGGAACTAACCGTGTATTTTTCTGAGCTACGGTTTATTTATTATGAATTATTAAATTCTTAATCGTACAATAATGGACTTAGGAACACTCTAATTATAAAATATATTTTAGGAAGGCATTGGGTTCTTATAAATATTTTTTTATTAAATTCTAGGTCTTAAAATAGGCTAGTGGTATTTTTTCTTTTAATTTTCAGAATTGGTTTGGTATTTAAATTAATTAAAATACAACCAAACGGGTCCTTTATAATTAATAAAGTAATATTAAAAACATTACAATGTGGGTTTTATAAATAATAATTTATAACACAAGGGCATTAGTGTCACGCCCTGATTTTTTGTAGTTCAACATTATATGAGAATTCATGCATCTCTAAGTAATTTTCATCAAGTCATACGAACGAATAAAAAAACACAACGAATCATATTTCTCCAATTTCGTACATTTTAATATACTAAAAACCGCTACTGAAATCTTCAATTTCTGCCCAAACGGTGCAGAATCATGAAAAATACCATTAGACAAAAAGTGTGCAGAATTGCGTTTCCTATAGGCCAGCGTGGACAGAATTCCATAAATCTAAGCCATGGTTTTATAATGTTTTTCCAAAGTTTCTGCCACTGTTAAAATAAAAATAAAACGAATTTTCTATTATTTATTTATTATCAAAATAATTCCCCTTTGTGTATTCATCAAATTAACTATCCACATGATCTATCCAAGTACACCGAGATCACATTCATAAAATCACACGAAGAAAAACAAATATTTATATCATTTAATAATAACGAATGGAGATCAACACACAATTTAACACCAATCACAAAATTAACAAGAATTGATTGGATTCTCTTGCACACACATATATATATATATACACATACATGTATATATATACCCAAATATAAATTTTAACTCACCTAGTTGATCAAAAATCGACAACCACGAACACCCCGCGATTCCACACGTGACCACGAACCCGAGACCATTCTCCTTCTTCTTCTTCTTCTTCCTCTTCTCTCTCTCTCTCTCTCTCTCTCTCTCTCTCTCACACACACACACACACACACACGTCTGTTCTCTCTTTGGGTGGCTAGGGTTAATGATATAAGTATATATGTACTACACATATAGTATACTATATACATACACAACATATACAAATAACTCATATATACATATCAAATCCCATTTTTTGTCTAATGGGCTCACAAAAGAGACTCATGTGGGCCCATAGAAATTTTAGGGTTGTTACAATTAGACCTTTGGAAATAATAATTAAAATAATTATTTACATAGAAATTTTAGGGTTGTTACAATTAGGCCTTTGGAAAATTTAATACACTTTTCCTATATTTTAAAATGGTCATTGGGTATTTATTACTTTTTTATTTTGATGTAAAACTAATTCATATTATGTATTTAGATTAACTAAATAATAAGTATAATATATAATTAGTACCTTTTAATACTTAAGTATCAGAATATTATTTAATATAATATTTCTAAATATTTAAAACTAAGTCTTGATATTCTAAACTATTTTTAAATAATTAAAAAACTAATAAACAATAATTATATGTCTACTTATTGAAGCAAAACAATAATGATTGTTTATTAAAATAAAGTAAGTAATCGATGTAATATATGTAATTTATAATTTTAGAATATATGAAATTACTAATTTATGATATTCCAGTTTGTTGAAATCCATTTAATAATACTATAAAAACTTTGTTTATATTAATTAGAACTATATAAGACTAATTAATAACTAATTAATATTTATAATATTAATATTAGACCAGTCTGGTCAGACCCAATCCGACCCGGATCCAACGGATTACCTGTATATAGACTCAGAAGAGTCCATAATGAAATCTTGCGGGTGAACCCGACCCTAATCGGGTTATCCATATATACTAAGGAAATAATCCAACCCGTTTAGTCCAATTATTTAAACCCGAACCGAAACCCTAATCTGTTTATGCTCACAACATAGGCTGACGACCCAAATTTGACCCGACCCGGCCCGAACCGAAACGATGTCATTTCGTTTAAGTGGCTTAACCCATTTTAAAAATTAAACCGACCCGTTCTGATAACCCTACCCACTTACACGCTCATTCTAACCCATACCATACACGACTTGAACCGAGTGTTATAACCCGAAACCCATACGGGTTTCTTCATCTTGTCCGGTGAAGCAACGCCACCGGTGACCCGCGACTCGCCGAAAAAACTTCCAAGGGGCATATCTTCCTCATCTCTCCATATAAATTAATGAAACCAACGCCAAATGGTTCGGTTTTAGGTCCTCTACAACATACTAAGGGCTGAGAACTAGGTTTATTTGTTTTGGGCTCCCACGGATGGATTATTCTTTTCGTGTTCTTCGAGAATAATGTCATGCATGGTTGACCAAACATGGTGTAATCTCTAAGCTGTTCATGGGGGGTCTATCTGGGACCTATAGGGTCTGTTTGACCCAGCTTAGGAGTTGTTTGGTTAATGTTTGGAAATTGATCTCAAGCTTGAGCTCTAATGGCTGTCAGAGTTCACAGAGAGCCTTTGTCTCAGTTTGGTTCATGTATGGGGGGTCTAGGCGTGTATATGAGGTGTACAAGACATATAGAAATGATGCAGAGGGGGTGTAGGGGTTTATATATCTCAGTCTCGATTTTTTTCTCCCTCTAGAGTCTCGGTTTCTCTCTCTCCTCCTTCTCCACTCTTCTTCTCCACTAGTCTTCTTATTATCCTCTTTCTCCTCTTCCTGTGTGTGTAATGTGTTGAGGAAGTGAATGTGTGTGTGTTTTTTCTCTCTCTCAAACTCTCGGTGGTTCTCACTCCCTCCCAAAGCCCTATAGATATACCACTACACACATATATACATATATGTATATACATATATACAGATTTGCAAATCTGCTTTGGTGAGGGATTGAGAGTGATTGAGGGAAGTTAATTTGAGATGGTGTCCTAGGGAGGGAGAAAGGAGGCCGGTGGTAGGGGAAGGTGGTGATGGTCCGGCAGTTTGAGGAGTAAACTCAGCTGTTTGAGGGATGGTGTGGTGTGGTTGTCTGGAGGATAAGGAAGTGTTTGGGAAAGGTAAATACCTAATGGGTATAAGCTTGTTTAGGATGTACTAGTTTTACCATTAATGTATGATTCTATCTTGTTTGGATTCTAGTGTCAAACAGTCTAAGTTTTGACACAAATTTTACGAATTTGCATGACAGTCTGTCCGGGTTCGTAACTTACAGTCTAAGTTATCTATTTAATAATATGTGTATACGTATTTATACAGGGTCTTGGAAACACAGGTCAAAACACGGAATCATATTTTATTAACATAGGAATTTTATGGGTATTACATGGGGTGCGTTTAGTTGTTCATACTCTTTAAACATATTATATGTTGCATCTTTCACCAACATATAGAGGTTGTGTCCCCTAAATTCCCCGTACATTTTCTTAATGGAAAACTCTACAAACCTAAACTTGTGATGGGGATCCAATGTTGGGTTTGTGCCCTCAAACCATTACTTTATGTATGTGACATTGACATTTTAATATATGGATATCAGCTTTACATTTCTGACACGACTTGAAATGTGTTCTCCGAAGAGTACGTCCAAGTGTAGACGGTCGCGTCGCGTTAAAACCGGTAAGACCGGGTCGAATCCCAAAGGACGGATTGTAAAGGCGGAAGAATCTAGATTGAATCCTAAAATGAAATAAAAGATGATTTCTTGTAGAAGGGGGATCTAACAGTCCTATAGAATAAGTAAAAGAAATAAAATATAGTGAAGCAAAAACTTAACTAGATAGAATTAAAAACTGTGATATCAAATGTGAAAAAGAGTTGGGAACATGTGAGTCCACAAAGTGCCAGCCACTACCATGATTTAACAAGAATGAACAGTTGGGGTTTTATCCTTAGAGTATTCCTTATTTCGAAAATGATTAAGTTAAGTATTTTAAACACTAAGTATGTAAATCTTGCATATTTAGTGGTTCGTTTACCTCACTTATTTATGAAGAACTGAAATAAGTAGTTAATTAAAACTATGAACAATAACTAACAAATTGAGTATGAAATATTCGAAGTGTTTGTTATGAGTGTTCATTGAGTTAATTATTCAAAAGAGCTCTTATTTCAAAATCAGATTGCAATTTGAACTAGGAAGATCAATTTGGACTTAGTTCTTGAAACAAAAGTTACTGGAATACAAAAAGGAGTCAACCCGAGTCATAAACATACCAATCGATTGAATTAATATCAATCGATTGATATGAAATGACTATCAATCGATTGACTTTTATATCAATCGATTGACTTGAAATCTATATCAATCGATTGGATTCTGTATCCAATCGATTGACATTGACCCTTTCACAGAATCATGGCAAAGGGCTGGGAACGATGTTTCTTCACATTATTCCCAACCAGGAATCTACTCAACCATGTTTAGGACTGAATAAACATAAATACACTAAAAAATAAGATCAAACATTGCCATGGATTGAAATTTTTGATTAAAAATGTTGAAATCAACTAAAACTATAATATAAGTGGCAAACAAACAATTCCTAAGCAACTAGAATCAAGAAAAGAAAACCTGAACTCGAGATTGAATGTAGAATATTAACTTTTCACTGGAATTCAACCAAAAACCAAAATAACTGGAGATATCCCTACAAAAACAATACAAAGTGAGCCAACCCTTGACCCTCTTCACTCCCCTCTATATATAGTGTTAAGTCCACGAGCTTAAGGCGTCCAGGTTCACTCCATAACGGCTGGTCGTCGCTTGATTGCTGAAATCTTGCTCCATTAATCACAGACTGTTTCCAGTTTAAGTCAATCGATTGACAAAGATCTCAATCGATTGATAAATAGATCAATCGATTGGTAAAAACACCAATCGATTGATCATGAAAAACTGTCAATCGATTGATATCATGTCAATCGATTGGTATCAAGACTTCATCAATTTGTTTCTTGAGTTATTCCTTTCAACTTGTTATTCATTTTAACTTCAAAACCTGCATTCAAAGAGCTAAACACAACAACATACCACGAAAAATACATCATTGTGTAAAGAACAAAGTAAAACATAAGTGCAGGTAACACTAGAGAAATGGGGTTAAATCCAGTCAGTTCTTACTCCTTATCGAGCTAATATTAAGCTAATATCAGCTCTCATCACGACCCCCAACTAGCGCTTTGCTAGTCTCTAGCAATGAAGCGGAATTAACACAAACTAAGACGACCAACAATTGACGTTACAGTTTTATTGAGCTCAAACAAAAGAGAAATCCTAACTCACTGTCGCAGGAATCGCGGTTGCATTTAGCGTTTGCAACAAGCCTTTGAACCCTTAGGTTTACCCTAATGGACGAGTTGTGTCTCGTGACGGTTTTCAGAGAATTTACCCACAAAATTCAAATGTCAAATTTTCTAAACTCATCAAAGAGCTTCAGTTTCTCTTTTATGCTAAAAATTCTGCTTAACAAGGACATGAATTCCTTTATCATGTTATGGAAGTAAACAACATGTTACAATGTAACTATTCAAGTTAAACTACATCTACAGCCTTTATATATCCTTGTGTGTGTGTGGGGAGTTAACAACTACGATAGAAATCTTTATCTTAAAATTACTTAGATTGACATGTTTAAGACTTCATAGTTTCAACTCAATTCTCACATGATTTACGCTCAAAATAACAATCACTCTGAAACTGGCGTAACAATTATGCACTCATAGTATGAAGCTCAAATGAGTAAATGTAGAGGCAATCAAACATGCTTACATACTAGACACTGGAAAACGCTTGTTTTGAGGCGCATGAGTCCCATGGATGGAATACCAATTACTTCAGGAGCGATCTACTGTGGAAAGACCCATTTCATACTCGAGATTTATTAATATAATCTAGAATCCTTAGGACTTGTGACAGAAATATGAAGAAAGGTTAAAGATGGTGAAATGTGGAAGGGGTTCAAGCATGTGACATATAATATCAACTTCACTTCGCCAATTTTATTTATCCAACCTCCGATTTCTTTCATTTCTTCATTTTTCACTGATTTCTTTTTATTTTTTTTATTTTTTATTTTTTATTTTATTTCTCTTTTTTTTTTTTTTTTTTACTTCTTCTCTTCCTCCTTTAATAATTCTCACAAAACCGTCACATGCTTGACTATAAATATGTAATTGTAAGTAGAAGCATTGATTTGTGATAGGTAGGTGGGAATTTAGACTTTCTCAGGTGGCGAGGCGAGAAAATGATGGCCTAAATCATCTTCTAAACATACTAACTTATCTCGAGTATTTCCTGAGTTTTTAACTTAGTAAATCCTGAACGTTCTCCTGAAGCATCAGCCGAATGAAATGAGAATGAGACTCTCAACGAGATAAGAGTGCATTTCAAGAATCAACACGAGTTTTTGAAATTAACCCTCAGAATAGAAGAATGGTTCAAAACTTACTAAGGTTCAAAGTTTCCACTATTAATCCAATCTCATGACAATCATATTTCACTCTAATTCAAAGATTCTTTCGTGATTGTCAACTCGTGCAAGTGTTTTCAGGATATATTCATGCTATGGATGTAAAACCTGATTAGCGACAAAGTAACATGTAATTTAAGTCCATAGTATAACAAGAAAGACATGAATGCATCATTGCATAATAATTTAGCTAGGAGAAACGAGGTTTTGATAGTTAGAAACTTTAACAAAACAATTTTTTTTTTTTTTTTTTTTTTTTTTTTTTTTTTTTAAAAAAAAAAACAAAGGAACAACAAGGAAGTTATAGTATTAAAACAGGTGTGCGATTAAATTCAAGAAAACACAGGTGTTGGATATCTACTTCCTACCCCCAACTGAAATCTACATTGTCCCCAATGGAAGTATTTCAAGTAAAAGAAGATATCACCTAATTTAATCATTTTAGCATAATTCTGAGAATTCACCTGTTTGAATAAAACAATCTTCCCAAACAACCAAGATCAAGAGCATATGGATAATAATATCAACAATAGAAGCATAATCCATGAGCAAAAAGAACTATCTGTAATAATAATGTCCAAAATCAATGAAGTCTAAGTACAGATATAAGCGAAACCCAACTATCCAACCAAATTATCCAACCAACCAAAATAAAATATCCACAAAAGTACCAAAATGTCCACAAATCAACAAAATAATACAAGCGAGATCACAGGATAAGAAACAACAATAAACTCTCTCGCTCTCCAACACTCCCTCCTAAGGCTCAGCAGTCTGGTCACCAGATGGCACAGGCGCATTGTCATGACCGGGATCAACAATCACCTCACTGTCACCCTCAGCAGCTGTCCCAGTCTGGGTGACAGTCGCCGGGTCACTCACAGCTGGCGGTGGAACAGCAGCCGGAGGTGGTGGCGGTGTAGGTGTCTCCAAGATAACTCCCTCAGGCTGAGCCGACATAGAAGCTGGGTCTGTCGGGGGAGGTGGCATAGATGAGCGCAAGGATTGCTCGATCCCAAGCAACATCAAAATTTTCTCAATCTGACCACCTAGCCGCGTCATCTGGGTAGCTAATAATAACTGCTCTGCCGTGAGCTCTCTAACCATCGCATGAAGCTGTACTCTCGCGGCTCGCTCCTCTACCAAGAAGTCGTAAATGGTCTGGAGAGATGGAGGGGCAGATGTAGATGCTGTAGGTGGTGTAGAGGCTGTAGGTGGCTCACGCATCCTCAACTTATACTGACCCTCAGCCTCAGTCGGCGTCCTTGAGTCCTCATCCTCCTCCTCCTCAACTACAACCGTATCCTGACCCTCCGCCTCTGGCGTCCCTGGGTCATCGTCCTCTTCCTCAGACGAAGTTTCGCCCCTCTTTCTCTTCTTCTTCTTACTGCTCTCTCCAACTTTCCCTTTTCCTTTCGCCTTATTTTTGAACTGTGACAGCGATCGTCGAGCCACAGACTCTCCAAAAACCCCCAACTTGGACTTCTGTAGAATCTCTCCAGCAGGTACCTCTAGACCAGCAGCCTCACAAACCCGATGAATCGCCAACGCACCCTTCAAGTGTTGCGATTTGCTAGGGTGACGTGTAGGCTCAATAAAAAAATCGATGAAGAGCCGGGCTAGGTAGATGGGTAATCCGGTCCCAATAGCATAAAGAACTCTCGTGTACCACCCTGCAAAATCTAGCTTATAGGTCGTGGGGAGAACGCAGCTGCAGAGTGTCAGATGCAGTAGATGATAATCCATCGTCAGATCGTGGTCATCGAACACTGTGATCCCTGAATATTTCTTAACCTTCCCGCCCGAGATCTCTGTAGCCACAACATCGTAAGATGGAAATGGGCGGTCTGGATGAACAGGGTAAATATGATCGGGAACCTCTGGGATACCAAGCGCCTGAGTGATTGTAGCTGGGCTGAACTCAATTGCCCGTCCTGATACACACGAGAAATATGTGTAAGGGACGTTCGGCACCTTTACCATACTAGCACATGCTGCCCGAATCCACGAAGGTCGAACTTGTTTATCCGCTGTAAGAACTGGGAGCCAATCGGGAAAAGCTCGAAGGCGGGCTAGATGGAATGGGGTCTTATCATCGCTCCACAAATTCTCGAATTGCCTTTCCACCATGATTGCGCGCGTTCGGAAGTATTTGGTGTACCACGTGTTTTCTTTAGCGTTCCTGAACCCGTGGGCAAGCGGTGGGTCCGGAATCTCGAGAGACGTAGATTTTTCTGGGTGGGGCCCACTGTCCTTGGGCTTTGGAGCCATGAGAGCTGAAATGAAAGCATAACAGAGAGTTAAAATGAGAAAAGAGAGATTCCGCTACTCTGTTTATGTCAATCGATTGACATAAGTTGTCAATCGATTGAAGTAGTATTCCAATTGATTGAGCCCTGATGTCAATCGATTGACATCAGCGATTGAGGGGGCTGCCCACAACAAGGTCTCACGTCCCCCTTTTATCAAATTAATGGTCTTATGACCATGAGGGGCTCCCTCAGACGATAAAAATCAAGAATGATGAGAATGGGAAGTGGGTTTGAAAGTTACCTCTGGGACAGTACCGAGATGGAATAGGCGCAGAAATGGTTTGTGCATGTCACTATTGATGGAGTCAAAGAGAAGAGATGATGGGGAAGATGATTCTCAGCCAGAAAAGGATCTCCAAAACCCCTCCTCACTCCAAGCGCAGCGGCGGTAGTGGCGGTAGTGGTGGTTTTGGTGATGATGACGATGATGAATGATGATGATGGTGATGATGAATAGGGGAGGGTCTCCTTCTCACTCCCACGAAATCGCTTCCTCTCCCTCTCTCTGAAAGTTTTGAAATGAAATGAGGGAGAGGGAGAGAAACAGACATTACGTATGGAAGAGTTGTCAATCGATTGACAATGGATGTCAATCGATTGATAAAGAATTTAAGTCAATCGATTGACAATAATATCAATCGATTGATAAAAGGAATTCATGGGACCCCAAATGTTCTTCATGAAACTACCCCCAACAGTTTAAGAATGCTTTTTCAAGATAGAAATTAAACTTTGAGCATTCAAACAGAAATCAAACCTATCAGGTACACAAGTTGGAAGAATTTGTTCCAAACATCATCAATTCATAGTTCAAAAATGGATTATTATCATCCAAAGAGTACAAGATCTTGGTCGAGAAACAAACAAACGAAAAGAAAACAAGAAACAAAATTCTGTCTTTTTCAACTGCTACAGGAATTATCAATTCTGCTCAGATTCTGGGGAAGAAATGTCTTCCCCTACAGCATAATCCACAGAGTACTCCACGACTTCTCCGTCCGAATCGATTTACAGGCCTTCCAAAATTTCTCGAACTGCGCATAGCAAATCCCAGGTATTCATGTTGGCAATTACCGCAATAGGAAAATCTGGGCATGAGCTGGAGAGTGGAGTAAAAATTGGCCTTTCTTGCTCCCTCTGTTCTGGGGTTCCTGGAGAACGAACCCCATGGTAGAGCAAATGTGGTAGGTAATGCAAAGGATTCATCCTACAGCTAATCAAAAAGACAGAATAAGAATAAAAGGAAACAGAAAATAGAGAAGCACACAAAGAAAAGTAAACTACTATACAACAACAAAAGATTCTCCAATTTTTTTTTTTCAAGAAGAATAATCAGGATCATCCAGTTGGATGGTCTCTGATTCTGGCTCAAATTTCTCCAAAAATGGTTTTAAACGCTGCCCATTGACTTTAAATGCATTACCATTTTTGGGGTTAACAATCTCTACTGCCCCATGAGGAAAAACTTCTTTGACAAGAAAGGGTCCTATCCACCTCGACCTCAGTTTCCCGGGAAAGAGATGAAGCTTTGAATTGTAAAGTAACACTTTCTGTCCCGGTTCAAGCTTCTTTCTCAGGATCGATCGATCATGCTTAGCTTTTAATTTTGACTTATAAGTTTGAGCACGATCATATGCATCATTCCTGATCTCTTCCAATTCATTGAGTTGTAGTTTCCTCAATGTACCACTTTCATGGATATCAAAATTTAGCAATCTAGTGGCCCAATATGCCTTATGCTCCAATTCCACAGGCAAATGGCAAGCTTTTCCATAAATCAGTCTATAGGGAGACATCCCAAGGTTCGTCTTGTATGCCGTCCTGTATGCCCATAAAGCATTAGTTAAACGTGACGACCAATCCTTTCTATTGATGTTAACGGTTTTCTCCAGGATATGTTTGATCTCCCTATTGGCTAGCTCTGCTTGACCATTCGACTGTGGGTGATATGATAAAGCAATCTTATGGTTAACCCCATATTTTTTCATCAGTGCCTCAAAAGGCTTATTGCAGAAATGGGTTCCACGATCACTAATCATGGCCTTCGGTGTTCCAAATCTCGAAAGAATGTTTTCTTTTAAGAATGAAATCACTGTTCTGTGATCATTTCTCCTTGTCGGAATGGCCTCAACCCATTTGGACACATATTCGACTGCCAAAAGGATATATTCGTAATGAGATGATGGCGGGAATGGTCCCATGAAATCGATGCCCCAGCAATCGAAGATTTCAATAGTAATGATCGGGGTCATCGGCATTTCATTTCTCTTAGACAGGCTTCCTAACATTTGGCATCTAGCACATGCTCTACAAAATGCATAACAGTCTTTGAAAACTATCGGCCAGTAGAAACCACTACTAAACACTTTTTGAGCAGTTTTTTGAGCTGAGAAATGGCCACCGCAGGCCTCTGAGTGGCAGGAAGCTAGAATTTGAGAGATATCTTCCTCGGGGACACATTGTCTAATTACTTGATCCGCACATTAAACAAGTACGGATCATCAAAGTAAAACCACCGAGCGATGGATAGAAACCTTTTTCTGTCAGGGGTGGACCAATGAGACGGGGTCTCCCCTGTTGCCAGATAATTGACAATGTCAGCATACTAGGGCAAACTTGTTGTAGCAAAAAGTTGCTCATCTGGGAAAGATTCACTGATCGAAATAGATTGTGAAGAATTGTCTTCAAACTCCAATCGTGAGAGGTGATCGGCTACAACATTCTCCACTCCCTTTTTATCTTTAATAACCAAATCAAATTCTTGGAGCAGAAGAATCCAGCGTATCAATCACTGTTTTATATCCTTTTTGGATAGCAGATACTTCAATGCAGCATGATCAGTGAAGCAAATGATCTGCGAGCCAATCAGATATTGCCTGAATTTCTCCAGTGCGAATACAATTGCCAGCAACTCCTTTTCGGTAGTAGAGTAATTACGTTGAGCTCCATCAAGGGTTCTGCTAGCGTAGTAGATCACAGTAGGCTTCTTATCTTTCCTTTGCCCTAAAACAGCTCCGATCGCTGTGTCACTCGCATCACACATCAGCTCAAAAGGAATACTCCAATCCGGAGATTGCATTATCAGAGCTGTTGTAAGGTGATGTTTGAGTTTATCAAAAGACTCTTGGCACTTGCTGTTCCACTCGAATGGTTGATCCTTAACAAGGAGTTGGCACAGTGGCCTAGATACGGCATTGAAATCTTTAATAAACCTCCGGTAGAAACCGGCGTGACCTAGGAACGATCGTATTTCTTTCACTGTAGTGGGGACAGGAAGATTGGAAATTATATCGATCTTTACCTTATCTACTTGTATTCCCTCAGCAGACACGATATGTCCCAAGACAATCCCTTTTGTCACCATAAAGTGACATTTTTCCCAGTTGAGGACCAAATTCTTTTCCTCACATCTTTTCAAGACTTTCTGGAGGTTCTCCAAGCAATCATCAAAGCTGCTTCCAAATACGGAGAAATCGTCCATAAAAACCTCCATAATCTTCTCCACCATATCGCTGAAGATGCTAAGCATGCACCGCTGAAAAGTAGCAGGTGCGTTGCACAATCCGAATGGCATCCGGCGATATGCAAATGTTCCAAACGGGCAGGTAAAAGTGGTTTTCTCTTGATCAGCAGGATCAATTTCAATTTGGTTATAACCACTATAACCATCCAGGAAACAATAGAATTGGTGACCCGCTACCCTTTCGAGCATTTGATCCATAAAGGGCAATGGAAAATGATCTTTCCGGGTTACCGCATTCAGCCTTCGATAGTCAATACACATGCGCCAGCTCGTGGTTACACGTGTGGGTACCAATTCTCCTGCTTTATTTTTTACCACTGTAATGCCAGCTTTCTTCGGCACTACTTGAGTCGGACTCACCCAAGGACTATCTGAAATCGGATAAATAACCCCAACATCCAGCAACTTCAAAACTTCCTTCTTCACCACCTCTTGCATGTTTGGGTTAAGACGCCCTTGCATTTGACGACAAGGTTTGGCATCTTCCTCAAGGTAAATCCTGTGGGTGCATATGGATGGGCTAATTCCTCTTAGATCAGCAACGGTCCATCCTAATGCACTCCTGTGTTGCTTAAGCAACTGTATCAGTTTGCTTTCCTGTTCGTGATTTAAAACAGATGAAATTATCACAGGAAAGGTCTTCTCTTCTCCCAGGAATACGTATTTCAATTCTTTTGGGAGCTCTTTCAGTTCCAACTCTGGAAATTACAGGTTTGACGGTACAGCCAACTTGGTCTTTGGCGGTAGCTGCTCATATTGAGCCGTCCACATTGTTCTTGCAACTTCCTCTTCAACAACCTCCAATATAGAGCATATCTGACTCATCCTTTCATCTTGTGGAGTGTATTTATCCAATTCATAACATGAGTTAGTCATAATGGACTCCACAGGATCAGAGTGAGCAGTTGAATCAAAGTAATCTTGAATTACCGATTCTATCCAATTCACCTCCTCTTCCTCATCATCAAAATCTTCAATTTTGGGATTTGAAAAGATCTTGATATTCAATGTCATATTCCCAAAAACAATGGTCATAACTCCACTCCTTACTTTAATCGTCGCATCAATTGTCGCGAGGAAAGGACGTCCAAAGATCACTGGAATCTGAGATTTAGCATTGTAAACTGGATCAGTGTCCAGAACAACAAAGTCAACAACAAAGACAAAGGTGTCAATCTGGACTAAGACATCCTCCAGCACTCCTCACGGATATTTAATTGATCGATCTGCCAGTTGGAGAGTAATGCGAGTGGGCTTAAGTTCTCCTAACCCTAACTGTTGATAGACAGTGTAAGGTAAGAGATTAACACTCGATCCTAAATCGAGCAGAGCATTGTTCACTTTCTTCTGACCAATTATGCAAGAAACTGTTGGCGTACCTGGATCCTTGTATTTAGGAGGAAAATCGTGTTTTACAATCGCACTTGCCTGGCATGCCAAGTAAGCACTCTTCTTAACACTTTGCTTCCTTTTTACAGTGCACAAGTCTTTTAGGAACTTGGCATAGGAAGGCACTTGTTTAATTGCGTCTAGGAGTGGGAGATTGATCTTTACCTGTTTGAATAACTCCAGAAACTCCTGACTTTTCGTTTCTTGTTGAGGTTTCTTCAACCTCTGAGGATATGGTGCCGGAAAAGGGCATTTGGTTGCCTCCTCAAGGAGGGGTTCTTTTCCAGGTCTTCTCGTTATTTCATTCTCCTCAGGAATTGTTGTTTTGGGCTCAACTGTTTCGCCCTTTCTTCCTTCTTCCACCAATTCTTCTTCATTCTCTACCTCTTCTTCATCACTAACTACAGGTTGTGTGGGCAAAGAGACTTTCTCAATTTCTTTTCCACTTCTCAACACAGTTACCGCCTTGGCCTCCTCATGTGGTCCAGATCCCGAGGGTCCTGTACCCGAGTGTTGGCCTTTAGGATTTGGCTCTGGTTGTGCAGGGAACATGGTTCGTTCTCGATCCCCTTGTTGGGCAGCTAACCTCTCTACACTTGTGTTGAGTTTACTCATTAGCTGCATCATGAGCGTATTAGGATCCTCTTGTGCCTTCTTATGGGGTGGCACATAAGTGTTTGATGAGGTTTGTTTGTTGTTCCCCTGATTGTAGTTAGATTGAGGTGAATGATTTTGATATTGGTTCTGGTGATACCCTTGATTTTGTTGATAAGTAGGAGGAGGTTGGTAACTCTGGTGGTACCCTTGGTTTTGAGGTCGGTATTGGTTTCCTTTATTCGGCTGCCACTGTTGAGATGGGTTTGCTGCAGCAGCACTGTTTCTTTGATCGAAACCAGGATGACTCCACCTATCATTGGGGTTGAAACAACCAGGGGCATTTACAGCATGTACCTCCACTGGACTCTGTTCTTGGTAAACAGGGTATATTTGGCAATGTTGAGAGGTATGCCCCATCTGTAGACAACTCGAACATGACTCTTCAGATGCAAATTGTATTACCGGGTCCTTCTTCGCTTCCAAAATTTCCAATTTACGAGCCAGTTGCTCGTATTTCTCCAGTAAGCCATCTTCCGCCTTCAGCTGATAAATGCTCTTTTTACTTGAACTCGAACTCGTCTGAGTTCTCGTCACTTGAGTTTCCCATTCTGGTGCGTGTTCGGCTAACCATTCGAAATGAGCCTCTGCTTGGTCGGCATTCTTGCTCATAAACTCACCGTCACTCGTAGTTTCTACGAGCTTCTTCGACTTTGGACTTAGGCCATCATAGAAGAAGCTTATTGTTCACCACTTCTCAAAACCATGATGCGGGCAGAGCAGTAACAAATCCTTAAAACGCTCCCATGCCTCAGCGAAAGTTTCTTCCTCTTTTTGATTATACATCTTGATCTGTCTCAAGATGTCAGTCGTCAACCTATTAGGGAAGAACTTTTTGAGAAATGCTTCATGAATTGCTGGCCAAGTCGAAATCGAATTCGGTTTGAGTGACAATAACCATGACTTTGCTTTGTCTTTCAAGGTGAAGGGAGAAAGCTTCAGTCGGATTATATCACTTGGGCAAGTCTGATCTGTGAAAGTGCCACAAACATCTTCGAAATCTCGAATGTGCAAGTACGCCTTCTCTTTATCCATCCCATGAAATGTGGGTAAAAGTTGAATCATCCCATTACGAAAATGGAATGTACCCGTGTGTGGAGGGATGCGGATACAAGAAGGTGTGGCTGTTCGATCAGGAGCCAAGAGTTCTCGTAAAGGTCGCTGACCGTCATCGATGAGGTCATGCCTAATTTCTCCTTGTTGGCTCTCCGTGTCAGACATTGGATTAGAAATAGACGGAGTAAAAATGGGGTTATCAGCACTATCAATGGAATCTTCAAATAGATCAGTGATGAAAGCTTCAGTGGAGTCAAAGGACATAGAAGGACACAACAATACGGCTTGTGTTCTGAAGAATGAAAAGAAAAAAAAGATAGAAATGGGATAAGAAAAGATTGGATCAATCCAAAATTCCTGGCCTTCGTTACCGTCCCCGGCAACGGCGCCAAAAACTTGACACGACTTGAAATGTGTTCTCCGAAGAGTACGTCCAAGTGTAGACGGTCACGTAGCGTTAAAACCGGTAAGACCGGGTCGAATCCCAAAGGACGGATTGTAAAGGCGGAAGAATCTAGATTGAATCCTAAAATGAAATAAAAGATGATTTCTTGTAGAAGGGGGATCTAACAGTCCTATAGAATAAGTAAAAGAAATAAAATATAGTGAAGCAAAAACTTAACTAGATAGAATTAAAAACTGTGATATCAAATATGAAAAAGAGTTGGGAACATGTGAGTCCACAAAGTGCCAGCCACTACCATGATTTAACAAGAATGAACAGCTGGGGTTTTATCCTTAGAGTATTCCTTATTTCGAAAATGATTAAGTTAAGTATTTTAAACACTAAGTATGTAAATCTTGCATATTTAGTGGTTCGTTTACCTCACTTATTTATGAAGAACTGAAATAAGTAGTTAATTAAAACTATGAACAATAACTAACAAATTGAGTATGGAATATTCGAAGTGTTTGTTATGAGTGTTCATTGAGTTAATTATTCAAAAGAGCTCTTATTTCAAAATCAGATTACAATTTGAACTAGGAAGATCAATTTGGACTTAGTTCTTGAAACAAAAGTTACTGGAATACAAAAAGGAGTCAACCCGAGTCATAAACATACCAATCGATTGAATTAATATCAATCGATCGATTGATATGAAATGACTATCAATCGATTGACTTTTACATCGATCGATTGACTTGAAATCTATATCAATCGATTGGATTCTGTATCCAATCGATTGACATTGACCCTTTCACAGAATCATGGCAAAGGGCTGGGAACGATGTTTCTTCACATTATTCCCAACCAGGAATCTACTCAACCATGTTTAGGACTTAATAAACATAAATACACTGAAAAATAAGATCAAACATTGCCATGGATTGAAATTTTTAATTAAAAAATGTTGAAATCAACTAAAACTATAATATAAGTCACAAACAAACAATTCCTAAGCAACTAGAATCAAGAAAAGAAAACCTGAACTCGAGATTGAATGTAGAATATTAACTTTTCACTGGAATTCAACCAAAAACCAAAATAACTGGAGAAATCCCTACAAAAACAATACAAAGTGAGCCAACCCTTGACCCTCTTCACTCCCCTCTATATATAGTGTTAAGTCCACGAGCTTAAGGCGTCCAGGTTCACTCCATAATGGCTGGTCGTCGCTTGATTGCTGAAATCTTGCTCCATTAATCACAGACTATTTCCAGTTTAAGTCAATCGATTGACAAAGATCTCAATCGATTGATAAATAGATCAATCGATTGGTAAAAACACCAATCGATTGATCATGAAAAACTGTCAATCGATTGATATCATGTCAATCGATTGGTATCAAGACTTCATCAATTTGTTTCTTGAGTTATTCCCTTCAGAACCTGCATTCAAAGAGCTAAACACAACAACATACCACAAAAAATACATCATTGTGTAAAGAACAAAGTAAAACATAAGTGCAGGTAACACTAGAGAAATGGGGTTAAATCCAGTCAGTTCTTACTCCTTATCGAGCTAATATTAAGCTAATATCAGCTCTCATCAATTTCACTGTGTATGTTTCTTTCATGAGATGATTGTTTAATCCTTAAGTATCGTAGTAGGTAATTCGTGTGTGTATGAGATACATACAAGTGAGATACAAATTCCTATTCTTTGATACTTAGAACTTGTCACAGTGGATGATGAGACTGGATATCTCATCAGGTTTACACTGTAGCATGATTAACTACCATTGGATGAAGTGATTAATCTCAATCACTAGAGTGTAACTGTTAGTTAATATGCTAGTGCTTATAGTGCATTGACAGACCTAAACTTTCCTATTGACACTTAAGGCTGTCAACAGTTGATAGGAACTCATAACTTGTATAAGGTATGTGTTCTCAATCTTGAGACGATTATGAACACAGACTGTGGATATGGCTGCTTTGACTTACTAATCAATGAGGTCTATAAAAGATCAACACCTAGGTATCTTGGGTATGTCATGTTCATAGGGTTGTGAACATATATTGTCAAGATAGAATCTACCCTCTGATTCAGAGTAAGCATTCTCTTGAGAATGTCACCTAGTTGATTACTGAGAACTGCAGTCTTGTTGATAAGTAGTTATCAACATGTTTGGTAATCATGAGAGGTGAATGGAACTCAAGGAATATAATAAGTAATCATGATTCAGGTTGACAGTAACCGTTTATCCGACTACCTGAATATGATTGCAAATGCTAAAGGTAGAGGGACATTAGTACAACATACAAGTCTAGTTATCGCTTCAGATATGTTCTTTTGTGTTGGAGTTCAGTTATCGTTTTATAGTGGAGTAAATGTTAACTGACTAGTTGGTTAGTTTGCTGATCAAAGAGTTTGGTCATGGGAATTAACACCTGGTCTGATCCAATAATAAAGAGCCTAGGAGGTCCCACTCTTAGCTCCGCTAGGATGTTTGGAAAGGCACAAGAGGTTCTTATCAAGATGGGTTCGATCGATCGAAGGAGTTTCGATCGATTGAATTCTAAGCAGGTTCGAGCGATCGAAAGTTGTTCGATCGATCAAAGGTTCGATCGATCAAAAACTTCAATTGGTCTAAGGTTAAAGTCGGTTTTAGAAATCTATAAATAGGGCAGCTGCGTACAGGGTTTAATAATCGGCATTTTTCCTGTACAAAAGCTGCATAGACTGTTTAGGGTTTTCCCAAGCCTTCTTATCCTCCCGCTAGAGCTCCCACCATCTCTAGCCTCTCCGGGAAGCATTCATAGGAGACATAAGAGTGAAGACCGCCTAGTGGAAGCTACTGCACCATCAAGGAGAAAGAAAATCAGAATTGGGTTCAAGACCTGAGGTATAAGTTCTTGGCCCTCTCTTATACGCATCTATAGAATTAACGGGTAGTAGATCCGGGCATACCAATAAGTTTTGAAACTTAACCTTTCCGCTGCGCATTTAAATATAATTTTAAACTTGTTTTTCCTTCATCCAATACCATAGCAGTAAAAATCAATAAGTTCATCTTTTCGGATCTCCCCAATACTTGTTATACTTAGCCCTCATCTTTGTTGCCATAAAACTCATTTCAATATCATCACTAGAATGCATCTCTTTCAACAAAGTCAAAACATCACTAATTTCACTGACAAATGAATTGGATGTGACATAGAAAGAGCCAGATATCCTCACGGTTAGATGATAAAAGTGTAAAAACCAAACTAAACACCTTACATTAGCCCAATCTTCTTCACTTGGCACCCCTTTTCCCTCACTAGTCGTTAGATTAGAGCTGTAAGTTGAATCTTGTAAGTTATATCTCTCAAAGGCTCTCTCAAACTTCTCGGCAGTATCTAAAATTAAATATGTGTAGTTCCACCTAGTAGGAACATCAAGACATAATAGTTTCTTACTCTCAATCTTCTCAAAATCTTCACACTCTTTGAATCTTCTCAATCTAGCGGGTGATTGCCTAACAAATCTCACAGCGCCACGAACTCGAGCAGCAGACTCACCTAGTTCTTTGATACCATCAACAACCACAAGGTTTATAATGTGTGTTGCACACCTCACATGAGATGCTTACCTCACATGAGATGCTTACCACCTAACACATTTGTACCCCAAGTGTCAAACATCCTCTTTAAGCATGCAACTGTCACATCATTAGAACTAGCAATTATCGACAGTAATGGCCAACACTTTTTCAATACCCCAATCAAGTAAGCATTTTTCTATTGCAATTCCAATGTCCTCACCTTTATTACTTTTAATTGGACAAAAAATTTAATTTTTTTTTCAAAGTCCAATTGTTATCAATAAAGTGTGCCGTGAAAACCATATAGTTGATTCTTTGCAAAGATGACCACGTAAATGTGGTAAGACACCCTCCTATTCGATTCCTTCAACAAGATTTTCAAATTTTCCCTCTCTTGCAAATAGAGATCATAACAATCTCTATTAATAGTTCTTCGTGATAGAAGCCAGAATTCAGAGGGTAATAAAATTGAGACAAAATTTTGAAACCCGGGATGCTCAACAAAACTAAATGGGAGCTCATCAGTAATTAACATCTCACCTAGTGCCTTCCTAGCAGCCTCACACTCAAATCTCAAAGTGCCCAATATACAACCCACTGTTTTCACTACCGCCTGATTGAAACCCGGTAAGTTTTGTTTGGCTAAGGTCATGGTTGTATGGGTTTGCCTTACAACTAACCCAGTGATTTTTCATTGAACCAGTTCCACATATTTTTGGATCAGCCGCATACGGTTTCCCACAATAGTTACACTTCGCTTTCCTCTCACCTTTGTCATCATTGCACTTAGTAATGAATCCAAGCCATCGATCTTGGTTTTATCTCTTTCCTTTTTTTTCCCGTTAACGAATTTACAGTGTCATTGTCATTTTCATTGTCACTGACATTTTCGTCGATGTCAATGTTCACACTTTCATTGAATTTAGTCGACATAGTAGAGACAAGTTTTAAATGTTACCTATGTAAGAGAGAAAAAAATTCATTTGGTGAGAGAGAAAAATGAAAAGAGAAAAAAACCATTTTGTAATTACTCATTACTCAAGAATGTCTTTCAAGTTTGGAAAAAGAAATCTAGTACTATAAAAAAATAAATAATAATAATAATAAATAGAAATCCACTTTTTTTAAACAAAATTAAATAGTGGGGTGGGAAGATGTGAACATAGAGAATATGTTGAAATCCTCAATGATTGAAATCCCCAATGATCAATGATGAAATTATTTGTAAGAACATCTCTAAGCATGATCTATAACCCATGTCAATTTTTTCACAATTGTTAAAAATCTTCTCCAATTTTGGACTCAAAACTCATGTCAATTGAGTTTTATTTAAATTTTAGCCCCACATTGATATAACACTACTCCCGCACTTCGATTTTAAATTTTAAGCAAGACATGGAATTCTATATGCCTAACTAGTTCGATAAAAGATGACGTTCAACGTCTTGCAGAGAAATTACAAAAGCCTAATAAATAGACGTAAAGCTGCAGCATCTAGTTAAAAAGAAAACAGAGGAGACTTCATAAGTAAAAATGTCCTGCTCAACACCTCAAAGCAATTGGTTCAATAGCTTACAAGTATCAGTTACAACAAGAGGAAGGTGACATGAAAGATTTGTACACAATATCTCCAAAAATAGCCTCAAGGCAACCCAAAAAAGATTTGTACACACAATCTCCAAAAACACAAAAAGTTTAACTATTAGGCAGAAAAATTGCATTAACAATCTAACACCACTTAATCAATATATACCAAATTGAGGCTACCAAATTAAAATCCACAATTGCTTTGCAGAAAAGCTAAATTAAAATTGAGAAGAATACCAAATTGTGGATAAATCCACTGTATAATGCAATCTCTCAAGGAACCCCCAAATTGGTAAATTGAGAACTGAAACCTGCAAAAAAAAAAAAAAAAAAAAAAAAAAACGACAAAGAGGTGAGAGGTCTGTATATGTTAGAGATTGAAATACTCAAATCACTTATAAGCCCTAAATCCCTAAATACTCAAAACAAATGGAAGAGAAAGAGCAATCACATAAAACCCCTAAATCCCAACCTATGGTAGTGGGCGCAGTGCTCTGATGGTCCGGCGACTCTGTCGCTGTAGTGGTGGTGCTAGTGGTGCAACGTTGTGGTTGTAGTAGTGTTCTGATGAAGGGTACTCCGTGTGTTCCGATGATATGGTGTTGAGAGAGAGAGAGAGAGAGAGAGAGAGAGAGAGAGTAGCTTGAGTAGGAAGAGCCGAAGAGGTGAGAGGGAGAGTATGAAGGTCAGAACTCAAAAGGTGAGATTGTGAGAAGGTGAAGCCGTGAAGGTCTCTGCGTGAGTCTCCTCTCCTCAGTCTCCTTATTCCTTGTAGGCCGCAGCCAACTCACATGTTTGAGACTTTGAGCCCTAATTTCTCACATGTTTTTATATATACATTAAAACATTGGATATTCAGTTTCGAACCGAAATTAAATCTCCTTCCGAAAATTGAACTGGAATTATTAATATAATTCGGTTTCGAACTGAACAAACTTTGGGTTGGTTATTATCCGAACCGAAATGTTAAAAACTTCGGGTTCAGTTCGGTTATTCAGGTTTGCCCGAAGTGTGCCCACCCCTAGTATGTACTATATAGAGGAATGTTAACTAACAACACAGTGTCCTTTTAGCGACGAAAAAAATTCTTTTGGCGATGAAAATTTTCTTCAGCGACGAAATATTTTAAAAATATTTGTCGCTAAATTTTTTTTTGTTGGTCGCTAAAATCTGGTGTACAATGCTATCCTACAACCTTCATGTTGTAGGTTTGCTGCCCCCATATATATATATAGAGTCAGGCTCTAAAGCGCACTAAGTATGCGCACTGTGATTTTCGGCCTAAAAAAATCACGGGTCACTTTAAAATCCCAGTGCGCTTACCCAATGCGCATTAGAGCCTGATTGTACATATATATGTAGGGAAAGGCTCTCAAGTGCACTGGGTAAGTGCATTGACCCAGTGCACTGGGCTTTAAAGCTGAAGAGGTGAGAGGGAGAGTATGAAGGTCAGAACTCAAAAGGTGAGATTGTGAGAAGGTGAAGCCGTGAAGGTCTCTGCGTGAGTCTCCTCTCCTCAGTCTCCTTATTCCTTGTAGGCTGCAGCCAACTCACATGTTTGAGACTTTGAGCCCTAATTTCTCACATGTTTTTATATATACATTAAAACATTGGATATTCAGTTTCGAACCGAAATTAAATCTCCTTCCGAAAATTGAACTGGAATTATTAATATAATTCGGTTTCGAACTGAACAAACTTTGGGTTGGTTATTATCCGAACCGAAATGTTAAAAACTTCGGGTTCAGTTCGGTTATTCGGGTTTGCCCGAAGTGTGCCCACCCCTAGTATGTACTATATAGAGGAATGTTAACTAACAACACAGTGTCCTTTTAGCGACGAAAAAAATTCTTTTGGCGATGAAAATTTTCTTCAGCGACGAAATATTTTAAAAATATTTGTCGCTAAATTTTTTTTTGTTGGTCGCTAAAATCTGGTGTACAATGCTATCCTACAACCTTCATATTGTAGGTTTGCAGCCCCCATATATATATATATAGAGTCAGGCTCTAAAGCGCACTAAGTATGCGCACTGTGATTTTCGGCCTAAAAAAATCACGGGTCACTTTAAAATCCCAGTGCGCTTACCCAATGCGCATTAGAGCCTGATTGTACATATATATGTAGGGAAAGGCTCTCAAGTGCACTGGGTAAGTGCATTGACCCAGTGTACTGGGCTTTAAAGCTTAAAAACATTCGGACTGCCCCGCTGACCTGCGTTCCATCTCACCGATCCGTTAATCTGCAGGTTTTTTAGGCTTAAAAGCTCAGTACACTTGGTCAGTGCATTTACCCAGTGCACTTAAGGGAGTCTCCATATATATATATATATATATCGGATATTTTAGAAGCTTTCATTAAGGCTCTATCAATTGGTTTATGAGTTTTATGAGAAAAAGAAAGAAAAACACAAATAAATACATTTTCTTTGTTTGGCTACCAAGAAAAATAGTGGGAAAATTAAGAGGAACATATTATTCTGGGAAATATTTAAATAGGAAAATTGAATTTTTTTGAATCACTCTCCTGCATATTTTCTTAGGTAACAAATTTTTATTTATTTATTTATTTTTATTTTTAAAAACTTTTAATGTTATTCAAGCATGGAGCAAGGGTACTAGATTTTCTTCTTATCTTTCTGTCCATTTTCTTTTCCTTCGATTGAATAAACAAACCAAACAAATCCTAATTGGCTTATAACTTATACTTAATTGTAAAACTAACTTTTAAGCTGAAAAGTATATAAATATATTATGTATATATACGATCAGGCTCGTAAGTGAACATGGTTGAGTATACAAACCCAGTGAACATATTTTTTAGCCTAAAAAAATGACCTGCTGGCTTTTTTAGGCTAAAAAACATGTTCACTGGGTATGTTTACTCAATCTGTTCAGTTAAGAGCCTCACCGTGTGTGTATATATATATGTATATATATATATATATAAATCTATAAGAGCCTTGTTCTTGAAAAGCACTATTCACACTTTTCCCAATTGAAGTACCATTTTGCCCTTTTCAACTCTTACAATTCCATACATCTATACACTTTTTTGGATCATTTCTGGATTTGAGCAATGGTATTTCTGTAAGTTCACTTAGATAATTAGGTTTAGGCCAGTTTTTGAAATTTTATTTAATATCAAAATGAGGATTTAATCAACTTTCTACACCACAATTGCCATAAACATTAGGATTAAAACAACTTTAACCATCAAAATTAGGATTTGCTTAAAAAAAAAAGGGACTTGTTTGCCAAACCGAGCTGGGCTTGTGTTTCGCTTTGTTTTTTTTCCCAAACAACCGACTAATGGCTTGGACACAAAAGTCAACAATTACATCTCCTTGTTTGGCACACACATTTTGGCATTTGTTTTCCTTTTTGGGGTGTTCGTTATTTCCCAAACAAGGCACTCATGTACCTAAGCCAACAATTTTGGTTATGCCATATTTAGCAAACCAATTTGGGCCTTTGTTTATTTATTTATTTATTTTTTTGTTTTATCAGTTCCCAACAAGGCCTTATTTGTTTGGTTTTTTAAATTTTTTTTTATATAATTTGTTTATTTAATTTTATTTTTCTTTGTGTTTATTTGAAAATTCCATTTACAATATTAATTTTTTATTCATATTTTGATATTACACCGGTACATGCTTATAATTTTAATTGTACAATTGATATTTTAATATTACACACACACACACACACACACACACACACACACACACACACACACTTGTCTATAAATTTAATTTATACACACCATGCCTTGAAATTTAGTCAGCATTTTTATAAATATACAAATCCATCTACAATATTAATTTTATCAATTTTAATTTTATTCATATTTTGATAACACACACACACACACATACACACACACACACACACACACACACACACACACACACATACACTTGCCTATAAATATAATTTACACACATTTTTTTTTATAGAATTTAAAATTCCATCTTCAATGTTAATGTTATCAATTTTATTTTATATTCATACTTAGATTTTACACACACACACACACACACACACACACACACACACACACACACACACTTGCCTATAAATATAATTTACACGCAATGCCTTCAAATTTATTTTGATAATACACCCACATATGCCTATAAATTTAATTTGCACATTTGATATTTTGATATTACACACACACACACCCATTTGTTTTTGTTTTTTGTATTTATTTATTTTGAAAAAGTGAGGTTAGCCTATAAATTTGCCCTTGCCTACAAATATAATTTACACACAATTTTTTTGACAAAATTTAAAATTCCATTTACAATATTAATTTTATCAATTTTATTTTATATTCATATTTTGATATTACACACACACACGTTTGTTTTTGTTTTTGTATTTTTTTCCTTGAAAAAGTGGGGTTAGGCTATAAATTTAATTTACACACATGCTTAGAAATGTTATTTTATTACCTACACCTGTCTAAAAATATTTATTAAAAAAAAAAAAAACTCATAGCCGGTTATCCCAAAATATTTTGTTCACACATGCCGATACACTTAATTTTATATTTGGATATTACTCGCATTCTGTAATATTAATTTTTACTAATACATCTACAATCATATTTTGCAAAAAATGCACATTTCCATTTCCATTTCCATTTCCATTTCCATTTTCTTTTAATTTTTTTATTTCAAGTTTTTTTATTTTACCTATAAATAAGAAATTGAATTTCATATTTTAGTACACACACATACTTTTAAATCTAATCCAAACACACATACTTAGAAATTCACTTTTTAACACACACGCATGCCTATAATTTGATAATACTTTGCAAAGTTTTAAGACAAATAGTAGCACAAAAAATGAAGGAAAAATAGGTTTAAAAAATTTTTAAACGCACAGCGGAAAACAAAGTTCAAAACTTTTGAATTGGTAGCCCGGATCTGCTACTCATTAACTCTGTAGATACGCATAAGAGGGGACAAAAATTATACCTTTATGTCTTGAACTCAATTCTAAAATCTTTGACTTCCAGCAGTCTCCACTAGATGGTCTTCACTCTTATGACTTATACGGATGCTCCCGGGGAGACTAGGGTTGGTGGGAACCCTAATAGATAGGATAGAGATGGTTTGGGAAGCTTAAAATAGTTTCTGCAGCTTCTGGTATTTCAAAAAAAAAAAAATCATTTAAGTGGTATGATAAAATGATGAACTCCTTTTTTTGGCCGCAGTTGCCCTATTTAAAGATTCCCTGAACCAACCTAACTTTCAATCAATCGAAGTGGCTTCGATCGATCGAACCTTCGATCGATTGAACAATGTTCGATCGATCGAACTTGTCTTGACTTGATCCTTTTGTGCCTTTACAAACATCCTAGCGGAGCTAGGAGTGGGACCTCCTAGGTTCTTTATTGATGGGTCAGACCAGTTATTAATTCCTATAACTAAACTCTTTGATCAACAAATTAACCAACTGGTCAGTTAATGTTTACTCCACTATAAAACGATAACTGAACTCTAACGCAAAAGAAAAAATTCGAAGTGATAACTAAACTTGTATGGTGTACTAATGTCCCTCTACCATCATCATTCATAATCATATTCAGGTAGTCGGATAACTGTTACTGTCAACCTGAATCATGATTACTTCTTGTATTCCTTGAGTCCCATTCACCACTCATGATTACCAAACATGTTGATAAATACTTATCAACAAGACTGCAGTTCTCAGTAATCAACTTGGTGACATTCTCAAGGGAATGCTTACTCTTTAACATAGGGTAGATTTTATCTTGACAATATATGTTCACAACCCTATGAACATGACATACCCAAGATACCCAGGTGTTGATCTTTTATAGACCTCATTGATTGGTAAGTTAAAGCAGCCATATCCATAGTCCGTGTTCATAATCGTCTCAAGATTAAGAACATGTACCTTATACAAGTTATGAGTTCCTATCGACTGTTGACAATCTTGAGTGTCAATAGGAAAGCTCACGTCTGTCAATGCACTATAAGCACCAGCATATTAACTAAGAGACACACTCTAGTGATTGAGATTCATCATTCCATCCAATGGTAGTTAATCATGCTACAGTGTAGAGTTGATGAGATATCCAATCTCATCATCCATTGTGACAAATTCTAAGTGTCGAAGAATAGTAATTCGTATCTCACTTGTATGTATCTCATACACACACAAATTACCTACTATGATACTTAAGGATTAACAATCATCTCATGAAAGAAACTTACACAATAAAATGTAAAGCTGATATCCATATATTAAAATGTCAATGTCTCATACATATAGTAATGGTTTGAGGGCACAAACTCAACAAAAAACACATTTCCATTTTCTTTTAATTTTTTAGTTGTTTTTTATTATACCTATCGCGCTCGCCCCGAAGGTGGAAGGCGGTCCTGTTACGCCCCGGAACAGCAAAAATAGAGAAAAATAAATTCCTTTTTGGGTCCATAGGGAATGACAAGTGAAAGTCACTAATTATCCACACCACACAGTACTAGTCCACAAGATAAACAGGAGCAGTAACATAATCAACTGGATATAATAATTATTGTATCTATAACAAATATAAGAGTGGTTCTCAAGATCACAACAGGTCTGAAGACAACATATACCCAAGTACCCGTTAACTATAAGTTCAACAGAAATAACGAAAATATAAACTAGATAAAACTATCTTCAGATTCTTCAACTGGCATAAGGGTATTTGTCAGCGTAGCAGCCTTCTCTGACATAACCTGCATAAGTGGGGCCATCCTCTGCATAATCCCCTTCCGGGTAGTAGCCATTGTCGTACGCGTCATTGCCTGCATTGTTAAGGACAGGGTAGTCTGGACAGGGAATGTGCAGGCAACAACGATCGTCAGCTTACTGAGAGCTGAGTGAATAGAAACTCACAAGGTGCTAATGATATAACGAAATAATAAGTTATTGAAGTGTCTAAGATATAGTGTTATAATAGTATCTTTTTTTGTATTTCAACATCGTTTGCTAAACCCTTATCGTCTTGTTAATAACAAACTTAGCACACTACAAACTCTTGGAACAAACTTGATTCTAAACTCCTGAATACACCAATGCTCAGTTTACCGCGTCACCGCAAGATATAGATACCTTCTACCGCGTAACACCGCAAGTTGTAGATAATACGTCAGTCCATCCCCCGCTTTTAAGAACATATGCATAGTCCACTGCATGTCAAGGATTTAATGCTTCAAGCATCGACACATTAATTCTATTGCCAGGACCTATCGTCAGATCTATCGCGTACTTATGATCAAGGTTCACCGCAAGTCATAGACATCTTCGTCTATCTACCGCGTACTTATGATCAAGGTTCACTGTATGTCATAGATACTATATCACTACAAGTCATAGACACATATGTCTGTCTACCGCATTCATCAGTTGATCAAGGTTCACTGCATGTGATAGACACCTTTGTCTGTCTACCGCTTACTTATGATCAACCAATATGCATCCCCGTTCTCTTCCCAGAACTTATCAAACCTACTTAACATTATACTTCTAAGAGTTACATGACAGCCCCCTTTGTGGCTTGACTACTCTGATTAAATGATCAAATATCGAACTCATACATGAACATCATAGTATCTAACATCATCACATTAATCCATTATTCTTAGTCATACTTATCTTTGTTGTCATATTATTCCCCGATCAACCCAAAGTCATATAGTAGAAGTTCGAATCGAGAGTTTAATAATCGAACCCTTATATAACAACTAAAGAAACAAAATTATGTTCTGCAAAGTTCGATCGATTGAAACCATTTCGATCGATTGAGGAAAAGTAATGTTCGAGCGATTGAAGTTGCTTCGATCGATTGAACCTTCGATCGATTGAACTCAGTTCAGTCGCTCGAGAGTCGTCTTTTCTAGCAGAATCGTAAAACATCAAATATAAACATCTTTTGGATGTGTTTACTATATCTAAACATTTCTAAAAACTTGCAAACATTATATTAAAGAAATCAAGTGAGTAAAAACTCACTTAGGGTGTGTTTGGCTTGAGCTTTAAACTTTGAGCTTTAATGATGGCCTCCTCCTTCTCTCTCTTCTTTGCCTCTATATTTCTCTCTCTTTCTGTCTCCTTCTTCTTTCTTCTTCCTTCTAGTTTTGTTCTCTCTCTGACTATATATATAGTGATGTGTGTACATATATAGATGTGTGTATAATATATATAAAACACAAGCACTCACAACTCTCTCTAACCTCTCAAGTTTAGCAACCCTCACACACACACAAGCACAAGGTATATATAGAGGAGAGGGGTGGACAGATGGCTGTTTTTGTGTAAAACTTGGAAATCCCGTGATTTGGTTCGATCGATCGAATAAGTTCGATCCATCGAGAGTAGATCGGTCAGGTTTGATCGATTGAAGTGGGGACCACGTCATAAATTCATGTCAATAGGATTTTGTTCGATTGAACAAGGTTCGATCGCTTGAACTTTGAAATGTTCGATCGGTCGAGAAAACTTCGATCCTTTGAAGATAGAATTTTATCAATGATCAATGGAAAATATTAAAACTCTGTGTATTAAATAATTATTGAAAATATAGGGTATTACAGGTCCCTTCGAGAATCGCGACCGTTTACGCCGATAAGTGCGTGAGAAAAAGTGGGTGAATGTACGTGAAAGTGAGAGTAGGGCCAAGTAAAAGTTCAAAATTGCCACCGAACAATTTTGGGAGTTCGGACCCCTGCAAAGACAATCGATGCAATCATCCTGGACTTTTTTTAAAAAAATCATTTTGATAAAAATAGGCCTTTAAAAGTATGACATTTGATAGTCATGCGAAACCAGAGTTCTTGAAGTGGGTTTGGGGACTCGATTATGTCGAGGAAAGGTGTTAGGCACCCTCGAACATCCGTGACACACGGTTGCCGATTTTAATAGTTTTCATAGTAATGGGGCATAAGTAAGGAGTAATAGAGTATAGATATAAGAAATAAAATTCAAGCATCTGTGACACGCGGTTGCCGATATACGCATCTTGACTCGAGATAAGGTATGGTATTTAGAATGTGAGAAAGTATAAGAGATGGATTCACTCATCCGTGATGTGCGGTTATCGATTATGTGACACGCGGTTGCTGTATGTAGTTCTATGCTATGTATGTGTGTGAGTGTTTAATCGATCTAGACTGTGAGTGTGTAGAATAATGTTTTGAGTAAAGTCAGTGTAGCTAGGAAACCTGTACGATGTAGTCCTAGACTTTAACCTTGAGAAAATAGTGAGATACGAGAAAGTGTTTTGAGTAAAAGTCGAAGTAGATCGACCGTACGATGAGTTTTTTGTAATTTTTGTTTTTATGATTTTTTTTGTCTTTTTGTTTATGTGCCGGAAGTAAGGGTTGGTGCCCAAATAATGAAAAAGTGTACCGAAAGTAAGGTCAGTGCCCAGTGATTTGAGAAAGTGCCGGAAGTATGGGGCGGTGCCCAGTGATTTTGGAAAATCTGTACCAGAAGTATGGGTCGGTGCTCAGTGAGTGAGAAAAAGTGCTAGAAGTATGGGTCAGTGCCCGGTAGGTTTAGAAAGTGGTTTGAAAGTAGTTGTAAAATAATGGATAAGTTCATAGACTCGTTTATTTATAGTAAGTATGTACAATAGTAAGAAAAAAAGCTGTAAAGACGTAAAGTAAATCTAACAGCTCTAGTCCGGCTGACCGAAACACCAAGTAATCTCGGACTGAGCCAGTTCATGATGGTGACAAGTTCATAGACATGTTATTTATAGTAAGTATGTACGATAATAAGTAAAGAAAGCAGTAAAGGTGGAATATCCGACTAGTGGATTTATAGGGAGGCCATACCATGAAGAGAAAATATAATAGAAAGAAAAAGGCGGAATATCTGACCATAAGAGAAAATAAAAAAGAAAGGATAAAAAAGGCAGAATATCCGACCATAAGAGAAAATAAAAGAGAAAGAAAAAATGCAGACTATCTGACCAGTGGATTTATAGGGAGGCCACACCACTAAGAGTAAGAGTTGAGGATGTTAATTGTGCAGAGCTGGCTATCGAAGCCAGTCAGTGTTTGTTGTGAAAGAATGAAAGAATTTCGAGAAACGTCATAGAAATAAGCAGAGAAGGCCCAAGTTATATTTCGACACGAAATCGACTTGAACAGACGTCATAGTTGAGTTTGGAAGGATCGAAAAAGTTAAAAAATCCATAAGGCGGGCCGTAATGGGCCCGGGTTGAGTTGAGCAGGACCCGTGGGGGTCGAAATTTGGTTAAGATAGCCTGAAATGGACATATAAAATACCTAACATGCCTTAAAAGTTAGATTTAGCCAAATTTGAGGTCACCAGTGCGTTCGAAATGGTCAAATTAGCTGGGAACAAGTGTCCGTTCGTTAATAATCAAACTTGAAATGCCAAAAATTAGGAAAACCAAAAGTGGGGTCCACTGCCATGTCAGCAGACACATGGCAGAGTCAACGCTGCGTGTCAGGCGTTGGTTGGCCAGGTAATTTGGCTATGGGACACATGGCACTTGTTGGTTGAATAGTCAATAGTTGACTGGGCTGACTGGGTTGGTCAAGTGGGACACCCGTCAGTCTCTGAGTGGTTGGTCAACGTGCTGACATGGCGATCAATGCCACATGTCAACTTTGGTTGGTTGGTGGCAATGATGGGACATTGATAGGGCAATCCAAGTGGTAGATGACATGGCGATCAATGCTACGTGGCAGTCTGTGATTGGCCAGCCAACTCTGAGCTAGCGTTGATGTGACATACACGTGGCAGGCTGATTGGACTGCTGACTCAATAGTCCTTGCCATGCGACATTATCTAATTGGTGGGTCCAAGATGAGTTAGCACTGACTCAGTGCTGACTATTGGTTGTGCATGGGGTAGGCAGAACGGACCATGGTTGCGCATGTAGGCGTCTCCATTGATCGTTGGAGGTAAGGCTGCCGGCACCAGGTTTGTCTCGGTCAGATGATCTGTCCGGTGGTGGTGATCACTGGAAAATATGGCTGGGTGGGCCATCAGAGGAGGCAGGAACTAGTGGCGTGTGTATGCCTGGGTTCAATGGCGTTGGGTCCGTCTTGGCTGTGGGGATGGTGGTGGAGGTGAGCTCAGCGATGTGATTTAGGCCCTGTTTGGTTGGTATTTCTGTTTCTGGAAGTGGGCTAAAGGGCTGTTTGGTTTGAGCTCGAATCCTGGGCTTTCTGGGTGTGTTTAGAAGCTGGTTTTTTGAGGGGCCCGGGGCTGGGTAATGAGGTGAGGTTTATGGGTTTTTGACTGGTGGTAATGGGTGGTTGATGGTGGTGATAATTCTGGGTGTGTTTATGGGCCTTCAAAAGGGCTGAGGTTTTTACTTCTTTTTTTTTTGTATAAGGAGGAAACCCTTCTATTTACATAAACCCTACATGGGTTTTAATCCCATGTAGGTGAGGCGTAGAGAGGTAGTTTCCAATCGTTGATTAGAGCCGTTGATCGACCATGGACTTCGATCTTTGATATTCTTCAATCCGGGTATCTGATTCGGATGATTCAAAACTATCCAAACTCGGTTTAATGTCCTCTTCAAATCCATATGGTTGGATCAAAATTCATTTGAAACTCGGAAACGATTCCGTTGTCTTAAGACCATCGATATTTGATCTACACCGTTTAAACTTCGATTGTCAATATCTTTTGATCCGGCCATCCGATCTTCTTGATTCAAGATGATCTAGGATCATAACGTCGTTTTATTTGAATCGGATGATTCAAGATGATCTTCTTGATTGTCCATATCTCTGACTTTAAGAATGATCATTTTGCCCTTGTCTTTACTGATTAAGTCTTGAAACTTCGGTCGGCCGCCTTTTCTTCTCTGATTATCTGATTGGGCTGATTCGACCCACACCATTCCTATTTTTCTCTATATTTCCATCTAGTTATGCCCAATTAGACTTTTGGTGTTTCTGGATTGACGATCGTGTCCTTTATCCTTCATTTTGGTGCGCCGAAACTTCAATCGGAACCCGATACTCCGTCGGTTATTAGATTTTGATGATTTGAAGTCCTGTGGGCCCATATTGATGCCTGTTTTGTCCTGGAGTAATCAAATTTGGCTTATCCCATACTCTGATATGTTGACTTTGGGTTCGAATCGGTGTTGATTATTGACCTCTGGGAAGTCCGGAATGCATTACGTTCGCATCAGTGCTGCTTATGGTGTTGATTTGACCTTTGGGGATCCTGATTGGACTCTAGAGCTCTTTCTTCGATTTGCGTGCCTGGTAGGCCCCCTGTGATAGTTATTTCATTTTTTGACAGGTCAAAATGGGGTGTCTACAATACCTATAAATAATAAATTGAATTTTAGAATTTATTACACATATACCTATAAATTTAATTCACACACACATACACACCCACACACATACTTAGAAATTTTCTTTTTTACACATATACACATGACTATAAATTTAGTTTCAAAATTTATAAATTTATGTCACTTGTTTTTAAATTTTTTTGGTTTTTGGTTTTTAGTTTTGGTTTGTGAAATTGAACCGTACAATTTTATCATTTTACCCCTGCCTTAACAATTATAGACATATAATTTACACACATACACATCCCTATTGAGTGGGGTTGGCCTATAAATTGAATTTCACATTTTCATATTACACGCACACATTTGCTTTTATTCACCTCTCTTCTCAAGGTATATAAGAAATACTTTGCAAAGTTAAAGACAAGTTGTAATTTACAATTATTAATACATCTATAATTATAGTAAACGTATATAATCCTCACAATTATATTACACGCACAATTTCTTTTTATTTTTTTAAAATTTTTTTATATTCATATGTTGATAAAATTATTTTATATCAATTTCATTTTAGATTTTGATATCACACACACATGCCTATAAATATAATTTAGATACACACACAAGCCTATGAATGTAATGTTTTGCCTAAAGATTTAATTTACAGACACAACCCATTTTGGAGCTTTGTTTTTTGGTATTTTCTTGAAAAAGTGGGGTTGGCCTATAAATTGAACTTATGCAAGTGTGTGTTGTGTAAATTATATTTATAGGAAAAATCAATTTCAAAAGAAAATTGATAAAATGAATATTGAATTTTATGTTTTCAGACAAAGGCTTATAAATATAATTTTACACACAATGCCTATAAATTGAATTTCTTATTATTACACACACATGCCTATAATTTAATATGCACGCATATGCCTTTTACACACGAACCATTTTACCCCTTATCGGGAGCATGCACCTTATGCAGGCCCCTACCCTAGTATATATATACATTGAACATGACTAAATATACAATGGTGTTGAGAATTCTGGCCATATGGTGCAGTGATATAGAACCAAATTAATAATTAACATGCACACCAAAGAAAGCACATATTTCTATGTGGTTCGGCAAAACATTGCCTATTTTTACACCCGAGAGATCATTCTATCACTATTAAGAATAAAATCTGGTACAAGAAAATGTTGAATTAAATCCTATAACCCAACCCATTAACCCCTTGCACACCCACTCTCAATCCTAAAGAACTCTTACTGTCTCACCCTAGATCATGCAAACCCATCAAGGGAGACCCCCCCAACTTGGTACACCAAGGGCTTCCTAAATTCATATATATCATTGTGGATATCGCATTTTTTCCTTACCCACAGCTTTTCTTATTTAAAATCCTTTTCAAATTTCAATTTCAAAACAAAAGAGTCGCCACTTAATTTTTAAGGAAAAATTAAGAAACCATTTCAAAAGGAAACTGATCTTTTGCGAAACCAAAGATTAACTAGGTCCGGGGATTATGGAATGAGAGAGGAAGGAGCCCGTCGGACTAAAACACCCTCTCTCATCCTATCTTGCGATAGGCCTCTACTCAACATCCTTTTAATCAAATTTATTAATCTAAGCATGCCCTCAACTAATACATATATACGTATACATTACAAAAAAACATGTCCAAAGGGTGAAAAATTGCTAATGGCCAAAATATCATTCATAAGTCACATATTTCAAGTAACAAGCAATATGATATGCAATAGGGAACGAGAGAACTTACCTGGGATCCAGCAGTGATATTTAATTGTGCGATGCATACAAACAAAAGAAAATCCTAAAAAAGAAGTCTCTAATCATATATACATATAAGACAAGCTCCTAATTCTAAGGTGTCGCGCATTAAATCGAAAAATCAATAAAATCAAGAAATTAAGATAAACTAAAGAGGAGTCCTAGAAATCATACCTTAATAGCGCTACAAAACAAAGGGTTAGTCCACATGCTTCACATAATAATAATATGATATCAAACAATCAATCCTAATTCTCTAGCTTATACCTAGCAAACAATGAAATCCAACTTTATCCAATTACTAGTTCTAATTATGGGTATTAGATGTACATGAATGAGTGAATGTAAACAAGGATGAAACATGGATTTATTCACTAATTTGGGTCACTTAGCCTCTGGATTTAAGCTAAGTTATCATTATTCAAAGTATGATTTGGGTCCTAAGGCATTAAGAGACCATTTGAGTTGAAATAAATAAGATTAGACAAAATAGTAGCAGTTTTTATGAATTACAGAGAGCAGACCAGATGTTCAAAAATAGAAATAAAATACTGCCAACGGTTGGATCTGAATGATTTTTGGATATGTTATGACTCTGTGAGTCTAGTTTCTAACCCAAAAAGAAAATCAAGGTTTGAATGGTTAGATCTCCGAGAATACAGAAAATACTAGACCTCACTAAGGATTTTACAACTCTCTGTCCAGAGATCTTGTATGATTTTTTAAAATTAGCAAACAAATCTGAGTTGATTCATTCTTTTTAGGGAACCTTCCTAACACATTAAAGTTCTTATAAAAAATTATTAGAGGTCATGAAAACTTGGTTAGATCTCTGATCTATCAATTTTAAAATCGATTTGCTATTCTGAAACTGTTCTGAAATTCTGGACAGATTGTGGTTGTCTCACAAAACTCATGATCAAACCATTCTAAGCATAAAATCTTACCAAAACAAAAATTACAGTGGTAAAACGATGTGTTATTGACACTTTCCCGTTGGTTTCACTTGATTTCAACGGTTAGATTTCGATCTAAAAATCTTTGATTGAAAACAGTTTGTGAATCAACTGTTTTCATTTTGCTAGTTCAACTTTGTTGGTTAACCTCAACTATTGAAAACATGAAGTTGAGATTAAACCAAACTATTTTTCTTACCATTTTATGGTCCTTGAAGACTAAAAATCACTTTATGCTTATGGATTTGATGAAGTATGAAAGGAACTTATCAAAATTCCAAACAATGAACTCAAACTTTATAGACCAAAGCTTGAATTCAACTTATTACTCCTACCATTTGATGGTCATGGGAGACAAAGACATGACTAATGCTCCTATTTTCAAGAAGAATAAGGGAATGACTTCATTAAATACCAAGTTTAGAGGATCCAAGTCATAGGCATGGACTTGGATCCAACTATATAAAACAAAGTGATGATCAAATTTTGACTCTCATGTAGAGTATGAGCTTTACATGAGGTTCAAAGGATCATACTCAAGAGATCAAGAGAGATATTGAAGATCTCCAAGACTCTCAAGAGAGGAACATATACAAGAAATTGAAGGGAGAATTAGAAATAGAAACTCCTAAGCTTTCTTGACAAACAAAGATAACAAGAGATTTTAGTCCAAAAAGAAAAAGAGTAAACAAACAATCTAAGGCATAGGGGATCACCTCCAAATTATCCTCAAAGTATTCTTTGAAGATCTTCCAAACTCTTCTTCTTAATTCTCTAAACTCTCTTCTCTTTTCTCTCCAAAATATGTTGATGTAGTAGTCCCCCTTGTATTATCTCTCCTTCTCTCTTATAGGCAAAATTACTAGGTATTTTTGGTGAATTTTGGAGCAAAAAACAGGTGTAATTCTCTCATTTGGTGGTACAATGTGTACTTTCTGAAATTATGCAGACTGCTGCCCAGCGCGGCAGTCCGCGAATGCCGCCATGGCGGTTGATAACTGCCGTCGCGGCACTACGCAACTGCCGCGTGGCATTCATCAAATGCCGCGGCAATTAATGGATTGCCGCATTTTTGTCAGTCTTACTTTATCAGTTTTTGTTCTTATTCGCATACGCATACGTATTGCTCTGCAAAATGCAGACTTTAAAAGTGAACGGCAGTCAGGAATTGCTGGCAGCACTTGGTGAATGACGGCCCGGCACTCTGTGACTACCGTGCGGCACTCACTGAGTGCCGCGGCAGTCCGCCGTGTGCCGTTTTTAGCTAAGATTCCCCCTTTTAGATTTTTCTTTTTTCAAAGCAAATGATTCTTGAGGATATTTTCCGAAAATTGTGTTTTATACCTGAATTCTCCTAAATACCTGGTATTTTCTCTTTTCTGTGAAATTTTACCGCGTTTTTAGAGAACTTTCTGAAGAGCTTGGAATACTTCGAATCTTCCGGTCCTTGTTATCATCGGATACGGAGGCGACACTCTCCTGAATTCGACGGTTAGTCAAAATTGGGGTGTCTACAGTTTGCCCCTCTTTGACAGAGCTTGTGGGGCAACGCGTCCCATAAGTGAATGTCAAAGCATGTGTGAAGACAAGCCTTTGACCAGACTGTCGAATTTAGGTAAAAAGAATACGTTTGCAAAAAAAATCGGCTTGTATGAACGGTTCATGCTGGTAGTGCTCGATGGCGAGTTGCCTACGTATCCCATCGGGAATCAGACCAAAGCGTAGTTCAAACACGGGGGCCGAACACACACAAACGCAAGTAGTCACACGGATGAATGCACCTATCCAATCGTGATGCAAATGCCATGCCATAGTTCTTTCTGAATTGAACCGGTTGTACAAATGTCATGCTCATCTCCGTTACGCATTTTGCGTGACGCGTTAGTTAAGGAAGATCACCTAATTCAGTGACCGATGCGAAGATATCTTACAGGGGTCATGATTTTTTTTGATTTGATCTTGGGGGGAATATAAATCTGTTATATTCCAAAACGGGGGTTAACGCAAATCTGTTGCGAGAACCGAGAATATAAATCTGTTATATTCCCAAAAATGTGGGTTAACACAAATCTGTTGCGAGAACCGAGAATGTAAATCTGTTATATTCCCAAAAATGTGGGTTAACGCAAATCTGTTGCGAGAACCGAGAATATAAATCTGTTATATTCCCAAAAAACGTGGGTTAACGCAAATCTGTTGCGAGAACCGAGAATATAAATCTGTTATATTCCCAAAAACGTGGGTTAACGCAAATCTGTTGCGAGAACCGAGAATATAAATCTGTTATATTCCCAAAAACGGGGGTTAACGCAAATTTGTTGCGAGAACCGAGAATATAAATCTGTTACATTCCCAAAAATAGGGGTTAACGCAAATCTGTTGCGAGAACCGAGAATATAAATATGTTATATTCCCAAAAATGGGGATTAACGCAAATCTGTTGCGAGAACCGAGAATATAAATCTGTTATATTCCCAAAAACGGGGGTTAACGCAAATCTGTTGCGAGAACCGAGAATATAAATCTGTTATATTCCCAAAAACGGGGGTTAACGCAAATCTGTTGCGAGAACCGAGAATATAAATATGTTATATTCCCAAAAACGGGGGTTAACGCAAATCTGTTGCGAGAACCGAGAATATAAATCTGTTATATTCCCAAAAAATGGGGGTTAACGCAAATCTGTTGCGAGAACCGAGAATATAAATCTGTTATATTCCCAAAAATGTGGGTTAACGCAAATCTGTTGCGAGAACCGAGAATATAAATCTGTTATATTTCCAAAAACGGGGGTTAACGCAAATCTGTTGCAAGAACCGAGAATATAAATCTGTTATATTCCCAAAAACGGGGGTTAACGCAAATCTGTTGCGAGAACCGAGAATATAAGTCTGGGCCCACGGGCTCAAATATTTTCAATTTTTTAAGAATCGGGGCCCACGGGCCCAAAATTTTAATTTTCAAAAATTGGGAGCCCACGGGCTCAAACATCTTCAACTTTCAAAAATTGGGGGCCCACGGGCTCATATATACTCTTAAATTTCGAAATTTGTAGTCATTGTGTACCTAAAAATGACCCCGAGGGCAAAAAAGGGTTATGAGGGCAAATTTTGGGGGCCTCAAATTCAATTTTCGGGACTTGATTTGAATTTTTGGAGGGAAAGTAAATATCCTCGAACCGACTTAATCGCGGCACACGCGATTTTCTGCGACAGTCCGTGATTGCCGTGCGGCACTCACGGAGTGCCATTGCGGCACTCGGCGAGTGTCGCTCGGCAGTTGACTGAGTGCCGCGCACGGAAAAACGAGTGCCGCGTTTGAGCGGCAGTGGCTTAAACCGCCGGGTTCATTACATTTCTCTCATTCTCTCAACCTCTTTTCTCTCGAAATCTCTCTGGAGAAAAAAATTTCTCTTTTTCTTTTCTTGCTTGCATATTGATCTACGACATTCACAGGTTAGTTCTGCTAGATCAGAGTTTGATTAAACCTGTTTATTTCATTGTTTTTCCGAATTTTCATTAATCTAACGCGCGGATTCTCTCTTTTTCTTTGACAGATTATGGCGAGTGGTTCAGGGCGCAAGAAGAAGGCCAGATACACTGCCACTCATCACCCGGACGTCACACTCCTACTGAGGGACCCCGATGAGCATTTGTCGGCCCGCGCGTTCAAGCGCGAGGTAAACGCTCCCCTTTTATTTATTTTTCGTATTTCTTTCCCGCATTTCCTTCTTTACGTAGGATTGCCACAACTCCTTAGATACCCTGTCCCGAATGTCATGCTCGTGGCGTCCCCGAGTGTCTCGAATACTTTATTCCATGCCTTTTGTAAAGGAAATCTATTTTATTCTCTTTTCAATTCTCATGAACCTCAGAACTGAATGTTATGTTTGAATATTCCGAACACTTATCCTTTATTTTCTCCTTTGACTTTTCTCAAAGACTCTTGAAAGCCATTTAATCGGGATACATTGCTTGTGAATAAAGAATCCAATGCAATCCTGAACCTTCTCCTGTTCTTACTACATTGGCGAGTTTTCCTTGAGCATTCCAAGTGCCATTTATTGATTCTCAAATGTTTGCAATTACGCATTTCTCTTCGAAACTTGTACTTTTTCGGGCCCAAAAATCTCTTTCAAAACTTATATGTGCATGTATTTTAGAGAATGTGAACAAACTACTATTTCTCTTTCTTTTCTTTTCGAAACCTTGCTAGAATATTGAGTGTTTTGAATGCAAACGAGTGCTTTGCTTGTGAAATCCCCTATGAACACTCCTTTATTTATTATTTATTCACTGTTGTTGCTTTCTTCTTTATCCACTCCCTAACAACAAACCTTTTTATTCTTTCTTGTAGCTGCAGCCGAAGGTGCTGAAGGGGCATGGCAGCCTTGCTCATGGCCACGAGTGGTATACGGAGCTGAGTGAGACCATACAGGGGCTTATTGACGCAGCAGGGTTTGGAGACTTCGTCAAACTCTTGACGAAGAGCTCCAACGACCTACAGCAAATGCATGCGTTGGCTGAGCGGTGGTGGGATACCACGAGTACTTTTCACTTTTCATTCGGCGAGATGACGTTGATGCCATTGGACTTCTCCATGATCACAGGGATCGCCTTTGGCGAAGAGCCTCTGAGGTATTTGACAGACCAGGAGTGGGACCAGATGGAGCCGTTGTTAGGGGTGGTTCCGGAGGAGGCCTTGGTCACGGCCCGGTGGTTTATGGATACCTTTCGGGGGAAACCCGGCTTTACTGACGAGCAGATGGCCCGAGGCTTCTTGATGTACATGCTGGGGTACTCCTTGTTGAGCACCAAGGGTGACCGGATTTCTGCTTCCTTGGTGGCGTCGCTGGAGCGTCTGGACCGGGTCGCTGAGTTTGATTGGGCTGGTGCAGGGTTATCTATCCTGTACAGGCATATGAGTGCCATCTCCCGGGACAGGTCGGCTGCTACCAGCGGGTATTGGAGAGCGTGGGAGGTATATTTTCACGTTTCATTGCCCTTTTTATGCTTTCAGAAATTTATTCAATTTGAGAAACTAACCCCCTTATTTTATTATCGCAGATCTGGTCCCACGAGTATTTTCGCATGATGTCTCCAGTGACACGCGACGCTGACGCCCTCATCATGCCTCAGGGGCTGAAATGGGCAAAGGACAGGGTTGGGCGGAAGACCGGAGCTCATGACTTTGTTTCGTTCAGGAACTTCCTGACGAACCTACGGGAGGAGCATGTACACTGGCAGCCGTGGCTCAGGGTGCTGCCCGAGACTAGTGTGGGGATTCGAGAGTCGGCCGGGTATGACCCGACGAGGCGACTTCTATGTGGGCCAGAGGGCCAGGCGTGGTATCTAGGAGAGAGGGTGACCAGGCAGTCAGTAGCGGCCCCCAGATTCTTCGTGCCATTCCCTCCTCCCGACTCTATGAGGGCCACGGATACACTTCAGGGCAGCGAGTTCACGGCTGCTCGAGCCGGCTTCGGTATCCACGACTTTTTGGACGACCCTGACGGATATGCGGCCTTCCGTGCCGCCAAGCTGATGCCGAACTTCCCTCTGATGGAAGTGACTCGGGTGAGTAAATGATTCCTTTATTATCTCTGTGAGTTCTCCTTTTATTCCTTTTTCATGTTTTATTACCTTTGTTTGCAGCATGTGCCTGCTGCGGTTCATCCCCCCGCCTTACCCGAGTGGGATTGGACCATGTCGACCGTCTCGTTCGGGGAGCCTCACTCAATGACGATCCCCCGACTCTCGCATGGTGCTCCCACTATACCTCTCCACTACGACGTTGTCCCGCGTGCTTACGCGGAGGAGGGCCTGACGTATGCCCATAGCGTGCGACAGTGGGTTCTCGGGCGCGAGTGGATGGTAAGAGACTCCTCTCCACCTTTCACTTTCATTTTCACTTTGACGGTGATTTTGATTGTCCCCCTTCTTACTAATCTTTTATTCTCGGGACTTGCTTTTCAGGCTGAGGGAGCTCGGGCGACTGCTGCGACCCAGCTGAGGGCCCAGGTATGATCTTTTATTCCTTTTATTCTCAGTATTTTATCCGTTATTTCAACGTTGCCTGGACTTATTTTTCTCATTTCAGGTGGAGGAGATCAGAGTCCTATCTCAGCAGGTGGGCCAGCTTCAGCAGCGGCTTCAGCAGTTTGGCATCTCTCTCAGCGATGCCCCCGGAGGTAGCGGTGCTGGGTGTGGCGGAGGCGGCGGCGAGGGCACTAGCGGTGGTAGAGGCCGAAGCAGCGGACGTGGAGAGAGTGGTGGAGGCAGCGGGACCGAGTCAGAGGAGGAGCCTCTCAGGCGCACGACTCGTCAGACTCGCGGCCGGGATCGGGGTCGGAGCTGATCCTGCTTTTATCATTTTTTTTTGTTTTTTTGAGAGGAATTTTATTTTGGTGGATGACTGTATATATACACATATGCTTTATTTTGATGGCTGCTCCCTGATAGTTGGTAGGATAGGCATTCCTAATACTTTTATTATTACATTATTGCTTTTCACCGTATGTGTGACCATAGCTTGGTCCAATTCTTGCCGTATGTGGGATCATGGCTTGATCCCGTCTTTATTTTTATCTTTGAATGCTCTTGTTTCTTTTATCTTTTGGAATGTACAAATAAATGAAATGAATGAATGTATTTGTACGTGCTGCATGATGCACACGTTTTATTGCTTCTCAATTAGTTTTCTGTTTGCAGGTGGGCTGATCGTGTTACAAACAGATCCTGGCCAATGAAAAACTCAGAACGGCACTCGGTTAGGTCTCCGCGGCACTCAGTGAGAACCGCGACGGCAGTCAGTAAGTGCCGCAACGGCATTCACTGACTGCCGTGCGGCACCTCATCGAGTGCCGCCGCACTTTATCGAGTGCCGCGGGTAGGTAGACAGCCTTATTCTTCTATTTATATCCCTTCATTCTCAAAGTTCCGCAAAACACTTCTCATTTCTTCTCATTTCCTCTCCAAATGGCCCCCATTAGTTCTCAAATCCTCTTCCCATGGATGGATACTCTCTCTGGCATTGACAAGCTCAATTTTGAGTGCTTCAGATTAAACGATCTCTTCTCTTTCCAACAGATGAATCTAAATGAGGGTCTACTTCGCGCCGCCGTCCAATGTTGGGATCCTGCTCTCAATGTCTTTCGTTTTGGCTCTCAGGAGATTTGCCCCTTATTTGAGGAGTTTAGCGCTATTCTCCACACGGATCCTTCTGCTGAATTGATGGTTCCTCAGATTCAGGCCGGGTATGTTCGGGACTTAGCCACCCTTCTCCACATGTCTCGGAATGCGGCGAGCTCTTTTGTTCATGACAGGAAAATCGACTTTGAGCGCCTTTCTTCTGTTTACGCTCCCATAGGGGACCCTTACAATGGTGAGTATCAGATCATTCGACATAGTGCCTTGTCGATTGCTATGCTCTCTTACTTTCTCTTTCGATCATCTTCGGACACTCTCATACCCATCGCCTGCGGTTTGCGGGAGATGAAAAGTGCTGTTATGCTAGTCCTTGGTGAAACTCTGATTGGATTGGGCCATGCTCATGCTACTGGGGTCATGTTATCCGCTGGGGCACCTTTTGTCTTGCAAATTTGGCTCATGGAGCATCTGGACCTCTTTATACATGCTTCCCATCTCCGTGGGTCACTTCCTTATGATCGCATGGAGATTCACAGCTTGTTTCAGTCCGCCGACGCTTGGCTTGGTTGGCTTCAGGGTCTCTCTTCTAGTGACATCTGTTGGGTTTGTCCGTCGTGGATCTGTCACTCTGTTGCTGTACGCCTCCCTGGGCGACCTGGCATCTGGCTGCCGGGTTTGCATGCTACGACTTTCTACATTCCTGACCGAGTTGTCCGTCAGTTTGGACTTGTGCAAGATGCTACCGAATCTGTGACTGCTGATTTCACCAGGGGGTCCCCTTTGCGTCCTTCTATTGTGAAGGCTTTCATGGAGGCTTGGCCCAGCAGAATGGCTGCTCCCTTCCTGAGGGTTCCTGCTCTGACTGCGACTACTACCGAATATCTCCTAGAGATCCAAGCCTTGGTTGCGAGGCGAGCTTGACGGACACATGCATAATAAAGTAGACGAAAACAGGGAAAAGCTTGCTATTTTACAAAACTTTCTGACAGACCCTGTCTACTCTTTGTTTACGCTTTTGAATGTGATTTTCCTTATTTTTCTCTTCAAAAAGTGTTGTTATCTTTTAGGAAAGTTCCAACATGTTCAATCAAAGTGTTCTCCCCCTTTCAATTAATCCTTTATGAAGAATTCTCCTTTCAAATGTCTTTTCTCGGCTCTTTACCTTGCTTTGAATTTGCTTTAGGCTTCATTCTTTCTATACCATGAATTCTCATTTGTTTCTTTATAGTATGTATCTTGATAGCCAGGAGATCCAAAGACGGGTTTCAGGCAGATATCTGGGTTCTTCGGCTAGCAAACGAAGTTTGCCCCTGACTTTAGGGCTTTGAAGTAGTTCTGGGCAAACGCCAGTTTGCCCCTAGTTTAGCACGAGTTTTTTGAGTGGACCGAGGACTTTGGAGAGCCCGCCTTACTTATCCCCGAGTAGTTCGGTTCAAGATATGAAGGAAGACGCCGTTCTGGCGGTTTTATTTAAGTGACCGAACCAAGTAGGTTGCCTACGTATCCCCTAGCGGGAATCAGGTCAAGCGTAGTTCATCAAGGTAGGAGACTTTGAAAAGAAAGGTTTTAAGCAAAATACTTCTTAAGGCGATCGAGGTTAATGGGTTGTTTAAATTCAACCCCGTCTAGGTCCATGAGATAAGCCGCTCCTCCGGAAAGGAGAGTCTTAATGATGTACGGCCCGACCCAGTTGGGTTTGAATTTTCCTCTGGGGTCATAAACAGGCACTTTCAGTTCTTTGAGGACAAGGTCACCCTCAGCAAGCTTCCTTGGGCGGACCTTTTTGTTGAAAGCACAGGCTATCCTCTTCTGGTACCCCCGAGTATGGTTGATCGCGGCCAGCCTCTTCTTGTCGAGTAACATCAACTCCTCATACCTTCCTTGTACCCATTCTGATTCGGTTACTTCACACTCTGCCAAGACCCTGAGAGAGGGTATTTCTACCTCAATTGGGAGGACCGCCTCCATTCCGTAGACCAATGAGTACGGCGTAGCACCTGTTGAAGGTCTGACCGAGGTCCGGTACCCCCACAAAGCAAATGGCAGCTTTTCATGCCAATCCTTATATGTATCCATCGTCTTCCCCAGGATTGCCTTAACATTTTTGTTTGCCACCTCTACTGCTCCGTTTGTCTGCGGCCTGTACGGGGATGATTGGTGACGAGTGATCTTATACCTTTCCAAGAGCGGGATGACTTCTCCTTGGAAATGACTGCCATGATCGGAGATAAACTCATTCGGGACCCCGTACCTGCAGATTATGTTTTTCTCGATGAAGCTCAGCACATCTTTGGCTTTCAAAGTTGCATACGAGGCTGCCTCTACCCACTTTGTAAAATAGTCGATTGCCACGATTATGTACCGGTGCCCATTGGAAGCCCTCGGAACTATCTCACCAATGATATCGATCCCCCATACGGAAAACGGCCAAGGGGTGGTCATGCTATAGAGCTGTGACGGCGGGGTGTGCATTAGATTTGCATGAATCTGGCATTTGTGACACCTTCTAACATACTCACAACAGTCTTTGTCCAAGGTTGTCCAATAGTATCCCTGTCGGACGATCATCTTTGCTAGCATGTGCCCATTCATGTGGGGCCCACACACTCCCTCATGAATTTCTTCCATCATTCTCTTAGCTTCCCTTCCATATAGGCACTCTAGATTGTACCCGGTGTAGGATTTCTTCCATAACTTACCTACATAGATCACAAATTGAGCGGCGAACCGCCGAATTGCCTTTCTATCCTTTTCTGAGGCTCCCTCGGGGTATTCTCCTTCTTTAATGAACTTCCACACATCCTCATACCATGGTACTTCCTCTTCGTCTTCCACGGTCGCGACTATTTCAAACGACGGTTGTTTCCTTACTTCTATGGATAGCGGGATCATGGTAGTTTTGGAGGGGATTTGGATCATCGAGGCCAAGGTAGCCAATGAGTCGGCTAATTGGTTTTCTTCACGAGGGAGGTAGTAAAAAGAAATCTTTTGAAATTGCGCTTTCAGACTTTCCAGGTAATCATGGTAAGGTCTCAGTTTCTCATGCTTTACTTTCCAATCTCCCCGGACCTGGGATATGATCAAATTGGAATCTCCGAAGACATCAATCCGTCCGACTTTCAAAGCCAAGGCCGCTTCCATCCCAATTATGCAGGCTTCGTACTCCGCGATATTGTTGGTTAAGTTATATTTGAGTTTGACAGCTAATGGGGTAGGGGTCCCATCGGGTGCTATGAGAATGATTCCGACCCCGTAACCTAATTGGTTGGCTACTCCATCAAAGTACATTTTCCACAACTCCTCCTTCACCTCCAATATTCCCTCATCTGGGAACTTGAATTCTCCTTCGTCCTCGGATTCCACAGCGAGATCGGCTAAAAACTCAGCGACAGCCCTCCCTTTCACGAACTTGGCAGTGACATATTTGATATCGAATTCAGCCAGCATCATGGTCCAACGGGAAATCCTACTGGTCAAGACGGGTTTTTCGAATAGGTATTTTAGTGGGTCCATTCGGGATATCAAGATCACAGGGAATGCTAGCATGTAGTGGCGAAGGCGACGGGTACACCAGACTAAGGCCCAACAGGCTTTTTTTCAAGGGTGAGTACTTCAACTCGTATCCGATCATTCTCTTGCTCAAGTAATAAATGGCCTTTTCCACGTGCCCCTCTTCTCCTTCTTGGGCCAACATACATCCCATCGCGTCTTCGGATACGGAGAGATAAAGCAACAACGGTTTCCCGGGTGATGGTGGTGATAGGACAGGGGGGTTTTGGAGGTAGGTTTTGATTCTGTCGAAGGCTTGTTGGCAAAGGGCGTCCCATTTGAATTTTTCTCCTTTTCTAAGCAGTTTGAACAATGGATCACAGGTCAAGGTGAGTTTGGAAATGAAGCGGCTGATGAACTGTATTCTCCCCAAGAACCCTCTCAGTTCTTTCTCATTTCTTGGTGGGTTCATTTCGGTTATGGCTTTTATCTTGGCTGGGTCTACTTCGATCCCCCTTTGGGTAATAAGGAACCCTAACAACTTCCCTGTGGTAACTCCGAAGGTACATTTCTGCGGGTTTAACCTCATCTTAAACTCCCTCAATCTCCCAAAGAATTTTCTCAAAGCCTCTAGGTGCCCTCCCCTCTCTTTGGACTTCACAATCATATCGTCCACATACACTTCCACCTCCTTATGGATCATGTCGTGCAGTAAAGTGGTGGCAGCCCTTTGATAGGTCGCACCTGCATTCTTGAGTCCGAATGGCATAACCCTATAGCAATATGTTCCCTATGGAGTGATGAATGTGGTTTTCTCCCTATCCTCGGGTGCCATGATGATTTGATTATACCCGGAGAATCCATCCATGAAAGATAGAATCTCATGTCCCGCAGTGTTATCAACCAACACATCGATGTGGGGTAATGGGAAATCGTCTTTAGGGCTTGCCTTGTTTAAATCTCGAAAGTCAACGCAAACCCTAACACGACCATCCTTCTTTGGGACAGGTACAATGTTGGCAATCCATTATGGATACTCGGTGACCATCAAGAATCCAGCCTTTAGTTGCTTTTCAACCTCCTCTTTTACTTTAAGTGCCCATTCTGGCCTCATTCGCCTCAATTTCTGTTTTATGGGTTTCGAATTGGGAAAGAGAGGGATGTAGTGTTGGACTATCTTTGGATCAATACCTGGCATATCATTATAAGACCATGCAAAAACATCTTTGAATTCATTTAATAGATTGATTAGTTCTTCGCTTTCTTCATTGCTAAGTGTTGAGCCGATAAAGACATTTTGAGGATTATTTTCATTTCCTAGATTAATCGTTAGAGTGTCCTCAATGATTTTACATGCAGATTCTTTGTCAATTAACTTTTGCAATTCATTAGGTATTCCATGATCATCACATTCATCACATTCATTAAGCGCATTCGAGTAGGCAGAATCAGTCATACTTTCATTGATTTTGTTAGGAGTGATTACAACAGACATAGCAATAGTAAGACGCCTCATTTGGGCCATTACAGACTCTGGGTGAGGGGGGTACTTATCACTAGACTCAAAGACCCACTCCTTGTTGGCTCCTTGCTTGAGCTCCAAAGTGACGCAACCTGGTAGTCCTCCAGTGTCTGTCTTCTCTCCCTCTTCTAGTTCCAGCTCTTCTTCCAGCACATCCTCAACATTCCCTTCCTCGGCCTTGACCTCCAAACCCTTATTTTCTTCCCCTTTTCCTTCGACTTCTACCCCTTCTTTGCTCAACAGATTCTGCATGATCGGTCCTTCTAGTACACCGATCCAATCGTTGACAGTAACAGGCTTTTCAGGCACTTGCAGAAATGGATCCTTGTGTTTGGAGAATTCGTGGGAGAAGAAGATTTCGAACCCTGGCTTTAAGCGCTTGTCCTTCTGGTCCACCCATGGCTCTGGGAAACCACAGAAGGGGAAGTCTTCTCCTTCCTTCACGAAGTATCCATTGAGCGTCTTGAGGTAAGGGTCTAGCAGCGCATTGAAAGCCTTCTTCTTTGCCCTTAGTTCCTTCTTCGTTGGCTGATACCCCAGGCCGTGAGTGTGAGTCTGAGTAGGAATTCTTGGAAACTCAGGCAGGCCCTGAAGGTTCTTTCCCAATCCTAACCCCGAAAAGAAGCCCATCTTCTTCATGATCCCTGTGACCACTGGACTGGCATGCTGATCAAAATAAAGCGGTAGGAACTCTTGCGGCTTTCCCTCTTCCAGCATGTAAATGAACTCGAATCCCCCCAGACCTGTCCCCTCTTCTTGCAGCTGTACCTCTAAGACCGGTGCGCTTGATGAAGCTTCAGACGGACGAACCCAGCTATCCCCGAGGATGTCACAGACCCTGCTCTTCCAAACACATTTGACCTTCTGGTGGATTGTCGATGGTATGGCGCCCAAACTGTCTAACCACGGCCTTCCAAGTAGCAGGTTGAAGGATGCAGGAATGTCGATAACCTGAAATTCGGCCTCCTTCTCAAGTGGACCGACAACGAGGTGAAGGAGAATTATGCCCATGACAGTTCTCTGAGTGTTGTCGTATGCTCTCACCCTTTGCTCAGATGGCATGAAAGTTGATTCGTCCAAACCCATGCGCTTGGCAGTTCAAAACGGGCACACGTTTAAGGCTGATCCATTGTCCACCAGACAGGCAGGCACAGTGTTACCCAAGCATTCGACGGTGACATACAAAGGCTTGTTATGCACGGGCCCTCCGGGAGGTAGGTCGTCGGATGAGAAGGTAATAGCTAGAGCCGGGATCCTACTGATCATCCCCACGAGGTCTTCCGGCGCTGTATCGATAGAGACATCGGATTGGTTCAAAGCATCCAAGACTGCCTGCCTGTGTTTTTTGGAGGCGATCAGCAGTCCCCAGATAGTGATGTTAGCTTGCGTTTTCCTCATCTGCCTTAAAACCCTATCCTCTTCTTCTTCTTCATTCACCTTCCCTTTCCCTTTTTCCAGTTCCCTCCCCGGGTGATCCTCTTCTAGTTCGTGCGACTTGAAGTGTCTGCCTGACCGGGTTAAGTGACTGACTTCTTCTCTCATCCATAGATTATTGGTTTCCGAATTAACTTTCAAGGTACTCTCTAACATCTCTGTTTCCTTCAAGGTACTCTCATCCTCCACCCGGCTCACGTCTTGCTCGTCGCCCTCTTGGATCCACCAATCTGACTTTTCCATTTCATTTTCCTTTAGCTGATCCCCCAAAGCACAAATTGTTGAGTCCTTAGGCAGTAGGTGTGGCTTTCTTGGTGCCCCAGACTTAGTGATTAGCTTAGATGGATCAAAGGTTGCTTCTTCTATCTCCAAGAAATAAAGGCCCCGCGACGGCGGCACAGCACGATGGTTTGGCAGAGGATTCTTGGTAACATTGGGGGCTTTGACAGGCGGTTCGGATATCACTTTGTTGTCAATGAGGTCTTGGATTTCATGCCTTAACCTCATGCATCGATCCGTCGAGTGGCCTTTTTGCTGATGAAATTTGCAGAAGAGGTCCCCTTGGAAATTTGGTGGAAGCGGACTTGGCAGAGGTCGTGGTTCCAACTGATGGAGATGCCCCTTTGCTAACAGCCTGTCAAGAGCGGTTGACAATGATACTCCCAGATCTGAGAATTTTCTTGGTTGCTTATCCCCTCCTCCTCTTGGCTAGTTTCTGGTGATATCAAATTTTCTTTCCGGCTCGCTAAGTGTATTGACATCGGTGGGGCCAGAGTGACCCCCTGAATGCCCTCCATTTGATCCATAACTGGGCCTCCGATACCGCTTTGGTTGTTCTTCTTTCTTGATCACTCCTTCTTGAATTGCGTCTTCTATCCTGGTTCCCACATCGAACACCTCGGCAAAAGTGTTGATTGATTGAAACCTCATCTTCTCTTGATAGACTGGCTGCAGGTTTTTCATTAACATTTGGATTTGGTCTTTTTCTGATGGCCTCTGTACCATTTTTGCGGCTTTCCCTCTCCATCGGCTCAGATACTCAGCAAACGATTCTTTGTTCCCTTGCCTGGTTGTTTCTAGATCTCGAACAGTGACGTCCAGGTCTTGATTGTACTCATACTGGGCCACAAAACGATTTCACGACTTCTTCCCAAACTCTGGTTTTGCTTGGCTCAAGTGTAAGGTACCGTGATAGAGCAGCTCCTGTTAAGGTTTGCTGAAATAGAACGGCCATCATGGTAGTGCTTAGACCGCTAGGCTGAAAAGCTCCTATACACATCCGGATATGACTGCGGGGATTCCCGGTGCCATCAAACTTATCAAAAACTGGCATTTTGAACCCGGCTGGCAGTGTTTCGCGTACTCCGTCATACAACCCTTCCAGTTCCATTAGGTAGGTATCCACTCCCTGAGCCTTGCGCATTACCCTTTCCAACTTTTCTGTCTTCTCAGTCAGCAGCTTCTCCTTCTCATCTTTTTCTCTGTCCCTGTTGGCCCTTAGTGCGTCATTCCATTGTGCTTCCTGATCTTCGAACCAATCCCCGTCCCCTCCTCCCAAAGGCGGGTCCATAACAGGCGGATTCATTTGTGGTGGTCGGCGATTCAATTCTTCTATCATTCCCATCATGCGGTTTATGTTCTCGGCCTGTCTTCTCATCTGTTCCGCTTGCTGTTCGACTAATACCCTTAAACCAGACATTTCTTCGTTGTTTTTCTCTTCGGCCATGTCAGCACGTCTTCTCCTTACTAGCCTTGCTGTGGGGTCCCTAAACCACGCTTGATTTGCTATTTTCGCTCCTACAGTGAATTTTAAAAATTTTTAGGAGACCTTTTGCCTTTATTTTAACAAAAACTTTTATTTTGTATATCATGCGGATGCAATGCATGTGTGTGTGTGTGCCTACTCTCTATGCCAAAAAAAGAAGAAAAATCCTAATCCTAACACATAAGTACATAATCACATAAGATCTTCACTCATGTCAAGTGCGCCAATTTCTCCTCTCATTGTGATCCTTACTACCCTCTCAGAGGTGAGATTTTTCAAAAATGATTCTCAAAGATTTTTAATCTTTTATTAGAAGATGTTTTGGTTTCTTTAAAATTCATAACTTCAAAGATTTTTTGAATTTATTTCTTTGCAAAATTGATCAAGTGAAAATAAACCTTAACAAAGGAAATTTCGATTCGAAAGGAGAAGAAAGATTTTTTGTATTTCTTTGAAAGAGTGAGTGAATAATAAAAAAAACTTTGGAAAGAGGAAATTCTCTAGGTAGGAGGATCACATGACCGGATTATCATCGTACTTTTCATGAATTCGGATGCATGCAAGGTCAATGATGCTTAACTAGACATGATATAAGAAGTATAATCTTATAATCAAGGTTCGGCATGTTCTCCAAATGTCATGTAACACGAGGAGAAATTGCTAAAAGGTGATTAAAGGATTATTCATCTTTCATCAAGCAAGTATCGTCATCATCTCAAGTAATCCCTTCCGGGCATACAAAACTTCCTAGCACATAACCCTAATCAAGAATTGATTTCCTAAGATTGAAAGGTTCTACGGAAACTATTATGCAAAGGCTGGGTTTTGGTCAAATAAAGGGACCCTTGACACACACCCGATAGGATGCTTCATATACCAAATCATGGTACGAGATCAGGGGTGATCACACAGTCCCATGATGAGTTGACCGACCGGGTTGCCCCGAGCCTCCAATGTCATAGTTCCGTGCAATCGACTGGCTGGACATGCAAGTGAAATGCAGCAGGCACACAAAGATTAATTAATTTGATTAAAAGGACATTTTTCAAGTCTAATCCTCAAGTGAACCCAAAATCAGAATTCTGGTCTGCGAAACCAGAGATTCTGGGTTCGATCCCCAGCAGAGTCGCCAGATTGTGGATATCGCATTTTTTCCTTACCCACAGCTTTTCTTATTTAAAATCCTTTTCAAATTTCAATTTCAAAACAAAAGAGTCGCCACTTAATTTTTAAGGAAAAATTAAGAAACCATTTCAAAAGGAAACTGATCTTTTGCGAAACCAAAGATTAACTAGGTCCAGGGATTATGGAATGAGAGAGGAAGGAGCCCGTCGGACTAAAACACCCTCTCTCATCCTATCTTGCGATAGGCCTCTACTCAACATCCTTTTAATCAAATTTATTAATCTAAGCATGCCCTCAACTAATACATATATACGTATACATTACAAAAAAACATGTCCAAAGGGTGTAAAATTGCTAATGGCCAAAATATCATTCATAAGTCACATATTTCAAGTAACAAGCAATATGATATGCAATAGGGAACGAGAGAACTTACCTGGGATCCAACAGCGATATTTAAACGTGCGATGCATACAAACAAAAGAAAATCCTAAAAAAGAAGTCTCTAATCATATATACATATAAGACAAGCTCCTAATTCTAAGGTGTCGCGCATTAAATCAAAAAATCAATAAAATCAAGAAATTAAGATAAACTAAAGAGGAGTCCTAGAAATCATACCTTAATAGCGCTACAAAACAAAGGGTTAGTCCACATGCTTCACATAATAATAATATGATATCAAACAATCAATCCTAATTCTTTAGCTTATACCTAGCAAACAATGAAATCCAACTTTATCCAATTACTAGTTCTAATTATGGGTATTAGATGTACATGAATGAGTGAATGTAAACAAGGATGAAACATGGATTTATTCACTAATTTGGGTCACTTAGCCTCTGGATTTAAGCTAAGTTATCATTATTCAAAGTATGATTTGGGTCCTAAGGCATTAAGAGACCATTTGAGTTGAAATAAATAAGATTAGACAAAATAGTAGCAGTTTTTATGAATTACAGAGAGCAGACCAGATGTTCAAAAATAGAAATAAAATACTGCCAACGGTTAGATCTGAATGATTTTTGGATATGTTATGCCTCTGTGAGTCTAGTTTCTAACCCGAAAAGAAAATCAAGGTTTGAACGGTTAGATCTCCGGGAATACAGAAAATACTAGACCTCACTCAGGATTTTACAACTCTCTGTCCAGAGATCTTGTATGATTTTTTAAAATTAGCAAACAAATCTGAGTTGCTTCATTCTTTTTAGGGAACCTTCCTAACACATTAAAGTTCTTATAAAAAATTATTAGAGGTCATGAAAACTTGGTTAGATCTCTGATCTATCAATTTTAAAATCGATTTGCTGTTCTGAAACTGTTCTGAAATTCTGGACAGATTGTGGTTGTCTCACAAAACTCATGATCAAACCATTCTAAGCATAAAATCTTACCAAAACAAAAATTACAGTGGTAAAACGATGTGTTCTGAAATTCTGGACAGATTGTGGTGAGTCTAGTTTCTAACCCGAAAAGAAAATCAAGGTTTGAACGGTTAGATCTCCGGGAATACAGAAAATACTAGACCTCACTCAGGATTTTACAACTCTCTGTCCAGAGATCTTGTATGATTTTTTAAAATTAGCAAACAAATCTGAGTTGCTTCATTCTTTTTAGGGAACCTTCCTAACACATTAAAGTTCTTATAAAAAATTATTAGAGGTCATGAAAACTTGGTTAGATCTCTGATCTATCAATTTTAAAATCGATTTGCTGTTCTGAAACTGTTCTGAAATTCTGGACAGATTGTGGTTGTCTCACAAAACTCATGATCAAACCATTCTAAGCATAAAATCTTACCAAAACAAAAATTACAGTGGTAAAACGATGTGTTATTGACACTTTCCCGTTGGTTTCACTTGATTTCAACGGTTAGATTTCGATCTAAAAATCTTTGATTGAAAACAGTTTGTGAATCCACTGTTTTCATTTTGCTAGTTCAACTTTGTTGGTTAACCTCAACTATTGAAAACATGAAGTTGAGATTAAACCAAACTATTTTTCTTACCATTTGATGGTCCTTGAAGACTAAAAATCACTTTATGCTTATGGATTTGATGAAGTATGAAAGGAACTTATCAAAATTCCAAACAATGAACTCAAACTTTATAGACCAAAGCTTGAATTCAACTTATTACTCCTACCATTTGATGGTCATGGGAGACAAAGACATGACTAATGCTCCTATTTTCAAGAAGAATAAGGGAATGACTTCATTAAATACCAAGTTTAGAGGATCCAAGTCATAGGCATGGACTTGGATCCAACTATATAAAACAAAGTGATGATCAAATTTTGACTCTCATGTAGAGTATGAGCTTTACATGAGGTTCAAAGGATCATACTCAAGAGATCAAGAGAGATATTGAAGATCTCCAAGACTCTCAAGAGAGGAACATATACAAGAAATTGAAGGGAGAATTAGAAATAGAAACTCCTAAGCTTTCTTGACAAACAAAGATAACAAGAGATTTTAGTCCAAAAAGAAAAAGAGTAAACAAACAATCTAAGGCATAGGGGATCACCTCCAAATTATCCTCAAAGTATTCTTTGAAGATCTTCCAAACTCTTCTTCTTAATTCTCTAAACTCTCTTCTCTTTTCTCTCCAAAATATGTTGATGTAGTAGTCCCCCTTGTATTATCTCTCCTTCTCTCTTATAGGCAAAATTACCAGGTATTTTTGGTGAATTTCGAAGCAAAAAACAGGTGTAATTCTCTCATTTGGTGGTACAATGTGTACTTTCTGAAATTATGCAGACTGCTGCCCAGCGCGGCAGTTCGCGAATGCCGCCGCGGCGGTTGATAACTGCCGTCGCGGCACTACGCGACTGCCGCGCGGCATTCATCAAATGCCGTGGCAATTAATGGATTGCCGCGTTTTTGTCAGTCTTACTTTATCAGTTTTTGTTCTTATTCGCATACGCATACGTATTGCTCTGCAAAATGCAGACTTTAAAAGTGAACGGCAGTCAGGAATTGCTGGCAGCACTTGGTGAATGCCGGCCCGGCACTCTGTGACTGCCGTGCGGCACTCACTGAGTGCCGCGGCAGTCCGCCGTGTGCCGTTTTTAGCTAAGATTCCCCCTTTTAGATTTTTCTTTTTTCAAAGCAAATGATTCTTGAGGATATTTTCCGAAAATTGTGTTTTATACCTGAATTCTCCTAAATACCTGGTATTTTCTCTTTTCTGTGAAATTTTACCGCATTTTAGAGAACTTTCTGAAGAGCTTGGAATACTTCGAATCTTCCAGTCCTTGTTATCATCGGATACGGAGGCGACACTCTCCTGAATTTGACGGTTGGTCAAAATTGGGGTGTCTACAATCATCCCTTTTGTAGAGTTTACATACCATTCATTGTTCAATAGGAAATAAAAGATTCACTCCTAATGTAACTTTATCACAAAAGGAAAACAATCAGGATAGAAATCTAGCCAAATCAACAACCCCTAAATTAATGGGATCATTTGTTTATTTTTTTTGGTGTGCATGTTTATTATTGTGGATTTGTTTGTGTGTATTTATTAGGGAAAATGTGGTTTCATGTGTTGTTCGAATTGGGGGTGTCGAGACGATTGCCCTTGGGTGACTGTGTTAATGCCACGGGATGGAACTGTGTGTTTCAAAATATTTATTTGGATCGAATCGCTATTTAGGTTGTGTGACACATGTTTTAAATTTGCAAAAGAATTTACAATATGTGTTGCCAAATGATTTCTACAGGTGCAAACTTAGAGTTGGAGCTGTAGGTGGAATCACATTAAGCATTATTAAAACTAAAGGAAAAAAGCACAACACTAAAACTTATCGTTAGTAAACAAATGATCAAAAAAATAAGAAGAAAAATCATAACATTCTATCATTCTCTCATCCATACAATAGTTTCACGTGAATCAAGATTAGACACGAGCTCATCTAATATATATATATATATGAAAACTGAATCCATAGCTCTTGCCACGTGTCATCTTCTATGAATTTCCAATATTTATATATATCTATTATATACATTCACTGTTCAAAGATTTTATAGAGTTAAAGGCAAAACTTTAGCTCAGAGAATATTTGATGGACCCACATTACTCTGAATTTCCATTATGACTACTCTGTCTTTCTCTCCATCTCTTTCCAACTATGCGAATTAGGCTAAATAGCAAACTGATTTAAATTCTAGCATTAAATTTGAAATGTGGGATTTAAATTCTAGCATTAAAATAGCAAGTAATCTTCCAAATCCATAGCCAAATTTGCAGCCAAAATGTTATTTGCAAACCAAAATCCATCAATTTTCATACCCAAATCTATGCCCAAAATTACGTGCCATGCACCCACCATGTCTTCTCTCTTCTATGTGTATTCCTCGATCTTATCTCTCTATGTATTCTTTCCTCTATAGCATACCAATCATAGCTATAGGAACCAACATTCCGCCACCGTCAGAATCCACCTACACCATCACCATGTATGTATATATGTGACATGTGTTTAGTTTCTCTCTCTCTCTCTCCTTGATAGTACTATGAGTGTAAAAATAGTTTGCTTGTGTGTCCAATTGTATGTAACTGTACGTTTTGTGTGTAATATATATATATCTCTCTCTCTATGTGTGTGTGTGTATAACAAGCTATTGGTTGACTTGGTGGGACACTATCAATTATACATAATTATAGTCCATCCCTGTGGTGTAGATAGTGTACACTGTAACGTGTGAGGTTGAGTCTTAACTCTTAATGAATTCATAGTCCTTATTGGGTGGTGTATATAGTTACAATACATACTTGATGGATTCACCTATATGAGTGTGGAAGTGGGGCTGCTTCCTATGAGAACTTAGGCAGGTTCTCTAGAGCACTCATGAAATCCAGGTATGGCGCATGGCCAAAACGTGCCAAACCGCATTAATAACATTGTTTGTCAAAGTGTATTGTGGGTAATAAGTACTTTGATTCACATAAAGAAATAAGGTTCATAGAAATTTTAATTTCACCAGTTTTATGTGAATCAATTCTTATTTCTCTAAGTGTTGGTTCATAGTCCATAAGACACCATCACTGATGAAATACACTAAGTGATCGATCATGCCTTCTAAAAATTTGTCTTTGAAAAAATGTGTGGGATTGTTGTAATTTGTAGTTCAAATTGGGTGTTTTTCAAAGCCAAACATTTTCTCTTTCTACATTTCTCTAGTTATGGTGGGTCTCTTTAAAAGTGTTAAAAGGACCCTTGTCCCACATTGCTCATGAAGAGAGAGTTGGAAGGGTCTATATAATATTTGTCAATTTGGGCTTAATAATAAGTTAGCACATATGCACTCTCACGTCACGTGAGCCAAGCCCAAGTCTAATGGAAAATTGGGTTTCGTTCCAAAAACCAATTAACCGGGCTCGTCACGTTAAGTCGTGTGCAAGGATGGTGCAAATGCCAGCTTCCAAGCCTCGACGGGCTCACCCGGTTGGGCTGAGTTTTACAAATTATTTTTTATAAATCATTCCTTTGAGTTTCTATCCAGATTCATTGTAATACCCCGTATTTAATTTTTGCATTTCTAATCGATATAATGCCAGTTTTTTTGGATTATTGGCAGTATAGTTTTTACCTACGTGTGTGTATCGTCGTGTGAGCTCAACACACACGATGATCTCTTATGAAATAACTTGGAGCCCAAACATTTTGTGCATAGTAGTGTGCGTGTGTTTTGTGCAGTGTGTGTTTGAGTGTGTAGTGTGTGTTTGGGAGTATGGGGCAAGTAAAACAATTCCATATATACTACCCTCCCCACTCTCATTCTCTCATCTCTCTAGCAAACTCTTATCAACTCTCTACCATCTCTCTCTCTCTCTCTCTCTCTCTCTCTCTCTCTCGAGTACACAGACACGCACACACATGTAATTAATTATATACACACATAAACATATATATAGTCAGGGAGTTGAATTCAAGCTTTGGATTTTGGATTTGGGTAAGCTTCTGTAAAATTCATGATGTAAATTTCAGTTTATATAAACTATTAGTGTAGATATATATATAGATCTCATATATATTTCGTTAAGGGTCCAAAAATAGCGAGCAGAAAAACTATAACAGAAACGTGATTTCTTTATATCAAATGAAAGGGTTTGATCCCACGAGTCTCTGTTTCGAATTTCAAAAGCTAATTCATTACGGTTGCGATGAACGGTCGATTTTAAGTTTTGTCGCCTTTCGGATTTTTAATAAAAATGGGAGCTATGATTTGATTCATGAAAATTTGATTTCATATTTGATATCTATGCGGAAAAATGAAGAGTTTCATATATTGGAAAGTACAATTTGATTAAGTTTGAAAAATTATTTTTGTAACAGACCAATGAAGAAGACAATAATGGTAGACTGGTTCGCGGCTTGCACGAGCGAGGGTCCACACATATGACTAGGCTTTTTTTTTTAAAAAAAATTGTTTTAAATTATCCACGTGACCTTACTGAGCATAATCCGTGCGAGCGGCCCGCACGAGCGAAGACCTGTGCGAGCGGCCCGCGCGAACGACGACCTGAGGCAGTTTGGTAAAATCTCATATTTTCTTGTACTTGAGTCAGAACTGAGCTAAGGGACCTTGTACCCTAAGCTTTAAGAGTTGTACTTCACTTTAATAGTAGTTTTACTTGTGCTTAGAGGTATTGTACCTCACTAATGTGCTTATATCACTGTACATGATAGATTGTAACAGACTGGGCTTTTCGGGATTCTATTCTGTGTGATTAAGTATATCCTCGGTGAACAGTAACCCTCAATAAAGTTGTATGACATGTTAACGGTGTACTTACCTGTTTATATGAATTGCTATGTTTTATGTGTTTACTTAGGTGATTTCAGCATGTCTATTGTGTTGCTTTAAATCGATAGCATGTTTTGATATATGATTTATGAAATGTTGAATATGTCTTGATGCTTAGAGCTTGTATATGTCATAGCATTTCATAAGCATGAGCATGAACACGAAAATCACAAAAATAGTTTTGGGATAAAAGACCTTAGAGACTTTTTTTGAAAAGGGAAGACCTTAGAGGCTTCTAGGTTTTGAAAATGGAAGACCATAGAGGCTTCCGTGCATAAAACCCTCTAGGAGGGATTTTGTTTTGAAAATATAGAAATCCCAGATTTGTGGGTAGGCGTGTGAGATGGGTACCACTAGGAACTCGAATTGCAGGATGTGCTACAAGAAACCCCCGTAACATTTAAGGCTAGGCCTCCGTGTAATTCATAAGGCCCAAAGTCCCGCATGTTGAAGGCTAGGCCTCAGTGGACGGGAAGCCTGTGGTCCGAGTAATGATATTGACGATCGAGGGTGAGTGTTTGAAAAGGCATGAAAATGATTTTCATGCATGACATTGGCATTCATTGCACTCACGCATGTTATATGACAGATGTTATTGTGTGGTTATATGACTATACGAGCCCTTATGGCTTATGGACAATCAAACTTTTCTTTTTCAGGTGATATAGATAAGGGCAAGGAGCCCAAGATTTGATGAGCTTCCGCTTTATTTAAAGGTCCTGTTTATGGGATTTTTAATTTTAAATGATGTAATAAATTATGTTTCAAACATGTTATGTTTAATTGGACAAGTGTTAGTCCACCCACTTTTAAATAGCATGATGGCTTAACTCAGATTTTCCGCTGCTTATCCTGAAAACGTTTTGTTTCAAGAAAGGACATTTTCTAAATGAAAACCAGATTTTTGTTTTATAAATGTTTTCCAAAGGATAAACATATACTACATGTAACCCTCAGAGTCTAGGGCTCGGGGAGTTACCGATTAGTGTCAAAGACTACTGTTATCGTTTACTGTTGTACTTCCGCTAGCCGACACCCCATTGCCGGGACTCATGGCGGGGCGGGGCGTCACAGAATGGTATTAGAGCATCACCGGGTCGAATAGTTTGGAACTCCGGGTTATGTGCTCGCATGTTTAGTTTTGTTGACATGTTAGACATGTTAGTTGGTAAACGACATATAATTAATATGTGTTAACATGTTACTTGGTAACTTGAGGTGTTAACTATTTACTTGTTATGTTTAACATATGCATGTACTGTTGAAAACACTTCGTGATTAGATCATGTTGTGTGATTCTTTTACTCGATTTGGTCTTGTTATAGCTATGCCACCGCGTCGTGAAGGATAAAGCAAAAGTGTGGCTGCTCACTCTTAAGTCGAATTCGATCTACACCTGGCATGCGATGAACACAACATTCTTAAAGAAATTCTTTCCACCTCGAATGACCACCGAGCTTAAACGATAAATAAACTCTTATAAACAAAAGAGCAATGAAACCTTCACTCAAACTTGGGAGCGTTTCAAGGATTTGCTTCTCTCATGCCCACATCACGGGTACGAGAAATGGCAAACCATAAGCTACTTTTACGAAGGGTTAAATGGTGAAACTAAAAAGTTGGTCGAAACCATGAGTTCAGGTCTGTTTCTTCGCAAAAACACTAAAGAGGCAGAAGCTCACTTCGAGTGGCTAGATGAACATGCTCATGAATGGTCAAATACTGACGATGTCTCACACTCACAGATATTCTGTGTAGAGGAGAAAAGTCTATACCAATTAAAAAGTGAGGATAATTTGATGAACAAATACGAAGAACTAGTTAAGAAAGTATAGGAGTTAGGGATGACAAAAGGAGAAAGTTCTAGGCAGGTTTTACCTGAAGAACCGTGCGGCACATGCAACATGTTGGGACATACCACTCAATACTGTCCCAATGTGCCGTACTTTCAAGAACAACCCCCCATGGAAATGAATGCCATGCAAGGGTATTCCTATAACAATCATAATTCGCAAAATAATAACAGTCGATGGAATCACCCCGGTTTTGATTGGAAAAACGATGCTAGGACCCAAAATCAATACCATCAACAACAGCCCTATAATAACAATCACCAATATCAAGGGCAATACAACAGGTAGTCCCAGCCATTCAATCAAAATAGATCAAATAACTACAACCAAGCTCAACCCTCTAACAACCAACAATCAAATGTATACGTGCCACCTCACAAAAAGGTGCATGAGGAAGATCCACTCTCTAATGCGAATTTAACACAAAAGTTAATTCAGATGATGAGTAAAATGTCCGCAACATTAGAAAGAATGGATGCACGACAAGAGGGATCGACTGGAACGTTTCCTGCCCAACCACTTCAAAACCCTAAGGGATTCAACAATGGTCCCAATAACCAAGAACATGCCAAAGTCGTGACTACTCTGAGAAGTGGCAAGGTTATAGGGCAAAACATGCCTTGTTCTACTCCCTTAAAGACAAACCATCCACTCAAGAAGAGGAGCCGTCTACTGATAACAAACCATTAGAATCATTAGATGAAGCCCCTAAAGAAGGAGAAGAAGTTGAGAGAAGGCCTGAATAGGAACCAGTTAAAGACAAATTACCTAAATGCCCTTTCCCCGCGCCTTACCCTCAAAGGCTTAAGAAACCCAAAAATGAGGCAAAGAATTAGGAGTTCTTGGAATTCTTTAAACAAGTCAAAATAAATCTTCCACTCCTCGATGTGATTAAACAAGTGCCGGCCTACGCTAAGTACCTTAAAGACTTATGCATGGTCAAAAGGAAGCAAAGTGTCAAGAAACGCGCATATATCGCTTGCCAAGCAAGCGCAATCATCCAAAACGAATAGCCTCCAAAACATAAAGACCCCGGTACTCCAACTGTCTCATGCAAGATTGGAAATCAAAGGATAGACAACGCACTCCTTGATCTACGAGAAAGCGTAAACCTATTGACATACTCAGTTTATAAACAACTAGGGTTGGGTGAACTCAAACCTACTCGAGTTGCACTATAACTGGCAGATAGGTTAGTCAAATACCCTAGAGGAATACTAGAGGACGTTCTCGTACAAATAGACTCCTTTGTCTTCCTGGTCGGTTTTTATAATTTTGGACACTGAACCTGTGTCTAATCCATGTTCACAAATCCTGGTGATTTTTAGACGCCCATTCCTCAACACCATAGATGCCACGATCAAAATAAGAAGTGGTATAATGACCATCATATTCGGGAACATGACTTTAAATGTCATGATTTTTTTAAAACCCCGCCCTGAAGAATACAAGGATGAGGAAGAAATCAACTACATCAAAACGGTCATTGAAAATGAGGTTGGTTTTGTAGATTACAAAGATCCTTTGGAAGTAGTTGTGTCACAACTCGATGCTATCTATCAACCTAATAATTCAACTCCATTGTATGCTTCTTTAAATCATACTTGCCTCATAATGGAAACGAAAGAGGAGGATAGAGCTCAATGCATGTGGGTAACACCATATGAACCACTACCTCCAAAAACAAAATTAGTTGTGCCCTCCAATTTTCAGTTTCCCAATTTGGAGTTAAAGGAGCTTCCAATAGAGCTCAAATACGCCTTCCTAAGGACTGAAAAGACTTACCATGTCGTAATTTCATCTACATTAAATCCTAAACAAGAGGGTAAGTTAATCCAACTATTGAAACAACATAAGGGAGCATTAGGATGGACTATTACCGACCTCAAAGGCATAAGCCCGTCTGTGTGCACTCATAAAATATACTTGGAGGAAGACGCTAAACCTTTGCGACAAATGCAAAGGCGTCTGAATCCCAACATGCAAGAAGTCGTCAAAAAGGATGTTTTAAAACTACTTGATGTTGGGATCATATATCCTATATCTGATAGCCCTTGGGTTAGTCCAACCCAAGTAGTGCCAAAAAAGGCAGGCATACTGGTCATTCCTAATAAAGATGGTGAATTGGTACCGACACGCGTCCCCACCGGATGGCGGATGTGTATTGATTACCAAAAATTGAATACTGTGACCCGGAAAGACCACTTTCCATTACCATTTATGGATCAAATGCTAGAACGAGTGGCGGGTCATAAATATTATTGCTTTTTTGACGGATATAGTGGCTATAACCAAATCAAAATCACTTTTGAAGATCAAGAGAAAACGACTTTCACGTGTCTATTCGGTACATTCGCTTACCGTCATATGCACTTCGGCTTATGCAACGCACCTGCCACCTTTCAGCGGTGCATGTTGAGCATGTTTAGTGATATGACCGAACAAATACTCGAGGTGTTCATGGACGACTTATCAATGTTTGGCCCTAGTTTCGACAATTGTCTGGAAAACCTTAAAAAAGTGTTAGCAAGATGCGAGGACAAACACCTAGCACTAAATTAGGAAAAGTGTCACTTCATGGTGACCAAGGAAATTGTCCTCGGCCATATTATTTCTGATAAAGGTATCCAAGTTGATAAAGTGAAAATCGATATAATCTCGAACCTACCTGTCCCCCGTACAGTCAAAGACATCCGTTCTTTTCTGGGACACGCGGGATTTTATCGTCGCTTTATCCAAAATTTTAGTGCGATTTCCCGACCACTATGTCAACTCTTAGTCAAAGATGCACCTTTCGAGTGATCAAAAACTGTCAAACATCTTTTGACGCACTAAAGGAACACCTTACCTCCGCACCGATAATACATGCACCTGACTGGAGTTTGCCATTCGAACTAATGTGCGACGATAGTGACTACGCCATTGGTGCAGTCCTAGGACAGATGAAGTATAACAAGCCTTATGTAATCTACTATGCCAGTCGAACACTTAACGAAGCTCAAATGAACTATACGACTACCAAAAAAGAGCTACTGGCAATAGTTTTCGCTCTACATAAATTCAGGTCATATCTGATAGGGTCCCCAATCGTTTGTTTCACAGACCACTCGGCCCTCAAGTACCTGCTATCTAAGAAGGACGCGAAACAAAGGCTTATCTATTAGATACTCCTACTCCAAGAATTCGATATCACAATCAAGGATAAAAAGGGAGTAGAGAATGTAGTCGCTGACCATTTGTCTCGGTTAACGTTCACTGACAACACTGAACCTGTACCAATTAAAGATAAATTTCCAGATGAGCAACTGATGACTGTTTCCAGTTTGCCTTGGTATGTGGATATAGTAAATTATCTTGTTACAGGAGAGACCCCGAGTCATTGGTCAAATCAGGACAAGAAATGGTTCCTTTCGTTCGCACGTCACTTCTTTTTTGATGACCCATACTTATTCAAGTATTGTGCTGATCAGGTCATCAGACGTTGCATCCCGAATGAGGAGATAACTGTAATTTTAGCCTCTTGTCATTCTGAAGCTTGCGGAGGTCATTTTGCTTTGCAAAAGACTGCACAAAAAGTCATACACAACGGTTTCTACTGGCCCATCGTGTTTAAGGATGCCTATTCTTTTTGCAAATCATGCCAACGCTATCAAAAGCTTGGTACCATTTCAAAAAGGAATTTTTTGGAATTATAGGAATTTAATTTTATAGTAATTTACGGATCTTGTTATTTATGTTAATTAAGATTTGACAGATTTGATCTTATCTGTATTCTTTCCTTTTCTTTTCTTCTTTCCTTTTTTCTTTTTCTTCTCTTGGTTGTATAAATATTGTACATATTGGTGGAATACAATTACCTCATTACTTTCTTCTTGGTATCAGAGCCAAAAGAAGAGAAACCCTAGTCCACCTTCCACTTTTACCGCACACAAACCACCACCACACCTCTGCGCATTACAACAGCCACCACCACCAGCCTTCGCCACCTCACCTAAACACTACCCAGCCCCTTGCCACCTCACCCCAGTCCCTCCTACCCTTGGCCGCACCCCACAGGCCCCTTGGCTCTCTCTTGGTTAGCTTCGGCTAACCCTTGCGCAGCCTATAAGCTGCACCTTGCCCTGTTTTTGGGTCTTCTGATGTTCTAGAGCCTTCGAGTGCTCTTTGTGGACACGCGAAATTCGTCGTCCACTCCCGGTTTTTCCTGTTTGTTTCCGGGGTTTCGGAATTGATTTTTCTTTGTTTTGGAATTGATTTGAAAGAAAACAAGAGGTTGATTTCGAAGAAAAGAAGGTCTTTCGAAAACAGATACAGAGTCGCCACTTGGTCTTTAAGGAACCAAGAAACCTAATTTTGACTCACCCAAACGGATAAAGGGCACCGGCCCTTCATAACCAATGAACTTGGCTCAGGGTTTTGGTATGAGAGAGGAAGGAGCCTTTGTCACGACTAAAACACCCTCAACTCGCCCCGTCTCTCGACGGGCCTCAATTAGCATCTAAATAATCATCTTATACTATGTGTGGTTCGGCAATTACTATTATGATAGTATATTACATTACATAAGAATCTTGAAATGGAAGATCAAAAGATAAGATATCATTCATGAGATCTTAGCCAAATATCATACAATGCAAAAGTTGAAAGATCACACAAATAAACCTAGGAAAAATCGTCTAATCATATATCAATTAATCAAGTTTCCTAATCTAAAGGGGGCATGAATTGTTCTTGAAACAAATAAATCAAAGAAAACAAAGATGCTTAGCAAGCTAGAATGATGTATGTTATTCTTTGAGAAGAGAAGATCTCTCAATCCCCGGGATGGATGAGAAAGGATGATTAGATCGAGGGGAAGCATGAACGTGTGATCATGATCATTCCTTATAACCTTCTTAGATTAGGAGTTACAAAACCCAAAATCTTTGCATAGATGCAATGTATGTATCTAGAATGTGTAAAGGTTGTAGTGTGCTTTGTGTTCATGGATTCCTAGAATGACTTAGAAGTCTATAATATGTATAAGTGTATGAAGGAAATCATCATGGGATATGTACAAATGTAGTATGAACTACTTCCTAAGACATGAGCTAATTTGGAGTGCATGTAGGCATCCAATCAAAGAATGAAAGTTAAAATGTGCTTGCTGTGAATAGTGGACAGAATAGTAACATGATCTTTTGGAAATTGAAAAGAGGGGTTAGAAATGTTTTCAATGCATAATTTTTTTGGAAATCTTCCTTATTGTGTCTAGAACACAACCCAAAAAGACAATCCTTAATAACTATCACAAATTGAGAGAAATCATATAAACAATAAAGGTCACTCAGAAACAGAGTCCGTACTGTCGACTGAAATGTTAGAAAATCTTAGAAAATGAAAACGAATGATCTAGAGGCCTATTTTATACAGAAAGTTTCCTAAGACATTGAAGTATGAGGAAAAAATAAGTTAGGACCACCCCTTTTGGAAAAGTCTTCTGAAAAAGAGGTTGGAAGTGGACCTAGCTGCTGTGACAGCAAAAATAGAATGTCTGGAAGGAATGTTTGGATCCAAATGGACCATTTCCAAGTACTTCCAAGTAAAACCAAAAATCCTGGGTGTTCTCCAATGGGTTAGGAAGACTTTCCAAGTGTCCTTGCATCCATATGTTGAGTATTGAGTTCTAGGAAAATCTTTGAACTCAGATTATTTACTGTTTTGACTCACTGTTTTGAAAGTTTTGGGAAAAACTAGAGTTTTCTTTCTTGAGATTAAAATGAGGGGTTTTAAGAGGGGTTTTGAAGTAGATGTTTTGAAAGCATATTTTCAATACTCAATGAAGATTATAGACACTTGAAATTTCAACATCAAACTCATCATCAAGAACCTCCAAGATTGTTGGAAAGATTTATTTTTATTAGAACATAACTTCAATACACTTCAAGAATACCTTGGAGGTATTGAAGTTATGATCATCATCTATCAAACATGTTTTTGAGGTCAAGAGCTACTATCCATAAGGATTCACTCACCTCAAACTTCATGTCATCATTTAGATGATGAAGAACAAGTAAGTAAATAAAGAAAAATAAAAAAGAAATGAGGTAAGAAGAGATGAACATAATATGAACAAGCAAGTAAATAACAATCAATGGATGATAATCAATGTGATTTTGGACTTGTAGCTTGGTGTTTCACTCATAGATTTTGACATTTAGACATGGAAGTAGCTTCCTAACTCAAGAATGCTCAAGAATGGTGATTGGGGGTGTTTGGGATGTGAAGTATAAGAGAGGTATTGGAAGAACACAAGATTAGAACTCACTTTCTATAGCAAAATAGTAGGAGGAAGCTCCTTTTCTCTCTTCTAAACCTATCTCTATCTCTCTTCTTCTCTACAACTTTTCAAGCTTTTTCACTTGGCTCCCCCAAAATGAAGAGCAATGGGGGGTTTATATAGGCCAATTTGGGGTGGTTTTGGGATTTTAGAAGTGTTCCCATTGGTCCCAAACATCTGTGAACATAAAACTACGTCGTTTTGGTTTTCAATTAATCAAAATGAATCCCCAAGAAAAATTACAAAAATACACTATTCTGGAGGGGAGTGCCGCGGCGGCACTGGGCCAGTGCCGCGGTGGCAGTGGGCCAATGCCGCGGCGGCACTGCTCCTCCTTCGTCCAGATAATGCTGTTTAGGCCCCCAGAGGTTCCGGTATTCGTGAAAAGGCCCTATTTCGTCTGAAATTCACAGAAAATGCGTACGAACTCCAAATTGAGATTGTGATATACCGTTGGAAAGGTAATGGAGTATATTTTACATAAAAAATAGTTTGGGGATAGGTCACTTTGAAAAGTTTTGCGGTATTTGTGATAAAAGCCGATTTGATCGCCTTTTTCGCCTTCGGAAATTCATAATAGACTCGTTTTAAATCCGAAAATTATGTGCAATATGCCGTTGGAAAGCTATTGACCTATAGTATCCATGAAAAAAATTTTAAAATTGTTACGGTGCCCCGGTTTTAAAGTCAAATTCTGGTCAAACTGGTCAAACCTGGGATTCCCGGGAAGTTCTGGAGACTTCTGGGAGTTCCCAGGAGCTGACGTTTTTGCTCGATTTTCTTCTAAAACTCGTTTTAATACTTTTCTCATGATCTAGAATGATTTCGGTGAATTTGGATGATTTCGGTCAGACTTGGTCAAACTTGGTCAAACCTGGTCAAACCTTGGTCAAATCGGTCAACGGGGACTTTCCGGGAACTTCCGGGACTTCCGGGGGTCTCTGGGAGCTGACGATTTCATCCGATTTTACTTAAAAAGTCATTTTATCATTTTTCTTACGACATAGCATGTTTCCAGAATTTTGGGACCAAATCTGGAAGTTTTCGGGCTTTCAGGGGCATTTTGGTCATTCTGAGCATTCTGAGAGATAGAGCTGACTTCCAAGAGTCCTTTTGATTCTTTTACGATCATTGTGAACCACCAAGCTATGGGTCTCCTAAATCTGATAGCCGACAAAATGAGGTGTCTACACTCTTTCTTCCTTTCGGTTGGGCTGTCCGTTCCTCTTCGCAGCCCCATTTTTTCAGACGTTTGCGCCTTGCTGTTATTTCTAGTTGGCTTTTCCTTTTGCTTCAGCCACTATGACTACTTCTGATAAAGATTTGGACATTCAGCAGACTACTGGTCCTGTGTTCCAATCTCGTCCGGATCTCTCCTTATCTCAGCAGATTCCTGCGCAATGTGTTACAAGTGTCCTATTGGATGGACACAATTTTTTCGCATGGTCTCATTCTCTCCGTCATTTCCTAGGTGCCAAAGGAAAGACTAGTTTGCTATTTGGCAAAGTGCCTAAGCCTGCTATCACTGATCCCACATTCGATTAATGGAATATGGATAATTGTGCTATCTTGGGCTGGTTCTTTAACTCTATGGAAACTCGTATTTATCAAATGTTTATGTATCACACTTCTGTCCATGGTCTTTGGGATTCTTTTGACCAAGATGTATGCCCATAAGCGGAATTAGTCCCGTATTTATCAGCTTCATCGGAAGGTCTCTCATGCCTCCCAAGACTCACTTCGGCTTAGTGTCTCTGATTTTTTCGGCTATCTTTAGTCCCGCTGGGAGGAGTTATCTCAGTATGAGCCTCTTGATGATATTTCTGTTGAAGCCGCTATTGTTATTATTCATCGTCTTGATCGTTTGCACACTTATCAGTTCTTGATGGGTTTGAAATCTGAGTTTGAATTTCTTCGCACTCAGATTTTGAACACATCCCCTATGCCTTCGCTTTATGAGGCCTTTGCTACGATTGATGGTGATGAGCGTCGACGGTGCTTGATTCAGACTTCTCCTGCTCCTGTTCCTGATCCTCCTACTGTTCCTGATCAGATGGCCATTGCAGCTAATTCTGGAGCTCGCCATGGTGGTCGGCAACCACCTATTTGTAAGTATTGTAATGTTATTGGGCATACCAAAGACCGTTAACTTCATCCTGAGTTGAAGAAATAGTATGGTCGTTGACAAGCTGGGGTATTTGTAAAATACAACCGCGCTAAAAGAAGAAAATACGTTAATTTAGTTCACAACTCCTTGTGTTATCTGCACTTTGTGTTACAATGCTAGTTTTTACATAATATGATTAATCTCTGATAAGTTGTATTGTTTTAGTTCGTTATTTGCGCAGATTACTGTTCGACGGTGCAAAGAAATGAATAGAAAGATAAAAGGAATGCTCCAGGTTAACGAAGGCAAAATAAACATGAACAGTGAGTCTTAAGTGATCGAAGTTATCTCAAGCGATCGAGGTTTCGATCGATCGAATAAAGTTCAAGCGCTCGAGCATTCTAGAAGTTCAATCTATCAAGAGATGTTCGATCGGTCGAACATGGCGTTTATCAGAATTTTTGCGCACGCAGCAAAAACAGAATTTGTAACCCTAGTTTTAAAGTGTAGTATATATATATGTGTTATGTCAATGTCCAGTGGACGCCCATTTTTTTTTTCATCAGTTTATAGAGAGTAGAGAGCGTTGTCTTCATTATTTTTTTGTAGGTTTCTCAAGGATAATTGTTGGCTTGGCTTGGATTCTATTCATTTAAATTAAAGTTCACTGATCCAGGTTCTATTACATGTATCTAGTTACATTCTGCTTTGTTTTTCTCGTAGTATAATCTGTTAAGAGCATAGCTTTGCATGTTAAAGCATATTAAACCATTAGTTTTCATAGTTTTTATGATAAAATCTTAACCAAACACGCCTTTAATGAATATTCACATTAAATCGAACCTAAGATACTCCAGACCATGTCTGAGTAGTCCTAGGATTGGGAGATCGCGATGAAACAGTGATCTCTAGCCTCTGCCATGCAGTAGTATAAAACCTGCATTCGATCGATCGAAGCAGACACATAGTCAAGCGATCGAAGACAGTTCGATCGCTCGAGAAATGAAGATATTCGATCGATCGAAAGCGCGTCGATCGATCGAACTCTCTGATTCTTGAGTAGTCTTTTTGCAGTATTCCAAGACTTTATGCTTTTGAGATTTGTTATCAAACTGTCCCCAAACGCTCAGTTTGTCAAAACAGTTTCCTTACTTTAAGTCTCAAGGCCTTTTTCTTCAATAACTTTTGCAAACCATTCTAAATGCTAATACCATTTAGAATGCAAGACTTAACTATTATTTTAAATTACCTTCATGTATTTTGATTTAACTGTGATGATATAGTCCTGGCCATGAAAAGACTATTGATTCTTATTTTTAGAAAATACGGAATACTGTAGAGAGATACACTCCTTAGAGCTTAAAAGTAATTGCATGGTAGATGGCATGATCACTGCGGACTCATGTGACCCCAACATTCCCTTTTTATAAAGAAACACATTTTAAAATCTCGCTTGAGTGGATTAGTTAATTAGTAGTTTAATTTAATTTAGTTGCTTTATTTTAGTGGTTACTTCGTGGAACTTTGTGTTCTATAACCTTTCAAATATTGATTTTTATTTTTCCTTTTAGAGATTAATCTAGGTATTTAGTTTAACACCTTCCCTGTGGGATTGACCTAGTCTTAACCAGATTACTACTTGCACGATTACCTACACTTGGGTATAGCACACAAGCGCACACACATTTTTAGCTGTGTCAAGTTTTTGGCGCTGTTGCTAGGGAAGACAACAAGCTAATGATTAGATTGCCTCAATCTATCTTTACCTCTTTCTATTTTCTTTTGTCTTTTATTCTTTAGATTAAAACTACTTAGGATCTTTCCCTTTATGTCCGATAATTCCATTGAAGGAATTTTTGGAAATCCATTCTACTTAGCCGATTCTTCTGATTCCATTAATCTCGTAGCCACACCTACCGATTCAATGGCCGACAATCAAAGTGAAAATGGTGAGAATGTGATTGTACCAATTGACGATTCGCTTCATCCTTTGTGCGATCATGACACCCAAATACGCACCTATACCTTCTTGTATTCTCATTCCACCATATGCTGGCAAATTTTAATTTCGCAACGGAATGATTCAACTCCTTCCTACCTTCCATGGAATGGAGAGTGAGAAGGCATATCTACATGTCAAAGACTTTGAGGATGTTTGTAAAGCATTCTCACAAAATTGCCCTGTAGATGTGACACGTCTAATGCTATTCCCCTTTACCCTGAAGGATAAAGCAAAAGTGTGGCTACTCACCTTGAAACCGAATTCGATTTACACCTGGCATGCGATGAACACTGTGTTCTTAAAGAAATTCTTTCCACCTCGCATGACCACTGAGCTTAAACGACAAATTAACTCTTATAAACAAAAGAGCAATGAAACCTTCACTCAAACTTGGGAGCATTTCAAGGATTTGCTTCTTTCATGCCCACATCACGGGTATGAGAAATGGCGAACCATAAGCTACTTTTACGAAGGGTTAAATGGTGAAACTAAAAAGCTAGTTGAAACTATGAGTTCAGGACCATTCCCTCGCAAAAACACCGAAGAATCTGAAGCTCACTTCGAGTGGTTAGATGAACATGCTCATGAATGGTCCAATTCTGAAGATGTCCCACGCTCACAGATATCCTCTGTAGAAGAGAAAAGTTTGCACCAATTAAAAAGTAAGGATCATCTGATGAACAAATATGAGAAACTAGTTAAGAAAGTAGAAGAGTTAGGACAGAAAGGAGAGAGTTCTAGGCAGGTTTTACCTGAAGAACCATGTGGCACATGCAACATGTTGGGACACACTAGTCAATATTGTCCCAATGTGCCGTACTTTCAAGAACAAGCCCCCATGGAAATGAATGTCATGCAAGGGTATAGGGGGACGGGGAATTTCTATAATAATCACAACTCACATAATAATAAAAATCGATGGAATCACCCTGATTTTGATTAGAAAAACGATGTTGGGACCCAAAATCACTACCAACAACAACAGCCCTACAATAATAATAATCTCTATCAAGGGCAATACAATAGGCAGCCCCAGCCATTCAATCAAAATAGATCAAACAACTACAACCAAGCTCAACCCTCTAACAATCAGCAGTCAAATATTTACGTGCCACCTCATAAAAAGGTGCAAGAGGAAGATCCACTCTCTAATGTGAATTTAACACAACAGCTAATTCAAATGATGAGTAAAATGTCCGCAACATTAGAGAGAATGGATGCACGACAAGAGGGGTCGAGTGGAACGTTTCCTGCCCAACCACTTCAAAACCCTAAGGGATTCAACAATGGTCCCAATAATCATGAACAGGCAAAAGCCATGACTACTCTAAGAAACGGCAAGATTATAGGGTACAATACACCCTTCTCTACTTTCGAGGAGTATGAAGAGGACGAAGTGGTAACTAAAAACAAACCGTCTACTCACAAAGAGGAGCAAATCAATAATAACGAACCATTAGATGCACAAGATGAGGCTCCTAGAGAAGTAGAAGAAGTTGAGAGAAGGCCCGAAAAGGAACCAGTAAAAGACGAATTACCTAAATGCCCGTTCCTGCGCCTTACCCTCAAAGGCTTAAGAAACCCAAAAACAAGGTAAAGAATCAGGAGTTCTTGGAATTGTTTAAACAAGTAAAAATAAATCTTCCACTCCTTGATGCAATCAAACAAGTGCTGGCCTATGCTAAGTACCTTAAAAGACTTATGCCCGGCCAAGAGGAGGCAAAGTGTGAAGAAACATGCTTATGTTGCTTGCCAAGCAAGTGCAATCATCCAAAATGAATTGCCTCTGAAACTAAAAGACCCCGGTACCCCAACTATCTCGTGCCGAATTAAGAATCAAAGAATAGACAATGCCCACCTTGATTTAGGAGCTAGTGTAAACCTGCTGCCATACTCAGTTTATAAATAACTAGGGTTGGGTGAACTCAAACCTACTCGAGTTGCGTTACAATTGGCAGATAGGTCAGTCAAATACCCTAGAGGAATATTAGAGGACGTTCTTGTACAAATAGACTCCTTCGTCTTCCCGATCGATTTTGTGATCTTGGACATTGAACCTGTGTCTAATCCATGTTCACAAATCCCGGTAATATTTGGACGTCCATTCCTCAACACCATAGATGCCACAATCAAAATAAGAAGTGGTATTATGACCATCGTATTCGGGAACATGATGCTAAATGTCAAAATCTTTTCAAATCCCCGACCTGAAGAATATGAGGATGAGGAAGAAATTAACTTCATCGACATAGTCATCGAAGATGAGGCCAACTTCATGGATCATAAAGACCCTTTGGAGGTAGTAGTGTCACAATTTGACACTATATACAAACCTAACGATTCTACACCTTTAGATGCCGTTTTGAACCAAACTTGCCTCATGATGGAAACCAAAGAGAAGGATCGAGCTGAATGCATGTGGGTAACACCATATGAACCACTACCTCCAAAAATGAAACTAGTCATGCCCTCCAATTTTTAGTTTCCCGATTTGGAATTAAAGGAGCTTCCAATAGAGCTCAAATATGCCTTCCTAGGGAGTGAAAAGACTTACCCACCATATGGCCAGATTTCTAACGGGCAACTTTTATGCTTTCTAACGGATATATCCGTTGGTAATTACCAACGGATATATACGTTAGAATCGATATATATCCGTTAGTAATGACTATCCATATTGTAATATATATTGTCAAACGAATTTTGAAAACAATACTAACGGATATATCCATTAGTAATATTTACAGAAATTAAAGTTAATACAAAAAAATAAGACAAATAAAAGAATTCTAGAAAAGGAGAAAAATAAAAGAATCCATATAAACTCTAAAAGAAGACCAAACTAGTTTAGGTCTGGGGAGAGAGAGAAGAGAGACGAGAGAGAGAGAGAGACTATACCACTGAGATCCGCGCCTCTGGCCGCCCCCTCGCCTCCGCTTCCTCGTCGTCCCCTCGCCGCCGTCCCCTCGCCTTCCCAGCGCCGCCGCCTAAATCTGTTAATCTTCTCCTTCTTTTTCTTCTTCTTCAAAATGAAACCCTAGATTTCCTTCTTCTTAGTCTTCTTCTTCTTCTTCTTCTTCTAATTGATAGATTAAATTACATTTGGGTAAGATTTCATCAAGAGATTTTGTATCCTTCTCAGATTTGGGGGAGATTTCACTGCGGAGTGATCTCGCTGGTAGCTTTGCAGGGTCTCTAGTTAGGTATGGTATCCTTATCATTTTTGAAGCTTTTCAAGTTCAAAAGCCTCTTCTATGAATTCATTAGGGTTTGCATAATTAGTCTAATCATTAATGACTTTGAGTTTAATAGTTTTAAGCTAAAACTTTTTGTTAAGTTCCATATATGCATTAACTTTTGTTAGTTTAGCATTTTAAGCTCTGTTCTGTTCGTAACTACTCCTATTAAATTCAAACTTGCCTTAGATGGCTGAGATAATTATGAGGAAAAAGATTGGAAAACCGGTGCCACCTAACATATATCTGCCTAACATCTTACTATAATTTTTCCATGTGCCACCGGTTTTCCTTGTATTCAAACTTTCCTTGGATGGCTGGGATAATTGGGGATTGGACTTGGACTCCCATCCATTCTTGTCTTTGTATTGTAATAATTGTTTTTTAGTTCAAAATTCTGTTTAATTTGATTCAATTCCTTAGAATTGTTGATCTAGAAAGAAGGAAAACAAAGGTGGTGGTATTCTCAGAATCTCCAAATCATAAATTTACGGTCACTTTTTATGTCTTAAACTTATGTAAAACATGCTACAAGGATGCCTAGTACAGAAGAATAGTTCCTCTCTCTCTCTCCCTTGCTTATCTTGTGTACTTCAAAAAAACTATTAATGCTTTTTGCACAAAGTATGTAAGAGACCATTATTTCACCAAAGACAATTGCACTAATTAAATGAGAGGAAGATTGTAACTGGTTTCTACTTTGTACAGGTATTGACTTTGTCCCTAGTTGTTAATGTCTCATTAATTTAGCGCAACAATATTTGTGTATCATATTGACATGTATGGTATAGTTCGGTTAAACACATTCAAGGCTTAGTACAACTGCCTACGCCCTACAATGCATGAGTGGGTGGATCAGTAGGTTTATATATGCTATAAACTATGTGTACTAGTGGCCCCTTTGGACATTTACATATTGCTAAATGGTGGTCAACTATAATTTAAATCAATATTATCAACCTTTCTTTATTAGCAAGTTTCCCACCTTTTTCCTTATATAAAATAATATAAAAAATGTAGTTCTAGCCCAACATATATTTAATTTAAGTTCACATGTGTGTATAAGTAACATAATCCAAATCCCGTGACCTTTACATGAGTCCAGTGGCATTTCTCTCTTATATAATAAATAAAAGCTTTTAGAATGAAATTAACTACACAAGGAAAGTTGATTTTCCTCAACTTTTGCTCTTTATTTGTGTTTTAAAGCTGCAGATTGCTAAGAGTTCACAGTGTACAAGCACTTGAGTGGAAGTTCTCTCTCTTCTTCTTCTTTTTCTTTTTTTCCCCTTCGTCGATGAATTCCTTTATGACATTACTCCAGTTAAGTTACTAGTGTAATAGTATAACTCTTTCCTTCAAGTTTTAAATCCTTTTTTCCCCCTTGACTAGTGACTACACTCCTTTCTCCAAATTAAAGTTTTGTCTCTTATATGTACGTGAATAAATGCAGGATTCTATGGTCAATGGAGATAATACACGAAATGATGATGACACAATACAATTTCAAGTGATTTTATTTCACGGCATTACATTACAATGATGATGACACATTACAATGATGATGACGAAGGAGGTTAATAAAATTTCATTAGAACCCCAATCTACTTCGTGCATCACTTTTGGGCTGAAGCACTTCTGGACCTGCTTCAGCCAAAACGTAATTTGGGGCTCCAAGGTCCTTTTCAAAATTAATCTAATCAGGCCAATACATGCAAATTGCCTACTAGAAACACGTTTAGGCCCAAACATGCGAATTAAAAGTGACCTCAAACTGGCCCTAAGAATGATGGAGAAGAATGGATGATACAAGTATGCCGGTGAAAGGCTGTCATGCTGATTGTTTACATATTGTCCAATGCAGATTGCTGGAAAGCTAAACAGAATAATCAGAGATCTTGGTATTCGGGAACTTGGCCAACTTGAGCAAGATATTGTCTTTGGCGATGCGGGTACAAAGGAAATTATCAATTTCTTAAGGACAAAACAGGCAATTTTATCAGGACTTTTGTCAGAATTAAACGCACTGCTCCTTATGCTTAAAATCTGATGGAGCGGTGCAATGCTTGAGAAAATGAAGGCAGTGCATATTAAATCAAACTAGAAAAGGTTGTTTATGGTGGAGAATATATTGAAACTCACTCTCGATCATTTCTCTGTAAATAATAAAACTGTTTTTCTGGCATTATTCCTATAGCCAGATAGCTAGGACAATTATGGCTTCAGAGAAGTGCAACCTTAATTATTAGTTTGTTCACAAAAAGGTGGGATTAAATCACATTGTTGCCCACCGCAGAATATTTTTGATTTACGATTATTATCAGGAACTGCTCTTTCCAGAGTCCTATGTCATCTTGTTTATAGGCGCTATGGATTTAGCATTTTCATACTATTTTTTTTGTTTTTGTTATTGTCATTGTTATTTGGGAACGTAGAGCTTCAAGTGAGTTTAATTTTCCTTTACCTGAGGTGACTTCTTAACGACGTACTAATATTCAAGTTTTAATTTTTTTTTTCATTGTTTTCTTAACGGATAGAAAATAAAACTAATAGCGGCTTGGTTCACTTAATTATATCATTCTATTCAGTGGAAAATGAATTACTGTGGTATTAATGTACTTTGTTCAGTAGCATGCTAGAATCTTCTTGAATATGCTGCACTGCACGGTCATGCACTGCTGAGCTGATCATTACATGTCTTAATTTGTAGGTTCTCATGAAGCAAGCTGGTCTAAAGCTGCAAGAAAATGTAATTCAAAGTTTCTTTGCTATTCCTATTAATATAGTCACTTTACTTTTATGTCTTTAATATAATCCTTGTTTGAGCATGAAAAATTGAGAAGAAGTACAAGGTAGGAGGATGGAAAGGTAAAGAGGATGTTCAGTTAAGATAGAAATCGATACCGTTACACCCTTGTTTTACCATCATATCCTTACATTGATAGAGAAGTGTTGTTTGAAGGAGAATATGTTACAAGTAAATCCCTAATCAATCTCTCTTTTTGTGGCCCGCTGTTTTTTTCTCTTGAACGGAAAAAAATTCAAAAGGTGTAAACATGAGGAGATGTTGGGGATGTCATAAACAAGAACATAAATGAAAAAAATTAAAGAAATTAAAGAGAAAAGGCTGATGGGATTTGTCATGGCAAGTTACTCAAGTGAATATGCACTCTTAATGTGCATGGGTAGTTGTTGACGTGAATCTGTAAAATACTAAAGTAACTTTATGAATAAACTTGTTTAGCCTGTGCATAATATAGGGAAAATACCGAAGCACGTCGAGGAAAAGTAAAAGCTATGAGAGAATTTTCCATGTTGGAAAGAAAGAACAAAGGAAGAACTTACGTCTTCATTCCTGTTTGAGCTTTTCTAATTACTTTTGAACCATGGTTCAATCTTCGAATTAGTGAATCTGTACTATGACTTGATCCTATGAAGAACAAAACGAAATTATTTATCCAAATTTAGGTTTAAATACTTTTGATATGTGTGTTTCTTTTTTTTTAAAATTTTTTTATTATAATATTTATTATTATTATTATTATTATTATTATTATTATTAAGACTCATTGGTAAAGGTCAAACAAATTTATGCTCTAGGTAAAGCTCAAACTGATTTATGCTCCAAGGAAACAAATGAATTCTTTGATATTTGAAATTGATGTGTTTAAAGTTACGTTTGTGACAAAAGTTAGAAGACTGAATGCAAAAAAAATTTCACTGCAGAAGTTGGTAAAGCAGAAATTTTGTGAAAATGTGGACCATGCTTTTGGTAGAGAATTAAATACTGAAATTATCTGTTCCTTGACAATTGGCATGCAACTGTACTGACAATTTGTGCATCAGAACTCAAAAACTAGCGACAGTCTTTGTGTTTGTTGACTAATCCAAATAAAGTAATTGCTAAGATGGCCTTGATTAGTTTTGCGGTTAAAGGTTTCGATTCTTCCTTCATCATCATATTTTTTTTCACTTTCTTTTAAGTTACAGGGGATCTTTATAAATGTTGTTAGTGGAGTGACCTTGAAAGAGACTGCTGGAGATCTTGCAATAGCAGCTGCAATCTGTAGCAGGCATGCCTTCTACTCTATAGCTGTCCCTTTCGCCTCTCTAACTATTCAGGGATATCTTTTCACAAAGCATTGCATATAATTCCGACAAAATATCTTTTGTCGGAAATACTGCAGTAGTGAAATGATTGAGCGGTGCAAAGCAGAGCGGCTTACGAAAGCCAGGGTATCTTCTTCGATAACAAGGTGAGAGAGAACAAATCTTTATATATCCTTGATGTTGCTTGTCCAAAGATTCTGTTAATCTTGCCATGTCGACCAAGAGATGCTGTGAAGTATCAAGCATTTTCTTACCATAAGGATTTTGTTCTTCAATAGTTTAATCTGATATCTTTCAAGTATCTTTAGTTAGAGGGGGCATACAATTTTGATTAATCATTTGAATACCTATATTAACAAGTGCAGATAATTAATATCTAGGCATGGGGACTGTTCAATTCTATGGATGTGTATAATAAAGGGATTATTAGAGTAGAGGCAAGTTAATTTACTTGGTACTTTATGGGTAAGCAGGAAAAGTTGGAAAATGGAGGCGGCAATGTCTATTGGAATAATTATGTAGAAGGCAAGTAGTATATTATTTGAAATCTTCAGGACTTTTTTGCCCTTGTTATTTGGACAAAATTGAAAGATAATTACAAATTTTGTCTTCCATCTCTAGCCCCTCTCATGTGTTATCATCAAGAAGTAGAAGTTTGCCAAAATCTAGAAGTCCTCTTGCTACTTGTGTTCCTAAACTATGAAAAGGTTCTTTTACAGCACAGGGTCTGAAACATTTTACCCAATGCATATATGCAACATGCACAGACACACACACACACACACATACACGCACACACACACAACGATCTAGGTAAGTGACTGGATGAGATAGCAGTACGTTGGTTGCACATCCTTGAACACTAGTGAAATGCATTCGTTGATGCCTTTTCATTCATGACACGATCAGGTTTTGTTGCTATTTTCTGGTGTGAAGAGTACAGTCACACGTACCTATACCTATACATATAGCTTGTGCCTATACCTATACATATAGCTCGAGCCAAATGGATCAACCAGGGAGAATTTTTTTTTTTTACTAACCATGGTTAGTAGAGTACTAGGTATGAGAAAATTATTTGTTGGTAGAGACTAGGTATAGAAGAGTCTAGATATCAGGAAAGCAGTTCCATCAAGCTTCTGAATATCTCTAAAACTTTAGCCTGTAAAGACATAGCTGGATACCAGAGAGACCAAAGGGCTCAATTCCATTCTTGTTCAATGTTCATAGTCCCCATGGTCTACTCTTCTTAGTCTTCTACGCTAATTTGTGTACTATTCTTCCAAGGAACATTTATGTGACTGGTAAGTTTTAGCAAAGCAATTCATGAGAGTGACGTGGTGATTGGTGAGGAAAGGAGGGATCCAGACTACAATTGACAAGCTTTATGTATAGGTATAGGTAGGAAAATAATCTAGAAGTCCTCTTGCTGCTTGTGTTCCTAAACTATGAGATGTTTTGTTTCCCGCAGTTTGTGGTGCCTGATAGCCAATGGTGTTATGTATTGTTTCAAGAATTTACTCTGATATTTGGGCCCCAGAATAGATTCCTTGTGTAGACACTATGGATCCTTGATATGGCACTTGGGTTGTAACATTAGAATTATAGTTTGCTGTGAAGTCTTATCTACTTGCTTTGTATTTTTATTTTAGATCGGTAAGCCGATTATTGTTGGTTGTGTACATGTCACAAACCAAGTAATGATGACGGTCATTTGAGGAAGGATGTTACCTAATCACGTCTTTCCATTAATGCAGATTTTACACATATCTAAGGTGGAGCTAAGAGAGACCAAAATGATGGGAGATACTCCAATAATCATCGTGGCAGTAAGCACTTAATCATTATCATCTCGATTTTTTTTATTGATTGTTAGAGCTTGTGTAGGATAGCTTTTTGGGGCCAACAATCACTTGTTTAAAAAGTTGTGACCGTTTGGATTAGTTTTTCCCCACCTTTTTAGAAACTCTGATTCCTATTAAAGCTAAAAAAAGTAGTGCTTTTTTATTAAAAAAATAAAAAAGAGCTCCAATTGATAGCTTTTTAAAAGATCTCTTACTCGAAAAGGTGATTATTTTAAAGCTAAACCCAAACAAGCTCTTAGCTGTAAATTGTAATAGTGAAGGCTGACATTGCTGGCCCTTTCCTGGAATCGTGGCAGTTCCAAACACAGCAGGTACATTGCGTACGTGATAGACTGGGTTCAATAACCGAATGGAGCAAGGTAAATGCCCAACCTTTTTCTCTTTTGCAGTTCCTTATAGCATATACTGAAACATGCAAGTAATATCTCTGTTATGTGTTGCTTTGTATGCGATTCTTGTATATTTATCCATACATCATGGAATATAAGATTATGAATTTAAAAGTTGACCTTTCAATACTTTATGATTCTTGGAGGGCAAATAAATTTATTGTCAATGGCCCTTTCAATACAATCTGATATATATTTGGTTTTTGTGTTGTTGCAGATGGGTAAACCAAAAGGAAAGAATATGACGCAAATCAATTCCAACCAAAAAAAAAAAAGGAGAGAGCACAAAGACATGGATCAAGCTAAAAATGTTGGCAACAATCAAGTCGGTCTTGCCGATAGCTTTTTAGTTTTATCTTTTAGGATTTCCGACATTGTTAGATTGAGCTTGTTGGTTAGACATGGATGAGTTCTTTATTTGTTATGATTACTACGGATTATTTTTGTTGTGTTGGATATACAAATATTGGTTAGACATGGATAAATATTTGTTATGATGACTTTATATTATTTTTTGTTGTGTTGGATATAGATTAATCTTGTTATTTATGGTGTTTGGTATAGATTAATATGCTCTTCAATTAGGTGCAAAAAGAAAAAATAAAAATTGGGAAGCATATAAATAAATAATTTTTTTTAGATTTATGCATATTTCTAACAGATATATCCGTTAGTATTTTTTTAAAAATTTTTTGGAAATTACTAACGGATATATCCGTTAGTAATTTGTTAACAAACCGTTAGTATTCAATATAAATTTTTTAAAATTTGTTGAAACAAACCGTTAGTAAGTAGCTTTCTAATGGATATATCCGTTAGAATTTCTTTAATTTACTAACGGATGTACTAACGGATATATCCGTTAGTAAAATTAAATTTTACTAACGGATATATCCGTTAGTACATCCGTTAGTAATATTAACGCTAAAATACTAACGAATATATCCGTTAGTAACATTTATTCTAACGGATATATCCGTTAGTAATGAGGCAATATGGTGTATAATTTCATCCACTCTCAGTCTAGAACAAGAGGGCAAATTAATCAAAATGTTGGAACAACATAAAGGAGCATTGGGATGGACTATTGCCGATCTCAAAGGTATAAGCCCGTCCGTGTGCACCCATAAAATATATCTGGAGGAAGACGCTAAACCTTCGCGACAAATGCAAAGGCGTCTGAATCAAAATATGCAAGAAGTAGTCAAAAAGGAAGTCCTTAAACTTCTCGACGTTGGGATCATATACCCTATATCTAATAGCCCTTGGGTTAGTCCAACCCAAGTGGTGCCCAAAAAGGCAGGTATAACAGTAATCCCAAACAAAGACGGTGAATTGGTACCAACACGTGTCCCCACCGGATTGCGGATATGTATTGATTACCGAAAATTGAATACTGTGACTCGGAAAGACCACTTTCTATTGCCATTCATGGATCAAATGCCAGAATGAGTGGCGGGTCATAAATATTATTGCTTTCTGCACGGATATAGTGGCTATAACCAAATTGAAATTGCTCCTAAAGTTCAGGAGAAAACAACTTTCACATGTCCGTTCGGTACATTTGCCTACCGTCATATGCCTTTCGGCTTATGCAATGCACCTGCTACTTTCCAGCGGTGCATGTTGAGCATATTCAGTGATATGGTTGAACAAATACTCGAGGTCTTTATGGACGATTTTTTGATGTTCGGCCATAGTTTTGAAAATTGCTTAGATAATCTGGAACGTGTGCTAGCAAAATGCGAGGATAAACACCTAGTACTAAATTGGGAAGAGTGTCATTTCATGGTGACCAAGGGAATTGTCCTCGGCCACATTATTTCTGATAAGGGTATCCAAGTTGATAAAGCAAATATTGATATTAACTCAAACCTACCTGTCCCCCATACAGTTAAAGACATCCGCTCTTTTTTGGGACACGCGGGATTTTATCGTCACTTTATCCAAAATTTTAGTGCAATTTCCTGACCACTTTGTCAACTCTTAGTCAAAGACACACCTTTCGAGTGGTCGGATAACTGTCAAACATCTTTTGACGCACTAAAAGGACACCTTACCTCAGCACCGATAATACAGGCACCCCACTGGAGTTTGCCTTTCGAACTAATGTGCGATACTAGTGACTACGCCATTGGTGCAGTCCTAGGACAAAGGAAGGATAATAAGCCCTATGTAATCTACTATGCCAGTCAAACACTCAACGAAGCTCAAATGAATTATACGACCACTGAAAAAGAGCTACTGGCAATAGTCTTCACTCTAGATAAATTCAGGTCATATTTGATAGGGTCCCCAATCGTCTGTTTTACAGACCACTCGGCCCTCAAGTACCTGCTATCTAAAAAGGACGAAAAGCAAAGGCTTATCCGTTGGATACTCCTACTCCAAGAGTTCGACATCACAATCAAGGATAAAAAGGGGGTAGAGAATGTGGTGGCTGACCACTTGTCTCGATTAGCATTTACTGACAACACTGAACCCATACCAATTAAAGATGAATTCCCAGATGAGCAATTGATGGCTGTTTCTAGTTTTCCATGGTATGCGGATATAATAAACTATCTTGTTACGGGAGAGACCCCGAGTCATTGGTCAAATCAGGATAAGAAACTGTTCCTTTCGTTCGCACGTCATTTCTTTTTCGATGACCCTTACTTATTTAAGTATTGTGCTGATCAGGTCATCAAACGTTGCGTCCCAAATGAGGATATAACCGTGATTTTAGCCTCATGTCATTTTGAAGTCTGCGGTGGTCATTTTGCTTCGCAAAAGATCGCACAAAAAGTCCTACATAGTGGTTTCTACTGGCCCACTATGTTTAAGGATGCCTATTCTTTTTGTAAATCGCGCCAACACTGTTAAAAGCTTGGTATAATTTCAAAAAGGAATTCTATGCCTTTAACCCCCATTATCACAATTGAAATATTTGATTGTTAGGGCATAGACTTCATGGGTCCATTTTCGAAATCAAACAATTGTGAATACATACTCTTAGCTGTGGAGTATGTATCGAAATGGGTAGAAGCGATACCGACAAGATGCAATGGCCACAAAACGGTTATGTCCTTTCTTAAGGAACACATTCTATCACGTTTTGGAACCCCGAGGGCACTAATAAGTGACCAAGGCAAGCATTTCTGCAACAGGCCTTTAGAATCACTCCTCAAGAAATATGGGGTCAATCATAAGATCGCTCTCACCTACCACCCACAGACTAACGGGCAGGCAGAATTGGTTAACCGTGAAATCAAACATATACTTGAAAAGACGGTTAGTTTCAACAGAAAGGACTGGGCATATAAACTGACTGATGCTCTATGGGCGTACCGTACTGCTTAAAAGACAAACCTAGGGATGTCCCCATATAGGTTAGTGTATGGCAAAGCATGTCACCTCTCTGTCGAAATTGAGCACAAAGCATATTGGACGACACGCTCATTGAACTTCGACATTAAAAAGGGAGGTCATCTCCAAAAACTCCAGTTGGTTGAACTGGAAGAAATACGTCGAGATATATACGATAATGCTAAATTACATAAAGAAAGGTTGAAGGCTCGCCACGATAGAACAATCTTTCGATAATCATTCGAGACGGGGCAGAAAGTCTTGCTGTACAAGTCTTGCCTCCACCTTTTTCCAGGCAAGCTCCGATCCCGATGGACAGTTCCATTCCTTGTCAAATCTGTTTTCCCACATGGGGCCGTCGAGCTCATAAAGCCCAAGAACGAAGATTGTTTCAAGGTTAACGGCCAAAGGTTAAAACCATTCTTGGAAAACTTCCTACCAGAAGCTAAGCACATCGAGCTAGATGAGCCCAGCTATCCATCCACCTAAAACACTAAAGCATGTTAATTTATTGTTGTTGTATTTCTTTTCTTTACTGCACTTCATTTTATTTCATTTGTTTCTATCTTTTTTTTAGTGTGACCTCGATTCTAATCTGCTATTCCATTCTATGTCTCACCTGCAAGCTATTAAAAATATGAAGGATGATGACGTCCATTCAATCGGGTCATGTGCTGATTCAGAATATCCTAATCCTCCATAGACTATTGAGGAGATTGCATTCTGCCTCTCTCCTTATCAAGGGCCCAGAGTGGACGATGTCATTGACTTAACCCAAGGGTACATCCCTTACGATCCTGCACTCTTCCAAATTAATCCCTTCGCGCATATGGACTTCCCTGAAGAAGAAGGCGAACCAGAGGGTATTTTGTTGGGGAAGTTGATGATGCCCTCTTGGAACAATAGGAGAATGATTCGATGTGGGAACCATGGGAGGAAGATGATTTACAGGATGTGGTGCCCGAACGCCACAATGCTGTCTTCACTTATGTTGATGTCTTCCTTGTCATCGAATTGGTTCTATACATTTATGTGCACTTAAGTTATTTGGTGTTCTGGCTGCAATGCCCCCTACCTGCTAGTGTACATGGTTATATCATGACAATAGTGAGGTTAATTCCCTGTCACACTTCTTTTTCTTTTTGTCCTTCTGCGTTTAGTCCATTCCTTTGGCTCTTTCTTTTGTTTTAATTAAAATTTTGTTTTTTTTGGTATTTTCTTGTTTTTCCTTTGTCCGGTTGTTCACTATGAATCCATTGTTACTACCTTTGTTCCTCCCGCATCAGCTGTTCCATAGACTTGGACCATACATAGTGCCCCCGGGTACTCCGCCGCAAGAGGAAAGTCCATTGAGAAATCACACTCCGTTATCTTTATCTCCATCCGGATCACCTCTTGCTAGTGCAATCAATCCCTCAGAGATTTCATACTCATTCGATGATATCCTTTCTGCTTTCCGACTGTTTTGGAAAAGGGAATCATCATGTTTGGAATCTACACTCGAAGATGTGGCGGAGGAAGAAGCAACTACGGAAGAAGAAATATTCTTATTTAAAAATTAGTGCTCCACTTCAATTGTGCTTTGTCTTTTGATAATTCTTTTATCAATTGAAGTGAAATCCTAGACAAAAGTTTTATTAATTTCAGTTTATTTTTAGTTTTTCTTTATTAATAAGGTCTTAAGTATCATGTTGGGGACAGAGTTTTTGTAATATGGATGCTATTACAAAGTTTTATTTATATAAAATTGCAATTCTCTACTATAAGGATGATTTATTTTTGGTTTACATGTCCTGTCAATGAACTATTTTTCTCATTTTCCTGTATATCCAGAATAATTTTGGTTAGTTGGGGGTGTATAGTTTTCAATTCAGAAGTATTTTAGAATTTTTAGGCTCGATCGATCGAAATCATTTCGATCGATCGAAGGCGTCACATCCTCAAGCGCTTCAACAAGTCTCAATCGATTGAAAGTTCGACCAATCAAACTTTCTCGATCGATCGAGACTTGTATTTAAACGAAGCGTCGTTTAGACACTTCCTCAGTTTCTCTCAACCTCTCCCTCACTCTCGAGCGCTTGGAGACAGAGAGAGAGAGACAGCTTGGGCAATTTTGATCTCCCCTCATCAATCACGCCATTTGAGGAGTCCCTGAGACACCTCCAGTCATGGATGACTCATTACTATCTACACCAGCTGCCCCGACTGTGAGTGACTCGGCGACGGTTCCTACTACTGCTGAGGGTGGAGGTGAGGATGATCCTGCCACACCGATTGTGATCCTATCTAATATTGGGTATGAGTAGGTTACATCTTTTTAGTGGGAGAGTTTTGTTGTATTTTCGTTTATTATTGTTTCTCTCTCTACTTTTTGCATGGATATTTTGGGACTGTTTGGATGGTTTGGATTGTATGGATTTTATTATCACTGCTTTGCTGCTTTCTTTATTTTATCATGCCAGTGATTAGTTATGTTATTATGGATCTCATGCTCGATCTATTTTTTCATATTTTATTTTGTTTGATCTTGGCTGTTTGGAGTTTGTATGTCTTTACAGATTGCTATACTTGTGGTGTTTGTTTGGCATTATCAGGTGATATCTCTCTCATTATTTTGAAAATCAACTTCTGAGGACATTGTAATTTTCAGTTGGAGTGGGATATAGATAGATAATCACCTGCACATAGTACCTGCACATGTTTTTATTTAGCAATCTGGAGAACTTTATTGCACATATCGTACAATCTCTATTACAATTGAATTAAACTTATAAAAAAAAAGAAGAGAATTTTACTTTCTGAACTTTATTAGTAGAACGACTTTGATTATTCACTCCTATTCAGCTGTTATCAAGCAATGATATATTCATATTATTCTCATCTTGTTATGAATTATGTTCACGCGTTTTTTCTATTTTCACTAGGATAAATGCATATGTTAACCATTCATGTATCCAAAAAATCCTTTTGCACATGTTAATAGCTATATAGAAAACCTAAAATAAGGGTTAATACAACTTTTGTGCTTTAAAGAATAAGTAGTGGAATCTAGTCACCCTTAGTGAGCTTTTGAATCCAATCTTCAATTATGAGGGAATTATCACATTATTCGAATTGTTTTCTTGAATAAGCGTATTAAAATTCATTGAATAGTCTCTAATTCTTCGTTTTGGCTGCTTATTAGAGAAGAACGTTCAGGATTTACCAATTAAACTCAATGAACACTGAAGTGTTAAAAACTAAGAAGTTGAGAAAATGATTTAAGCCATCGTTATTCGCTCCTTACCTTTCCATATATCTGTATCAACATTCCAGAATATGCGTTGTTCTCAATCCCACACCTAGTAAATACTACCAAGTTTATTATGAAAATCTAAATCCCTAATCTTACGCTTTGACCTCAATGAACCCCATTACACATCTAATGTGATTAAATTGTTGAAGTGTGTGACGAGGAGGGAATAAATGTGGGAGGGACCGCATAAAAGAGAAAAGGAAAGAAGAAGGAGTCCATTGAATATATATATATATATATATATATATGAGAATAGAGGATGGTTGGAATAGAGTAAAGTAAAATTACTAAACTCAATCACATGCTAAAGATGTGCAATTTCTTACCCCTTTCATTTCTGTCCTACTATATAAAAACCAAAAAGTCAAAGCCTTAATGATTTTTAACAACTTAGTTTGAATATGAACGTGTAATTTGAGTTATCCACGGTATTTCGCTCCTCTAGTAAGTAGTATCCCTTTCATGAGACTATATACTCTAAATGTCCGTCTTTTGTGAAGTCAAGTATGAAAGCATTAGTATCTAAAATTTCACTCTTATCAAAGCTTTCATACCATGTGCGATCACTATTAAACAAGTTTTGGTGAGATGTTCATTCTTGAGTGTAAACCCATATGAGAATTGAGTTGAAACTACAAGTTCGGAGAGTACAGCAGCCTATACAACTCTAAATAAAGTTTGATGTATAGCTGTTAACTTCACACACACACGGATACATAGATGTGATGCATATGTTATATTTATCTTGGTGACTTGAGGAGCATGTGTATTTCTTCCATGGTTTGAATGAGGATGATACGTTTTGTAGAGCTAAGTTTACAGTTGTATGGGAGGGAGTGTTTACATGTTATTCTATATCTCTTTGAGTTTTAAATTGGAGAATTTTGTGGGTACATTCACTACAAACCCTCACGAGACAACACTCGTCCACTAGGGAGACCTAGGGGTTTAACGGCTTGTTGCATTCACTAAATGCAACCGAAATTCCTGCGAAAGTGAGTTATGTAGTTTCTCTTTTTATTTAGCTTAGTCTGCCTTAGTTCAATTTAATTTATTTTATGATTAGTCATTGTAGTAATAGTTAGTTAGTTTTTATTTTCGCTCTATTGCTAGGGACTAGCAATTCGCTAGTTGGGGGTTGTGACAAGCGGGGATATTTGTAAAATACAACCGCGCTAAAAGAAGAAAATATGTTAATTTAGTTCACAACTCATTGTGTTATCTGCACTTTGTGTTACAATGATAGTTTTTACACAATATGATTAATCTATGATAAGTTGTATTCTTTTAGTTTGTTATTTGTGCAGATTACTGTTCGGTAGTGCGAAGAAATGAATAGAAAGATAAAAGGAATGCTCCAGGTTAAAGAAGGCAAAACAAACATGAACAGTGAGTCTCGAGCGATCGAAGTTATCTTAAGCGATCGAGGTTTCGATCGATCGAATAAAGTTCAAGCGCTTGAGCATTCCAGAAGTTCAATCGATCAAGAGATGTTAGATCGATCGAACATGGCGTTTATCAGAATTTATGCGCACGCAGCAGAAACGGAATTTGTAACCCTAGTTTTAAAGTATAGTATATATATGTGTTATGTCAACGTCCTGAGGACGCCCATTTTTTTTCATCAGTTTATAGAGAGTAGAGAGCGTTGTCTTGATTGTTTTTTTGTAGGTTTCTCAAGGATAATTGTTGGCTCGGCTTGGATTCTATTAATTTAAATTAAAGTTCACTGATCCAGGTTCTGTTACATGTATCTAGTTACATTCTGCTTTGTTATTCTTGTAGTATGATCTGTTAAGAGCATAGCTTTGCATGTTAAATCGTATTAAACCATTAGTTTTCATAGTTTTTATGATAAAATCTCAACCAAGCATGCCTTTAATGAATATTCACATTAAAAACGAACCTAAGATACTCCATACCATGTCTGAGTAGTCCTAGGGTTGGGAGATCGCAATGAAACAGTGATCTCCAGCCTCTGCCATACAGCAGTATAAAACCTGCATTCGATCGATCGAAGTAGTTCGATCGATCGAAGCAAACACATAGTCAAGCGATCGAAGACAGTTCGATCACTCGAGTGATGAAGATATTCGATCGATCGAAAGCGCGTCGATCGATTGAACTCTCTGATTCTTGAGTAGTCTTTTTGCAGTATGCCAAGACTTTCTGCTTTTGAGATTTGTTATCAAACTGTCCCCAAACGCTCAGTTTGTCAAAATAGTTTCATCACTTTAAGCCTCAAGGCCTTTTTCTTCAATAACTTTTGCAAACCATTCTGAGTGCTAATACCATTTAGAATGCAAGACTTAACTATTGTTTTAAATTACCTTCATGTGTTTTGATTTAACTGTGATGATATAGTCCTGGCCATGAAAGGACTATTGATTCTTATTTTTAGAAAATACGGAATACTGTAGAGACATACACTCCTTAGAGCTTAAAAGTAATTGCATGGTAGATGGCATGATCACTGCGGACTCGTGTGATCCCAACATTCCCTTTTTATAAAGAAACACGTTTTAAAATCTCGCTTGAGTGGATTAGTTAATTAGTAGTTTAATTTAATTTAGTTGCTTTATTTTAGTGGTTACTTCGTGGAACGTTGTGTTCTACAACCTTTCAAATATTGATTTTTATTTTTCCTTTTAGAGATTAATCTAGGTATTTAGTTTAACACCTTCCCTGTGGAATCGACCTGGTCTTAACCAGATTACTACTTGCACGATTACCTATACTTGGGTATAGCACACAAGCGCACACACATTTTTAGCCGTGTTAGTCATGGCCGCAATTCTGGATCCTCCCGTGTTGTTGCTATAGCTGATTCTGGCCCTGACCCTGTTGCTCCGGATATTGGTCAACTTCATCAGAATCAGAGTTTGCTTCAGTCCCAGATTGGTCAGATTCAGACTCAACTTGGCACTCTCCTTCAGCAGGCTCATCCTAACTCTTCTTCTACTGCCGCTCTTGCTACAGGTACTTCCACTGCTTTACAAGTTAAGTCAGGATCTCCAACGTGGGTTCTGGACTCAGGAGCCTCTGATCACATGACTGGTGAGTTATCACTTTTTTGTCACCTCTTACAACTGTTAACCAGACTGTGAGTATCACTGATGGTTCAACAACCCGTGTCCATAGTCAGGGCGATGTTTGTTTATCTTCAGATATTACACTGTCCTCTGTTCTTCATGTCCCTCATTTCTCCCTTAATCTCTTATCTGTTAGTCGTCTTGCCAAGAGTTATAATTGTGTTGTTATTTTCTTACTTGATCATTGTCTCTTGCAGGACCTGACTTCGAAGAAGATTTTTGGTACGGGCCATGAGCGTGATGGACTTTATTTCTTCGGAGAACCACCACCACCACCTATGTCTTCTAGTCTGCAAGCATCTATTTTACCTTGTTCATCTTCTAGTTCCTTTTCTGATAAGACTTTAGAGTTATGGCATGCTCGCCTAGGACATGCTAATTTTCAATATCTTTGTTTACTTTTTCCAGAGTTAATAAAATCTTATAAGACTCATAAATTTCATTGTGTGGTGTGTGAATTTTCTAAACATACTCGTTCTAATTATATTCTTTGTATGTCTCATGCTCCTTGTGTTTTTGATATTATACATTCAGATGTGTGGGGACCTTTCCCTGTTACTTCTTTAAATGGGTACCGATATTATGTTACGTTCATTGATGATTATTCACGTTGCACATGGGTTTATCTCCTTAAGAAAAATCTGAGGTTTTTCCTTTGTTTATTCAGTTTTTACAAATGATCAAAACCCAGTATCACACCGTTGTTCGCACACTTTGATTTGATAATGGTCGTGAATACATCTCTAATGAATTTTTGTTCTGAACTAAATAAACAGGGTATTCTCCACCAATTTACTTGTACATATACTCCAGAACAGAATGGTGTGGCAGAACGCAAAAATAGTCACATTATGTCTGTGGCCCGATGCCTTCTTCGTGGAATGGAGGTGCCTAAATATTTCTGGCACTTTGCTGTTCTCACATCAACTTATCTCAGAAATCATACCCCGAGTCGTGTCTTGAACGGGAAGGCTCCACTGCATATTCTTCAGCCCGATTGTACTCTTTTTCATGTTTTACCCCGTGTTTTTGGATACACGTGTTTTGTTCAGGACCGCAGTCCTCTTCGCACTAAACTAGATGATAAGGCTATTCGCTGTGTCTTTCTTGGGTATTCCTCCATGTCTAAAGGTTTTCGGTGTTGTGATCTTGTTTCTCGTCGTTCTTATAATTCTATGGATGTTACTTTTTTGGAAGATGTTCCTTTCTTTGCAGGTCCTTATCATTCCTCTGCTTCGGTCCCTCAGGAAACTCATCTTGTGCCGGATGAACTTCCCTATCCTATTCCTGTTTTTGACTCTCATACTCCTGAGGTTTCCCTTCCACCAGTAATAACATCCTCTCCTGAATTCCGTTACTCTCGACGTCCACAAGCTCATGCTCCACTACGAGATACTTCTCCGGATCCGGGTCCTCCTTCTCCTCCACCATTAAGACGATCCACAGGTGTTTCTTGCCCTGTAAATTGGTATGGTTACTCATGCTCTACTAATCATCCTCTTTCCCAGTATATCTCTTATTCTGCTCTTTCAGGTCCCTACCATGCTTTTCTTAGTCAGGTTGATTCCATTTCAATTCCCCGTTCTGTGTCTGAGGCTCTCCAGGATTCACACTGGGTAACTGCTATGCAAGCAGAAATGGATGCTCTTCAACGAAACAAAACTTGGGAGCTTGTTTCTCTCCCTTTGGGGGAAAAGACAGTTGGCTACAAATGGGTTTTCACTGTTAAGTATCTTCCTGATGGCACTATTGATCATTATAAGGCTCGACTGGTTGCTAAAGGATTAACTTAAATTCCAAGCAAAGATTTTAGTGCCACCTTTGCTCCCGAGGCCAAGCTTACTACTGTTTGTCTTATTATTTCTTTGGCTGCCTCCCACTCTTGGCCTCTTCATCAACTTGACGTCAAAAATGTTGTTTTGAATGGGAATCTTCAGGAGACTATTTATATGGACACCCCTCTGGGTTTTTGGGCTGAGGGGGAGTATTCTGGGATAGTTTGCCAATTACGTAAGTCACTTTATGGGTTAAAACAGTCTGCTCGGGCATGGTTCAGTCATTTTAGTGATGTGGTTCTGTCCATTGGATTTACCAGATTCCATTCTGATCACACTTGCTTCATTAGACGTCGTCCGGACGGTCGATGTATCATCTTGTCTGTCTATGTCGATGATATCATTATTACTGGTGATGACACTACAGGAATCACAGGGGTAAAGAAGAAACTTGGAACTGTTTTTGATGTTAAAGATTTGGGTCTCCTTCGGTACTTCCTTGGTATTGCGATTGCCCGGTCTCGCCATGGGATCTCAATGACCCAAAGGAAGTATATATTGGATCTTCTCAGTGATACAAGCATGATGGGCTGTCGCCCTGCTTCCACACCTATGGACCCGAATCTCAAATTATCATCTGAGTCAGGAGAGCTTTTGTCTGATCCATCTTCTTATCAGCGTCTTGTTGGTCGTCTTATTTATTTGACCAACACACGACCTAATCTCACATTTGCTGTTAGCGTTGTGAGTCAGTTCATGTATGCCCCACGTACTTCTCATATGGACGCAATTCATCATATTCTTCGGTATTTAAAAACTTGCCCGGGTTTGGATCTTTCTTCACTGTAGGAAAACAATCTGGGGTCTCATGCTTTACGGATGCCGACTATGCTGGTTCCAAGAGTGATAGAAGCTCAACTTTAGGTTTCTGTACCTTCTATGGTAAACACCTTATCTCTTGGAAAAGTAAGAAACAAGCAGTTGTCTCAAGATCATCAGCTGAAGCTGAATATCGTGCTATGGCACAAGGTTCTTGTGAACTTTTATGGCTTAGATCTCTTTTACAAGAACTCGGGTTCCCTGTGAATGAGCCCTCTACTCTATTTTATGACAATAAGTCTGCTATTATGCTCGCTTTTGACTCTGTTCTTCATGAACGTACCAAACATGTTGAAGTCAACATTCATTTTATTCATGAGAAAGCTCGTGCTGGTATTATTACTCCGTGTTTTGTTCCCTCTTCAGATCAGACAGCCGATATATTTACTAAATCCGTTGGACCGTCTCTTTTGAAGTCATCTGTGGTCAAGCTTGGTCTCATGAATCCATTCACTCCAGCTTGAGGGGGAGTGTTGGAATTATAGGAATTTAATTTTATAGTAATTTACGGATCTTGTTATTTATGTTAATTAGTTAATTAGGATTTGACAGATTTGATCTTATCTATATTCTTTCCTTTTCTTTTCTTCTTTCCTTTTTTCTTTTTCTTCTCTTGGTTGTATAAATATTGTACATATTGGTGGAATACAATTACCTCATTACTTTCTTCTGAATTCTGTGCCCATAACTCCCATTATCATAATTGAAATATTCGATTGTTGGGGTATAGACTTCATGGGCCCGTTTCCGAAATTAAACAACAGTGAATACATACTCTTAGCTGTGGAGAACGTATCAAAATGGGTAGAAGCGATACCAACAAGATGCAATGACCACAAAATAGTAATGTCCTTTCTTAAGGAACATATTCTGTCGCGTTTCGGAACCCCAAAGGCACTAATAAGTGACCAAGGCAAGCATTTTTGCAGCAGACCTTTGGAGTCACTCCTCAAGAAATATGGGGTCAATCATAAGATCGCTCTCGCCTACCACCCATAAACTAACGGGCAGGCGGAGTTGGCTAACTGAGAAATCAAACATATACTAGAAAAGACGGTTAGTTTCAACAGAAAGGACCAATAAACTGACATGCTCTATGGGCGTACCGCACTGCTTATAAAAAAAACTTGGGGATGTCTCCGTACATGCTAGTATACGGCAAGGCATGTCACATTCCTGTCAAAATTGAGCATAAAGAGTATTGGGAGACACGCTTATTGAACTTCAACATTAAAGAGGGAGGTCATTTCCGAAAACTCCAGTTGGCTGAACTGGAATAAATACGTCTAGATGCATATGACAATGATAAATTACACAATGAAAGGTTGAAGGCTTGCCACGATAGAATAATCTTTCGAAAATCGTTCGAGCCGGGGCAGAAAGTCTTGATGTACGACTCTTGCCTCCACCTTTTTCCAGGTAAACTCTGATCCCGGTGGACATGTCCATTCAATGTTAAATCTATCTTTCCACATAGGGCTGTTGAGATTTTAAACCCCAAGAACGATGATTGTTTCAAGGTTAATGGCCAAAGGTTAAAACCGTTCTTGTAGAACTTCCTACCAGAAGCTGAGCACATCCAGCTGGATGAGTCCAGCTATTTCTCCACCTAAAACACTAAAGAGTGTTCATACTTTGTTGTTGTATTCTTTCTTTTACTGCACTTTGTTTTGTTTCATTTATTTTTATCTCTTTTTGAGTGTAACCTCGATTCTAATCTGCTATCATGTTATCTCTCCCCTGCAGGCTATTAAAAATATGAGGGATGACGACGTCCATTCAATCAGGTCATGGGCTGATTCAATCCTAACCCTTTATGAACTACCGAGTAGATTGCATTTTGCCTCTCTCCTTATCAAGGGACCAGAGCAGACGATGTCATTGACTTGACCCAAGGGTACATCCCTTACAACCCTGCACTCCACATTAACCCCTTCGAGCATATGGACTTCCCTGAAGAGGAAGACGAACCAGAGGGGTATTTTGTTGGGGAAGTAGATGATGCCCTCTTGGTACAATGGGAGAATGACTCAATGTGGGAACCATGGGATGAAGAAGATTTACAGGATGTGGTGCCAGAACGCCATAATGCTATCTTCACGTATGTTGATGACTTCCTTGTCATCGAATTGGTTCCGTACATTTATGTGCACATGAGTTATTTGTTATTCTGGCTTCAATGCCCTCTACCTGCTAGTGCACATGGTTTTATCACGCCAATAGTGAGGTTAATTCCTTGTCACACTTCATTTTTCTTTTCATTTTTCTGTGTTTATTCCTTTCTGTTGGTTCTTTCTTTTGTTTTATTTAATTTCTTCCTTTTTGGTTTTCTTTTGTTCTTCCTTTGTCAGGATTTTCACTATGAATCCAATGTTACTGCCATTGTTCCTTCCGCATCAATTGTTCCATGGATTTGGACCATACATAGGGTCCCCGGGTACTCCGCCGCAAGAGGAAAGTCCGTTGAGAAATTACACTCCATTCTCTTTGTCTCCATCCGGATCACCTCTTGCTTATGCAATTAATTCCTCAAAGATTTCAGACTCACTCGATGATATCCTTGCTACTTTCCGATTGTTCTGGGAAATGGAATCATCAAGTTTGGAATTCACACTTGAAGATGTGGCGGAGAAAGAAGCAATTGCGGAAGATAGAATATTCATGTTTGAAAATTAGTGCTCTACTTCAATTGCGTTTTGTCAGTTAGTCTTTCTATTATCATTTGAAGTGTAATGCTGGACAGAGGATTGTTAATTTTGCTTTTAATTTTTAGTTTTTTGTTATTAATAAGGTCTTAATTACAATGGTTGCGAGCAACAATTTTGCAAAGAGGATGCTATTACAAAGTTAAATTTATAAATTTGCAATTTTATATTACTTTGTTGATGATGATTTCTAGCCTACATGTATTGTGAATGAACTGTTTTTATCATTTTCCTGTATGTCCAAAACAATCTTGGTTAGTTGGGGGTGCATAGATTTTCCATTCACAAAGATTTTAGAACTTTCAGGTTCGATCGATCGAACCACACTCGATCGATCGAAAACGTCCAATCCTTAAGCGCTTGAGCAATGCTCAATCGATCGAAAGTTCGATCGATCCAGAGTGTTCGATCGCTCGAGACTTCTATTTAAACAAAGCGTCTAGCATACATTTCTTCTATCTCTTCCTCTCCCTCACTCTCGTGTGCTTTAAGACAGAAAGAGAGAGAGCCTGTCAATTTTCCTCCCACTTCCATTTCCATCATTTGAGGGTCGCCCCTGCTCATCACCAACTATCATCATCATCACCTCTCCCTCTCCGCTGCGCTCAAACCGAGGTAAGGATCCTCTGAACCCCCTATTCCATTTTTGGTTAAAACCTCAAGGGGGTGCTCCCCATTGGTCCTAAGACCTAATTGTAATCTTAGAAATCTTAGGTTCTTGACTATTTTCTTGTGTTTGTGTTTCTGGCATTTTTCTGCGCATCTCCCTGTGCTCGATCGATTGAGCTGGTTTTGAGCGATCGAAGGCAGCAATTATTCGATTGATCGATCTGGTTTTGAGCGATCGAATGCAGCAAGTTTTCAATCAATTGAAAACTGTTCGATCGATCGAATTGATGCAGAGGCAGTTTCTTCATTTGGTCTTCTACTTTTGTTTTGTTTAATCTTTTCTGTTCATTTTCAATTTCAGGGCATTCCAAATGAATCCTATTACGAGGTATCATAAATCCAAACCCCTCGACCTCACAATACCTAATCCAGTACCTGATCATGGGTTTCCGAATGACGAGGATCAGGTTTGGTTCAACCGATACTTTCAAGCTTGGAAGGTGATGTTAGAGTGGCCACTTGAAGCTGTGTGGCTTTCTGCCCCGTGGTTTCTTGCACGGATCCGTGCCATGCCGAGATGGTTTGAGATGTTGACGCAGTCTAAAAAAATCAACATCAATTGGGTGCGGGAGGCATGTGCGACCATGATTAAGGATCCTGAGGCTCCGTTCACATACAGATCTTTCTTCCGAGGTCGTGAGATCATATTCAGCCCAGCTACCGTGGCCATTGCTTTGGGTGTATCGGAGACCCCCGACCACTTTTACCCACATATACCCGTGGCCATTGCTCCGCCTACTATTTCTGTTACTCCACCTCCCCTGCTTGTTGTGGATATCGCATTTTTCTTACCCACAACTTTTCTTTTAAAGTTCTTTTAAAATTCAAATGAGTCGCCACTTAATTTTTAAAAGGAAAAATTAAGAAACCATTTTGAAAGAAAACTGATCATTTGCGAAACCAAAGATTAACTAGGTCCGGGGATTATGGAATGAGAGAGGAAGGAGCCCGTCAGACTAAAACACCCTCTCTCATCCTATCTTGCGATAGGCCTCTACTCAACATCCTTTTAATCAAATTTATTATTCTAAGCATGCCTTCAACTAATACATATATACGTATACATCACAAAAGCATGTCCAAAGGGTGTAAAATTGCTAATGACAAACTATCATTCATAAGCCACATAGGTCAAATAGTATACAATATGATATGCAATAGGGAACAAGAGAGCTTACCTGGGGTCCAGCAGCGATATTAAACGTGCAATGCATGCAAAAAAAAGAAAATCCTAACAAGAATCTCTAATCACATATACACATAAGGCAAAAACCTAATTCTAAGGTGCCGCACATGAGGTCGAAAATCAAATAAAATCAAAGAATTCCATAAACTAGAGAGGGGTTGAGAAATCGTACCTCAATAGCGCTACAAAACAAAGGTTAGTGCACATGATATACAAGAGGTGAAGTTAGAAATAACAATCTTGAATTTCTAGTTTAAATCTATCAAATGTAATTGACTCTAAAGCAAATAAGTCCTAATTACAAGTGCCAAACCATATGGATGAATATGTACATGGACAAAAATAAACTATGAAATACTCTTAAGCTTTGAATTCAAGCTCAAATAATCATTATTGAAACATGGTCTAAGCCCTAAGTCATAGAAAAGTCATTTGACCCATTATTAACAAAGTTGGTCAAATGTGTCATGAAATTCTGAAAATTGCAGAGAGAAGACCAGAACATTAAAAAAAGAAAAAGCATGTCTCCTATGGTTTGATGTTGGTGAATTTTGGACACCAGATGCCTCTTTGAGTCTAGTTTCCAAATCAAAAAGAAAATCAAGGTTTCAACGGTTAGATCTCCGGGAAAAGGACAAGAATCAGACGTCACTCAGAGATGTACAACTCTCTGTCCAGAGATATTGTTTGATTTTTTAAAATTAGCAAAAAGATGAGAAACACTTAGATCGTTTTAGGAGATCTTCCTAACACATTAAGGTAACCAGAAAAAATTATTAGAGACCTCAAAAACTCCATTAGAATGCTGATTTATGAATTTCAAAAGAGTGTTGCTGTTCTGAAATTCTGGGCAGATTATTGTTACTTCACAAAACTCATGACCAAACCATTTTAAACATGGAACCACCTTAAAACAAAAATTACAGTGGTAGAACTTTGAGTTATTGACACTTTCTCGTTGGTTACACTTGATTTCAACGGTTAGATTTCGAACTAAAAATCTTTGATCAAAAACAGTTTGTGAACTCACTGTTTTCATTTGTCAAGTTCAACTTTTATTTGGTAACTCCAACTATCAAACCATGAAGTTGGTTTTAAACCAAACCACTTCTCCTACTATTTGATGGTCATTGGAGATCAAGACATGACTAAAACTCATGAGTCTCAAAAGAATATGGAAAGGATTCCCTAAGACATCAAGTTTAGAGGACCCAAGTCATGAGTATGGACTTGGATCCATCTATTTGCTTATAAAATAAAGTAATGATCAAATTTTGACTCCCATGTGAAGCATAAGCTTACATGGGATTCAAAAGATCATATTCAAGAGATTTCAAGAGAGATATTGAGAATCTCTAAGAGTCTCAAGAAGGAAGTATGAACAATAAGAGAAATGAAGCAAAGAAAACAAAATAGTTTGAGGATTCAAAGAAAGAATGCAAATAAAATGGTTAGAGGATCACCTCCAACTATCCTCAAAGTTTCTCTTCTTTGAAGAACTTCCAAACTCTTCTCTGTAGTTCTCTAAACTCTCTCTTATCTCTCCCAAAATATGTTGATGTAGTGGTAGTTCTCTCTTGTATTTTCTTTGTGTTGTCTCCCCCCCCTCCCCCCCCCCCCCCCTCTTCCCTTGGAAGATCCTCTCCTTTTATAGAGAAAATAACCCAGGTATTTTCAGTGAATTCGGAGTAAAAGACATGTGTAAACATCTCATTTGGTGGTACAATATGTACTTCCTGAAATTAGACAGACTGCTGCCCAGGGCGGCAGTCAAGAAACTATAGCGGCAGTCCGTGAAAGCCGCCACGGTAATCCATGACTGCCGTTCCGGCACTGCGTGACTGCCGAGCGGCTCTCATCCAATGCCGCGGCAATTAATGGATTGCCGCATTTTTGTCAGTCTTACTTTATCAATTTTTTGTTCTTATCCGTATACACATACGTATTGCACTGCAAAATACGGACTTTAAAAGTGAACGACAGTCAGAAAATGTTGGCGGCACTCAGTAAGTGCCGGGCCGGCACTCACTGAATGCCGTTTGGCACTTAGTGAGTGCCGCTCGGCATTCACTGAATGCCGCGGAAATCTGCCGTGTGCCATTTTTGTTGAGCTTCCCTTTTTAGGTCTTTCTTTTTCCTAAAGCAATTTATTTTTTGAAAATCTTTTCCGAAAAATGGTGTTTTACACCTGAATTCTCCTAAATACCTGGTATTTTCTTCTTTCTGTGAAATTTTATCGCGTTTGGAGAATTTTCTGAAGAGCTTGGAATACTTCGAATCTTTTCGGTCCTTATCATCATCGGACGTGGAGGTGACGCTCTCCTAAATTTGACAGTCAGTCAAAATTGGGGTGTCTACAGTTTGCCCCTCTTTGACAGAGCTTGTGGGGCAACGCGTCTCATAAGTGAATGTCAAAGCCTGTGTGAAGACAAGCCTTTGACCAGACTGTCGAATTTAGGTAAAAACAAAATGCGTTGCAAAAAAAAGGCTTCACAAACGGTTCATGTTGGTCGTGCTCAACGGTGAGCTGCCTACGTATCCATTCAGGAATCAGACCAAGACGTAGTTCAGGCAGGAGCCAAACATACACAAGCACAAGTAAACATACGGATGAATGCACCTATCTTATCGTGATGCAGGTGCCATGCAATGGTATTTTCCGAATTGACCTGGTCATACAAGCGCCATGCTCATCATGTCTTCCCTACGTGCGACGCGCCTTATGTGACGTGTTGGAAGATCACCTAATTCTTGACCAACGCAAATCTGTTACGGGGTTATGAAAATGCTCTCAATTTGATTTCGAGGATCGACGTAAATCTTGTTACGTGGATCGGGAATATAAGTTTGTTATATTTTCAAAACGAGGGTTGACGCAAATTACGCAAAAATCGAGAATGTAAATATGTTACATTCCCAATCAAGAGGATCGACGTAAATTTGGTACGAAGATCGATAATATAAATTTGTTATATTCTAAAAAATGAGGGTTAACGCAAGTATGTTGCGAGAACCGAGAGTGCAAATATGTTACATTCTCAAACAAAGGATCAACGCAAATATGTTACGAGGATCGAGGGTTAACGCAAATATGTTACGAGAACCGAGAGTGCAAATATGTTACATTCTCAAATAAAGGATCAACGCAAATATGTTACGAGAACCAAGAGTGCAAATATGTTACATTCTCAAACAAAGGATCAACGCAAATATGTTACGAGAACCGAGAGTGCAAATATGTTACATTCTCAAACAAAGGATCAACGCAAATATGTTACGAGGATCGAGGGTTAACGCAAATATGTTGCGAGAACCAAGAGTGTAAATATGTTACACTCCCAAAAGTGGGGCAACCATACTTGGATAGATCAGGAGTCAATTAGACTCAAAGAATTTTTAAATTTTCAAAATTTGGGAGTCAAATTGACTCGAACGAATTCAAATTTTCAAAGAGAATTTCAAATTTCAAAATCGGAGTAACTTCGACTACACAAAAAATTTCGATTTACAACATTAGAGTCAATTTGACTCAAAAAAATTTGAATTTTCAAAATCGGGAGTTTGAATGAGACTCAAAGAATCATTGAGGAACAACGCGAATGCGAGGTTGCCATTGAGGACTAACACAAATTAAGCTGCCATTGAGGACTAATGATGCTCTCATTGAGGACTAATGCAAAGTTGACATTGAGGACTAATGCAAGGTTGCAGAAAGCTGCCATTGAGGACTTATGCTTAGAGAAGAGAAGATATCGGTCAATAGCCACTCATTACATTGCAAAAAAATGATGGTCAAAAGCCACTCAGGGACGTACATTGCTAAAGTGGAGATCAACAACCTTGTAAGGAGACTTACGTAAGGAGACTTACTCAATGAAATTCACGGAGTCACATGGACTCAACAAAAATTCACTTTTCATACAAATGGAGTCATGCGGACTCAAGGAATTTCTTATTTCAAAATCAGGGGTTAACATTTCAAATTTTCTTAATCAGAATCAATTTTGACTCAACAAGAATCTCAAATCTCGAAATTGGAGTCAAATCGCCTCAACAAAAATTCCACTTTTCAAAATCAGGAGTTAATCAGACTCCATTCAACTCAGATTTTCAAAATCAGAAATCAACCAGACTCCATTCAACTCAGATTTTCAAAATCAGAAATCAACCAGACTCCATTTATTTCACTTTCTATATCAAGAGTCAGTCAGACTCAAATAGGTTCAATTTTACCAAAATTCTGAGTCATTTTGACTCAAATCAAGTTCGAATACTTATTAGGAGTCGATCAGACTTAGTTCAAATTTTTTTTTAAACGAGACTCAAAGAATTTGAATGGAGCTGATAAAATGATTTTTTTGCATTTGCGAACCTTTGGAAGAAACACATCGATTCTGTCAAAAGAGGGAAGTCACCTTTGCCCCTGGTCTTGGACTCTTCTCATATCTGCACTTGAACATCATGTTGTGATAGTGTTCGAAACCTCTGCTCGTATTGCTCTTGGGATGCTCATGGAGACTTGTCAAACGTTTATTCATCATCTTAAACCCACACAATAGAGACCATTTATTGACTCATCAAAGGAGAACAAGCTTGACAAAGCCAATTATACAAGACGACTGACTTAGATTCTGTATTATTATGAATCAACGTGCTTTCAACGTGAATGATGTATCATCTCACCTTTCATTTATTCATTATCTTACAAATGGTAGTGCTTTGCTGATAAATCTAAACTTTGAAAACTTCCCCTTTTTGATTTAGCAAGTTCTTTGCCTATCTAGAATGTGCTTTGAATTAATGCTTTAGCTTATAGAATGAAAGACACTCTATTTCAATCTTTCAAAACAAACTCAAATACTTGAGAACTTGCCACTGGCATAGAGGGTTTTTTTGGCAGACAAAGTTTGCCCCTAGTCTTAAGGGCAAATAGACTCATCCAAGGGTTTTGAGAACATGATGATACAGGATGCCTGTAGTCCATTTACTCCCAACCTAGAGGTAATCATCATGAATATGGTGGGCTGAAGCAGGAAACCCAATGCTGGTGGGCAAACTTTGTTTGCCCCTAGTTTGGCAATAGATATATGGCTCCAGGCAAACACAAGTTTGCCCCTAGTCTGAAGGAAGGAAACCAAAGGTGCAAAGGGTGATGCCTTTGGTTTTGGAATGGTTATAGACCGAGAACCTTGGAAGGTTCGCCTACTTATCCCTATCAGGTCCAAAGTAGTTCGGGCAAGGCCTGAACGAAAGATAGCATGAGATGATGGGGTGATGACCGAACCGAGTAGGTTGCCTACGTATCCCCAAGTGGGAATCAGGTCAAAACGTAGTTCATCTGAGGCTGGAGGTCTTGAAGAAATAAGGCTTCAAGAATTTGTGGGCTTTTCAAGCCATGTTTTCATTTGGGTCCAATGAGTGCTCTTTCTGAAATGGGTTGCTTGTGGTAGCCTTTGGACAGGAATATGAACTACTTCTCCCTTTTATGCATTTTTTTCTTTTCCTCTTTTCTTCCTTCTCTCTCTTTTTTTTTTTTGTTTTGTGGCGGTTGATTCTTTTCACCTTATCACTAACCAGTCAATCTTTACAACTCTCATAATATATCGTGTTTTAATCATACTCTATTATACTCACAAAGTAACATCAGCCCTCCAAATCACTCTTTATCTTTTTGCATTGTTTTAGGCCCACTTATCACTTATCCATTGAGTCTCTCACAAAAAAATTTAATTGATACGTTCAAATCTCTCTTTTCATTTCCAATTTCTTTTCTTTGTTGAAGACAAAGCCTTGGGGTAATTCATGTACCAATGATGTACTTTGAAGTGCTCAAGGATTCAATCTTATTTATTCTCTGCTTTTTCCTTTCTTTTCTCTACCTCACTATCTCTTACTCTATTCATGATTTTGACTGGCTAGGATCCAGAGTTTGAAATCAACACGCATCTTATTTTTGCTCTAACTTTTGCCTAGGCGCCCTTTCGGGTTTTCATCCTAGCGAGCTCCATTTTCTTTTTCTTTTTCTTTTTCCTTTTTTTTTTTTGGAAGAAGAAGTTCATTTAAAATGTCTGGCTACCATCAAGGACCAAGTTTATGGTTTTAGACTGGTTGGGCTCATCTTTTAGGCTTGGTATTTAAGAAAAGGGGATGGTGAGCAAGCTTCAAGTTCTAAGTTCATCTTTTCAAGATTGAACAAGAGCATCTTAAAATTCTTAAAGTAAAGCTAATCAATTCTCTAGTCCTCCTTGGATTTGGCACAGAACTTGCTTTGATCACAAAGTTTTTCTCACGCTCATTTGAAAAAGTGATTTGATTTTCATTTTTTTTTTTTGGCTTAATGATCCATACATTCACGATTTGGTACACAATGAGATTTTATTCAACTAGTAGGGAAAAGGATTACATCACTTGATTCGATAAAAAGAAAGATTTGGAGAATAAACTCGACAACCAACTGACTCAAAGACTCGACTGGACTTGACACTTGACTCCTACTTGACATGACTCGATTACCAAACTAGACTTGACTTGGTCTCAACTGGAGTGTCACAGACGATTTTCAATTGATTAGATTTCCAAGATCATTCACATTTGCTTCAACAACAGTACTTCCAAACACTATCACTTCACTATCATCATTTGAACCTCTGGGTTTGCCTTCCTCCAACAGCATGTGTAGAAATATCATCCGCATCCATGGCCCAATTCTTAGTAGGACAGTATTCATCTAACTCATACCAAGTGTTGTCAATGCCTTTTCCACATTTGTTGATTGGGTTAGGGCCAGTTGGTCGTTGAGCACTCATGGACGCAACAAACCCCTTGAGAGTTCTTAGTGATGGCTGGGATTGAGAGGTCAGAGACTGAAAAGCTTGTAAGTCAAGATCGTTATGCAAAAGGTCACTCTGTGGATTTGGCGGAGGAGTGATGATTTTCCGATCAATGAGATCCTGGATCTCATGGCGGAGTCTCGAGCAAGAATCAGTATTGTGGACTTGAGTCTGGTGATAAGTGCAGTACAAGGATAGGTTGTATTGGCGAGGTAAGGGTTTTGATGGTGGCCTTGGGTCCAGGGGATTAAGGTGACCACTCTTGATGAGGTGATCAAGGGCCATGGATAATGTCATGCCGAGGTTGGTGAATATTCTTGACCTGCCGGCTCGGCTTAATTTCAGATTCGACTTTGAACTTGAGTTGCCTTTTGGGCTGAGATGTGGGCTTGGAATAACTCTTTGGTTCGTTGGGATTGGGCATGGATATGGGCTTTGGTGACTGGTTGAGCTTGGGTATGGACTTTGGGGATGGGTTGGATTTGGACATGCGCTTTGGTGATTGGTTGGACTCGGATGTGGATTTTGGTGCTCGGCCGGGTGATCCATTATTCCCTTGTCCAATTTGTTCGTCACTACCTCATTCAAACCCACTTGCTTTTTGAGTAACTGATAGAGATCAAACGTTACTCTCTCCAATTGATTCACCCTTAAGTTCTGTTGCTCAACAGTGGCTTGCAGCTTGTTCACTTTCTCTTCCAAATCTCTTAAGGCCATTGGCGAATCAATCTCAAGATGATGGTCCATGTTCTCCTAAAATCAAGAAGATGAACCCAAGAGGTTAGAAGTGTCCTCACTAGGGGATCTGGTTGTTCCACTCTTTCTACAGATTCATGACATGGAAAGGTCCGCATGCAGAATTGATTTTCAAGAGGCAAGGAATTTTGAGGAATTATTTTGATCTTAATTGGAAGGAAGATGTTGTGGGTTTGTATGCAATGATATTGGTTAATGTGACAAACATGTTCATGCTTCGATGGTTTGATGCAACTGAATGCATGCACCGCACATATGGCACACGGATGAAATGCACGTGTGTGTGTGTGTGTGTGTGCCTACTCTATATGTCAAAAAAAGAGAAAATCCTAATCCTAACACATAAGCACATAAGCACATAAGATCCTCACCCATGTCAAGTGCGCTGATTTCTCCTCTCATTGTGATCCTCACTACCTTCTCAGAGGTTGGTCATTTCAAAATTTTCAAAATCTATTTGAAAAGCATTTTTTTGTTTGGGTAGTTAAAAAAGGCCTTTGAAAACAATCCTTGAGAGTGCTTTTTGAGAGCATTCTTCTACCAAAATAATTTTCAAGGATTTTCGAATTTTTCTTTTGAAGATGATCAAGTGAAATGTGCCTTAACAAGGGTAATTTGGGAATTTTTAATTGAAAAGAGGAAAAGATTTTTTTGAAAAGGTAATCAAAAACCTTGAGAAAAGCCTTTGGGTAGGGGGATCACATGACCGGATTATCACCATACTTTCCATGAATTTGGATACATACAAGGTCAATGATGCTTAGCTAAACATGATATAAGAAGTATAATCTTATAATCAGGGTTCGGCATGTTCCCCAAATGTCGTGGAACATGAGGAAAAATTGCTAAAAGGTGATTAAAAGATTATACGTCTTTCATCAAGCAAGTATCGTCATCATCTCAAGTAATCCCTTCCGGGCATACAAAACTCCCTAGCACATAATCCTAATCAAGGGTTGATTTCCTAAGATTGAAAGGTTTTACAGAAACTATCATGCACAGGCTGGGTTTTGGTCAAATAAGGGACCCTTGACACACATCCGATAGGATGCTTCATATACCAAATCATGGTACGAGATCAAGGGTGATCACATAGCCCCATGATGACTTGACCGACTGGGTTGCCCCGAGCCTCCAAGGTCATAGTTCCGTGCAATCGACTGGCTGGACATGCAAGTGAAATGCAACAGGCACACAAAGATTAATTAATTCGATTAAAGGGACATTTTTCAAGTCTAATCCTCAAGTGAACCCAAAATCAGAAAATGCCTGGTCTGCGAAACCAGAGATTCTGGGTTCGATCCCCAGCAGAGTCGCCAGATTGTGGATATCGCATTTTTCTTACCCACAGCTTTTCTTTTAAAGTTCTTTTAAAATTCAAATGAGTCGCCACTTAATTTTTAAAAGGAAAAATTAAGAAACCATTTTGAAAGGAAACTGATCGTTTGCGAAACCAAAGATTAACTAGGTCCGGGGATTATGGAATGAGAGAGGAAGGAGCCCGTCAGACTAAAACACCCTCTCTCATCCTATCTTGCGATAGGCCTCTACTCAACATCCTTTTAATCAAATTTATTATTCTAAGCATGCCTTCAACTAATACATATATACGTATACATCACAAAAGCATGTCCAAAGGGTGTAAAATTGCTAATGACAAAATATCATTCATAAGCCACATAGGTCAAATAGTATACAATATGATATGCAATAGGGAACAAGAGAGCTTACCTAGGGTCCAGCAGCGATATTAAACGTGCAATGCATGCAAACAAAAGAAAATCCTAACAAGAATCTCTAATCACATATACACATAAGGCAAAAACCTAATTCTAAGGTGCCGCACATGAGGTCGAAAATCAAATAAAATCAAAGAATTCAATAAACTAGAGAGGGGTTGAGAAATCGCACCTCAATAGCGCTACAAAACAAAGGTTAGTGCACATGATATACAAGAGGTGAAGTTAGAAATAACAATCTTGAATTTCTAGTTTAAATCTATCAAATGTAATTGACTCTAAAGCAAATAAGTCCTAATTACAAGTGCCAAACCATATGGATGAATATGTACATGGACAAGAATAAACTATGAAATACTCTTAAGCTTTGAATTCAAGATCAACTAATCATTATTGAAACATGGTCTAAGCCCTAAGTCATAGAAAAGTCATTTGACCCATTACTAACAAAGTTGGTCAAATGTGTCATGAAATTCTGAAAATTGCAGAGAGTAGACCAGAACATTAAAAAGAGAAAAAGCACGTCTCCTATGGTTTGATGTTGGTGAATTTTGGACACAAGATGCCTATTTGAGTCTAGTTTCCAAATCAAAAAGAAAATCAAGGTTTCAACGGTTAGATCTCCGGGAAAAGGACAAGAATCAGACGTCACTCAGAGATGTACAACTCTCTGTCCAGAGATATTGTTTAATTTTTTACAATTAGCACAAAGATGAGAAACACTTAGATCTTTTTTGGGGATCTTCCTATCACATTAAGGTACCCAGAAAAAATTATTAGAGACCCCAAAAACTCCATTAGAATGCTGATTTATGAATTTCAAAAGAGTGTTGCTGTTCTGAAATTCTGGGCAGATTATTGTTACTTCACAAAACTCATGACCAAACCATTTTAAACATCGAACCACCTTAAAACAAAAATTACAGTGGTAGAACTTTGAGTTATTGACACTTTCCCGTTGGTTTCACTTGATTTCAACGGTTAGATTTCGAACTAAAAATCTTTGATCAAAAACAGTTTGTGAACTCACTGTTTTCATTTGTCAAGTTCAACTTTTATTTGGTAACTCCAACTATCAAACCATGAAGTTGGGTTTAAACCAAACCACTTCTCCTACTATTTGATGGTCACTGGAGATCAAGACATGACTAAAACTCATGAGTCTCAAAAGAATATGGAAAGGATTCCCTAAGACATCAAGTTTAGAGGACCCAAGTCATGAGTATGGACTTGGATCCATCTATTTGCTTATAAAATAAAGTAATGATCAAACTTTGACTCCCATGTGAAGCATAAGCTTACATGGGATTCAAAAGATCATATTCAAGAGATTTCAAGAGAGATATTGAGGATCTCTAAGAGTCTCAAGAAGGAAGTATGAACAATAAGAGAAATGAAGCAAAGAAAATAAAATAGTTTGAGGATTCAAAAGAAAGAATGCAAATAAACAACTTATGGTTAGAGGATCACCTCCAACTATCCTCAAAGTTTCTCTTCTTTGAAGATCTTCCAAACTCTTCTCTATAGTTCTCTAAACTCTCTCTTATCTCTCCCAAAATATGTTGATGTAGTGGTAGTTCTCTCTTGTATTTTCTTGGTGTTGTCTCCCCCCCCCCCCCCCCCCCCCCCCCTCTTCCCTTGGAAGATCCTCTCCTTTTATAGACAAAATAACCCAGGTATTTTCAGTGAATTCGGAGTAAAAGACATGTGTAAACATCTCATTTGGTGGTACAATATGTACTTTCTGAAATTAGACAGACTGCTGCCCAAGGCGGCAGTCAAGAAACTGTAGCGTCAGTCCGTGAAAGCCGTCGCGGCAGTCCATGACTGTCGTTCCGGCACTGCGTGACTGCCGAGCGGCTCTCATCCAATGCCGCGACAATTAATGGATTGCCGCATTTTTGTCAGTCTTACTTTATCAGTTTATTTTTCTTATCCGCATACACATACATATTGCACTGCAAAATACGGACTTTAAAAGTGAACGGCAGTCAGAAAATGTTGGCGGCACTCAGTAAGTGCCGGGCCGGCACTCACTGAATGCCGTTCGGCACTTAGTGAGTGCCGCTCGGCAATCACTGAATGCCGCGGAAATCTGCCGTGTGCCGTTTTTTGTTGAGCTTCCCTTTTTAGGTCTTTCTTTTTCCCAAAGCAATTTATTTTTTGAAGATCTTTTTCAAAAAATGGTGTTTTACACCTGAATTCTCCAAAATACCTGGTATTTTCTTCTTTCTGTGAAATTTTATCGCGTTTGGAGAATTTTCTGAAGAGCTTGGAATACTTCGAATCTTTTCGGTCCTTATCATCATCGGACGTGGAGGTGACGCTCTCCTAAATTCGACGGTCGGTCAAAATTGGGGTGTCTACACTTGTTGATCCCTATGCCCCATCATCATCATCTGCACCACCTCCAGTCATGGCTGACCCATCATTGTCTTCATCAGCTGCCCCAACTATGAGTGACCCGGCGACGGCTATTACTGTTGCTGAGGGTGGAGATGAGGATGCTCCTGCTGCCCAGATCATGATTTTATCTGATGTTGGTGATGAGTAGATTATGTCCAGGGAGAGTGGGGGTTTTGTTGTTTTTTGTTTCTTACTATTTTCTCTCTTCTCTCGTAGTTTTCTTTTGGATATGTGGATATTTAGGACTGTGTGTTTGGATGGAAATTTCGATCACTGCTATGATTTTATCGCTTTATCATCCCAGTGATCAGTTTTATATTATGTATGGATCTCTTTTTCTTTTATTTTCATTTTTACTTTTTATTCATCTTGGCTACTTGGAGTTTGTATGTTCTCTTTACAGATTGCTATGCTTACAGTTATTGCTTTGCTATATCAGGTGATATCTTTATTTATTTTTGAAAATCAACTTCTAGGGACATCGCAATTTCCAGTTGGGGGTGGAATGTAGATATATAATCATCATCTGCACATGTGTATACTTAGCAATTTGGATAACTTTATTGCACATATCATACAATCTCGATTGCAAAAAAATAAAAAAATAAATAAAAAATTTATGAACTTTATTGGTAGAACAACTTTGAATATTCACTTTTATTTAGCTGTTATCAACCAATGATACATTCATGTTAATCTCATCCTTTTATGGATTAAGTTCATGCATTTTTCTAGTTCTACTATGATGATTGCATTTGTTGACCTTTCATGTATCTAACATCCAATTGCACTAGTTGGTAGCTATGTTGAAAACCTAATAACGAGTTAATATGACTATTGTACTTAAAGAACGAGTAGTAGAAACTATTTAACCCTTAGTGAGTTTTTGATCCAATCTTTATTTCTGAGGGAATTTTCACATAAACTTCAAATTGCCTTTCTTGATTACGCATATTACATTCGTTGCACTAGTCTCAGTTAATTTTTCAATGTTTGCTGCTTATTAGAGGAGAAAGTTCAGGATTTACTAAACTTTAGAGCTCTTGAATTGTTGAAATGAATAATCCTATGAATTTAGAATATGATTTAGGCCATCTTTTGACCATACATGCATAGTACAACCTTGGCCTACCTCTATGATATTCTTTTATTTCACCCTTTGAGCGTTATCATAATCGCCTTGTCTTCACAATCCTAAAGTCTATACCTAACTCCAAATTAGGAGTTCAAGCCTCAGTTCTTTATTTAGGTGTGATTGGGGTGTGTTGCGTTGACAAGAAGTTTGTTAGTGTGAATAAGGGAAAGTTAGCAAAGAAAAGAAAAGATGAAAAAAAAAAAAAAAAAAGAAAAGAAAAGAAAAAAAAAGAAGCATGAAAAAAAAATAAAAGAAAAAAATGCCAATGGTTGTTACAAAAGAAAAAAAATAATAACAAAAAGAAGTGCGTGGGAAAGAAAAAAAATAAAAAAAAATAAAAAGAAAAGAAGAAGAGAGATATTGCAGATGTGGGGAAGTTTGAGAAGTTATAGTAGATATGCCAATCACATCTTTTGACCCAATTGAATATCACGAGCCTCTTTCTTCTCAATCGAATATTTTTTTTAAAGTCCTGATGATTTTAAGTTGATTGGATTTGAAGTTAAGGTAATGAGGGAGTTTTCCACGGTATCTCGCTCCTCTAGTAAGTTGCATCCTATTCATGAGACTATACACTCTAAATGTCCGTCTTTTGCGAAGTCGAGTATGAAAGCATTTAGTATCAAAAAATTCACTCTTATCAAAGCTTTCATACCACGTGTGATCATTATTAAGCCAGTTTCTATGAGACGTTTATTTTTTAGTGTAAACCTATGTGAGAATTGAGTTGAAATTACTGGTTCTAGAGGTACGATAGTCCAAAACAACTCTAAATAAGGTTGGATGCATAGTTGTTAACTTCTCACACACACGGATACATAATTGTGATGCATATGTTATATCTATCTTGGTGACATGAGGAGTATGTGGGTTTCTTTTATGGTTTGATTGAGGTTAATATATTTTTGTAGAGCTAAGTTAACACTTGAATGTTTAAAAGGTTTTCTATGTCTTTTTGAATTTAAAATTGAGAATTTTGTGGGTATATTCACTGTAAACCCTCACGAGACAACACTCGTCCACTAGGGGGAACCTAGGGGTTTAACGGCTTGTTGCATTCGCTAAATGCAACCGCGATTCCTACGAAAGTGAGTTAGGTAGTTTCTCTTTTTATTTAGATTAGTTGCTTTAGTTTATTTTGTTTTAGTTTAGTCGTTGTAATAATAGTTTAGATTGTTTTTATTTTTCGCTTTATTGCTAGGGACTAGCAATTCGCTAGTTGGGGGTTGTGACAAGCGGGGATATTTGTAAAATACAACCGCGCTAAAATGAAAAAATACACTGATTTAGTCTATAACTCCCTTGCAAATCTGCAATTTGGATTACAATGCCAGCTTTTACATAATATGATTAATCTATGATAAGTTGTATTGTTTTAGCTATAATTTGTGGAGATCACTGCTTGCTGTGTGAAGAAATGAATAAACGGGATAAAAAGGGATGCTTAATTTTAAGGAAGACAATTCAAACATGAAAAGCGAGTCTCGAGCGATCGAAGATCAATCAAGCGATCGAGGTTTCGATCGATCGAAGAAGGTTCAAGCGCTCGAAGGTTCCAGAAGTTAAATCGATCGAGTGATGTTCGATCGATCGAACATGCCTTTTATCAGAACTTATGCGCACGCAGCAGAGACGGAGTTGTTAACCCTAGCCTTAGGATTATGTATATATAATCGTTTTGTTCACGTCCAAAAAGGATGCCCACTTTGTTTTTGAACAGTTTATAGAGAGTAGAGAGCTTTGTTCTTAATCTTTTTTGTAGGTTTTTCAAGGATTATCATTGTTTTGGCTTGGATTCTCTTAAGTTTAATTAAAGTTCTGCAGTCCAGGTTACATCTTATTGTTCTAGTTACTTTCTTCTTGCAGTTTTGTCGCAGTTTAATCTGTTAGATTATAGCTTTGCATGATAGTTAGTGATAAATCATTAGTTTTCATTATTTTTTTATGTTTAAACCACAACCAAATAGGACTTTAATGAATATTAACGTTGAAATTGAATCTATGACACTCCAGACCATGTCTGAGTAGTCCCCAGGTTGGGAGATCACGATGAAACAGTGATCTCCAACCTCTGCCATGCAGCAGTATAAAACCTGCACTCGATCGATCGAAGTAGTTCGATCGATCGAAGCAGACACGTAGTCAAGCGATCGAAGCCATTTTGATCACTTGAGAGATGATGATATTCGATCGATCGAATGTAGGGGTGGCAATTTTCGACACGACACGACAACCCGACACGACCCGACACGAAAATAAACGGGTTTGGGTGACCCGTATAAGGGCACGGGTCATAAACGAGTCGACCCGTTTGACACGATTAATAAACGGGTTGAAGCGGGTCAACCCGTCTAACCCGTTTGACCCGATTAAGTATTTAAGTGCATTTTGGGCATTTTTTTTTTAGTTTTAAAAATAATTTTTAATAATCTGGAAGTCTAAAATAAATGTAATATAAAAAAATTTTTAAAAAAAAAAATTTTTTTTTTTAGAGAAAAAAAATATTTAAAATATATATAGATATATATAAACTAAAATTAAATTTTTTTTTTTGCTAAAAAAAAAATTGAGTAGTTACCAACTTACCAAACAAGTAAATTTATATATAATAATTAATAAATAATGTAATAAAAAATAATAATTAATAACTAATAAGGGACGAAGGAAGCTGGAGCCTGGAAGCATTCATGCATCAAGCATTGCATAAAAAATAAAAATAAAAATAATTAAAAAATAAAAAAGAAAGAAAAAAAAGGAAGGAAGCCCGCTAGGATTGCTGGATTGGGAGGGAGACAAATTAGTCAATTAGATAAATACAACTGTTAATCTTGATTCTTGATGGATGGCAAGTGAAGAATTTTTTTTTATACTGTTAGTAAAAACAATATTTCTTCTTATTCAGTTTGTGGGGAGGATGTGCTTGGGTGTTAAATTTATAATAGTTAGATATTGCTATATTTGTAGTATTTTGGTATTTAAGATGTACGTGTTAATAATTGATACATTTGATGGAAGACTGGTTTGTGTTCTTAGTAGGGCTGTAAGCTTATTTCGAATAGTCGAACCGAGCTAACTGATTGGATTTCTTAAATTACTTACATCTAAAAAATTGATCTGATCGCCAAAATTGGCAAAATAGATCGAACCGACCACTTCGGTTGGTTTTCAAAACATGAAAATAAAAATTGAAAATAAAAAAATAAAAATTTGATTCGATCCGATCCAATCCGAACCGAACTGAATCGAACCGATGACACCCTACACGGGTTAGACGGGTTAAACGGGTGACACGTATATAACCCGGCACGATTATAACCCGACACGATTATGACACGTTAAGAATGACATGATTATAACCCGACACGACAATGACCCGACACAATTATGACCCGACACGACCCGATTGCCACCCCTAATCGAAAGCGCGTCGATCGATCGAACCTTCAGATTCTTGAGAAGTCGTTTTGCAGTATTCTAAGACTTTCTGCTTTTGAGATTTGTTATCAAACTATCCCCAAATGCTCAGTTTGTCAAAACAATTTCATTACTTTAAGCCTTAAGGCAATTTTCTTCAATAACTTTTGCAAACCATTTTGAATGCTAACACCATTCAGAATGCGAGACTTAACTATTGTTTTAAACCACCTTCATGTGCTTTGGAAATAAATGTGATGATGTAGTCCTGGCTATGAACGGACTATTGATTCTCTATCTTTAGAAAATACAGAATACTGTAGATAGACACACTCCTTAGAGCTTAAATGTAACTGCATGGTAGATGGCATGACCGCTGCGGATTCGTGTGATCCCAACATTCCCTTTATATAAAGAAAACCGCTTTTAAAATATTTCTTTAGTTAATTAGTTAATCATTAGTTTACTTTAATTGCTCTAGTAGTTATATTCTGTAGAACTTCGTGTTCTACACCTTGTTTTAAATCTTGAATTTTTATTTTCCTATTAGAGATTAATCTAGGTATTTAGTTATTAACCTTCCCTGTGGGATCGACCTGCTCTTAACCAGATTACTACTTGCACGATTACCTACACTTGGGTATAGCACACAAGCGCACACAACTTTTTATTCGTGCCAGGTCACCACACGATCATGATGTCGTTTGGGTCATTGTGGATCATTTGACAAAGTCTACACATTTTTTGGGAATATGTTTGACTAATTCAGTTGATGTCCTTAGTCGCTTGTATATTCGAGAGATCATTCGGTTACATGGAGTCCCTATTTCGATTGTGTTGGATCGAGATCCATGGTTTACTTCCTTGTTTAGGGAAGGTCTCCAGAATGCTTTGGGGACATAATTGAGATTGAGTACGGCTTTTCATCCTCACATGGATGATCAGTCAGAACTTACTATACAAACTTTGGAAGATATGTTACGAGCTTGTGTTATGAATTTCAAAGGTAGTTTGGAAAACCACCTACCATTGATCGAATTTGCGTATAACAATAGTTATCAAGCAAGCATTTAGATGGCACCATTCGATGCCTTATGTGGACGACCGTGTCGTTCTCCCATATGTTGGATAGAAGTTAGAGAGTCGTTTCTGTTGGGACCAAATCTAGTAAGGAAAATTACTGAAAAGATAAAACTAATTCGTGAGAGGATACTTACAGCTCAAAGCCGACAAAAAAGTTATGATGATAAGAAGAGGAGACCATTGTCCTTTGAAGTTGGGGATCATGTGTCGCTCAAAGTTTTACCTCATCATGGTGTACTTCGTTTTGGACACCTCATTTCATTGGACCTTTCCAGATTTTTGAATGTGTGGGTGAAGTTGCCTATCGGTTGGCTCTGCCTCCGTAATTGGCAAAAGTTCATAATGTATTTCATATTTTGATGCTTCGAAAATATTTTGATGCTTCGAAAATATGAACCTGATCCATCTCATATTTTAGATTGGACTAATTTACCGTTGGGGCAAGATGCGTCTTATGAGGAGCAACCAGTGCAGATTCTGGAAGCTAAGGAGCATGTACTTCGTGGTAGAACTATTCAGTTGGTTCGAGTAATGTGGTGACACCATAGTACTGAGGAGACTACTTGGGAGAATGAGAAGGAAATGCGCTTTCGACATCCATAATTGGTCCCTTCTTGAGTTATTTGTTTTCTATATTGATTGATGTCTTTGTGCGAATTTCGCGGACGAAATTTCTTTTAAGGTGGATATGATGTAATACCCCGTATTTAATTTTTGCATTTCTAATCGATATAATACCAGTTTTTTGGATTGTTGGCAATTTGGTTTTTACATGCATGTGTGTATCATCGTGTGAGCTCAACATACACGATGATCTCTTATGGAATAACTTGGAGCCCAAACATTTTGTGCACAATAGTGTGCATGTGTTTTGTGCAGTGTGTTAGTATGTGTTTGGAAGTAGGGGGCACGTAAAATAATTCTATATATACTACCCTCCCCACTCTCATTCTCTCATCTCTCCAGCAAACTCTTACCAACTCTCTGCTATCTCTCTCTCTCTTTCTCGGGTACATAGACACACACACACACATATAATTACTTATATGCACACATAAACATATATATATATATATAGTCAAGGAGTTGAATTCAAGCTTTGGATTTTGGATTTGGGTAAGCTTTTGTAAAATTCATGATGTTAATTTCAGTTTATATAAACTTTTAGTATAGATATATAGAGATCTTAAATGTATTTCATTAAGGGTCCGAAAATAGCGAGCAGAAAAACTATAACAGAAATGTTATTTCTTTATATCAAATGAAAGGTCTCGATCCCACGAGGCTCTGTTTCAAATTTCAAAAGCTAATTCATTACGGTTACAACAAACGGTTGATTTTAAGTTTTGTCGCCTTTCGGATTTTTAATAAAACTAGGAGCTATGATTTGATTCATGATAATCCAGTTTCATATTTGAGATCTACGCGAAAAAACGAAGAGTTTCGTATATTGGAAAATACTGTTTGATTAAGTTTGAAAAATGATTTTTGTAACAGACCAACGAAGAAGACAACAATGACAGACTGGTTTGTGGCTCGCGCAAGCGGCCCGCGCGTGCGACCAAGCTATTTTTTTAAAATTCTTTTAAATTGTCTACGTGGCCTTACTGAGCATAATCCGTGCGACCGACCTGCGCGAGTGACCTGAGGTAGTTTGGTAAAATCTCATGTTTTCTTCTACTTGAGTCTGAACTGAGCTAAGGGACCTTATACCCTAAGCTTTAAGAGTTGTACTTCACTTTAATATTAGTTGTAATTGTGCTTAGAGGTATTGTACCTCACTAATGTGCTTATATCACTGTATATGGCATATCCTTTAACAAAGTAGGCCCATTGAGTCTAGCTTTAATATAAAATTAATTTTGAACTATACTATACATGATATGTACATTTTTTCCTCTCCTTTTCTCAAAGAAACCACATTTTAAATTCGGCTCTTTGGTTATAAATCCAAAATTTGGAATTTGTTTATCTGGAGGTCCCTAATAAAAATAGTTATTTTAAAAAGTAATTTCCCCTTTTTGTTGTTCCAATATACTCCCAACATTAAAAAAGGATATTAAGAAACGGTTGGCGATAAAGGCATATTCATTTTTTAATTAGGGCACCAATTTTAAGTTTAAAAAAAAAAATTAGTTTGTGCCTTTTACTTTAATTAGTAAGGGCACCTTACTTATTTTACTATATATTATCTCTTTGTGTCTCTCTCCTTGTTTATCTCCAAATCTTTGGTTACTTTTGATTTATTTCTCTATCAACTCTTAATCTATATCCAACGTCTTCTTCGATCTGACTTCTTATCTTGTAAGTTTTTTTTTTTTTTTTCACTAATTGTGATCTTCTCGCTTCTCGATCGGTGTCACATGATCCTCCTGAGCATAATTTATATAATAATATAAATTTGCAGTATTATATGAGCGCATTTGATTGTCTGACTCTAAAAAAAAAAGTTTTTTTTTTTTAGTGAAGGAGGTCGCATAAATTTTTAGTTTCAGTTTTATAGCTCTCTCTCTCTCTCTCTCTCTCTCTCTCTCTCTCTCTCTCTCATTTGTAACCTAATTTGTTATTTCCTGTCAGTCTTGCAAAAATTGAAGACAACTGCAGAGTTTATAATAATAATTATAATGGACAAAGTGGCCACACATGTGCTTCGTAAGGTTCAGGAAAAAACTCTCTAAAAACTATATGTATTTTTTTTCTTTCTTTCTATAAATTTTGTTAAGATTTATTATTGGTGTTAATCTAATCTCTCAAACTATGTATTTTTTTGGTAACACCCAGTGAATAGCACGGGCCCAACACTAGTGTGTATATATATATATATGTGTGTGTGTGTGACCTAAATACCTTTATATCTCTATCTGTTCTTTAATTAGACACACTGTGCTTTGATATTTGTTGATTCTCAGTACCATTGTAATTTTATTCATTAATTTGTCCTTATGGGTTTTCATGAATTGAATTGATTTCAGTGTTTTAGGCCCTAAAAATTTTTCACGGTTATATTGTTTTTATACCAATGTTGATACTTGTTCTGTTGATCTCCTTCATTGCTATGGTTATGAGGGAGTTTAGATTTTTTTGGAAGTGGTTTTGGATTTAAGGTGTGTATGTCGAGAACTGTGTTGCACTGATTTTTGTTAGTTCGGTTTGATTTAAGTTTATTTTGCACTGATTTTTGTTAGTTGGGATGGTTTTAGTTTATTTGTAAAATATAATATATAGTAAACTAAGTGAGGTGCCCTTACAAATTAAAATTAAAGGTAAAAAACTAATTTTTTAAACTTAAAATTAGGTGTCCTAATTAAAAAAATGAATGTGCCTTTAATGCAAGCCTTAGAAATATATCACTTAAATATCTCCTGATTAAGTGCAATAATAAAAAATGAATATTTGTCATACATTCAATGCCAAATTTAAGACTTTTTATTCAGTCATTCTCATTTCTCAAATTTGTTATCCTCCATTCCTATTTCAAATTTATTATAGAGAAAAATAGTAAAATGTCCATGTAAATATTGTTAATGAAACAAAGTGTTCAAAAATGCTAATTTTCCATACAACTGTTTGAGAAAATCCACAAAGTATCAAAATTTTGAGTTTTGGAAATTTCACGAAATGTTGATTTTTCCAAAAAAAAAAATATATATTGTTTGGGAAACTTCACAAAGAGATTCAAAATGTTGTTTTTTTTTTCTTCAAAAAACTATTTGAGAAAATTCACAAAGGGTGTGTTTGATAACCCAATTAAGTGGTGAAAATGAACATTTTCAGCACTTATTATTTTTCAGTGCGTTTGATAATGTACCACTTCATTGAAAAAGTAGCGAAAAATCCACTGAACTTTAAGTGAAAATTTTCTACTGAAAATAATCACTGAATGCATTCTATTTTAGTTTTTGAAACACTGTTTTCAGTGTTGCAACTACAAATCACTTAAAATTTTCAGTACTAAAATTCAGCACTTAATTTTCAGTACTTAATTTTCAGTTTTATCAAACGCACCCAAAGTGTTCAAAATTAAATGTGCAATTTTTCCAGAAAACTATTTGAAAAAATTCACAATATGTTCAAAATGTTAATTTCCCCTGAAAAGTGGTTGATGAATTTCACAAAATATTCAAAGTGTTGATTTTTTTCCAAAAAGCAAATTGATTGAGAAATTTCACAAGGTATTTAAAAATGGTTGTGTGTGTGTGTGTGTGTGTGTGTGTTTTTTTTTTTAAATTGTTGAAAAACTCCACAAATGTTCAAAATGCTAATTTTTTTAGAAAATTGTTTGAGAAATTTCTCATGGTGTGCAAAATGTTGTGGGTATAAATATGTTTTTCCATAAAATTATTTGAGAAATTTTACAGAGTACGTTTTGAAAAAAATGACAATCGATTTACTTTGAAAATTTTGAAAATTTTTCCAAACATGACCAAATAATACTCAAAAAAGAAATAGAGCACATGTCTCTTTATGTGTGGGTATATTATATGCACATATGCAGTATGAAAACAAATACATTGAAAATTCGAGAAAAGATAGAAGGCTAAACAAATGAAACAATTTAACATACCTATATATGCAACGAAAGTGACTGAAAATCTGCCACTAGTGATTGAGCTTTCGAGTTCTAAGTCTCGATTGTACTTACATCTCTCTTTGTATTATGTGTGTATATATATATTGTGTGTGTGTTTATCATATAGATAAGAATATTTTGGAGAAGAAAGTGGTTATGTATGTGTGTGTGTGTGTGTGTGTGTGTGTGTGTGTAAGAGTCTTTAAATTGATAATAAATTCAAATTTGGATTACCAAATTAAAAGAGTGTTTTTAATAATATGTCTTCGTACCTTATTGAACCAGTCAAATGGTGTATTAGTCATGAAACAATCCTAAAAACTTATAAGAGGGACTTGTCACTTCTAAAATATTCTGCAGTGGCTTATACCATAAAAGATGAGGAAGGTGGATTTTCTAGTAAAAAAACTCTTTTAAATTTCCATTCATTGTCAAAATTAAGTTTATAAATATTAATGGAAGATAGAAAGTAGATTATTGAAGATAAGGCTTCTATCCTTTTTTTTTTTTTTTGGCTATGGGCAATTGTACATACACATACACACATTCACTAACACACATTGAAGCATGACTAGGGGGTTAAGACCCACATTACATAAAGCTTCATACAATTTTTCCCATAGAGAAAGTGAGAATCATACCATTGGTTGGTAGATAAAGCTTGTATCCATTTTAAATAATACTTAACTATATAAGAAAAGTCCATAAAGAAAAGAAGTTTGGTGAGCATAATCTTGATTAAATCATTAAAGTTAGGTGAAGAGGACTTGGAATTCTTTTGATTCTTGAGGAACTTGTTATGACCATTTTAAATGAGTTAGTGGTTATCTCAAGTTACAAATATCTATAAAGATCTTAATCTTGAATGGTTTGTCAACTTTGGACCATGTTCATGGTGATGGCCCAATAAAGCCATTACTGATTTTTGTTACATTATTATTTAATTTATAATATATTTTTTTCAAGTTGAACTACCACATTCTCGTACCAATTACATTCTAGATAATTTGTGGACGGTGTTGAAATTAAAAACTCACATTATCAAAAAGAAAAAATGTCACACGTCTATGTCATTAGAGCGCCTAGCTTGTTACTAATATCAAATGATGTTATATACAAAACATATACGTGCCGACACCTTATTTAGTAATTCATGAAAAATAAAAATAAAAAATGAACCAGGTTATTAAAGCACATTTGGGATATTCTCTATGAAAATAATTTTGCTAACGAGTTATTTGACGTTTGACATTGTTGTGAGAATTAGTGAATTTTCAGTTTAAAAAAAAAATCTTTATTTTGCTTCTTTTAAATTATGGTTTGTTTGGAATGACATTTGTATAATGTATTTTGCCAATTATGGTTACATTATCATTCTCATTTTCAACTTATTTTCAAGATGGATTTTAATACAGTTTTTACTTTTTGAAAAAAGCAAGTGTTACTTGTTTATGCTTTTAAAGTGGAGGAGCTGTTTCACATATAGGGACATGAGTTGGGTATGATGGAACATATACTCTTTCATTTAAAGAAGAGTAATGCTAGGTACACCTAAACGGAACACCTAAAGTATTATCCACATGCTGATGTGAATTTCCAAAATCATTCATCAGTTACCAAAATAAGTTTAAATTATTTTCCAAAATACCATGACACGTCAGCAGGTAGATAGTTTAGGTATCCCGTTTAGGTGTATCTAGCATTAATACTCTTTAAAGAACTATCACTCTATATTGTTTCCATCTCCATCTCTACCATTCTTTCATCTTTTTTTCTCTCTATATCTAATGTACATATAATATATATATATATACATATATATACACATGTGTTGTGAAAGAGAAGTTAATTCCATACCAAACGTTGTAAAAAAATTATAACAAAGTCTTTTCTTTTTCAAAAGCTATAAAAAAAAAATTTGTTACAAAATATACTCAATTTTTTCAATAATTTTAAATAATTGGTTACCAACAGGTACACATTATTATCATTTTGTATTGGCTTAAAAATATTTTAGTACCCTGTACTTTATCCAAATTTCATTTTGGGTCATGCACTTTCGATTGCAACACTTTGGGCCCTCTATTTTCGGTGTCTTTTCAATTAAGGACAATCTATCACGCCGTTAGCTAAAATGGACGAAAATCATCACGTGGGAGCCACGTGCATGCTTTTTTGCATCACCTCACGTGATTTTTCCTCTTTCTCCCTTAAAACCTAACAGATCTAAGTACATATTGAGATAATCCATTACAGAGAGCTTGAAGAAACAGAGGTGAAATGTTAGGTTTTAAAGGAAAAAGGGGAAAATTCACGTGAGGTGATGCAAAAAAGCATGCACGTGACCCCCACGTGATGATTTCCGTCCATTTTAGCTAATGGTGTGATCGATTGTCCTTAATTGAAACAAGATTGAAAATAAAGGGCCCAAAATATTGCAATTGAAAGTGCAGGATCCAAAGTAAAATTTCGATAGAAGTGTAGGATACTAAAGTGTTTTTAAACCTTTTTATTTATCACTAGGAGGATTGTCCGTGCAATGCACGGGTGTTGAATTTAGTACAAAAAATACAATGTATGTATTTTTTTTAATGTGAACAAGAAAGAGAAATAAGTTTTATTAATTCTTAAGATAGTGTTAGAAAAATATAGTTTAACAACTATTTTAATTGATGTTAACCTACAATTTAAGGCTCTTGTATTTAATGTATAGATAATATATATATATATGTATATATACATATATACAAAAAGGGCAATATGAAAAGGGAAAAGGGGAATTTGGTTATTCGATTTAACAAAAGAGTAATTTGTAAAAGGCTTAAGGGTAATTTGATTATTCAATTTGTAATTGTGCATATTGGAAACTTTAATTTTAGGCTCTTTTCTTTAACGTATAGATAAATATATATATATATACACACACGCGCGCGCGCACACTCGTATATACAAAAGGGTAATTTGGTAATTTGATTTATCAAAATGGTAATTTGTAAAAGGTATAAGGGTAATTAGATTATTTAATATATATATATATATATGTATATATATCGTAATATAATAAAAGGGTTTTTCGTATTTCAATTTAAGAAACGGGAATTTATAATTGTAATTTGATAATCATATTTAACAAAAGGGTAATTTGGTAATTTAATTTATAATTGCACACACTTTAAATACATAAATAATAATACTAATAAATTATAATATGTCTTAAGGCTCAAACAAGCCTTAAATTTCAAAAGTAACCTAATGCTTATTTAGAAAAGTGATGTAAGGCTTGTTTGATAATTCAAAGATTCCTTAAAAGTTGCCTTAAGGAGCAAACAAGTCTTGCCAAACAAGTATTAATTTACAAAGATAATCTAAGGCTTGTTTGGTAATTCAAAGGTTCCCTGAAAAGATATCTTAAGGCTCAAAGAAGACTTGTCAAACAAGCCTCAAGTTACTATTGGATAGTAACTTGGTGTGGATTGATTGATGTGAAATTACCAAATAATCAAATTAGAAATAAAAAAGACCAATAAGGGCAAATTAATTTGACATCTTTAAAGACTATTCCATTTAAGCCTCTTTCATATAAAATAGGGGTGGGATCAGCGCAAGGCGCGGGGCGATGAATTGTACAATATAATTAACTATCTTTCGAACCCGTGCAATGCACGGGAGAAATTATAATTATAAAATTAGTAAAAATTGGAGTGATATTTAAATAAAATAACATACAAATTATATGTAGGTGGCTAATATTACGTGCACATGTATAATCAATGGTGGTAGAAATCCACCGTGAATTTAAGATGATTAATTGCATGCACTTGAGATTAGCCAGGGGATGAGGGGCACTAAAGTTGATTTTATTGATTATATTTTACAAAAGCAGTCTTTGATGAAATAATGATACATAGAGGGGTAGAGAGAAAGAATGAGGGGGTGGAGGTGGAAGGTTTAATAAAGATTTAAATGCTCTCCCATTAAAAAAATTGAAGGAAAAACAATTGTCAAATTATTATCTGACCAAAATAAACATCAAATTTATTCTTTATTTTTTTATGTTTGAGTTAATTTTGCACTATAGCACTCATTTGAAGTTGTTTCAAGTGTACAACACATATAGTAAAAATCAAATGAAATTTAATTCAGTATGTTTTAATGATTTTGCACTATAGCACTCATTTGAAGTTGTTTCAAGTGTACAATACATATAGTAAAAATCAAATGAAATTTAATTCAGTATGTTTTAATGATATTTGCACTATATTTTGGCAGAGAAAGTCTTTCATTTTCTTTGTAACGTACAGTAGGAAGGTGAGGGACATTAAAAGTGGTTTCATTTCATTAGCTGTGTATTGATTAAGATTGGGAGAATGAAAGAGAGAGTGAACAAACAAAGGGTTAAGAGGGATAGGAGAAAAAGACGTGAGGTAAGGAACATTAAATTGATTTTGAGAGAGAGAGAGAGAGATAGAGATAGAGATAGAGATAGAGATAGAGAGAGAGAGAGAGAGAGAGAGAGAGAGAGAGAGAGAGAGAGGGGCAAAAGATGGTTATAGAGGATGAAAGCAAATCATGGAGAGAGTGCCACGTGGCATCTCAAGTCTTCCATATTATAATATTAAGATATGGTACTATGAAAGTATAAAATGAAATTTATAGGGTATACAAAAATAAATTTATGTGTATGTGTAATTTAAAGACATGTGTGAAATTTAATTTATAAATTACATTTATAGGTATGTGTGTGTAATAAATGAATGTAAAAAATAAAAAAAAATAAAAAATTTAATTTAAAGGGGTGTGTGTGTAAAGTAAATTTATTAAATTAATTTAAAGGTATGTGTATGGGAGGGTGTGTGTGTAAATTAAATTTATTGGCTTGTATTTGTGTAATATGAAAATATAAAAAGTATTAATGTGTAGGTGGGGAGAAGGGGAAAAAAAAGATGAAATTAAATTTAATGTGTGTGTAAATGAAATTTATGTATGTGTGTAATTAAATTAAATTTCTAAGGTATGTGTATAAAATTAAGGATTGATTATCTTTCACCCCATGTGGTTAGACCCATTTTCACTTTACCTCATGTACTTCAAAAGTGGACATTTACCCTCCTGTGATTTCAGATTAAAATGAAACTATAAAAATTTCTCTAAAAACAGCTCCACACAGGTATTAATGTTAAAATTAGCCCCAAGAAGGAGATTTTAAGTGTCTAAATTAACTCCACATAGGCAGTTAATTCCAAAATTAGCCTCATAAAGGAGCTAGGTGCTAAAAATTAGCACCGGATAGTTTGGTTAAATGGCAGCGTTATCGCTACATAGGGGTTTTGTTTTAAAATTAACCTCACAAAAGGGGTTAAGTGTTAATATTTTTGGTTAATTTTAGAATTTACAACAATTTTGAGAGAAATCTTTACAGTTTCACTTTATTCCAAAGCTACTGGGGTAAATGTCTACTTTTGAAGTACAATGGGGGGTAAAGTGAAAATGGGCCTAACCACAGGGGGGTAAAATGTAGTTAACCCTAAAATTAAATTGAAGAATTTTTTTGAGAAAAACAATACCAAAAACACAAACAAATGTTAGTGCTTTGATTGAGAAAACCCAAAAAAAAAAAAAAAACCAAACAAAATAAAATATACCAAACAAAGCATAGCCCAGTTCAGGCTGTGTTGTGTCTTGCTTGTGTTAGTGGTTTATTTGGGAAAACCCAAAAAACAAAAACAAAACAAAACAAGTTAGTGACTTGTTTGGGAAGAACGAAAAAACGCGCAAACCACAAAGCCGAAAAGCGGTTGTGCCAAACAAGGCACAACTTACAATTGTTGAGTTTTGGGTTTTTTGAACCAAATTGTAAATATTTATAATTATTGGGTAAAAAGTTGATTGAAACATCATTTATAGATTAATTTAATTTTAAAGTTGAATCAAATTGTAAATATTTGTAATTATTATTTGAAAAGTTGATTGAATCATCATTTCTAAATTAATTAAATTTTAAAAGTTGACCTAATAGTAATAAATGTTGTTTTGTGAGTGAAATGACCAACCTACCCTCACAAAATGACAAAAACTTAAAGTTATCATTAAAGAAAAATGGAACAAAAAAGAAAAATAAAGGTAAAATTGTCATTTCAAACAAATCCAAAATACCAAAATTGGACAATTTCAATTGAGAATAAGCCTCTTTTATATAAAGTTGTTGATGATTGTTGATATATACCATCTATATTAATAACATAAGTTACAACTATGGCCCAATTCATAACATATGGTGGATATGGAAAGTTTCATTCTATAGCTATATTATGAACTCAAAACCATTGTTCAAACCATTGTATGTAGTGTTTTGTCCCATCGCATACAAAGGCAAAAATATGCTTTGATCTTGTCTCAACAAGGCTGTGACTAAAAGACACAAAGGCACAAGTGTTGCAAATTACAACCATATGCTACCAAGTGTCCTTGTTTCTTGATGAATGGCATCAATCAGGCAGGATATTCTTAGCATTCAATTATTAAAGTTTGCTATATTTCACTGTCTCAAAATCACTTCACCGGTTTACCTCTTCGTTGGGGTGTATACGAGCTCAGCCGAACTCATGTGTTTGCGAGGGCGAGTTTAAATGAGTCGAACTTTTAAGTAATCGCGAGCATTCTAACGAGCTTTTTCACACGCACTTTAAAATTATATAGTTTAATAATAAACCAGTTCTTTATCAAACTTATTTTTGAGTTTTGTCATTTTTTCTCTAAAATTATATAGTTTTATAATATATATATATATATATATATATGGCCTGCTATCTTACAACATAAAGGTTGTAAAATAACAATGTACACCAATTTTTAGCGACCAACAAAAACATTTTTAGCAAGCAAAAAATACTTTTAGCGACAAATCTTTTTAAAAGATTTCGTCGGCAAATTAAGGCGAAAAAAAATTGTGGCTAAAGGTGAAATTTTTCGTCGCTAAAAATGTTTTTTTCGTTGCTAAAAATGACTCCGTGTTGTAAGTTAGCATTCTCCACATATATATATATATATATATAAAATCAGTATACAAGCTTTTTATCAAGCATGTTAATGAGCTTTTTCACCATGGATGAAAAAAAAAAAACTATCAAATGAGTTCACGAGCTCTGTCAAGCCGAGCCTGCCTAGCTTTTATCGAGCAAAACCGCGAGCCCTTGTTGAGTGGCTTAGCTCGTGTACACCCCTACTCCTTCATTAGTACTGATCCCTCACAAATGAAGCTCATTAATTTAAGGATGCATTTGGCAACATTGCAGTTTTTAGTTTCCTGTTTGTGTTTGCGTAATTTAAAAAAAAAAAAAAAAATTGCAAATGTGTTTGATAATTGTTTACTCTTTCTTTTTTGTTTTTGTTTTACTCTTTTTCTTTTTCTTTTTTTGTTTATTATATTTTTTTAAAGGACAACAAAATTGGGCTAAGAAATGAAACAAAAAAAAAATATTAAAAAATAGTGGTTTTCAGTTTTGTTGTAAAAAAATTTAAAAAATTAAAAACTGCAAAGCCCAACGTTACTAAAAAAAAAATAGGAGTAAAAAATTGAAAAGCACAATTACCGACTTCACCAGACTGAAAAGCACAGCTTTAGGTAACAAAAAATTGGAAAAAATTTGCCATTTTCCCACTGTTTCTACTCCAATTATGAGTACCCATAAGTCAGACCATTGTTTTACTTGTCTTAAAATATTTTTATTTCCAAAAGTGTTCTTTTATTTCCTCAAAATAGTTGGAGGAGGGCCACTATAATCAGTTAGATATTTACTTGCTTAGTGGCAAGACTTTAGTATAATAGTATCCAAACAGTATATTAATAATTGTCCGTGTCTATGGGCACAATGTGGGCGCGCACACACACATAAAAAGGGAAAAATAGGGAAAAAAATAAAAGAGGTAATAAAGCTTTGGTAAATCAAGTATAGTTGGCTTTACTTCTTCCAACTTTTGGCACTCAATTCATTTTGCACACTTTCGAAAGAAGCAAACAGGTCTTGCTACATACTTTAAGCAACAGATCAATATCTCTATCAGATGAAATCAGAATATATGAAATTTTGCAATTATATACAGCAAAACCATTTTACACCAATAGGTATCCGAATTAAATTACGCGAACACTCAATTTTTGTAAAGGGTAATGATATTGTAAGCAGCTTCTTAGATAAGAAAGTAACTTTTAAACGTTGGATGAACATTTGGTCTCAAGATAGTAACTAAAAAATATTATTAAATAGTACCAAATCTTCATCTAATGGTTAAAAGTTACTTTCTTATATAAGAAGTTGCTTACAATATCATTACCCTTATGTAAATAAAAACATTAGCTTAACCCCAGAAATATTTCAGAGACTACCAACCAAGCATGTTAACAGAAATATATTCATTGATCACCTAATGAGAAGAAAAGTTCCTTTTGTTCATTGTCTCCCTAGGGTCCATAAAATCTCTAAAGAACCAGCACAAACCAAATCAATGTAAAGCTCCAAAATGAAATCTTATAATAGGACTTGAAAATTATCTCTCCAAGTAAATAAAGCCTAAAATCAAATTTGCATATTTGATAATTATTTTTTAGTTAATTTACATAAACTAAAAGCATAGGAAACATGAATTTAAGAGCAAGTTTGGCATTTTTGGTACCAACTTTGGCATCTAAGTAGTCTTCATCTCTTCCTTATTGCACCTGCAAAATTCACCATAGATCAATGCACATGACAGAATTTCTTGTGAAAACCAATTCTAGTTTCTATGGGATCGGAGACGGATAAAAGTTCATCACCATGGACCATCTAGTAGTTAGGGAGGAGGATAATAAGCTATTTTAACTCCTAACATATATGGCTTAATCACTAAAGGATTAATTAGTGATCCAACTTTTGAGAGCAAACACATAACAATATTAGCTATAAAGCTAACAACTACTTTCGGAAAAAGCCTAACAGTGTACATACAAAATTTGTTGAAACAGACCCAACTTCGATCATCTATACTAAAAATATCAAAACCTAAACCATAATTTTGCTAATATATCAACAACATTGGAATCCTAACCTATTGGTCAACCCTTAAATTCCTCAAAATTAGCCCTTGACGGACCTCAAACATCAAAATCACGTAAAGGAATTAAGTCATAAAAGACTAGATTTTCGATCAATAAGCAAGGAAAGTTTCATGGTTGAGCAATTTCAAAACCCACATGAAGATCTGCTTCGGAGTTTGGTTGATCCCCAGCGAGCCAAATCTTCCATTGACAATCCATGGAGAGGAGAGTTTTGTTTGATTGAGCTATGATTCAGATCTGCATTTGGCTACATTGCAGTTTTTAGTTTCCTGTTTGTGTTTGCATATTTTTAAAAACAAAAATAAAATTGCAAATGTGTGTGATTATTGTTCTCTATCTCTCTCTCTCTCTCTGGACTACAAAATTAGGCTTAGAAATGAAAAAAAAAATAGTGGTTTTCAGTTTTGTTGTAAAAAAAAATTTTTAAAAATTAAAACTGTAAAACACAACGTTACTAAAAAATAAAAAATTGAAAAGCAAAATGTTACCGACTTCACCAAACTGAAAAGCACAACTTTAGGTAATAAAAATTGGAAAAAAAGTGCCGTTTTTCCGACTGTTTCTACTCCAAATTTCCAATTATGAGTACACATAAGTCAGACAATTGTTTTACTTGTTTTAAAATATTTTTATTTCCAAAAGTGTTCTTTTAATTCCTCAAAATAGTTGAAGGAGGGCCACAATAAGTCCATAATCAGATTAGATATTTTAGATATTTACTTGGTTAGTGGCAAGACTTTGGTATTTAAACAGTGTATAGCATATGTCTCTTTTGAGGGTCAGCTCCAACCCGAATTTTGTGGGTCATTAAAAGGTGGGCCCCCAGACAAAAAACAAAGAATGATTGACACCCAATTGGTTTTACCTCTATCTTCCTTTCCAAACCCCCACCCACCCACATACACATTGTGGAGTCCAATCCAATTGGAGTAACCATCTAGAGCTGATTGACACCCAATTGGTTTTCACCTGATCAAAGGACGTCGGTGAAACCGATCCACCCCCACCCCTCACCCCAAACAAAAAAAAAAAAAAAAAAAAAATTTAACCAATTGTTTCACATTGACATATATTATATATCTCTCTCACACGTGTATATATATATATGTGTGTAGAGGCGTAATTAGAAATAAATCTAAATTTTTTTGCCTAAGCAGCGCTGTCTTTAAACCCCTGTAAAAATCGTTATTACTGGATTCGACATTTTGTAGCTCGTGGAAGGTTGGAAGCAAAAATGAAAATGTATTTGAAAGTTCTATGAAACTTATTATTTTTAGGCCTATTTTGTAGCACATGACCACAATTTTTTTTTCCTAATTTCTATGAAACTTATCACTTTTAGGCCTATTTTCTTCTAATTTCTACCTAATTTTTGTAAAACTTAGTATAAAAATCTCATTTTTTAAGTCCATTTGAAAGTTCGCTTGAGGTCTCGAATAAATTTTATCATCTCAAGACCGGCCATAATGAAAGCAAAAATGAAAATGTATTAGAAGCATTCATTAATAAAAAAATACTTGTCAGATTACGGCGGGATATTATCAAATTATGATATTTTCAGCAAAATGATTTTTTCTGCCGTCGTAGATATATAGATATATATTTATATATATATATACAATCCGGATCTTAGGTGGGTGTCACTTTGGGACGGACCACTTTTAGCGACGAAATTTTTCATCGCTAAAATAATAATTTTTAGCAATGAAAAATTTCGTCGCTAAAAGCGACATATTCGTCGCTAAAAGTGGTCTGACACAAAGTCCGTCCCTTAACACCCGCACCTGATCTCACTATATATATATATATATATAAATATCTTTGTAAACATGAAAAATGTCACGTTACATGACATTCTTTACATAAAGGGACTGAAATGGACTAGTGAGGTAGATAAATTGTTACAAGTGGATGAGTGGCAACATTCAGTGGGAGGGCCAAGTGGCCATCTGTGGCCTATGATCGATGGCTTGGCAGCCAAATTGGCTTCCACGTAAGCTCTCTTATTCAGTACTTGCTGTGGACTCAGGATCGTCGGTCGCAATTTTGAGTACTGCAGTGTCATCACTATCACGTAGGCTGTAGTACTGGTAGTATTTATAATTTTTTTTATTTTGTTAATTTTTTAAAAAAAAAAAAGCAAAAAAAAAAAAAAAAAAAAAAATACGTGGTCATACCAGTGTCACGTGGATACTACCGAGAATCTGAGCCCCTCTACTAGCAGCACCCATGTTACTGCTGAGGATCCGAGCCCCTTGCTGTGATGTGTCCCAACTTGGGACGTTCCAAAAGTCCACGTCATCTGTAATGACAACTTGGCACGTGGCATGCTTGTAAGTATCCATTGGTCTCATTTTTATCAACTAGAATTGGAGCCGGAGGACTATTAATCACCAAGGTCGACATAACTAATGTAGTTAAGCTTGTTGCTGCAGCAGAAGCAGCAGTATCAAGATGGATGACCTTTTGAGATTTCTCATATTTAGGATTAAATCAGATAATATTGTTAGCAGTCATGGGAATATATAAGTCGTTTCAACTGTGCGCCCCTAGCTTATTCCTGATTCTGCCATTAGCTTACGAGTAATGATTGGTGCACATAAATTGTGCATATAAAGATTTGGGTCATTTATTTTGGTGGATCCTATATGTGCAGTCAAAGACCCCACTGAAGTGAATAACCCAAATTTTTATGGACAAATTTTATATGCACATAGTATTCTGTATTATACTGTATTACACATTCCAAACAAAGTGGAGACAAAAGATTCACATTGGGCTTGTCTAAACAAGCTAATTCCGCAAACAATATTGCTAGGGGCACTAACAAATTCCACTAACACTTACACCCACACTCTATCTCTCTCCTATTGGCACTTTAGGTCTACTGCGGACTCTACAGTGCCACTAGGAGAGAGATAGAGTGTGGGTGTGAGTGTTAGTGAAATTTGTTATTGCCCCAAATATTACTCTTCCACAAATACGTTGCAATTCCAACCATGCCAATGACCAGAAGCTTCTGCGTTTGGTGGGCATTTTAGGCCACCAAACGCGACACTAAAAGAGCCCATAATATGGTTGAAATGAATTTGTTATAAATTTGTCAACATGCATGTGAAACTCGATTCTTTTGTGCGTATGCGTGTGTGACACGTGAAGATGTCGAAAAGGGTAATATTTGAGGCACAAACAAATCTCACAAACACTTACACCCATAGTCTATCTCTTTTCTGGATGGCACTGTGAGATCGGGATAATTTCAGTGGTTACTACAGTACCACCCAGGAGAGACATAGACTGTGGGTGTAAGTGTTTGTGAGATTTGTTTGTGCCCCTAGCATTGTTGGTCGAAAAATATCTTCCCTACTGAAAATGTGTTAGTGCATTTATGGATATTTTAGTTCAGATAGTATGTATATATATATATATACAGTCAGGCTATAAAGAGGGCACCCTTTCTTTATTAAAGAGAGGACATCTGTTGTGGCCGTGTAAAAAGTGAGAATTTCTCACAAAAAAGTGAGAAATTCTCATATCTTAAATTTCTCACTTTTTACACGCTTCTCACTTTTTTGTGAAAAATTCTCATTTTTTACACGGCCACAACAGAGGTTCTCTCTTTAATAAAAAGAGGGCGTCCTCTTTAGAGAATCTTTGTATATATATATATATATGTATATGTATGTATAATTCAGATAATATAATGTTAAAATAATTTAATTATATGATCCATACAATGTAAACTTCCAATACCATAATATATAAACATAATTAGTTAGGAAAATACTTATGCTCACCCAAAAAATGGTTTACCAATGCTTACACAAGCATCCCATTGGCCAATGCAATGTGACTCATATTGCATTGGCCAATGGAATGCTTGTGTAAGCATTAGTGACTCACATTGCATTGGCCAATGGAATGCTTGTGTAAACATTGATGAACCATTTTTTGAATGAGCAAAAATACTCTCAATTAATTAGTTCTCTCGTCTTTATTCAACTGTTTCTAGGGGGTCACCTACCAATAGACTAAGGGGGGCCATGGCCCTCCTAAAACTTTTGAAATTTATAGGATGTATATGTGTAATTCTAATATTTTAAAATTAATTTAGACATTGACCCTCTCAAATTTTAATATTTGCAACATAAGATATCCATATAAAATCCAATTTAAATTATCAAAGCCCTACATTTGTTCAGTAGGACTAATAGTGTTTCAATAGCCAAATAGCGCATGATTAATTATGATTATCAACTTATAGTCCCCATATGGAGAACTATTACTCAATGGGGTGCGACATTAATAGTCCCTCATAATAGTGAAGTCAATATATATAGTGAAGGGGAAGAGTAACACTTCATTATCCAGCTCGTGAAACAAACATGGCCTAAAATCCACACAACTACTCTCTCAACTCTCTTTCTCACATCGAAAATATGTATAATTAGATAATAAAAATAATCGTCTCGGGGGTTCTGCCCCCGAACTTTTGCATATAACTCATTTACTAGAAAATCCAAATGCATTTAACTTGGCCACCCCTAACACAAAATCCTGGTTCCGTCACTGATTGTTTCAGAATCTTTTGTTGATCAAATATCAAATATCAATCACTCGCCTTTGCACCTATTATTTATGCCACCATGTGCCTTCCTCCATATTCCTTACAAATTACATGGCCCATAGAGGGGGGCCATTAGTTGTGTTCATGAAGCCCAAAAAATTGAAAAATCGATTGGAACCAAACCGATCAAATACCGATTGGTCGAATTTTTTAATGAAGTGCAGAAGTTTAAACCGACCAAAACTCGACCAACATTGCGCAAAACCATCCTACCGAAACCGAATGATCAATTTCAAAACCACTAAAAATTTGAAAAACCCGACTGCGATCACCCTTTGGGGCCATATCTTCAACTCATTTATTGTTAACTCTTGACTCTCTGTCTCTCATCATTCAGTTTAAGAGTCCTTCATTCTATTTTTGGAATGCCATAATTTAAGAGTTTCCTTTGAAAAGTCAATTTAATTAAGCTAGACACTTTCTAGTTTATCTCTTGTTACATAAACCTCACTCATTTTTCTTTTGATGTGACACTAAAATTTTAAATTGATAAGAAGGGCAATAGTGGAGAATTAAAATATTCACCATAATAAAATAAGGAGACCTACATATTGGGATTGTGCCCTCTATGGACACGCGGCTCGGGTCCACCCCAGGGCTTTTCGAAAGTCCTCTTTTGAAAAGAAATAGTTTTCTTTTGTTTTGAAATTGATTTGAAATTTTTTTTTTGTGTGGTCTATGAAAACATATATAGAGTTGCCATTTGGTCTTTAGGGAACCAAGAAACCGAATATGACTCACCCAAATGGATGTAGGGCACCGACCCTTCATAACCAAAGAACTCGGTTTAGGATTTTGGTACGAGAGAGAAAGGAGAATCCGCGAAGACTAAAGCACCCTCAACTCGCCCCGTCTTTCAACGACCATTAGCATCCAAATAATTATCTTATACTAAGTTTGGTTCTATAATTGATATTATGGTAGGTATATTACATCACACAAGAATCTTAAATTGGAAGATCAAAGATAAGATATCATTCATAAGATCTAAGCCAAATATCACACAATGTAAAAGTGAAAATCGCATACAACAAACCTAGGAAAAGTCATCTAATCATCTATCAAGTAATTGAGTTTTTATAATCTAGAAGGGTCGTGGATTGTTCTTAAGCAAATAATCAAAGAAAACAAAATATGCTTAGCAAACTAGAATGTATGCATGTTGATTCTTGAGAGAAAAGGACTTCTCAATCCCTGAGGCGGTCGAGAAAGGATGATTTGATATAGGGAAAACCTGTAACATATGATCAATCTCATTCCTTATGATCCTCTTATATTAGGAGTCACAAAGACTCTTGATCTTGCATGCATACAATGTTATGATCCTAGGGTGTGCAAGTAGTGGTGTCATGTGTACACAAAATTTTTAAAGTGACTTGGAAGCATGGGGTATGAATGAATGTATGAAGAATGACATTGTAGGATACAAGCACATATGGCAAGAACAACTTCTTTAGATATGAACTAATTTAGAATACATGTGAACATCAAATCAAAGCCTAAAAGTCAAAATGTGCTTGCTGTGAATAGTTGATTGAATGTTTGTATCATCTTGTAAAAATGGAAAAGAGGGGTTAGGAGCATGCAAAATTTATGCAAATTTATGGAGATCATCCTTACTGAGTCTAGAGCACATAGGAAAAATCCAAACTATCATTGGAGTTATAGGATGAGAGAAATCAAGCAAACAAGAGGAAGTGTTCCGAAACAGAATCCATATTGTCGATTGAAATATAGAAAAATCTTTGAAAATGAAAACGAAACATATAATGCACCAAAATATACAGAAAGTTCCCTAACACACTGAAGGTTAAGGGAAAAAAAGTTTGACCACCCTTAGTAGAAAAGTTCTTTGGAACAAGTATTCAAAGTCAACCAAAGCTACTGTGATAAAAAGACATAATGTTCCAAGAGAACGTTTGTGTCAAATAGGAACACCTCCAAATGTTTTAAACTCAAACCAAAAATCATGGACATTTTCGAATGAGTTAGGAAGACTTTTCAAGTAGTATCATTATCATACATTGAGTATTGATCTTAGAAAAACATATTCAATTTGAGTTACCCATTATTTTGGGCGGTTTTTGAGAAAACAAAACTCTCAATCTTTGCATACCAAGGCTTTGGGGTTTAAGAGGGGTTTTAGAAAGGGTTTTGAAACTACATTTTCATCACTCTAATTAAAATTACAACCACTTAGGACATCATCTTCTAACTCACACCAAGATGTTCATTCAAGTATTTACAACACAAAGTTTTCACTTGGAAATAGACCTCAAAGGTTCTTGAATGTTAAACCATCATCTATTAAGCATGTTCTTGAATTCTTGAGCTACTATCTATAAGGATTCACCCCCTCAAACAACATACCATCATCTAGATGATGATTGAGAAACAAATCATCAAAGAAAAGTAAAAAACAAATGAGGTAAGGAAAGATGGACAATAATATGTATAGCAAGCAATAGCAATCAATATATGAGAATCAATGAGATGTTGGACTTGTAGCTTGGTATTTCACTCATATATGATGACATTTGGACATGGAAGTGGGCTCTCAACTCATAAATACTCAAAGAAATGGTTGTTAGGTGTGATAAATATGAGAAATAAAGAGTAGCAATGGAAAAAAACTTGAGTTTAGAACTCTTTTTTAGTATAAAAATAGAATCTAAGAACTCACTTTCTCTCCTCTAACTCTAACTCTATCTCTATCTCTATCTCTATCTCTATCTCTCTACAACTTTTCTCTTGCTTTGCATTGCCATCCCCAAAATGAAGCACAAAGGGTTTATAAAGGCCAAATTGGGGGGGGGGGGGGGGTGTGAGAGGGAGTTTGGGATTTAAAATTGCTCCCATTGGTCTAAAAGTTCTGTAAAAAATAAGAAACTATGTCGTTTTGGTTTCCAATTATCCAATCCAATGAAATATCCACCACACAATTAATATTGTCACCCAATCCAATGAAATATTGACCAATTTAAAGATCTCACCCTTTTAGGGATCAAAGTATAAATATCAATTGTATATGTCTATAAATTAACTTAGGATTTAGAGCATAAACACTCAAAATAACCACGAGGTGTTAATTATCTTATAAGTCAATACAAAGATAATTGCCCTAAGTCAGTCCCGTTGAATACGTAAAGTGTACCAATATGGTGAGTTGAAACTATACCATTTCCCATAGTCAAGACAGACCTACTACAACACCATGTTGCAGTCCTGCCAATGGTGTGTCCAATCCTATCTAAGATTGTAAACCAAAATCTTATATTCTACAAGATCTGATGATCTGATCTTTCGTGTGTAAGCCGAACTATACACACCAAACCACCTACTATGAAGAATAAGATACAGACATGCACAATATTAAATAAACAATATAATGCAAGCATTGCCCACACAGATTCTCATAAAAATGGAATAATTGATTTTATTAAATGAATAATAAATCGACTACATAAAGCTTGGCTTTTAGTATACATCCCTAACAATTTCCCGTTTAATACGTAAAGTGTACCAACATGGTGAGTTGAAACTATACCATTTCCCGTAGTCAAGACAGACCTACTACAACACCATGATGCAGTCCTGCCAATGGTGTGTCCAATCCTATCTAAGACTGTAAACCAAAATCTTATATTCTACAAGATCTGATGGTCTGATCTTTCGTGTGTAAGCCGAACTATACACACCAAACCACCTACTATGAAGAATAAGATACAGATATGCACAATATTAAATAAACAATATAATGCAAGCATTGCCCACACAGATTCTCATAAAAATGGAATAATTGATTTTATTAAATGAATAATAAATCGACTACATAAAGCTTGGCTTTTAGTATACATCCCTAACAATCTCCCACTTAGACTCAAAGCCATGAAACGACACCTTACTCCAACTAATGGCTCTAATTCCTAAGGTAAACACATATCTCGAGGTAAACTTTCTGGAATCTCTATCTAACGTGAAATCAGAATCTGTGTACCCAATGGGTACAAGATTGTCTACTTGGTAAACTAACATATAGTCTCGAGTCCTTTTCAGGTACTTGAGAATATAATCTGTGTACCACCACGCTTCCATCATGTTTCTTGTACACATAGGATTCAACCGCACATTGATCAAAACCAAAAGACTATATTGCTTGATTAAAGCAAATATTCCAAGCCCTAAATGCCTGCTTAAGTCCATAAATGGACTTCTTAAGCTAGCACAACATGTGCTCTTGGACCTTCGCGATGAACCCGTCTCGTTGCACCATATAGATGCACTCGTCAACATTTTCATTAAGAAATATAATCTTGACATCTATTTGTGGAATGAGTTGAGTAAGGTAGGATGTAAAGCTGTGTGCGAAATGTGGACCCAAGAGTCCATGTTATGTTTGGGATTGGTTGGGACGATGTCCGTTGTTATATATTGAGTTGCTATATTCATAATTGTGAATGACGAGATGATCTTTTAATAACATTTTTATATACTGCATATCTGTAACACCCGTACCTGGGAAAAAGGTTTTATTATCATTTAATATGTATTAATTAATATAATTAGTGTATAAAAATGGATTAAGGGGAGGCTTACGACTCACCCATGGAAAAGAGTTCAGTAAGGAGCACAGTTAGAAAGTCCCCAGTGAGGTGGGACAAGTAATGAAGCGGGACTCAGTGAAGGACCCAGGTGAAATAATTTGCATTTAAATGTATAGATGCAATTTATATGATTAAATGAGTATATGTTTAAGATGTTTTCATAGTATATTGTTATATGTTAGCTTCTAGTACCAATTTGGGTACCTATGTAAGGGTATAAATGAAAAAGGATTCATAATTAGTAGGGCAATAACAACTTCATAAAATATTTGGGACCATGCGTGGGATCCATACGGGACTTAGACAAACACCCATTTAGATAATTGGGTAGTTAATGGAACGTTTATGGGTTTCATAATTGAACTTAGAAACTTAGAGGTACTAAACAAAATTAGTGACATGAGTCACCCATGCAAAGTGTGAGGAGAAGACATCTATTACGTCTCTCAATTAAAAGAAAACCAAAAAATAGTCCAGGGAGAGAGAGAAGTCGGCGAGAAAGAGGGTGAGAGATAGAAGCTCTGTTGATGTTAATTCGTTGTCTAGCCGTCGTTTGTCTTCCAATTCACGAACCGAAGTCATATTCGGACTTGTGAAGGTGAGACGGTTATTTGTATGTCTTTCTTTTCTATTTTAATCATCAATTTTGGAGACCCATTTTAATCGGTAACACGTGGTTTGTCGAGTTCATATATGATTTACTCTGGAGAAAGAATTGGGCTAGGATTCGTGAAATTTAGCTTTTCTAGCTTAATTTGGGTATAATTCAGCTAAGGTGAGTTTTCTAACTAAAAATTGGTTGAGGTTTTATGTGTTTAATGCTTCAATTATAATTAGAGGTGATAATTCAATCTTAGTAGTTGTGAAAATGCTAAATTGTGAATTACATGTCAATTATACGAAAATTTGTTGTGCTTATATGTTTATGTGCTTATATGATTATGTGGTAATCAATGAACACTGAAGAAATGATTCATTGTTGGGAGTAACAAGGGAGGAGAAGGAGAAGAATCCGATAAATACGTAAGTCCAAGGAATAGAAGTGACCACGGGACCAATTTTCAGAGAGACGATGATGAGTGCATAGGGAAATGGCTGGGAGTTGCTATTTGTTCCTTGTAATGTGTTCCGAATGGGTTATAACCATTAAGACTTTTGGATCTTTTGTAAATTATTACTTGTAATCTTGTAAGTTGGATAGTTTTGTAATCTAAGACTTGCCTTGTAGTTTTGGAAATGCTTAATTATGTTTATGGGTATGTTTAACGAGGCTTGTGACGTTTATAATCGAGATTTGGAAGTTTTTTGGTATGGATTGTATGCCTTAGAATGATGTTTAGAAGTTTAAATTCAAGTGGTTGCTGCAGATTACTCTGCTGCTACTGCAAACTAGTTGACTAAGTCAGGCGTACAGTCGACTGGGTTATCTTTCGTAAGGTTTGAGCTCTCTGCAAATCCCGATCTAGTCAACCGAACCGAAGTTTTGTCGACTGGACCATGGTAGACGACCGTACCAGGGGATCCTCATAATTGAGCTCTCTACGAATTGCATTTCCAGTCGACCGGATCCTTGACCAGTCGAGTGAATCTGCCAGTTTCAAACATGAATATTTGACTATGTACCTAATGGGATTTTTCTTAAAAACCACGTTAATAATTGGTGTTCATCTACGATAATCCTTTGTTATACAGTCCTAACCCATATATAGCGGGGTGGGGTGTGACAATAACTACAAATACTTGGTAAGTATTTACATTCACTTGGCTTTCGTAAGCTGGCGGCATTTATGCCGCTGGATATTCTACGTCCAGCTTGCCAGGGTTATGAGAATACAGGGGGAGAGTATATGGTGAAAGGCTATGAGGAGATGGCCTACTATGATGGAGGCTATGCTGGAGATGACTATATATGCAAGATGAAGATCTGAAGTTGTGTCGTAGTTAGTTTATGTTTATGTTTTAGAGACTCTGTAATAAGTTAAGATTTGTAATCGACATATGTTGCCTTAATACTTTATTTATGTTTTTGCAGATATCTATGGGTTGTAATAGTTTAGTATTAAACTCTGGTTATATAAGTTGAACTTAGATATTCCTAATATGTCGTTTGATTCATTACTCTGATGATTAGACTTGATTTTTGGACAATATAGTGACTTTCAACTTTCATGGCCTATGGGTCTAAAAAAGAATTTATTTTCTCTATTTTTGCTACTGTGGGATGTGACAATTGGCCAACAGTGGCAGTGATTCTGGTGGGAACAAGTCAAGGAGTCAAACTTCTCAGAAGTTCCATTAGGGATGGTGCAATCAACATCCAAACTCGAACACTTACAACATTTACCGACAACCGTAACACATAGCAAGGAATTGTCCAAACTAGAATATGGATATGAGGAGCTGATGGTTTATTGGTAAAGAGCGGGGACATTAGGCCAAGGACTGTCCTACCAAGTGTCAGGGAGCTTCGGGCTCTGGTTCTTTCGCGACTAGTGCTCTTACACGGCAACCAACTCAGCACCCTCCGAGGAGGGAGCAGCGGGAGGCGAGATCATTTTAGCTTAGGCCAGGAGAGACCATTTTTGCCGATACCATTATTTCAGGTATACTTCCCATTTGCTCACTTCCAGCAAATGTACTTATAAATTCAGGATCCATACATTCATTTGTATCACATCACTTTGCTAAGCACTTAGATAAACCGTTAGAGTTCCTAGATTATAATCTATTTGTTGCTATATCGCTGGGAGCTTTGTTATTAAGTTAAGGTGTATTCAAGGAATGTGGAATTAATATTTATGGTAAGGGGTAAACTGTTGATTTGGTACTATTAGTGATTCAACACTTCGACATTATATTGGGTATGGATTGGTTAGCGGCTAATCATGCGGTTTTTGAAGTACCATTAGTGATTCAGCACTTCAACATTATATTGGGTATGGATTGGTTAGCGGCTAATCATGCAGTTTTTTATTGTAATGAAAAAGGGGTATTATTTCATATTATAAATCATGATGTGTTTTATTTCCAAGGCAAGGGTGTGGTATCATCGCCGTATATTGTGTCGGCTATTGAAGCTTATCGATTGTTAAAAAAAAGGTTGCGATGAGTTTTTGTGTAGTATTCTTGATACAAGAGGTACTGATTTGAAGCTTGAGGACACACAGGTAGTTAGAGAATTTCCAGATGTTTTCCCAAAGGAATTACCAAGTGTGTTGATTGAATGAGAGATTGAATTTGGTATTGATGTAATGTTAAGGACTCAACTGATTTCATGGGCACCGTATCGAATGGCACTAGTTGGATTGAAAGAGTTAAAGAATCAGTTGTAAGAGTTGTTAGACAAGGGTTTTATTCAGTCTAGAGGTGTCAATCGGGTCGGGTTGGCCCGGCCTGGCCCCAGCCCGGCCCGATTTTTTCGGGCTAAAAGCCCAGCCCGGCCCGGTATAGGCCCGGCTCGCTAGGCCCAAGCACTTTTGTCTGGTCCGGGGTGGACACCCTTAGTCCCATCCACGGCCTGGCCCGGCCCGCTCCTTTGCCCGAAACCCGATCCGGCCCGCTAACCCGCTAGCCCGGATAAACTAGCCGTTGTGGCTCGACCCGGCCCGGTAGGCCCGCCCGAGCCCATAACGGCTAGTTTGGCCCTTTTTTAAATATTTTTCCACTTTTTACCCCTCTAACGGCTATAAAACGGCTAGTTTTTGGGGGTAAAAATGTAAATGTGCTTTTTGACTTCCCAAAATGCCCCTTAGCCCATTTTCTATAAATACCAAACCTCCCACAACATATTTTCTCATACAAAAATCAATTATCTCTCTCTATTCTCTACTTTCTCTATACTACTCCATAAACTACAAGTCTACAAGCACTTCTACTCTACAAGTTGGTGATTCAATTATCAAAGCTCTATTTTGTAAAGGCACTTCTAGTCTTCTACAACTTGAACTTACAAGCTCTCAAGTCTCGAGTCTTATTATAATTTATAGTTGTTCACTTCTTCTTCTACTACTATAAGTTGAGGTAAATTTATTTATTGTTTCACTTCTTGCTTTATTAGTTGCTTATTTAATTGTTAGTATTTTTAATCTTTTATATTTCTTTCCCCTCTTTTTTTTTTATTTAAAAAAATGGCATCTCATTCAAGATCTTCAAAAACTAGGGAAGGCCCAACTTATGACTTTGAAAATTTAGATTATGGGGAAAGAAATGAGATTAATGATTTGGAATTGGAGGATGATGACGACGTTGAAATTATGGGGTCTAATCCATCTGAACCATCTCCTTCAAATCCTAATGATCTCAGTCCCACCACTGAAAGAAAATTAAAATCACCTATTTGGTTATTTTTTAAATTAAATGACGAAAAAAATGGAGCTATTTGCAAAATATGCGGACTCAAATTCTCTTACAAAGGTGGAGGAAATAATACACTTAAAAGGCACATCATAAACAAGCATAAAGGTGCATGGGAAGCAGATACCGCTCAAGCGGGCGGCCTAGTACAATCCCAAATTTCTACTTCTACTAGCACAAGTGTTGGAACTTTTCTTTATAATAAAAAAAAATCAGGGAAGGCTTGGCAAAATTTGTTTGTGCATCCGATATGCCTTTTACTTTAGTTGAATAAGAGTGTTTTACACGTTATATTCAAACTTTTTTACAACCCGCCTACCAACCTATTACTAGAAATACTCTTAGAAGTGATATACAATATGTTTTTCAACAAGCCAAAAAAAAATTAATTGAGGATTTTTCTACTCTTAATTGTACAACTGCATGCACTTCTGATTTGTGGACTGGTTGTAATAAAACGTGATATATATGTATAACGACGCATTTTGTAGATGAAAATTAGAATATGAATAAAAATATCATTGCTTTTCGTGCATTAGACTATGATATGCTCAGAATTATCCAGCATGGGCCCAATGGCCACGTCAGCATCGAAGACCAAGCAGAACCCTGGGGTCCACCTCCAGGGCTTGCCAGCGTCACCGCTCGGGGTGCCCGCACTGCCCGGGCGTGACCTTCGGCGGCTCTCCCGGACGCGCGGCTCAACTCCAGCAGTTTCCTTGTGCGGCCAGAGTCCTATTAGGAATAAAATTCGATAGATTCCTAATCTGATAAGGATCTTCCCTTAACTTATGCACATCAAATTGTGATTGATATAGGTTTCCTAATGAATCTAATTTCCATGTAGAGGTGGACTCTTGCATCTATAAAAGAGCCCACCCATACCCTTCGAGAGGGGGACGATCTTGAGAAACCTCACAACTAGAGCATACACTGAAACGCATATACCCGGACGGTATTACTGGTAGGGCCGCCCACCATTGTTGGCTCACCAGGCCGCCGGTGATCTGCTAGTATAGCGCCTAGACGCACACGTGGATGTAGGTCACCTCATTAACGGGGCCGAACCACATACAACTCCTTGGTGTCTCTCTGTCTCTCTCTGAATCCTCTCTTACCAATTCTAGGCACCATCAGTTTGGCGCCGTCTGTGGGAACCGACAGTTTCCTTACCAAAACAAATCTTGACTGATCGATATGGCTGCCAAGAAGGGTAAGAAGACCGCCGCTCAGAGTGGCCAGGAGACCTCGCACCAGGCAGACGGTGCGGAAGTATCACGACAAGAGGTGCCGGCCACTTCCATAAATTCTGAGCAAGTTGCCGACACGCTCGCTCAACTCCTGGAGGGACAACAACGAACCCAGCAGCAGATCCAAACGTTGCTGGCCCTGCAGGAGAAGCGCCTGGCGAGCGAGCCACCTCCAGAGAAGAGCGTGCGCGACCGTGAAGTCTCGCAAGGTAAACAGCACACCCACTCTCAGCCGGCGTCCCAGCCGGGAGAGAAACACCCCGGAGATGGCGACCGCAGCCGAACATCCAGGCGTACCCGAGCAGGGGCATCAAGAAAACCCCGCCGGGTGCTGGATGCCAGAGACATCATCAACAACCGACGTGCCGCCCGAGGGGAGGGGTCAGGCCAGAAAACTCGGGGATCGGCTAAGGACTCCCCGGTCGGGAACCGGAGGGACCTCCGGCATACGATTACCCAGAGTAGGAGCCGGGTTCTATCCCCAAGGGCGACACACTTCGAAGAGGAGGCCTCGACATCAGATCCGTTCTATCGCCCGGAAGAGTGCAAAAATACCGGGCAGGAAGACGTCAAGGCCCAGATCGAGAACCTCCAGAAGCAGATTGAGAGGTTGAGCCGCAAGTCTCGGCATGATCTCACCAATGCGGAAACGGAATCCCCTTACACAGTTCGGGTAACGCAGTTTCCCATTCCTCGCAAATTCAAGCCGCCACACCTCAGCTCCTACGACGGCACGGGAAGCCCCGTGGACCATGTCCGCACTTACAAGGCTCAAATGGCACTCGTGACGACCACCGACGAACTGCTGTGCCTGGCCTTCCCCAGCACCTTAAAGGGATCGGCCGCGCAATGGTTCCATTCGCTTAGGCCCCGGACGGTCGACGACTTCAAATCTCTGAGCAAGCTCTTCATCAGCCAGTTCGTGGGGATGCTTGACCGATCACAGCCGGACACCCAGCTGCTCACTGTGAAGCAGCGCAAAGGAGAGTCTCTGAGAGAATACGTGGACCGCTTCAATCAGCAGAGGCTCCAGATCCGTAATCTCAATGAGACAGCAGCAATCATGGCCTTTTGTTCAGGGGTCCAACACACCAAGGTTGCCACGTCGTTCCATCGTGACCGACCGACAACCCTGGTGGAACTCTCGGACAGGGTCGGCAAGCACATTGATACTGAGGAATTCCTAAGGGCAAAGCGCTCCGGAACCGTGGGAGATGAGTCTCCGAGGTCCAAGCGCAAGCACGAAGGGCCGGACAAAGCCTTGGGCAAGAAGCCCAGACAGGATCAGCAGCGAGGCGGTCGGGACCAACAGCGGGGTGGCCGGGATCAGCCCCAAGCCAACTTCACCCCGCTCTCCCGACCTATCCAGGAAGTAATGGCCGCTGCCGAGGCTCAGAGGCTACTCCCGCAGCCAGCAAAGCTTAGGGCACCCCCTGGAAAAAGAAACCGGGACAAATTCTGCCATTTTCACCGGGACCACGGCCACGACACGGACGACTGCTTTAAGTTGAAGATAGCCATAGAGAAGCTGATTGAGCAGGGGCACCTAGCCGAGTTTGTCACAACAGATAGACAACCCCGGCAAGGTAACCGAACTCCAGATCAGCCTCCACCTCTCGGCCAGATCAATGTGATTTCCGGCGGCACCTCGGGCGGAGGGGATTCGCAGTCGGCAAGGAAGAGGCATGCTCGGGCATCCCGGGCGGATGTCTGGCACGTCCAATCCACCGACTCCCCGCCGTCCGACGTGTTGACCTTTTCTTCCGACGATGTGCAGGATCTCCACTGCCCCCACGATGACCCGCTGGTTGTAACGCTCTCCATCGCCAATTATGTGGTCAAGAGGGTACTAGTGGATACGGGCAGTTCATCGGACATTATGTTCATCTCAGCGTTCGAGCAGCTAGGGATATCCCGGGATCGATTACGACCGGTGACGACCCCACTGGTAGGCTTCAATGGGTCCAGCACATTGCCGCTCGGCACCATCGACCTTCCAGTCCTCATGGGAACTTACCCTCAGCAAGCCTCTGTGCTGGCGAACTTTGTTATCGTGGAAACACCATCCGCCTACAATGCCATCCTCGGTAGGCCAACCCTCAACAAAGCCAAGGCGGTCGTCTCGACGTACAGTCTGACAGTTAAGTTCCCGACCCCCCAGGGGCCCGGGAGCCTACGCGGAGATCAGATGACCGCACGGAGTTGTTACGTCAGCTCCCTGCGAAAGGGCGCCGTCACAGAATCCTTCAGCGTCCAGGAGGTGGATCCGAGGGACCCAAGCGACAAGGTCGGCCCGGTAGAGGAGTTGGAAAGAGTGGTCCTGGACCCTCAACTCCCAGACCGGACAGTCAGCATCGGTACCCTCCTTGAGCCTAGCCTCCGGGAAAGACTCATCCAGTTCCTGCGCCAAAGCCAGGACGTCTTCGCGTGGTGCCACGAAGACATGCCCGGGATTGACTCACGGGTTATGTCTCACCGCCTCAATGTCAACCCGGACTCTCGGCCGGTGAAGCAGAAAAGACGAGGCATGGCCCCCGAAAGGCAAATTGCGGTCTCTGAGGAAGTAGAGAAGCTCCTCAAGGCGGGCTCAATCCGAGAAGTCCTCTATCCCGACTGGTTGGCCAACGTCGTATTGGTCAAAAAGAGTAACGGAAAATGGAGGATGTGCGTGGACTTTACGGACTTGAACAAAGCTTGTCCCAAGGATTGCTATCCACTGCCTAGGATAGACCTCCTTGTGGACTCCACCGCCGGCCATTCGCTCCTCTCCTTCATGGACGCCTACTCCGGGTACAACCAGATAAGCATGCACCCCGGAGACGAAGAAAAAACTGCCTTCATCACAGATCAAGGCACGTACTGTTACAAGGTGATGCCCTTCGGTCTCAAGAACGCCGGGGCAACCTACCAGCGGTTAGTCAACCACATGTTCAAAGATCTAATTGGTAAAACTATGGAAGTATACGTTGACGATCTGCTGGTCAAGAGTCGCGATGAGACCGACCACTTGGACCATCTGGCCGGAGCCTTCAGCATTTTGAGAAAGTTCGGAATGAGGTTGAACCCGGCCAAATGCACATTCGGTGCCTCGTCCGGAAAATTCCTTGGCCACCTTGTCAGCAGGCGGGGAATCGAGGCTAACCCCGAGAAAATACAGGCCATCATCAACATGAAATCCCCCCGATCAACCAAAGAAGTCCAAAGTTTGGCCGGACGGGTAGCAGCACTGAGCAGATTCGTCTCCCGAGCCACCGATCGTTGCCTGCCGTTCTTCAAAATCCTCCGAAAGGCGTTTCAATGGTCGGAGGAGTGCGAGGGGGCATTCCAGGAACTCAAAAAGTACTTGGCCTCTCCCCCTCTGCTCTCAACGCCAGCGCCGGGGGAAGAACTGATCCTATACTTGGCGGTGTCACCCTCAGCGGTCAGTTCAGCTTTAGTTCGGGAGGAGCACGGGATACAGTTCCCCGTGTACTACACAAGCCGAGCACTCCAGGGCGCCGAAAGCAGATATTCCCGGGTCGAGAAGCTCGCTTTTGCGCTCGTGACATCTGCTCGAAGGCTCCGCCCATACTTCCAGGCCCACACAATTGCAGTGCTCACAGACCAGCCGTTGCGCCGGATCCTGAGCAGACCCGAAACATCGGGAAGACTCGTCAAGTGGGCCCTGGAATTGGAAGAATTTGAAGTGGTCTACCGACCCCGGACAGCCCTCAAGGGGCAGGCAGTGGCAGATTTCCTGGTCGAGTTTACCTATGCAGAGGATCAGACCGAAGAGCTCGACCCATCAGTCTTGCCGCCCGGGCTGCAGATCAACATCCCGACCTGGATACTCTACGTCGACGGTTCTTCCAACAACCAAGGCAGCGGAGCAGGAATCATCCTGACCTCTCCTGACGGAATCCAGCTCGAGTACGCGCTGCGGTTCGGATTCCGCGCTTCAAACAATGAAGCCGAGTACGAAGCCCTACTGGCAGGGTTACAGTTAGCTACATCTATGGGAGCACAGCAGGTCCAAGGGTACAGTGATTCCCAGCTCGTGGTTAACCAAATCAGTCAGGAGTATGAGGCCCGAGAAGACAACATGGTGGCCTACCTGGCACTTGTCCGAGCGGTTTCGAAGAGACTCAAAGGACTGGCCATCACGCAGATACCGCGGGAGGAGAACACCAGGGCCGACCGGTTGGCCCGCCTAGCTTCATCCTCTGAGTCAGACTTGCCCGGGATAAGGATAGAATACCTGCCCGAGCCAAGTGTGATCAATTCAGAAGGAATGGAGGTGGACCCGGTGGACCTGGGACCCAGTTGGATGGACCCCATAGTTACATTCTTAGCGACCGGCGTGTTACCGGACGGAAAAGATGAGGCCCGCCGCACCAAATACCGTGCAGCCAGGTACCATTTAATGGATGGCATACTCTACAAAAGGGGCTTCACCATCCCATACCTCCGCTGCGTTCATCCCTCGCAAATTCAAGCGATCTTGTACGAAATCCATGAAGGAATTTGTGGGAACCACGTTGGAGGCCGGGCACTCTCGCGGAAAGCGCTGCTGCAAGGCTATTACTGGCCAACTATGGCTCGGGATTCCGGGGACTATGTGAAAAGGTGTGACAGATGCCAAAGGTTCTCCCCCATG